>MU280185.1:0-600000 GCA_022385635.1 Xylaria scruposa | reverse complement strand
ACTGCCAGACTTCCAACCATCCAGACATCTGAAATGTGTCTATGCGATCAGCATTGTGCTTATCCGAGCCAGGCTCGAGAGCCGAACCAACGCATCAAGCTTGCGCCCGGTCACTCTTCTATCCAGGACTCGGTAATAATCTCCGTATCTTTTAAGAATCAAATCAGAATCCCGTGTTCTAGTCCAATCGAGAAGCAACAAAAGAATCATATCAAATAATAGACAATCGCGACAGGTCCTCGGTAAGGTCCATATCGATGATGATATCCATCCCCTTTGCATCCTTGGCTGGTTTGAAGAAATCACACTCGCCGAGCCGGCAGACATAATGCAAACGTCCTGCCACCGGCTTAGACTTCCCGCTAACTTGACGTTTGCTCGACTCTCCACAATGGCACTCGGGGTTCGTAGAGTCGTTGCCACGATAGTCGGCAAAGACTAGGAATTTATTACAGTGCAGGCATTTATAGTAAGGTCGTCCTGCGTTCCCGTTGCGGTTGGACGATCGTGTGATGAATCGCTCGCTAACTCGATCACAGCAGAAGCACCGAGGTGGCTGTGTTGGAGGTGATGCTAGCGTCACTCTCTTTATGCTGGACGAGTCGATTGAGATCTGTTCGTCTAGGTCAGTAATAATGCATCATAGATAGAGCTTCTAATATTAATCACCGGCATGATATCGGGAAGCACCAGTTTGTGGTTAGTGGCGTAAAGTAAAACACTTAAGAACCTCCCACAAGAGAATTAAGAAAGATGTCAGATTTATCCCATGAACTGTGACGGAGGCAACAAGGGCAGATGGTTCAGACTCCAATATGCCTTTATTGATGAGAAATTATTCTACTCAAGGAAGAAAGAAAGCAAAAGTTAGAGATACCTGCGAGGGCAGGCAGACATATACAGAATTTGTGGGCCGCAAGGTTATGTTCCCAATAGCTCCCAACAAGTGGTCAGTGGCGGCCAGTCACACAACTCACACATAGACACGCGGCCGGGATACAAGACAGCAGCTCGTGTCGCCACGCCCAAAACATCTATGAGTTAAGTGATATGACGGGCGCATCAAGTAATGATGAAGCATATCCGGGTGATCGCACGGAGTCCATCACTCGTATTGCGATGGAAATGGGCCCGAACAGTTCGATTGTTGGCAATATTGCCGCCCATTCTATCAATCCAGACACCACTCAGCGCTACACAAACTCGTCCAAGACTCAAAGGCATGAAGCTAGGGTTTCACCAAACGCTGAGTCTATCTCGTTGGATTGGTTCGTCACACGCGGTCAATTTCAGCAGCCCGCACCACACCTGAGTAGTATCTGTGTCCCCCCTAGCAACAGACCCAGCGCCGTTTTTGGTCATATTTCGATATCCAACTAGTCATACATTGTGCTTGCATATAAGCGTGTAGATCGAGGAGGACAGTAATAACATTGGTGACAATGGTAAAGCATATGATGGAAACCTTCCTCGCTAACACCAGACCACCTAAAAATCGATAATAGGAGTCTCTTACTATTCCCAGGCAGTCGCTTTCCATACCAGTATTCATTAGATTAGGAGATTAAAAATTATATAGAGTAGGGTCGCAATGCCTATGTCGGAAACGACCCCGCTCAAATCAATGCCCCTATGTGATTGGTGATCGGTTATTGCTTTGCAATGGTCTGGATCGGAATTACTCAAAGCCTCTTAGGCAAACTGCGAGCGATTTGCCTCACCTGCCTATCATACAAAGGGGTAGCCACTGTTGATGTAGCCTGATCAGAACAAATTGAAAGTCCGACTATAGCTCACTATTCAAGCCTCTTAATCACCGCGCGTTCACCTACATCAATGGCGATGGCATGCAAGGTCGTTGGTACCACTAATCCGGATATAGCGGGGCTGGGTGTATGTAAATTGCTTCTGCGCTTCATACTTTGTGGGAGTCGACTGACGACTACATAGGTGATCCTCTCTTTCACCATCCAGGCGGGCCTTTCTTTCTGTCTCTCAATCTGGTCCTTATCAATTCAAGCTCGCATCTTAAAAACGCTCGAACCGGCGACTGTGGATCAGCCCAACCGATCTGGAAATATCACAGGCTTGGCTCGTGCTCAAAGTTAAAAAGATTTCACACTGGACGCGAGCTGGCGACTATTACTGATGATTTTTCGATTTGGTTCCAGTGACTCTTCAGAGATTGACGACCTGCAGCTAAAGAGCGCTTTGACCGATCGGATATTAAGGAATATCAGCGATATTCAAATATTTAATGGTAGGTAGCACCCGTACTACGAAAAAGCTTTCTTTCATCGCTTTTAGGATTCTCTTTATTGATAGGCGCAATTACGCAACATGTATCACTAAGCCTATACCACTACTATGTAGTTCATATCACAGTCACCTTTAGTGGGTAAGGTATGGCATTATACAGCACTTTGTCAGCCGACTGATTGATGCCATCAACTCAGTGTATCTGCGACGGCCGCCCTGGCCGCCATTTGGAAGAAAAAGGACACTAACGCTATCAGAGTGGCTTCAATCTTTGCCTTCCTCAGTTTCCATCTTGCCTTTGTTGTACTCTTCGGCCTTAAGCTACAGTCGTGGGATGATAACGTACTAGGTCGCTGCTACAGGCCCCAAGTTACACCGCTTCAATTTGCAACACACCCCCTCGCAGACAGAGTTTACCTAGGCACCACAGCTTCCTTTTCGTTCGTGAGCTTCGCATTTACGTTTCGGGCTACTACGAGAGTAGCCGATATGACATCTCATATCGTTATTTTTGCACTAATTCTATACTTGATCTACGTCTACATGCTTGTCACCATTCGACAATCCAATGAGGCTTATTTGTCTGGTAACTCAGAAAATGAATGGGAGTTTGGACAAGTAGTTGCTCTCGTGTTAGTAACATCAGTGCTTCTAGAGAGCTTTCGGACCATAGTCGGTACGCTGATGTGAGACATGCTACATAATTATCATCATCAAGGCTAATTCCTATGAAGAGTACGTTCTGATACGGTGGGAACGACAGCACAAAGAGGCGAGCGGCTATGAGAAGGCCTTCTGGCCATTTTTTCGGGCTCACATGCTTGACGAGTAGGAATGGCAAGGTTCGAGCGTTCCTAGACAACAACCAAGACAATTACGGCGAAATCGGTTACTTAAAAGTCGTGGAAATAGCGCTCCTTACTTGACGACGACGAGCTGCCCGGAAACATGAAATGCCAAGATATCGAGGTCTCCGTCAAGCGATCCTAGCACAGATATTTATTTCAGCGAGGAAAGAGGTACTATCACTTCTGATACGTAGGATGAAATGGCGTCGGGAGCTATTTGGTCAAAGTTGAGGCCAGGCATCGTGTTGTTGAAAGCAACATTTAGGATGGATTTTCGGTGTACTTGCTTTCTACGGCTATAAGATATATTTAGATACTAGTATGTGATTAAAGACTGACTTTAGCTAAGGGTATAATATATTTCTGCTGTGCTTTTATTTATGTCGCAAGGGGCTTATGTACAACTGTTTGGAAGCTGTTTTCGAATCTCAGAGTGATTAGGCGTAATGCACAAACTCAAGGATATAACTCTCTTGGGGATATAAACTGGTATGGCAATGTATAGCTCCAGTAGCCTCGTTCTTTTCATAGGTGTCTTGTCTTCCATGTCTACATCGTTTCGAAAAGGGGACAATACCTCTTATCTTCCATTCAAGATTACAAGGTCAGACTTCCCCATAGAACTTCCACGAAGACTTAAAGTCTTCATGCAACTCCTTCTCCAGCAGCAGTGCTCTCAGCATCTCAATAGGCATAACATTAGCCTTCAAAATACGATCATGAAACACCTTCTCAGCAAACCTTCCATCGCTCGCCTCAATGGCCTCGCGTCGCAGCTGCATCAACTGCAGCGCGCCAAGCATATACCCAGCCTGGTACAGCGGCGAATAACTCCCATTCAGACTGCGTCTCACCTCTCCCTCCGCCGTAGACCTCTCGTGCCCAACCCGCTTGACGAGTAGCTCAACACATTCCTCGGCGCTAATCCGGCCAAGATGGAAGCTAAGCGAGAATGTGATACGTACGCAGCGATGCATGCGCCAGAACAATGACCCGACCTTATCCTCGGGCGCCACGAAGAAGTCGCCGCGGTTCCAGAATACCATTTCCCAGTACAGCGCCCAGCCCTCGATGAAGAACGGCGTGCTGAATAACCGTGAGCGATACGGCCGTGAGCGATCACCTACATATAGCTGCAGTCGGTGGCCGGGGATCATCTCGTGGAATGCTGTAGCCCGGCTGAAGTGTCGGTTGTTACCCCGTAGTGTCATCAGCTTATCGCCATGTTCCATGTCAGCTCGCGGGTACGCGATCTGTAGTCTTGGCCCGCCGAGGAAGAACGGGGAGACGCGCTGCTTCTTCGGCGGGATGCGCGTGATAGTGATCGCCTCCTCTGCGAGTCGCGGGACGGTCACGAGATCGTACTTCTTCACGTACGTCGCTCCCTCAGTCACGAGACCACGCACGAACGAGGTATGCGTTTCACCTGGCTCGTAGAGGTTCTTCACATGCTCTAGAGCGTCGCGCCAGTCTGCGAAGCCTAGCTGTGACGCCGCTGCTTTCATCTCTCGCTCACACCAGGTGTATTCGTGCTCCGCTATTCGTAGTAATTCTTCCGGCGAGTACGGGATCATCTCTGCTTCCAGTTCGACGAGAAGCCCGTCGCGCCCGATGGGCTCGCCGACAATCGTGTTCTCGTCACCGCTGCCAATGATCTTGTCACGGATCTGCTCTTCAAGCTCCTTGAGCGCAGCGTCTAGAACGGACCGTGGCGAGGTAACCCAGTAGTCGAAAGACGGGTGGTAGCCCGAGTAGAAGTCGCATGTCTCATTTAGATGCCTGCGCAACTCACTGATTCGCCGCGCGGCTCTACTTCCCGTAGCTTGTGAATACTTGTCGCCATGGGTTGTTACATGAGCGATTGATTTCAGCACGGCATTACGCGTTGAGGAGAGGCTGTCCGCGAGCGTCTGAGGATCGAAGACCTCATCGGGCTGCTGGCGCTGTCGTATCTCACACCATTTCCGGATTGACACCGCGAATGGCTCTACAAATGGCGCAAACTCAGCCTCACGGACACGATCAAGCTCTAGGTTGCGCTGCGAGCGGGATAGGAAGTTCTTCAATAGTATGTAGTCGGCCTTCTCGTCCTGAGAATATGAGGCAAAGGGCGCGTCAGATAATGCCGCAAGCTCGGCATGAAAGAACTCTGACAACCTCTTGTAGCGTGTCGGCGAGCCCTCGATGCTGTAGAAGTTCTCAATCTCGCCTAAGTCTTCGGATACGCGTACTATCCGGTCCTGCATTGACTCTGGCTCTTCTGAGAATAGAGGGCTGTTCATCTCTTTGGGTGGGGGTGGAGCAGAGTGAGAGCATGACCCCCTTGATACCATTGTCCAACCTTCATCGTCCTCTATATGAAGGCTAGACTGCACGTTTTTAGGCTTGTTCTGCGCCTTCGAGGTCTTTGGCGAGCTTGAGAATTGAATCAGTTTTGACATCCCGTCTGCTTTGTGAAGATTGAGCCTATTTAACATCCAAGCACTTTATCACCTTTCTGAATCTTCATAAAGAACCATCCCGCGCACAGTGTTTCGTACTGTTCATGCGATATTAGATGCGAAGCAATTTGCGATTAAGTGTACCGAATGAAGATATGAAGGGGATCACAGAGATGCCGCGGGGTGAAGGAGATGGGGTGCCAACCTCCTCGCTTGGCAACTTTGACCCATTGTTTCTCCAATTTGATGGCCGAAACTGCTCCGAGGTTTGATCGAAATAGGACGGCATGATATTCCTCCAGACCACTTACAAGATTATAAAACATTTTTGTTCCTAATTTCTGGCAATGGATGGTGAAGCAATCAATTGAAAACTATTTTCATAGTATCATACTAATGCCGGCGTTAAACTGCTGGTGTCGGTGTGCCTTATCACCGTAGCTCGAATCCAACGGACAAACAACTCTCCGGTTGGACTCGACATGTAAAAAGTCCCTTGTAAGCCACGTACAAGGGCGCTCTTAGTCTACTTAGTATAGTTCGAGACTATCATAGTAAAATAACAAGGGGAGTAGAACTCAATCCTACGTAAGCTTCAGCAGTAGTCCTATCATATCATATTCCAATCCTTTCAGCCCTACATGAACTACATACATATGTCAGGTTGGCCAGAAACGTGGCAGGCGTTGCTTGGCGGTTTACTTGATTGGATTTCCTATAGACTTGGCGGTAACCAATGCTCACTATTGACTGCTGATAAGTTAACGATCCAAATCCAGTTATCTGGGACCAGTCAGGATTGACATAAACTAGCTGGAGGAATGTGAAAACGATGAGGAATCATTTTCGGCTCCGTAGAGGGAGCGGGGTGCGGGTGCGCTAAAGCCCGATATCTACACTACTGATAGCATTCTAGCGTCGGAGATAGTATGTCACCACCTGGGAGTAGTATATAGTAGACGCGCGTTGGACAAAAATGATATAGAGATCAACCTTATATAACAAGTGAACAAGTGCTGTGTACAGATGCATAGGAGAGATATTGAGTAGTCCTCAGATCGCACTGAAATCATAACTTAATCAATTAATTCATTTTCTCTCGATATCAGAATCCATAATGTCTTGTCCTGCTTGCTTCGCCGGTGGTGTCCACGAGGGCACCCCCACAGGCACTGTAACCAAGATGCATGGTCTCGACGTTTATGTTGCAGAGCCTGCCAGCGGGCATCCACCCAAGGGCATCATCGGTAAGCGAGATCTATAATCGCTTTCATCTAAAATGGTAATAAGGTGATGGTCCAAAGACAGTTTGCTGATTCAATTGATATAGTTCTCATACCTGACATATTTGGTTGGGCCTTCGTAAACATCCGATTGATGGCCGATAGTGCTGCAAAGAAGAAGGATTACCGTGTATATGTACCAGACTTCATGAACGGTAAGGCCGCTTTCCAGCTTACCCCAAGCGAACCGGGTCGCAGTATCGGGCATATTCAGCTAACAGTGAGGTAGGCAATGCTGCGTCAGTCTCACAGCTCAATTCCATGCAGAAACTCATGGCGCCGAAATCGTGGACTGAGACCCTGTCAAAACCGTAAGTGAAGCTCTCCGCCAGTTCAGAGAAGCCCGTTATTAATGAACCTAATCCCGATAAAGAATCTATATTGCGTCGCTCTTGACTGGGGCTGTGCCCGCAGTCTTCCTGAATCGACCCGGAAAGACATGGCCTATTGTCAAGTCATTCATGGAATCTCTACGTCGAAATGAAGCTGCTCACCTTCCCGTCGGCGTCACTGGGTATTGCTGGGGGGGCAAGCACGTCGTCTTGCTAGCTGAGGGTCACAAAGTTGACGGCAAACCGCTCATCGACGTAGGCTTCACAGCTCATCCTAGCTTCCTAAGCCTGTTCAGCGATATCGAGAAGCTCACCGTCCCCGTCAGCTTCGCTCTGGGAGAAAAAGACAATATGATTTCCGGCGAGCAGGCGAAACAGTTGGAGAAAATCATCCTAGCGAAGCCTGAGGGCCAAAAGGGTGAAAGCCGTATATATCCGGGTTATGGCCATGGTTTCGCTTGTCGCGCGGACGTGACAAACGAGGATCCCAGAGGAGCGACCGAGGCCGAAGACCAGGCCCTGGCATGGATTGAGAAGCACTTTGAGGGTGTGAAGTACTAATAATATCACGTGTACTCTGTCGCGGATAGATTGAACTGCGCGATGTGAGCTCGTATATCTCACGCTGAAACAGAAAGCGGTCTGTTTGATGATGGAGGAATCTGGGTTTTCCAGGGTTTTACCAAATACCAGGATCGAGAAGGTGGTGGCGTTTTTGTTTTCGGCTTCGCGGAGAGATTCCAATTTCACAACATGTAGGTATTTCGGTTGAGCGCTACTCGCGGTACACGACATGATGCTGCAACCCTGGTAATCTCACCACTCTCGCTCAACGTGGTCTGTGCTGCTACCCCCATGCTTATCCCCCAGCGATCAATGGTAGTCTACGGAGTATTATGCCATTAACTTTACTTAACTCTTTTGATCCTTCAAAGTCGGACTATTTTCTCACTCAAGTCTCGTGATAGCTATAACTTGATTAAAATAGTCCTACGCATATTGCACTTATTTCCCTAAACGTAAAGATCTCGCCCTGGTGCCGATCAGGCCAGGAACACCCTTCTACCTGCGGCTGTCTCACCAGCTGTTCTAGCGTGGCTTGCATTATGCATACTTAGTCAATGGCAGGTCGACATGACGCACGGTAGATTTAGTATCTAGCCTGAGCCGTAATGTGTGACTACGAGTAGAGCTAATTGTTTTCTCCAGATTTACCTACTCTTTCGGCAGACTCGGAGCAGGAGCTTAACACCCATTGGCATTTGTTTCCTGTTCAGCTGCTGCGCGTCGTTGTGATCAGGCACAGACGCTATATGGACGATATTGAAATAGAACCCCTAGCGTCGGGATTGGGTTGAAGGGCTGAACCGAAATCGCCCCGTCAAGGTGCATATAGCTTGCCGTGGAGGAGGGGAGCCGTCAGCCCAACTCAGCACTATTTCGTCGTATTTTCCTGTGCTACGCATCGGGACCGAAGCACATGTAGGCAAAACCTGTATGGGATCCCGGCTTCCGACTTCTCATCTTTACAACTCGTCAACGCAAAGCTCCAAAATGGTGAGAATGCGTACAAATGGCACATAATAGAGAATGCCGGAGATCCGGACTCAGGCACCAGCCTTACGCCGTGGAGCGCGGCCAATCATTGTTTCCGCATTGTCACCGCATTACTCATCGAGCAGAAGCAAAAGTGCCAACGTAATGATGTAGGGTCACGTTGCCATCTTACCGTCCATATGGGCCCGGGATAACCCTTTGGACATATACAGCGACCATACAGACAGGCTGACAATTTCAGGTTGAGACTTAGCCCGAGCCACCGACATGGTGTATTGTCGTCGGCGAGATTGTATTCGTGGCCTGTTACCATCGCGCGTTTCTTACGTGGCACACACATACGACCACGCCGCTCACCGTACTTTCTGCCAGACCCAAAAGAGAAACTGTTTGGAGCTATATCGGATGACGGATCCTGATATGCAAACCATCCTTGCGAGGCTTTATGCATGGCACATTTACCGATATTAGAAACGCTTCTACACGGGAGGTCATATACGCGAAGACCGAGCCGAGTATGTCCCGAAGATACTCAACGTATGCGCTCAGGTACCGGACGCCTCCTGTGAGGCTGCGGTTCATCGACTTAGCGACTGCAAGACGGGTGTTGCTCAAGACTGCCGGTGGGGGCTAGTGGCTTTAAGTAGGAAGGCCGCAAGAGTATGAGATGGTGGAACAAGATGAGTATATAAGCACGAATCTTTCCGCGAAGACGGCCTTCTCACTCCATTCAGCCCGCCAGTCAAGCAGGACACATTCAGAGCGTCTATCTTCTCATATACGCACCTGTCTTTAGACACACTATCGCACTTCTTGGTCTAATATATTGTGTTCGCAATCCCCTGATACTATTCAGACGTTTTCTCAACTCTCAATCGGCAGTTAAGTCTACTATTGGTCAAACATGAAGACCTCCCCTGTGTTGCTCGCTTGGTACGCCTCACAAGCCTTCGCTTACCCGGGCATGAACAAAGTCTTGGCTGAGATCCAAGCCCGGGATGACTTTGTTCTTGGCGCCCGCTCCGGGACCCTTCTTGGCGACCTTGTCTCGCGTGCCGACTCGGCGACAGGACAGACTATTAGTGACATTCTTCAAGGGGCTTCTGCCATCGACAGCGGCAATGGCTCCTACAAGCCACCAGGACAGCTCGGCTCTCCCGCCTGCAACAGCGATCCCCTCTGTCTATGGTATTACGTCGCCACTCAGATGTGGGGCGACTTTGCCGACGCAAACGGCTGCACCGACTACGGTCGCGGCGCCATCCGCCAAGGCTTCCACGACGCCGCCGCGTGGGATGTGGATTCTCCCTACGGCGGCGCAGACGGGTCGCTCCTTCTTTCGGACGAGCTCAGCCTCTCCGTCAATCTCGGCTTACAAGAGATCGGCGACTTAACAAAGACATACTACAGCAAGTACCACCCGTACGGCGCGGGAATGGCAGATATAATCCAGCTCGGCGCCATCGTCGGAACAGTCGCGTGTCCAGGAGGTCCGCGGATCCGCGCCTTCGCAGGCAGGATAGATGATCCCCGCGCCGCACCCCCGGGCAAGCTGCCTCTACCCTCCATGGACGCGCCTACGCTCATTGACCTCTTCTCTAAGAAGACATTCACCGCAAGTGATCTGGTGGCTCTCGTCGGCGCCCACACGGCTGCGAAGCAGCGCTTCGTCGACCCTAGCCGTGCCAATGCGCCGTTGGACACGGACCCGCAGATTTGGGATACGCTGTTTTACAGCGAGACGTTGACGGGCGACAACAAGACCTTCTTCATACTGCACAGCGACAAGTCGCTCGCAACCTATTCGGCGACCAAGGCGCAGTGGAACACGTTCGCAGGCTCTTCTGGGCAGGCGCAGTGGAGTCCTGTAAGTGTTACCTTTCTCATTCGTCGTGCAATGCTTGCGTGTACATGCGGTTGCTAACTCAATGATGTAGGCATACGCTCAAGCTTACTTCCGCATGAGCATGCTCGGCGTTAATAACCTCAATAACCTTACCGAAATTTCCGCGATCATACCCTCAAGGTAACAACTTTGGGACTGGTTCTCACGAAACCGACTCTCACAACAGTCATTGTTATTGCGGGTCTTGGTTGTGTTATTTGATGTTTAAGTGTGGGCTTTAACCGTATTAAAATACTAATACCACATACAATTATCTTTATAATATGTCTGGCTTGATGCTGTTTGCTTCACGTCGCATTTAAGCAACGTTATTATCAGGACACTGCTATATATGTTGATTGCTAGATGTACTAGATTAGAAAAAGGAGCTTCTAAACCGTCGGTGAGGTTTCACCGTTAACTACAGTCAGCTCTAACATAGTCGCGGGCAGGAACTTTGTAAAAAACTGTATTAGGGATAAACAAAGGCAGGAGCTGAATTAAGAAGAAATAAGAATAAAAAGACACCGCGCCGGCGCGGCCGTGATAAATTATTAAGTAGATTACTATTAAGTAGAGGGAAGGCGCATAGAAAGAAGGATAGAGCTGAAAACGCGGCCCCCTTTATCGGGTAGGTCTAGTATTGATTTACTGGGCAAGGCCCTAGGGTAAAAATAATGAAATTCTAGTGACTGTCCGAACCCTATCTATTTAGTTACTCTAATTATGTTATTCGCTTCTTTTGTTATATATAGTATAAAAACTGAAAAATGAAATTCTAGCGCGAGAAAGCGGACATGCTCCTAATCTCAGCATCCTCATCCTCAAGCTCCGCTAACTTCTTCCCGGGCAGTCTGACGGCGCGATCCAGCGCAACCGGCAAGCCCCTATGTCTTCCTCTCAACATGACGAGGGTCATAATGATTTTACTGCCCGTGTACATGCCCCCTGTAAGACTGTAACTTTGGTCCGGCAGGCCGATACTAATGCCGATATTCGTGTAGCCCGAGACGATCTCGAAGAGGATATTGAACACGCTGAATGTTACGGGATCCTCGAGGGAGTGTCGCGTTTCGATGAGCGTGACGAGGAACAAAGCCAGGGCAATCCACCACACATCGTGGCTGAGCTGGCCACGCACTTGCTGCGATACCAGGCTCGGTGGCCCGACCGGCGTGTGGTTCTGCAGGGAGTGCACCGACGAAGGTCGTGCAAAGTCCATGGTGACGGCGCGACGGAGGGGCTTTATGGCTGGACCGGCGCCGGAGCCGCCAGCCCCGTCGGGTGCCGCTGCGTGGGCGACGCCGACACCTTGAAAGGCAGTCATGCGTCGCTGCAGCTGTCGGCCTACAAAGGCCGTGCCACGACGGCCCACGTCGTAGAGGCGCTTGCCGGATCTCGCGGACAGCGCCCGCGAGGCCGCGTCCCAATTTCTCCCCTTGACGTTGCCGTCGGCATTGAATGCGGAGGTAGCGCCCGCCTCGAGATGGTCCTTGTGCCCGGTATCGGCGTCGACATCAAACAGGCTGCTTGTCTCCGAGTGGAGTTGCTCAATCTCGGTCTGATCTCCTTCGTAGATGCCCAGGGAGCGCTCTTCGTAAACGTTCGTCTTGCGCATGGTGATGATGTGCGGGTACGCGGCCGTGTAGAAGATGACGAGCCAGAGAACGTGGACATCGAAGTACATGGCTGAAGGAGAGACGATGGCGTAGCCTCCAGATGGAATTGCTGCGAGGGGATTCAAAAGTCAGGAAAAGGTCGCTGAGTCTCTGGGATAGCCAGGCAGGGATCCAACTCACAGAATCCTTCGAACAGAGCGTCAAATATACGCTGTCCTACTGGGAGGGCATCCATGGTCGGATTGCCAATGGTGAGTACGAGAATCAGGACCCAATCGGCTAGCACAAAGCCCCCAAATGTGGCAACAAACAACCACGTGTCCCGCGAGGGGAACAAGCTGGTATACACGCGACGTGGGAACTTGAGGATGAAATCAAAGCCTTCTTTCCAGATTGTGTAGTCCTCCGTGTCTCGCGTGAAGAAATGAAACACCTTCGACATAGTCCAGATCAACAAGCGCATGAAAACAGGGAACGCGGCAGGGCCGGCAAGCGAGAGGATGGTGACGATGATCAGTACAAAGTAGGAGCCCTGGAAGGGTATGAAACCTGCATCGAGGAGAGTGAAGCCGGCATTATTGTAGGCTGAGATGGCGAGGAAGATGCCCGCCCACCAAGGATTCTGCGCATTGACGGCTGTCTCGTCAACAGCGTAGACAGACATCCAGGCGCCCAGGGCAATGGCGCCGAAGAGCTGCCACAGAACGAAATAAACAATGACAAATGCCGAAAGGAATTTCAGAGACCGGTACTCCACGCCACCGAGGTACTCGCGCTGGTCTTCGGACAGGTTGAAGAATTGCCCGTTGCGTCCAATATTGCCCTTTTGCTCCTTAAGGAATGTCTGGACATTGAAGCCAGCGTCAGATGTTCTCGACTCCATAGCCTGTGGCCTTCGTCGTGCAGTGTTTCCCGTCTGGTGAGAATGTGTCTGGTAAATGGAATGCCCAGTCGTCGCGGACTGGGGCCTGTCCTCGCGAATCGGTTCAAGGAATCCGACGTGTTGCTGTTGTGGCGGACCTCGCTCGCCTCCTCCCAGTATTCCCGTTGCAGAATTGTCAGGGGTGCTTGCAGGTTGGACATTAGGTTCCTTATTGCGCTTCGAAGACCACGGTCTACTGCTTTGCCCTTGCCTTCGGCCCTGCGATTTGCCAAAAGACGACATGACCTGCAGCCCGATCATGGCGCCCGTCATACCGATAACAGCACCTGTCTTTGTTGAAGTGGTAGCTTTCCTCTTTGCACGCTCCATCTCCACTATATCCTCAAATCGCTTCTCAAAAATGCGTTTGCGAAACGCAATTGTTATATATGAAATAATGACCTGGCTGCCCATGATCATGAAGACGCACAGCTGGACCTGCTGGAAGGTGGTGAGCTGGCTGACGTTGACCGTGTTGAGGCCCGAGGCCGTCAACGCGGACATGACCATGAATAGGCTGTCCCACCAGCCGATGCTGTATTGAGGGGCCGAGGAGCCCCAGAAGACGAGTGTCCCGATGATGGCTGTGACGATGAAGTAGGCATAGTGCAGTGTGATAAAGTTGACGGGCGGTAGATAGGGGCGGATAAGTGCCCATCGCGTCGCCCACGTTTCGCACAGCTCCGGGTGCTGCTCACGAAAGTCGTGCCACCACTCGAGACCCATTGCCGCGGTTGCGGGAGCGGAAGCACGCGAGGCACGCACTTGACCGCCACGGCCGTTAAGCCTACCTAACTTCGGGGTGGGACGGATCGACCCGTCGCGATGAGGGACGTGCGTCTTGCTTTGCTGGCAGGGCTAAAACGTCTCAATCCGAGTGGTAGACGCGCGTCCCAGTTGGGTAATGAGCTGGGATGGGCTCAATGGCCAACGGTGAAATTGATGGTGAATGTCGAGCATATGGTGCACGGTGCACGGTGCGGTGTGCCCAAAACACCAAAACACATGTAGCAAGCGTAATGTCCACTGTCTCCATAAACTCCATAACTCCGTTGTTATGCCAGGCCTCAACCCTGCCGGGCGTAGGTCGCCCATATCATCCCGCAGCACAGATGAAAATATTAGTATTAATAATATTTATTTAGCTATATCATTTAAATTAATATTTTTTATCACTTCAGTACTTATGTAGTCTATGCTATAAGAATAGCTTCAATGTGACGAAATGTAATTAATGATCTCGTTTCAATTTTGTGGGGCAAGGTTTATATGAAGGTTTTCGCCCTGTTGGGCAAACGTGGTATGGAGGACTCCAATTTCGGATGCCAAGACCTCCAAGTCTTGGAGGCTTCCATACCAACTGGGGCAGTCTACGGCAACAATAACCCATAATGCTTTCTTATTTTGTGAATACGTGTGGAAATGAGCGCTCGACATCAGATTGAGTCATGTGGTCTGACTGATAACATGCCTAGCCATATATCAAGAATGCCGACAAAACCTTTTGATAGCGCGAGCCCGGAATCTCCTATGGCAAGCTTCTCCACCATGCGTAATCTTCAGCATACTAGCTGTATCGAAGCGCTCGCTGCCGGCAGTAATAACATGGTTGTACCGGTCCTGGCCATCTCAAAATCTCGCCACAAGTGCTCTCTCCGATCTTCCAAAACTTAATAATGATGTTCTCGACAATGTCCCCAGACGCTACCGCAGACATAACAAAACTCCCCGCCGCATATACATGTCATGTGATCACACCCCGATCTCCTCTCGACCATGTTGTTGCAGGTGGGGCATGATCTCCATCCACTCCTTGTTGCAAGAGAGATGACTTGCTGTATGCCGACGTCTTGTTGGCAGACTCCGTCGTGAGCGGCATTCCGACACATTCTGCATGTCGTATACCCGCACGTGCGACAAGCCGCTACGTCCGGGCCTCGGTACCACGCCGGCGGCAGGAAAATCCCGCAGGCCCTATTTGAGCAATAGACGGGGTTTGGCGTTGTCAATTCCAACATCATGAGTCTGTACCTCTCCTGGAAGTTTTCCGATAAAGTGGGGCTCAGATCTACCGGAATCTCCTGTTGGCAGCAACGAAACGGCCGACGGCTATCTAGGGCATTCAGGAAAGCGTCTTGGTTTTACAAGTTAATATAGACATTGATTTATTCTGGAAAGTATAGATATGGGCGAGAACTTACTGTGAAGATCTTCGAGGCAAAACCAGTGCTCGCAGGGCGCCTGGATCATGGAACTCATATCGTCCTCTTCCATACAAACTGCACATTCTCTGAGACGTTCCCGGCGGATCCGCTCTCTCTCTTCAGCATCTTTCTGGGCCTGTAGTTGTGCCTCTCCAATATCTTTCTGGGCCTGTAGTCGTGCCTCTGCAACTATAGCCCGTGTCTCCAAATACTGGGCGAGCCTTCTGTCTTTCTTTGATTCTGTGTACCGAATCATATATTCTCTCATGGCATCTCTTATGGCCTCTGTTCGTGATACCTCCGCATTTCTTTCTTCCTCCTCCATAATTCTACCTGTTTCACGTTCCAGCATCATCTGCTCGATTTCATTCATCCGCTGCTGGTGAAGTAATTCTTCTCGCTCTCGTTTTTCTCTCGCTGCTGACTCGCGAAGTTGCCGAACGGTTCTCAACTCTTCATATTGGCGCTCTCTCATCACTAGAACTTCTGCTCTTACGCGATCATTCAACTCATCCTGTGCTCGTTTCGCCGCAGCGAGTCGCTCGTGCGCATTCGGAGACAAAGTCATCTCTGGCCGTGACCGTGCAGCCGAAGTTTCCTGGTCTTCGACATGCCCACTGGTGGTCGAGCTTTGCGCTGTGTCAACCCGTGGGAGCACCGAAATACTCCGCTGCCGATACTGCCGCGCGTCCTTAGGACGGATAACTTGGCATCGGACCTCCATGATTTGGTGGGTAAATGCGTCATGAAACCTTATCTTGTAGTGTAACTCTCACTCAGCTTGTTTTTGGGCGAACAGAAAGGAATTCCAGCATCGGAGATAGGAGTCAAGATGCAGGCATATGGAATCTCCGGGGATACACAATCCAGGTTACTGCCCATGGATCGAGTTAAGCCTGAAGATCAACTTTAGATACACGGCTGTCAGCCTCATTGGGCGTTATATCCTAAAAAGGAGCCCCTGCTATTTGAGGGGTAGAGGGGTAATGTGTAAAAACAGGGGGCCTGCCAAAAGTCTATCAGGAGTCAGTCATGCAACATATACAGTATGCATACTACCCTCTCTATCATGCAGGCCAATAGCATTGAGGATGCTTCTTGGCGGAATGCATATAGATACGATTGTTGCGTTGCGAGCAGAAGGATTCATTACTCAGAGCCAATCAACAAGATAAGGCTGGTAATACGTCGGGGGTTCGCGGAATCCTACAAAGCTGAATTAGGGTGCGCCCGACTATGACCTCTTTCGCAGGACGTAACGTTAATTGGACGATAGTAGACAAATGTCTGCCGAAGCAACCGTAAGCTAGAACATTAAACCTGAACCTGCAAGAACGAAGTTTTCTTCTTGTTCTTACAAATTGTGCATCCTCATATTTTATACTAATGATGAATGTAACACTCTCAGTTGATGGTCAAGATGGGAGACTCATAGCTCAGAGCGCAGGGTTACGGAATTCTCAGACCCATGGCGATCGTCAATTACAGCTTTATGATAAGGTATGTTATGGATCTAAGCACTTTACTTACATAGTAGAATTTGCTCCCATAGTTAAACCGTTTCACCGTTTTAGTGCTGGAGATGGCTCTGAGTAGTGTTCTAACTGTACGTAGAGCATAGCATACAGGCGCGACGGGCGTCCCGGAATGAACGCTACAGGATCAATACCTGGATCACCGGCTGGTCATCTTTCAGTGCGGATTCTCGAGTCTCCCGTAATACAAGGTGGTATACGTGCAATAGTTCTTGCATCTCAGAGCTCGCACGAGCTTCTATCGCCCGTCGATGTTCCAGTAGGCCAAGATTTGCTCCTCACTGCAATTGGTGGCAATGGTGAGAATGGTATGAACGGAGAAGACGGAGTCGATGGGCGGGACGGGGTCAATGGATTGGATGCGTCAGAGACTTCAGAAGCTACGGTACGAACGAATAATGTGTATGCTGCTTCATTCTCAGCTGATAACAAGACAGCCAGGTTCTGACGGAGGCAATGGCGGCGAGTCTGTCATCCCCGATGCTATAGGACTATGGCAATAACTAACCGTCAGATAGTGCTGGACACGGTGGCGACGGTGGAGATGGCGGAGATGGCGGCACCATAGAGATTGTTGTGCACGAAGATCAGGCGCATCTCCTTATGGCAGTCAGGTGGGATCTTTCCGGCGGGAAGGGCGGTCAACCCGGTAAACATGGCCGGCCCGGTCACGGCGGAAAGGGGGGGAAAGGGGGAAAGGGATACGAATGGTATGTCTCCTGCCCGACATAACAGGAACAGTAATATTGATCGCTACGATACAGGCAACGACAAGATGGCTACATTTACAGCTGCACCCCTCGCTGTCTCGGAAGTGATGCGACCGTCAGCTCTAACAGCTTAGTCCGCTCAGCAGCGAACGTGCGCCGGTAAGCCTCCAGACCATGCCTATGGCGCTGTCCCTAACATGTTTCGCCTGCTCGGTATAGCAATATAGCGCTTGCAGGAGTCGGCGCCCAAGTAGTGGCTACCCGCAACCCAACTCAAATGATAATTCAAGCTGTAACGAGACTACAGGAGTCACACAGTGCGCAGGTAAGCTCTGATGCGTGTAAATGTCATGGTGGGCAGGGATACTGCACTGGGTGCGACAGCCGCCCTTTTCTTCAGACGCATAAGCGTGTTGCTGGTTTAGATGGGTTGGATGGCCATACTGGTACACTAGGTAACAGTGTGCTTGACAGAGGCATGGACGGTCTCCAAGGCAATGTAACAATTGCTGTAGAGAAGTCGGATGGAAGCCGTCAAGAATACAGCTCTTTGTACAGTCTTGCGCTCACAGATTTCGACGTCGAGGACGAGAATGGAGACGGAATTTTTGAACCCGGTGAACATCTATTTGTTCGAAGAATCACGATCCAGAACTCCGGTATGTGCTGGTGTACTATTGCGGTTACCTTAGATACTAACTCAACCATCTGTAGGAGGAATGCCCTCTCCAACCCGCCCCATACAACTAAGCTTGGTTGAATCAGATTGGTTCAAGCTGATAGATGGACTTGACGGTCGGACTTTTCTGCCCTCGATAGGAGAGGGGTCATCAGTCACTATTGACGGTCCTATCAAAGTGCTAATTCGAGAACGAGAAGAGCACGAAATTCCAGAGACAGGAGTTTTATTCATCCGCCACGAAGCCATTCACCTCAATGCAGTCATGCCTTGGATAGAAAGGGAAATTTCGAACTTTGACTTCAATAAAGTGATTGAGATCAAGTATCCCTGCGAGCTGAGAAACTTCCAAGCTTTGGCTACTGTAGCTCAAGGATCACAGAGCAAATTGTCATTTGAGGTATGTATCTTAATAAAAACGGTTTCTCGGGGCTTGGAGCTGCTAACAATAAGATAGGTTTACAATCATGGAAGTGTCTCAATTGGGCCTCGCGGATATAATCCGCGGGTTGTCGAGATCGACGTATCGTTCCCTAAAGAATTTGGAGAGC
The DNA here is from genome assembly GCA_022385635.1 of Xylaria scruposa. Lineage (NCBI taxonomy): Eukaryota > Fungi > Ascomycota > Sordariomycetes > Xylariales > Xylariaceae > Xylaria > Xylaria scruposa. The sequence goes on along the minus strand of MU280185.1, from coordinate 581,175 downwards.
TCGAATCAGAACCCGATCAGTGGCGTGAATCTATTACTATTACTCCTAATGATATACGGGGTAGAAAGGGCTTGGTACAAAAGCGGCAGCTGCGTGTCCACAGTTACGCCCCGAGTTATCAGCACGTTGCGGCCTTATTCAAGCTCTACCTAGGGAAGCCAAATCAGGCTGGGTCTGATGGTCAACACGAGGTCAATCTTGTTCACGTCGTTGAGATCTGGATGCAAGTCTCTGATCACTATGTTATTCATCCCGGCGCCTCCTTCCTCTTGGTAACCAACTCTGAAACCGTGGACAAGAGAGCTCAGTCAATACGTCGGTTCATCAACAATTCCCTTAGAATGGAGATAGATACGTGGAATGTGTCCCTGTACGCCGGTCTCGATCTCAGGGATCAGGATTCCGGCGCCATGCAGAATGTTATATCTAGGTATCACGGAAAAACGATTATATTCTTAGGGAATCACTTTGGTTTCTTTGGCCAAGGCAGAAAGAACATCTTCGATGTTTGCGACCCAGAAGCTATTTCCACTGCTGCTGCTAACGGCACTAACTTTTTATTTCTCGATACACTTGATTTCGATCCCCATGAGAAACTTATCAGTGCGATCTCTTTCTGGCCCAGCCAGTCCGTTCCTAGTATGCGAGCCGACATCAGTCAATCGCATCAATTCCACAACGTAACGGACTTTGTCACAGCAATCACGCAGCAGAAACAATATTGCAGTAACCTCAGTCATGAGAGGTATGCCATAACCTTGTCTAAGAAGTGGCATCAAGCCTTTTTGGGGCCAGAGACCTTAGCAAAGAAGGTCGCAAAGCAGCTTCAGCGAAAGCTCCCCACGGAGAGATTTCTCATCACCTTCCATGCATCGAGTCCTCCAGACATTATTGTCACCACTGGGACCCCGCATCACAACTCGATGGCTGCCTTGGAACGACGAGCAGCATCAGAGCAGATAGCTGATACATCAGCGTCTGATGGACTTCCCCCCGTTGAAGCCTACATGATCGTGGAAGCTATTGCGTTGCACCACAGAGTAGACATACTGTGGGACACGGTGGCGGATTCCGTTGGTAACGGCAACGTTGCCCCCCTTCGCACGCAGTTTGCCATTGAGGCCCTTACTGTTTCGCTAATACAAACAACATATCGTGAAGTCGAACTTCTGCTACATAAAGCACCCTGGCCAGACAAACTGCTGCCATCGAACCCATCGAAGCATTCCTTTGAAGAATTGAGAACCCTATTCGCATCTTACTTGCCCACACTCCACGCTATTCTGTTTCATCCACAAGCAGCAGAAGTGGTTGTCAATGGTAACGTCCAGTCAGTCCTAAGCTACGCACTTGCCGCTACACGGCCACAATCAAAACGGCAGATGGCTGGACGGGTACTCACGCCCTTCTACAACCGTCGCCGGAGGGCAAATGCCTTTCTCAGGGCTGGAATTGCCATGTTTTTGAAAAAGAAAGGTTTTGAGGAGAATCAGATATCAGACTTCTTCGTCAAAACCAACCAATCTAGTGCGACGGAGCGAAACACGAAGGCAGCAGTTTTGCAGATGGTTGCAGACTTGACCAAGCAGAACGAGCACGCTGTAGTAAAAGGGAAACAGGATGCGACTGATCTAGTGCGCGGTTCGTCATATCTTACTCCGGGAGATTGGGATAGTAGGGTAGTAGTAGTAAAGGAAAGGTCTAAGAAAATAGCAGAAGAAGCGAATGAGGCACGGCAGATGCTCGACAGAATGCTAGTGTCCGGATGATTATTCTCGATAAAGGTACCAAGACATGAAACAACTCCCCATTTCCATTTCTCACCTCTTAGTATTTGCAGTTATATACCGTGGTGGCTACGTCCAGTGTAGAGCTTGTCATATCTATGCCACCATCTTTACATTTTATGCATCTTAATCACGCAGTTAAAAAGTATGGAAGAACACTTACACTCATTGCCGCTCATTTACACAATTAAGCCGATTCGCCATGCGTTAAATGTGTACTTGAACGTTGGGACTGTTCAAAAACATGTCAATATTAAACAATAAGACAACTTTTAATGTAAATTCACTATCTCCCTGGTACCCTTCTTAAGGAAGTAGACATGAAACCGGGGAGAGAGGCTACACCGTGAGCCGTGCCCAAAGCTGGCCAAGATGATGGTACTACAGCCCCGGCTCATTAAGCCGCACAATCATAACATAGTAAGCATCTGTTAAGTAGCCTAGACTTGATTGTCTCGCTACTTGCATGCAGAGAGAGCAAGTACGTGAATCGCATGGGAAATTGATTCTTCACCTGCTTGTAAGAATTGGGACGCAACACGTAGTCTGTTAGTAGCGAATCGCACACCCGCGACCATATCTAATAACAATAACGATGTTTTAAAAAAAACACAGAAATCCACGATTAGTAATGAAGGTATCAAGTACACTATCTTATGATACGGCGGCTTGTGAACGCGACCGTGGCTAGGTTCTGCCAGCTAGAAAGCAATAGCAAGATAACGTCTAGCTTATATATGATATATTCCGTTGCAGTCAGTTCCTAGCTTTAACCTTAAGACACCACTGTAGATTTTGCACACTTAAGATTGTCAAAGGATGCTCTCTGCCTAGCACCCTATTACATAGCTCTATTGTCTGCCGGTACATCCTCTCGGCCTCTTCGTATTTTCTCTGATCTCGGAGGGTGTTTGCAAGGCTAACCATGTTTGAAAGTGTATCGGGATGCTGTTCACCAAGTATTTCTTTTCTTGATTTTAATGTTTGTGTGTGTATCTTCTCGGCCTCTTCGTATTTTCTCTGATCTCGGAGGGTGTTTGCAAGGCTAACCATGCTTGTTAGTGTATCGGGATGTTGTTCGCCAAGTCTTTCTTTTTTTATTTTTAATGTTTGTTTATGTATCTGTTCGGCCTTTTCACATTTCCCTAGTTTAGAAAGAACGATTGCAAGGTTATTCATGCTTCTTAGTGTATCCGGATGCTGTTCGCCATGTATTTCTTTATTTTTTTTTAATGTTTGTTCTTGTATTTTCTTGGCTTTTTTATATTTTCCTAGGTTAGCATAAGTGTTTGCAAGGTTATTCATGTTTTTTAGTGTAACGGAATGTTGTTCGCCAAGTATTTCTTTGCTTAGCTCTAATATTTGTTCGTGTATTTTCTCGGCCTCTTTATATTTTGCCTGTCCGTCAAGGACGACTGCAAAGTTAGTCATACTTGCAATTGTCCTGGGATGCTTTTTGCCGAGCAATTTTGTATCGAACTCTATTCTTTCCAGGTATATTTGCTCTGCCTCCGAGTACTTTGCAATGTGAATGTAACTCCGACCGATCTTATACATAAGTTCGTGTTTAGCTTTGCTGTTGTCGCAATGATTTCGATACTCTAACGCTGTTTGCGTGTGGGGCAAATATCTTAACCAAAGCGGCCTGTTCTCGTGTTGTGGATAGGGAAAATGTAATAACAGCTGTTGCATCCCGTCTGTCACCCATTCTTTTTGCTCACCTCTCTCCTGGATCCAGTTGCGCATCGCAAGTCGGACAAGCCGGTGGATGTCGAAAGATCCTTCGTCTTCACGTTTGGTAAGAAAGGCATATCCTTCTAATATTCCAATCGCCTCATCTATATCTAGGGCGTTCTCGCCACCCGATAATAGTGACCGTGGGATATCCTTCTCTGCAAGGAAGCAGATATACCTAAGACATTGCGCAGCCAGTGGATAGTCACGTTCAATGTGATTGAATGAGATTAGCCATGTTGTGGCCACGGGATTCTGTATATCTTTATACCGCGTCCGATCTTGAAAATTCTGACTAAGCAGCCGAACTGTGGTTTTATCGCTTGATTCGTAGTGACTAAGGTATCTCTTTGTTGTCATTTTTGTTCTGGCCATATATGTCGATGCTTGCTTGATGGCTAGGGGCAGAAATGCCATCAATTCAAGAAGATTCGTCATGCTGTCGGCATCGCGTGTCTGGCTCTCTTGTAGGCCTGCTTGTAGTAGTTTGATAGCTTCGGAATTCTTCATTTCAGGTACAGTAAGAACATGTTTCCGAGGAATATCAAAATGTACAGTAACCTCGTGATTCCGTGTCGTAAAGAGAATTGAGCCACTCTTACTAAACGGGAGATAGTCAGAAAGATTAGTGGTAGCAAAAAGTAACTCTAAATCATCGGCATTATCAACAATCAAGAGCCAGCTGCCGGCACTCTCCTGGCTTAGAGCATTCTTGACGAGAAGTTTAACGTTTGCCTTGTCGTCTTGCATGGCTCTCACCATTAACTTCTGTCCGATCTCGCGATACGCGTTCTTGAAGCTGGTCGGATCTACGGCGGGGACCCAGAAGACGGAGCAGTCGGGATGCTGGTCGCGCACGCGGTAAGCGGCCTCGATGGCGATCTGGGTCTTGCCCACGCCGCCGAGGCCCTCGACTGCCGTCCTCTGGCAGTCATCCTTGTCGACGCTCGGCGGGATCATCTTTAAGAGCTCGTCTAGTAGGGAATCGCGTCCGATGAAGCCTTTATTCCGCCCGAAGGGGACCATGAAGTGACGGTCTTGGGCTATTGCAAAATCAGCGCCATGGATAATAACAGACAAATTCTGAATTGAATAAAGCCTTAGAGCAAATATATTTAATGGCTTTAATTCAAATATAAAACTAACCTTCGCTGTCCATCCGTCTCTTCGCTATGCTTGGTGGTATCTTGTATAGAAGCTCCCGTGCGAACACCGCCGCGTTCCCGGCTGCGTATGACCTCCAGGCGTTGTCCTTATGCGAATCGGCATAGTCAGAGATCCCGCGGATCACCAAGCAAGGCCTGCTCGCATCAACGCCAGCCGCTTCCATCTCGATGCACAAGGCGCCCTCGCACAACTCACGGACCCGATCCCTCTCCTCGCCGTCCTGCACCACCGAGTTTCCAGTCGCGATCCTGCCGCGGTGGAAGATGAGCTGGCCCGCATCTTGCTCGGTGCGCGCCGGCCGCTCGACCAGTCTGCTTTTATCGCAGTCTCCACAACCAAAATTATAAAACCCGACGTGTTAATAGCCAGCCTAGAAAAGCCAGTCGTATACGAGGCCAAAAAAGGCGAACTTCGATCCATATTTTGACTGCAGCAGTCTTTTGGCGTGTTGCTGGAACGTGCTCTGGCCGAAATCGTGGTCGGACTCCAGCCTCTCGAGACCGTTAAGTAACACACGGTCTGGGCGATTAATGGTACCTTGCATCTCGAACCTCCCGTTAGGATGCGACCTCCCCGACTGATAGTAGAAACACGCGGGCTTCCCGTCGCCAGGCGCGCCTACTACAACATCCCCAACGTGCACGTCGTCGGTAGAAGACTTGGAAGGTATCTCCCGAGGGACGCCACCGCCGATACCGACTAGCAGGGCCATGCGGATGTTGGGGAAGGTCGCGAACAGGGGACCGGCTAGGCGGCCGGCATTAACATTGCCGGTCATGCCCTTAGGGCAGGTGGCCATGACGAGGTTGTGGCCTGCAATGGCGCCGAAGATATACACGTTGTCGTCGTAGTCAGGGTCGTAGGGCGGGGTGGCATGTTCCTCATCGAGCATCAAGCGCGAGGGTAGCAGCTCGACGGTGGCCACGGGACAAATCCATGCAACATGATAGTCCGTCCGCTGCAGCGTCTTCTGGTCCATGGTCCTCGAAGATACCATTAAAGCGGCCACACCGCTAATGAAGAAGATGGACGATTATGACCTTGCAAAATAGTCGCAGGACAAACGTTGAAATATCGAAAGGAATGACGGATCGTGCTGCCCGCTCTGTTTATGAGGTTGGTTTATCAATTCCGTCGAGGGTGTCAGCAGCCCCTTTCAGACCCCACCTTGCCAGCCTGCAGCAAGGCGCAGCCATGCATCATTGACCATTTTCTAATAAATGAGGCTTGCCGAGCGCTAGATTCCTGCCAATGAAACTTACGCAAGTATCGCAAAGCCCTTTTAAAACTGTGGTCTGGAATAGTCGTTACCGAAGGAGTCTGGCGGCCGATGCTGACACTTGCGGGAGCGCACGGCGCACACACCCTTATTACTGCGTCCCGTCAATTCTGTCCAAATGCGATCAGGCTGGTTGGCGAAAGAGTACTGCTGAACTCGGTTGGACGCAGACGACTGCTTTCCGCATAACAAAATCGCATTTCTGCATTTGAATTCGGAACTATTCTGCGGTCAAGTCAGTACCCTGGGGAGGTCGATGACAATCATCCGCAAGGCGTAGACTATGGCTATAACCAGGCCACCAGAGTAACTATTTATGTTGACACCTACGACAGTGTTGGTAAGGCTGGGGGAAAGCTATGTTGACGAGTAGATGAAAGTGTAAAATGAAGGTGAATTATCAAGCCCTTACTTCGCCTTCTGGCTACAATATTGTGCGCTCTAAAAAGAGAAAATGCTCACAACTCTTCAGCTCGGCAAAGTAGTTGGCCGATAACCATGGTGAATAAGTACGTGTACTCTCTACTTCCCCAACATGCCATACGCCTTTTTCGATTCGTATCAGACTCGCATCTCGAATGCGAACTTGCTATCTTCCCACTTAGCGAGGCTCCCAAATTTAACGCGATTAGCTACTGCTGGGGCGACTGTGGCAGGCTGGCATCCATGCGATGCAATGGATATGAAATGATGATCACCCCGACTCTTATGGAGGCTCTACAGCAATTGATTGGACTTGACCGTGGTGGCATTGAGTGGATCTGGATTGATCAGGTTTGCATCGACCAGGCCAATGTGTCGGAGCGCGGAAGTCAGGTCGACATGATGAAGGCCATTTACAAAACCTCCGCGAGAACAATCATTTGGCTGGGCACGAAGATATCTGGGATCGAAGCCGTTGGAACTCTGCTAGAGAAGTTGTCGCGTCTCTACAATCAAGATATCGAACCTGACGGCGTCCGGAAGCGGCGGCGTTATACGATGGATGAATACGAGGCGATAGACTTGCCACACCCCAAGGACCCATCATGGGATGTTCTTGGGGATATTCTCTCTCGGCCATGGTTTGTCAGATGTTGGGTAATACAGGAAGCAGCCCTCTCAAAGGATGTCCCTCAGATGCTCTGCGGAGAACACGAGCTTCCATGGGAGTCCATCATTTCCTCGGCAGCGTGGCTTGGGTCAATGTGCTATAAATTGACTCCTCTTCACCGCAGGCTGACAACCGTCCCGGCACTGAGGTCCCTCAAATTGTTTAGTGAGCTGAGACACGTGGACTTGCCCTGGGATATGACAACGCTGCTCAACAAAGCCATACGATTCAAAGCTTCGGAACCGCGAGACCATGTCTACTCTCTCATCGGCTTGGCAGGAGAGGCTGACGAGACCTCTGTTCTGCCGACTGCGCTCCAAGCCAACTATGATAAACCAGTTCAGGATGTCTTCCGCGACGTAACGCGATACATCATCATATCATCCAGGAATCTTAGCATTCTCACGCTGATTCGATACAATCCCGATTGGAACAAGTACCCCTCTTGGGTTGTGGATTTTACCGGCGATGTACTGTGGGAGAGAATATCATATTTTGGCTGGAGTGCTCGGGCAAATGGTTGGCACTATGTCAAAGAGATGACAAACGACGCTGCCGGGGGCCTTCCAGTTGAAGTCCAACACTCGTCGGGCGACATCCTTGCTCTGAAGGGTTTTCGAGTTGATACTATCAACGCCACGTGTACCGTGATGTCGAGCCTTGCCCTTCCCTCATTTGGGCCACAGGTACTAGCTGCGTTCAAGGAGGCGTACCAACGCGTTAGCATCCGTTACACCACAAACGAGGCACTCGCACGTGCAGTTATGGTGACGTTGTCCGCGGACTGGAACCTTACCGGGCAGGAGCGGGTGATGAATCAATCAATTGGCCACTTCTGGGCATACTTGTGGGAAGTATACCACAGGCTGCATGATGAGACAACAGCGGGGAGAGATCAAGCAGAACTCGAAGAGTACGCCAGTCTTCTAGCCAAGGTAGAGCCAGATATCCCAGCCGACGCGAACATATACCGTCTCCACCTGGATGCGGCGTCAAACCGCAGGGTATTCTTTACAGAGAACAAGGCGTATATTGGCCTTGGACCCGGCATTATCCAGAAAAACGATTTTCTATGTATCCTCTTCGGAGGAGCGACGCCAATGGTGCTGCGGCCTGTTGGGGATCTCTATCGCTTTATCGGCGAGTGCTATGTGTACGATCTAATGAGTGGCGAGGCGATCAGGGACTGGGAGAAGGGACATTACACCGCAGAAACATTTCGTCTCTATTGAATTGTGGTGAGTATCTCTAGTTGCGTAGAAAAGACCATATTTAAATGTAAATTCAGGCGTCGATAATACCTTAACGGCGTTTATCACAAACAAGAAAGGCGTTTCTTCGTAGAATCGACAAAGAAACGGCGATTATGTCTCGGGTATACAGCATGGCGGGAATACCTGTGAGGGGTCTGCAACGAAGATGTAGGAATGGAGGAGAGTCTCTCGATCTAAAAGAAATAGATATGGTGAGTGGGCTGATGCCCACCAAGCAAAGCCACTACAGGTACTTCTTAGTGCCACATAGAATAACAAATATATTGGATGAAAAAAGTTGTAGTTCTTCGTCGCTACAACAATCATAGTACTTCACCGCTGTACGGAGGTTCGGATCAGAATTACTCAATACCTACGCCAAGCAATTGTCTACAGTGCTATCCTCTACCACCAAGATGCACGTCGACCCGTGTTCAACGCCCGAGCTCTCACTCGCCAAGTAGCGGCCGCTCAATAGTCCGTTTTCTACAGCTGCGTCAGCTCGTAAGTAGCTCTTCAAATAAAATAGTAAAGCTTAAATATATAACTATATTGTAGTTAAAAAAGATTTATGAATTTAGAGTAGAAATAATAGATGTTCTAATCAAATTAAGTACTAGTAGATCAAGTGTTAAGTCAAGTGTTAGAACCGTGTATTAGATCTCTACTTATACTGTAGACAATTGCTTGGCGTATCGAGCAATTCTGTATGTGATTGCGGCGTCGGAAATCGTGGTTCGTCGGAAGTGCTCGGGTACAGCGGAATATGCCTGCGGCTTGCATCGGTCAATCTTGGACCCTGAGTTGCGTCAGTGTAAACCCCAAGTACCATATACCGAACAACATCTAGATATATAGAATTATACGAAATATTCTCTCAATATGGTTTATGAATGAGTAAATAAACTCACAAATATCATGAGTTCCACTTGGGTACCTGACGTCTCGCCTGAGACGCCTTTCTCCTTAGCCAACATTCCTTTTGGAATAATAAGTACATCAAGCGACCCCGCGCCGCATGCTGCCATCGCAATAGGTTACCATGTGCTCGATCTCAAGGTCTTCGCTACTTATGAGAAGTTCACGGAGCTCTTTTCAGTCCTGAAAGACAATGAGGATGTGTTCGCACAACCGAATCTCAACGCGTTCGCAGCGTTAGGACGCGGGGTACATCGAGAGGTGCGGAGTACCATACAACAACTTCTATCAGCCGATACAACACATCCAGAGGCGCTGAGAGATAATGGTGAATTACGGGAAAAAGCACTTCTTTTACGAAGAACTATCAAAGTTCACCTTCCCGTGAGCATCGGGGACTACACGGATTTCTATGCCGGATACCATCATGCCTTCGCAGTTGGCTCTATGTTCCGTGGGCCACAGAACGCTCTACAGCCGAACTACATGCACCTCCCCGTTGGGTATCACGGACGGGCCTCCAGTATCGTGGTCTCAGGTACGACCATCCGTCGTCCAAACGGACAGATTCTGCTGGATCCGACAGCTGAGCCCAAGCAGCCCATTGTGGGACCGAGTAGACGGTTAGACATAGAGCTCGAGCTGGGCTGTATCATCGCAAAGCCGAACAGGATGGGGTCGCCCATCAAGATTGGCGATGCTGAGGATCACATCTTCGGATACGTTCTCTTGAACGACTGGAGCGCGCGTGACGTTCAGACGTGGGAATACATTCCGCTGGGCCCCTTCAATAGCAAGAACTTTGCCTCGACCATTAGCCCCTGGGTCGTCTTGGCCGACGCCCTGGAGCCATATCGCACAAAGGCAATTGAGAATAAGACAGTGTTGCAGAACTACTTAAAAGACAGCAGAGAGGACACAGTTTTCGATATCGAGCTCGAGGTGGACATTACAAGTGAGTATTTCATACGCTAATTCAACGATGATGATTTCGTGGCTGACACTCTACAGCGCCCGAAGGAGATACGACAACGATTTCTCGCACGAGCTCAAAAAATCTCATGTGGTCATTCCCGCAGATGATAGCACACCATTCCCTGGGCGGCTGCCCGATGAAGACGGGCGACTTGCTCGGCTCAGGCACTATTAGCGGGCCTGATCCTCGAGAAAGCGGCAGCCTCCTCGAGCTGAGCAAGGGAGGCAAGGAGGACATCATGCTCTATGGCATGGATGTCCGACGCTTCTTGAAGGATGGCGACACCATCACAATCAGGGGAAGCTGTGGGAAGACAGGCCAAAGAGTAGGCTTTGGCGACTGTATTGGCCGAATTGAGACGGCCCTGCCTCTGTGATTGGGACGGCTTTCGGCTTTCAGATTGTTGCCCTATTCGTGTATACTCTGCAGATATGAGAATGCCGCGCGCGTCTAATCATGCACGGCGTAAGCGGTGAACTCCCAGAACGCCTCATCCACTACACGAATAATAACGCATCTGTCTCAACTAGTACTATGTATAGGCGTGAGGGAATATCTGTGGACTGTTTTAAAGCCTAGTTATCTCCAAACTGTGTCTCGGAATGTTTACCTACTGCGTATCTCCTTGCGAATAATCCTTGTTGCATTCTGCCCTCCAAGAAGCCTTGCACCATCCCCGCAGCGTTAACCCTACCCAGTTTACTAGGTTCGTGCCATGAGTAAGGAGGTACTGATTCATTGTCAAATCCTGGGGTCTTTTAAAGTGGTGAATGTGGAGCCAGGGATGCATCTGAGAATCATTATTAGCGGCACTTTGATTCGACGTGATCCTTGAAATGATCAATCTGTTCGATCTGAATCTCGCGATGAGGCTGATTATCATAATTACCATTCTTAGCACATGGCATGCGCACGTGGCTTTTTCAGGGGCCATAGCGCATCTTCCCATATCTATATCACATCTACATATATGAGGAGAGACAGAAATAGGCAACTTGGCGTAGGTCATCGGGGAATCGGCTTTCAGAACGAAATGGCGATTCCTGTTTAAAGTTGCGGAAGGCTTGCTGGAGGATGCAGAACCAAGGGTTCATCTTTCAGCTGAAGGTAGGTTGTCATCATCGGTATGGCGTTTCGCGCTTCCGATTCCCCGAAATAGCTTAGCCCTATCGCTCTTAAGCCGGGGATCAGGCCGAATGGTCGTGCAGTGATTGTTACTACACTGCTACCCTATTCTGCGCTACGCACCACACTATCTCCCAACTTTACCTGGTAGCGTACTTATAGTTAGTAATCGTAAAGAAAGGACCAAAGAGAACGCCTATAAACATTACCTACTTACCTAACATACACTACCTATCGCCGAGCGAGGGACGAGTCTCGGAAAGGGACGGCCCCCGGCTAAGTAAATACCGTGCTGTACGTCTCGCTTCATTATCTCCAAAGTCTATCTTTCATCCCGTCCACCCCCGCAGGCCGCCTTACACGGACGATCCCGGCGGCCATGATGCGTACGACGCTTGCGATGCTCTCGAGGAACGAAATAGCAGCAGACGATCCAAGGGCATGGAGTTTTTCGAGAACCAAGTCGGCGAGGTGCGATACCTGACCACTCTGCCCGCTCCCCCTGCAGCCGGCGCCGTCGTGCCCCCCGTCACGCCCGGCTCCTCGTCATCTCCAACTGGAGAGTCCTTGGTCGCCGATGCATCGTCCACCAACCCCCTTCCTCCCGCCTCCCAACGGACGCAATCGCGCCAGAATACCGCCAAGTCTGACAAGAGGACCAAGAAACAGGTCCCCGCCGCGACTCGACGCGATACAATAACATCCTCCACCACTCCATCCGTAGCCGCTTCGACCCCCGGTGCACCAACCCCGGCACCAGCACCAGTAGCTGGGGCAAAGCGAAAGAACCCCAGTGTTGATATCGAAGATGATGACGACGAAGCCCAGAACCCCCCAAGGTCCGGGCCCCAGCAGAGGAGCAAGCGAAATCGGTATATATCCATCGCCTGCAACGAATGTAAACGCCGCAAGATAAAATGCAACGGCGAGACTCCCTGTGGCCGTTGTGGCCACCTCAACCTGCAATGCTTATACGCCCCGAATTGTTGCGCCACCAGCTTCAAGGACTCGGATGAGTTCAAGCATATGTCAGCCCAGGTCAACCACTTGCAAGAGCAGGTCGAAACGCTGTTCAGCAACTTGAATACGCTGCGGGCTGAAACTTTGCGGGCTGCCCCTTTACATCAACCCGACCGGACCCTGACAGGTCCCTCGACCTCAAGCACCCCAACTTCGACCACCATGACGATACTCCCGCCGCCACGGCAACCCTCTGTTGCCTTCCGGGGACCTACGAGTAATCGCTTCAGCCTCGACGTTGCCAAGAATACCTTACATAAGATGGGCTATTCTTATCCTAGCGACAACGCTGATGCGACTGGTCATAACCGGGAGACGCCCAGCACCTCTCCCAAGTTGCCGCCTCAGATTGTGCCATCCGTCGACAATTCTACGGCAGATGCTCTATGGGAGCTCGATAAAGACGAAATGACCCGTCTGTGTCGTATTTACCAGGAGGAAGTGGGCATCATGTACCCTGTGCTTCAAATCGACTCAATCATCAATCATGCTAGGACTCTAGCTACATGGATGGAGGCTGCTAAGAAGAATGGTCTTGCTGGTGGTCACAACGGCGGAATCAACGACCCAAATACATTACTCCTGAAGATTGTCTTGTGTGGTGGATTGCTTGTTGAGGGCCATGGAAGTAGTCCACAAGCTCAGAGGATCTTTGCTGGTATCAAGCCGATAGCGGATCGGATGCTGATGAGTGATCCGCCCACTGTCCAAACCCTACCTTTTTTGGCTCTGGTTGTATGTCTGCTTCCCCTCTCATATCATCTGCCACCGCGAAATCCTGCGATTTTATGTCCGAAAATGACTGATCATGCTAGGCCGGATATCATTTCCTTTCAGCTGACGAAGTCTTATGTTGGCGTGTCATGGGCCAGGTTGTGCGGCTTTGCCTCGAACTAGGTCTTCACCGCCGCGATGTCGTTATGCAAATCAAAGATGAAGAAGAACGCAAGTTGGCCGTTAACACATTCTGGAGCGCATACGTTTTGGATCGTCGGTGGGCATTCTCTGCTGGCCTTCCTTATGTAGTGCCGGACGAGGAAATAGATCCTGATCTACCGGCTCCCGTAAGTAAAGCAATGATCCCTGTAAATCCATGGTAATCAGAGAATGGCAGTTTCTCTAATGTTTGTCATGTTAGGAACAGTACCCTTTCCTAGTGATGATGATAACTTATTCAAAACTCAGCGGAAGAGTATGGCGTTTCGTACGATACTTCGACGCGGAGGTAAAAATGGATGGCCCTGTAGATGATATCGAAGACTTGGACCAACTCATCAAGAACTGGTATAATGAGCTACCAAAGGAGGTTCAACTACCTCTCTCTGACTGGGAAGACCTACCTCAATATCTAAGTCCACCGGTAAATTCACACAAGGAGTACGATATGCAGCGTCTGAAAATCTGGACATGGCTTCGATACAACCAAATCCGCATGTGGCTCTTCACACCGATCCTCCACACACATAGTAGCATCATGGATAATCTGCGCCATGCCGAAGTTGCTGTGAAACTGGCAAAAAATACCATTCGGTACCTGGCTCACCTGAACAACACAACGAATGTCTACCGAAAGTTGCAGATATTCTATCACCAATTCCTCTCATCGGCCATAACTATACTGTTTGTGGCATCTTGTCACGCACCGGTGAATTTTAGTTCCTCGTGTCGAGACGAGTTCTATATGGCTCTGGAACTTCTCAAAGACATGTCCGCTAAGTCATGGGTATCGAAACGCCTTTGGGGCACGGTCAAGTCTTTACGGGACGTGGCACCCCGGCTCGGCCTTGCCGAAGACCCGCATTCGAGCGCTGCCCTGACTATGGCCGGGTTGGCTACGGGCCATACCCAGACAGCACCTAGTCCTTCGACAGCCTCTCCTTTCGGCCATCCCCTCTTCGTCCCGCAGTCCCCCGGGTTCGACGGCATGCAGAACGGTATGCAGATGTCTAGCGAAATGTCGAGGATATTCGAAGGTGTGTCGGTCAAACATACCCAGCTACATGATGGTCTGGGACACGCTGATCCAAATGTGGTCGTTACAACCGGTGCCCCGACCATGCCATTTGGTCCACCGCGCGGGAGCGTGTATCCACCCTTTAGGGATACGTTTATATAGGGATTGATTATATAATTGGAAACAGAAGGGAATATAGGAGGTTTTATGTGTGCCAGCATTTAGCGTGGGTTGATATATGCATCATACTCAGTTGTCTCTTCTATATAGTATATAGGTATTGTGATAGTCGTCATACCGGCATTTGTGCTTCGCGGCATGGGTAGTACGAGCATTGTTAGTGGGGCTTCCGGCAGATCTTCCCCAATGGGTTTGAATATACTCCTATTTTAATGTCGGTTATCAATACTCTTAATGCTATGTAATCATGTTGGAATAACACATTGCATTACGCTACGGTGTCAGTACGGTAGATTTACAATATTCGTGGAATTACGACAATGCCAAGTCTGCTGTTCATCTCAACATAAAATTCTCGGAAACGAGGAAAGAAATAAACAGCCTGTCACCAGGTCCCCCCTGCCGGCAATTTATGATTGTACAGTATTATAGTTCAAGCGATGGCTTATAGACTAGGTAACTAGGGGTAGACACCAGTAATGTTTGGCTTGTTCCTCGTCCCTGGTATGGCTGTACAGTAGCTAATCGTGTAATAGGTAGCCCGGCATTAAGACTTCAGGGGTAGATGATCGTTAAACTAGACATCCCGCCGTTTTGTTAGGGTTAATTAGTTAACACAGCTGAAAAAAGAGATGCTAAGATAAGGTTAAATATAGAAGTAGTTCAAACGTTCAGAGATTTAGGGGCGGTTAGAAGTTTGCTAATGGGTAAGAAGGCCGTATATTTAGTGCGGTGTTAGTCATTCATAAGGTAACCAATTCACAAAACTGATTCTTTAGCACCCGTTGAGCTGCTCGGAAGCGGTTAGCACACCCTTTTAACACATGGCAGGCCTGGGACTTATGCAGCCAAGCCGTAGTCTATCTAATTAGACTATTGCGCTACGATGAAATGGGGTAAGAAAGAAAGGTTGCTACGGTCTGAGGGGCTCCGGCAATTAGGAACTTACTCAATTGTCGGTATTGAAATAAAGTTATTCTGACGGCAATTCGTCCGCACGAACGGAAATTTGAGATTTGGCTTTTGATTACTTATCTTGGACCGATTATTGGACCGAGACATCCGCCAAAACCATCAAAGTGAGACAGGCTTCGTTGCAGTGATACCACGCTGGCTGATGATTCAGCATTCCTTCTCCTTTGGTAATCGATGGGACTTGCCGAATTATTCCAGTACCCCATAGAGATCCCATCGTCTGGCGTGACACAAGATCTCGTGGCCCCATCAAACAAACGATGCTCACCGACACACAACGGGGCGGGCAGGTGCAAAGGAAAAGGACAACCGGAGCGCCTTCTTACGGTACACTTTCACACTTACCTAACATTTCTATCCACTTGCACCGCATCCTGCCACCTCGAGCTACACACTACGGCCCGCGATCGCCAGACTTTAGTACATCAAGATTCAATCTACACTAAGGTTAGACGGCAGTACCCATGTGAACATCACCAGCACCCGCGCGCACACTACAGACAGCGGACCAGGGCTGGTGTCGCCGCATACCAGCCAAGCCAAGCCCAGCCAAGCCGGTCGTCGATTATCAATCGAGCACATGGCCGTCGAGAGACCTGCCGGCAGACCCGGCAGGGGAAACAGTCTGCTCATGTCGGCTTTGCGGTTCGCGGGTTACGATATGGACTACCGCACTGCAACACCGCCTGCAGCGACGATGCCGAAGAAGGACACCGAGAACGCTGCGAAAGGTGCTGCTGTATCGGCCGGTGGGAGATACATGCACGCGCTCCCAGCAGAAGTAGAGCCGACTAGGGCCCTCTTAGAACAGTATAGCGGCATCCCAGCTAAGGATGTGGACAGACATGTCTACCAAATGGTACGTAATAACTTCGTCGTTCATTAGTCCGCTCATCACATACATACATACATCCTACATACATCGTCTACTATTTCGGGTAGTTTGGAATGCATGTTATGTATTGCCTGCATTTCCGTGGACGTCACTTTCAATGTTCTGCAAACCGGGAAACAGGGGCTACTCAATAAATTATAGAACCATGCCGACCACTAACACTTGCCAACATGTAGCGCGATAAGCTCTGGGACGTATATCCGTATGCCTGCGTCGGACGCTTCCGCTTCGCATCGCTGGAATTCGCAGCCGACGCCTACTACCAGGTAGCGCTGTTCCGGCTACTGCAAGCCCAAACACAGGACGACGAGACACGTCTATTGGATGTGGGATGCTGCGTGGGCCAGGTGCTGCGGAAGCTCGCCTTCGACGGCGTCGACTCGTCCCGGCTCTTCGGGACCGACGTCGAGCCCCGCTTTCTCGACATCGGGTACGACCTGTTCCGCGACCGGGACAAGTTCAAGGGCCGTTTCGTGCTCGGGGATATCCTTAAACAACAGAATGAAGATGGAAAAGAAAAGGACGACGCGCTAGATGAGTTACACGCCAAGATGACCTTCATACATGCCACGAGCTTCTTCCACCTCTTCACGTGGGACGATCAAGTGCGTGCCGCAACGCGCATGGTGCGCTTTCTGCACCCCGATCGTCGCGACGTCATGCTTTTCGGCCGTCAGGTCGGCACCATGTTGCCGAGAGACAACGGCAAGGCCGGCAGCGATAAAGTCTACCTACACAACGCGGGTAGTTGGCAGCGACTGTGGGATGAGGTCGGGCAGCGCACGGGAACGAGGTGGAAGACGACTATGGAGCCGACGGAGAAGATAGAGACAGGCGCTACCGAGAGTTCATTGAGAAAGATGAGCTTTTGTGTTTTGAGGGCTTGATTAACTTTGCATTATTGGGGTCTGGAGTTGGGTATTGTTAACATTTTTCAGTCTTTTGAATAGCATTGCAAGGGGCATATAGCATATAAATGGGGTTTGGGTGTCGTCGAGCGTTGATATTGGATATACACTCAGACTTTGGGCTATTAGGCTTAAGAAGACTTTTACACCAGACTTAGAAATAAGATATTTGTTACTATCTGTTCAATTTGATTTGGTATTAAAAAGGCATACTTCATACGAAATGGTCTCGAGGGACTTTATCTAGGAGCTGTTTGCTCAACATAAATCATCAATCAAGGTGGTATCAATAGTATTAGGTGCATATATCAATGCTCTGACTATAGTACAAAATGAGATTGCCCTGCCATCTTCGACACTCTTTACGAGCTACGAGAAGTAAAGGATGAGAGGAGGGGTTAGTTTCCAATGCCGCACACGTCCAAGAATTTCATGTTGTGAATCCGCCAGACTCTCAGATCGATAACGCATTCAGCTTTTCAGGTATCAATTATCCATCTTCAACTCGGGGTACTCAGGAATCTTCAACCCGCCTTTGTCCTCGGGCAAAAACCTGACTATGAGATCATATAGTCTCAATTTCGCCATGAGCGAAATCATAGTCGTGAAAAACCATACACCCCACCACGTCTCGGCAAACAAGATATCCGGGGCCCCCGGAGGCAACTTCTGCGCCTCTTTCACAAACGGCCGCAGTTTATCCTCATACGCCCTCAGCGCAGCGGGTACATCCGCATCCGCGTGTCGCGCAAGCTCGCCCGCCAGTATATACGCGCCGACAAGGGACAGCGTAGTCCCCATCCCCGTGATCGGGGAGGGACAATATCCGGCATCGCCGAGGAGCACAACACGGCCCTGGACCCATTTGTCACAATACACCTGTCCCACCTCGGCAGCATAGAAGTCGTCATCATCAGTGCTATTCCGCAACGCCTCGACGAGCTCCGGCACGCGCCACCCCTTCTGGTCCGCAAAGGCGGCCGCAAAGGCTTCTTTCTGCGCGCTGATGATGGAAGACGAGGCAGAAGACGACTTCGCCACGGCGGACGCGACGCCATATGCGTCGGCCGAGCGAGTGGTCCGCACGGACATGTATACCTGCGTCGGCTTCTGGCTGTCGCCCGAGCGCGTCTGGATGCAGCGCCGACCGGGCATCATGTGCCACGTCATCCAGCCGCGATCCTCATCGGTGCGCGGGATGAGGAAATACGCCGTGAAGAGGTTGATCGGGCGAAAGGTCGCCTCGGAGTCCTTCAGCACCATCCTTCGCGTGCGGGAAGACTGTCCGTCTGCTCCAACAACAAGATCATATCTCTCCCTGCGTCCGTCCGAGAATGTCACGGAGACAGCCGAGGAGTCATCTTGCGAGATATCCGTCACCGTGACGCCGAATACGTAATGGACGTTTCCGCCGCTGGTGACGGAGTATTCCAGCTTTTCGTCGTCCTCGCGGTCGGGACTAAGTCCCAGACTGGTCCTATACATCAGGTCCACGAGGTCCCCGCGCATGATCTCGTACTCGCTCGTCATGGCCTGCGCCCCGTGGCCCGAGTCGTTCTTGCGGAACTCGGCATAGGCGTGGCCGTTTGCGTCGACGAAGCAGGTGCCGTTCTCGGGGACTACGCGCTTACGGAGGGGTTCGAGGACTGTTGTCGTTAGTTATAGGTGCTTTGGAGGTACGGAGATGGAAAATTTTAAATAGATATTAAGAAAATCCAGTAAGGTAAGAGTAAACAAGGGTAATATAGCTAGGTGTTTTTTTTTCCCTCGTCCTTTACTCACACTCCTAATACCCTCCAAATAGCCAAAAAAAAAAAAAAAAAAAAAAAAAAAAAAAAAAAAAAAAAAAAAAAAAAAAAAAAAAAAAAAAAAAAAGGATAAGAGAAAGCAACACTCACGGCCCATCTTCCGCATAACTGAAATTCCTTGGGCCCTAATATCGATCTGTAGCCCGTCACGAAGCTTCGGAGCCCTCTCGATGACGGTGATCTCTTCGTACTTCTCCATGTCGGGATCGGCGCGGCGCAGCATCGTCGCCAACGCCGGGCCGCAGACGCCGGCGCCGATGATGAGAACTTTCAGAGGCATTATCGTTACCGTTGTCGTTTTTGATTCTTTTCTTTTTTCCTTCTTCTCTTTCTTTTTCTTCTTATTCTCTTGCGCTTCCGGGAAGGACCTGAAATTCGTCGACGATCACGATTCAAGAATCACCACGCAATCCAACGAGTATATCGTCCACTCTTTGTATGGGGCGGGCAGCAGCTTCGGCCGACGCGTTATAATCCGTGTTATATATCACCAACGAATCAGCATTTCCCTGTAAATCGTTGCCTGGATGTTCATTCATTTATATGTACATGCATGAATGCAACAATGTTCAAGCCGTTCCCAACATTCCTAATCAACAATCGGTCCTGCTACCCACCATTATTAGGCCGCATGCAGTTTCCAGCCAGCAGGTAAGATAATATCTCCTGATTACCCACTCTCACCCGATCTCCATCTCCAACGTCGTTAGCTCACGGCTCCGTCCATCGTTGGAAATAAGCGTCGATCTGTGATGAGATATCCATTGCGTCATGCAAAATAAAAGAGGGGATCGGGGTCGGGTTCGGGGGTACAGCCGGCCGGCCGAAAATAAATCGGTCGGGCGCGGGCTCGGACTTCGTGAGATGGAACTAGTATACGAATCGTAGACTACTAGCTTCGTAGAAGAGGTGGATATTAGTTATATCCGCGAACATGAATTGATAAAAATTAGAAACATAAAACTAGCCCTTCTAAAAACTAACCTAGCTTATTACCTACCCATTGGTCTCGCCTAACTCACATATATCTCCTCCGCCGTTTCATTTAGAAAGTACACCAAAAACACTAGTCGGTGTACCGTTGAGGTTCATGGTGGTATTCTTACATCAAGAATGGGGGTTTTATTATCACACCTCGGTCAAGCCAGATGCGACTTGGTAAATCTACAATCTTAATGTTATTTCATTAGACAGGGGTATCAATCTGGCTGAATAGACTACTTGGCATGTTCGGGTCGCTTCCAATGAACCTTGACACCACCCCAGCTCTCGTCGCTGTAGCCCTCTTGGACCTTCCTGCACATCTTTAGACCCCATTCCGTCACGCCGACCATCAAGCAACTCTCGAACATAAAGGCACAGCTTCCCTTCCCCACTAGCGTCGGCTTGAGCTCCGCGTTGCTCGCGCCCTCGAAGCTGCTGGCGTCGGGCCCGTGTCCGCTCATCACGTTGTGTAAGCTAGCGCCTCCGGGCATGAAGCCGCCCTGGCCTCCTTTCTTCGCGTCGTAATCGCCCGCGATGAGGCCCATGAATTCCGACATGGTGTTGCGATGGTACCATGGCGGACGGAACGTGCCCTCAGCGACCAGCCAGCGGGGAGGGAAAATGACGAAATCGGCAATTGCAGTCCCGGGGTGATCCGACAGCGCCGAGAGTACAGTGAAGATAGATGGGTCCGGGTGATCGTATGAGATGGAGCCGATAGTGTTGAATCGGCCGAGATCATACTTGTAAGGGTAATAATTTCCGTGCCAGGCCACGACATCAAACGGTGTATGCGGCTGCTTGGTTTGAAACAGTGAGTTGTTGAATTTGACGGTGATTGTGTAGGTATTTGGCCCTTCCGAAGCGGTGGCGCCGTAGTCCTCGGTGAAAGAGGCTACAGGAGCCTGGAAGTCACGGGCGTTGGCAAGACAATTGGAACCAATGGGTCCCAATTCCGGAAGGGTGAAGTGTCCTTGGTATAACTCCAGAGCATAGCCTCTTGCCGGACCGGATGGTAGATGGACCTGGTATTTGACGCCCCGTGGGATAACACATATCTCCATAGGTCGGATAAGAAGCCATCCTAACTCTGTCCTTATGTCGAGGGCGCCCTCTTGTGCTACGATCAACAGATCCCCGTCGGCGGAATAGAAGGCGGAATGGTCGTCCATAGACTTGCCGGCGGAATATATGTAGATACCGATGCCTTGCTTCAAGGTGGGATCGCCGGCACCGGCAACAAGGCGTATCCCCGACACGAAGTCGGTCTCATCATTATGGTCGAAGGGGTCCCATCGCAGCTGATTGGGGATATATTCGAGTCTCGCGGGGTCGCTCGGTTTATCGGACTTGAAGGGACCGTCGGCCACGGAGGCGAAAGGAGGATGGGCACATGACGGCAAGATCCGGTACAGCCACGATTGCTGATTCTCGTGTCTCGGAGCCGTGAAGGCGGTGCCCGAGAACTTCTCGGCGTAGAGCCCATACGGGGGTTTCTGAGGAGAGTTCTGGCCAATGGGAAGCGCACCGGCAACGGCTTCGGTTCTGAGAAGATAAGCATGTTATGTCAGAGTCTGCGAGTAATGGGTTACCCACTCAAAATAAGACCCGAAACCGTTCTGGTACTTGTGCCGCTCCGGAAGCTCAAAGGTTGTGACGGGCATCTTGATGGGTGTGGTGTGTCTTTTGGTACAACAAGGGAATCTTCCAAGCTTCAAGGTGGATAATCTTGAGTAATTAGGAAGCGTATCGAGGCGAACAAAGGGATAAAAATCATTGCCATATTGAAGAATAGGCCTCGGATCGCGACGGTGAAAAGTTCTTATTAATGATATATAATCATGCTGGTACCTGTCATGCTGGCAAGCGACGGCTACTGTAGGCAGAGGGGGAACCACCAAAATTCCGTCGGCGGAAATTCCAATTCCGAGCTTGAGCGGCTTTGAGCTTGTGGCGGGGTCGATCGAGCTGTGTTCCGGCAATATCTGGGGTAATGTTATAGGGGATTCAGCGCTACTGTAGGGACCAATAGCAGTTTTCTCGCAATGATGTCATAATCCAAAAGGGCTGTGTTATGTAAGATGGGAATGGCGCATCAAAACGCCAAATAATTAAGATACTAGCTTATCGTGATAGGAAGAGCCGACTGAATGGCAGGATAGAGAACTTATGGGATTTGTTCGCGCTACAAATTTTCTTTTAGCGCAACCAATACTGCTAATCTATTCATG
This sequence comes from Xylaria scruposa, assembly GCA_022385635.1. Taxonomy (NCBI): domain Eukaryota; kingdom Fungi; phylum Ascomycota; class Sordariomycetes; order Xylariales; family Xylariaceae; genus Xylaria; species Xylaria scruposa. The sequence continues at coordinate 558,888 of MU280185.1, read as the reverse complement.
CTTTCAATCTTATGTGTCCAACGAAATGAAAGTACTGCTATATATGAAGGTATTTGCTGTTATCACTCTCATGTCTCTACTCGTGTTGGAGATAGCGCCAATCATATAAGCCACTGATACCAAGAAAAGGGGATCAGCCCTATTCGGCAGTCCTATTTAAGTGGCTATAATCATGTAGGAGAGTCACATCGGAAGCCCTCTCTTTCCTCATTACGAAGGACATTCTCATATCATAGATCAAAGCATACAAAAATGCGATGCTGGGGGTTAATAACGGCAAATCAATTCTTATTGATAACTGTGGATGCGAATTGCTCCGGGCACATGGTTGTGCTTCTTGGTATTGTTCGCCAAGAGCACATTTTCGCTGTGATGCAACATCAACATGCCAATCTCGACCGATGCCAAGTCAACCGGGGAAGGCCTAAGCTTTCCGCTACAGGAAGGCGACAGCTTTTTCCAAGCATCGAACATGGCCACCATTGGAGACATCTCCAAATTCTTCTCCGCTATGGATCTGACGTGCTAAGAGCCAAGGACCGTTGGCGATACGAAATCCATCTAGGCAATATGATAGCGCGGCGTGGGATAAGCTGTGTTGAGATTATCTTTTAGATAGCTATATAATGCGGGTTGCCTAGCTCTCTCTTGTGTTTCTTTTTTTGCTTTTCCCTAGTTTGGGTTGTTTACCTTGGTGTTGGTCTTCCTTCTGTGGATCGGGCTAGGTTCTACTCTTGCTACTTATCTTCAAGCCGCTGGGTGAAGTAGCTCATCATGAGGCTCTCATCTCGTCTCATTGAGTGCCTAGCACTGCTTCAGTCCACGGCTCTAGCGATTGAGCCCGCGCGACAGCCTCAACAGCCCACCGGTAACGGCGACAAGATTCTCACATGGAATGAGACATACGTGAATAACCAATTCCGTGCTAGCAGCATCTCAGTTAGCTGGCTCTCTGGTGGTGAGGATGGACAATATGTGAGTTTCTGACGCCCAATTGGATATTCAGGAATACCACTTCACGGTCTTTCGTCATTCGTGCGCTTTAATAGCTAATCCTTGACTTCCAAAGATTTACCAAGCCGGCGATGGTTCTCTGGTGCTCGAGAATTTCGTGACCGGGGAATCTTCCACGTTCGTCTCCGCCGACATCATTCCTGATGGCCTATGGGCATACTGGATTCACTCGGACCTGTCAAAGGTGCTCTTTGCTACCAATTACACCAAACAGTACCGCCACTCGTACTTCGCAGATTACTCGGTCCTTGATCTTGCTTCAGGAATAGTCACTCCGCTAGTTGATGATCAAGTTGGTGATATCCAGTACGCTGAATTTGCTCCTGTTGGTGATGCAATCGCGTTCGTTCGCGATAACAATCTCTTCGTGAGTCTGAACGGCACAATCACTCAGATCACGGATGATGGCTCTCCGGATATGTTCAACGGAGTTCCTGACTGGGTGTACGAGGAGGAAATCTTCGGTACCCGCTCTGCTCTCTGGTGGTCGCCCGATGGCCAGAAGCTCGCGTACCTGGGATTCAACGAGACTGGTGTTGAGACTTTTACTGTTCCGTACTTCATGGATAACATGAAGATCGCTCCTGTCTATCCCAATAATCTCGATCTGCGTTACCCCAAGGTGGGCACCAAGAATCCGACTGTTAGTCTGACCTTACTGTCAGTCGGGAGCAATGAGAAAGTGGCTATTCCCTTGAACGCGTTTGATGAAGACGATTTAGTAATCGGGGAGGTTGCATGGGTAACGGACAGTCACGATAGCTTCATTTACACTGCATTCAATCGTGTGCAGGACTTATCAAAGCATGTTCGTGTTGACGTTGGGGATAAAGTTACCACGGAGGTGGTGAGAGAGCGCGATGGCACAGATGGATGGCTCGACAACAACATCGCTATACAATATGTTGGACCCATCAACGGATCTAGCACCAATTATTACGTCGATCTTTCAGATGAGTCAGGTTGGCTACACATTTACTTGTATGCCGCCGACGGGTCAAGTTCAAAGGCACTCACAAGCGGAAACTGGGAGGTCGTGAGCATCCTGAAGGTCGATACGTCGCGCGAATTAGTCTACTTCACTTCGACGGAGCATGACAGTACAGAAAGGCACATCTACAGTGTATCCTACTCTAGTGGAGTGAAGAAGGCCCTGGTCGACGATACAGTGGCAGCCTCTTGGAGTGCTTCTTTCTCCTCAGAGGGCGGTTATTATATCCTAAGCTACCAAGGTCCTGACGTGCCATACCAGGAGCTGTATGCCGTCAACGATACCACGACGCCCTTGCGCACCGTCACGTCGAATGAGAACCTCTGGAACAAGCTACAGGATTACAACTTACCCAACAGCACATATTTCAAACTAGAGCATCCCGATGGCTACACAATGGATGTGAAGCAAGTCCTGCCGCCCAACTTTGATCCTACCAAGAAATACCCTGTCCTCTTCACACCCTACGGTGGTCCAGGTGCTCAAGAAGTTGATAAGACCTTCGCCTCCCCAGGTTGGAATGCGTACATATCCTCAGACCCCGAACTCGAGTACATCACATACACGGTCGATAACCGAGGCTCGGGCTACCAGGGCCGAGCCTATCGATCCCTTGTAGCATCTCACCTCGGCGAGTTCGAGGCCGAAGACCAAATCTGGGCCGCACAAGAGCTCGCCTCGCGCAATAGCTTCATCGACGCGAACCACATCGGCATCTTCGGGTGGTCGTACGGCGGGTACCTATCGTCGAAGGTAGTCGAGGCGAACTCGGGCGTGTTCTCACTGGCACTAATAGTCGCACCCGTAAGCGACTGGCGATTCTACGACAGCATGTACACGGAGCGGTACATGAAGACATCACAGATGAATCCCGACGGCTACGCCAAGACGGCGGTGCGGAATGTCGATGGCTTCAAGAACATCGCGGGCGGCTTCGCCATCATGCACGGCCTTGGTGACGACAACGTGCATTATCAGAACACTGCCGCGCTTGTGGATCTACTTGTTGGCGCGGGCGTTCCGCCTTCGAAATTTCAGTGGCGCACATATACCGACTCCGATCACTCGATCCGCTATAATGGCGCGAATGCGTATCTCTATAAGCAGCTGACACAGCTGCTGTTCCAGGAGAAGCTCCGGAATAATGAGACGATTACTCACCAATGGTCGAAGAAGGCCAGTATTGGTCATGAAGAGTAGTTGTCGTCGTGACTAGAGCATTCAATATCAGTGTTAGTGTGTAATACAATAAATATCAAATAATCATTCGTGGAATTGAACCCAAGAGCCTAAAGACATGGCCTCAGGTGACGAATTATGATACTTAGCATGGCGGTGTCCCAAAAGACTTTCAGACCCATCATTACTTACTTAGCGACCCAAAAAACTGCCAATTTGTTTAAGGCATCGGCTTGACTGGGACACAAATCCCTTGAAACCCTTACCTTCGCCACCGCGACAAACATAGACATGATTATAGTGATTAGTACCAAGCCAAAGGGGGATGTGTGGTCCGCGTACAAACAAGTGCAATCGCCCGCGAGGCGGAACCTATGTGTTAGTCGGCAAGGCTCCAATTCGAGGCGAGCATGGTTAAGGGACGCGGTTTGTCATTTGCCCGCCCCTTTCCCTGCTTTGTGTCTTCGTTGATGAGTCCATATTGTCTTGGGCCCTCAGGAGATACGTAAAAGAGATCGGGTGCTACAAAGAAGAGTTTGGGATGAAGTTTGTGCTGCACGTTTGACCTCGATTGGTTGGGCCAGGAAAACTTCTTTGTCAGTTAGTATTTGGCCCGGCTGTCTCTCCTGAGATCTTTGATGCTCCTAGACAAAGGTAAGAAGACTTCATTAGTATTGTTATATAATATTCTCTTTGCGCACAGCATTTCCATAATGTTAGATTTTCTCCGTGAACTTCCTGCTGTACAATATCTCGCAAACCACATAAGGAGGTATAACGATCAACCAACATGGCAGGGTCCATACTCAAGCGCGCTTTCGGTGCGAAGACGATGACGAGGAGAGATCTCCAAAAGTTAGCTAACGAGCTAGACATCCACAGCTGCGTATCTCACTTTCAGGCACTCGAGGAGAAACGAGGGTACGATATCGGCAAGCAATTTCCAGACGTACTCTATAAGCGTGGCATTCAGAAGAGATTGCAAGATTATTGGTCGTCCCCGGGACCGAGCACCCATACACTCGATGGCGATGGCTACAATTTCGATGCTGGAATGGCTGGTTGCGAGTGGGCAGCCTACGTCCGCGTCCGCAATCCTAACGCCGTCGTGCTAAGCGTATATCCCAAAGATCGCACGGCTAAGGCAGAGCATATCCTGTACCAGCTCACAAGTTCCCTTGTGTACAATTTCGCCACTCTTGTCCCGGCTGAGTTTGACAAGGCGGATGGCTTAAGCAGGCGGAACTTCGAAACACTCGCACAAGGCGGAGCCCAGGGCATTGAAGCGGGGCTTAGAATCCTCGAGTCGCTCCCTGAATTAGGGGTTGGCCGGTTTCTGTGCATCGTGGACGCGTTGAACTTGGCGGAGAATGATAGCACAAGGGCCGATGTGAGAAAATTGACGGCCGTGTTAGAACGGATACTGGCACGTCACAATGGTCACCTGCTTTACACCGTGGCGAAGCGTAGGAAAACAAATTATGGTGTTGCTTAATTTTCGTAGTTGCAAACAGACAGCCTAGATCTCTATGAAGTTAATCGATCGTCTCACTGCCCCGAGTATAACCTTTAGTATACCCTTTGGTGATAACTCGCCTGGCTTCCCCGTTTAGGTCGTTGTATCTACCATGTCTCGAATCCCTTTTGATTCCCAGATTCCATCGTCAATGAACCGGATGGCATTTCCATTTATGTCCCGACTAGCATCGCCTCCTCTGGAAACCTGCATGTCGACCTGATATTTTGGGGCCACCAGATATCGAGTCTTTCCACCGTCCGCAAAATGGTTTTGAGACAGCCATCATCATAGCACCATTGCATATCTGAGATCACGATGATATTGAGAGGAGTCATTAGTTTCTTACCCTCGCTTCGGTTAAGGGTAGTCTCGTACTCGCTCATGTACGGGTCCAAGATCAAGGCTAACCGCTTGTCCACTTGACACTTACCCTCGGCTTTACGCTATGGTATATTGCATGCTAACTCTTCCATTCACGATCCTGACATGTTTTTATCTTCTTTGGCTGGTTACAAAGTGGCCATGCGGGCGATTGTTCATAAACTCGATGTCAATCCTGTTACGGTCGTACTTGGTGCAGATTGGCGCAATGATTCTGATGATGTCCCCGGCTTCGTCCCAGTATTTTTGCATCTCACCGATAAGTAAGAGCGTGTTGATGTGTGCAAGGGCTGAATACGGGTCTTCCTCCTTACAGATATGATCTATATATAAAATCTCTTTGCGGAGTCCTAGCTTGGGTTGTTCTCGCGTCGGCTCTGCTGGTGCAGCTGTCATTATCGACTCCAGAGGGTAGGGAAAGCCTGTATTATCGTCAGATTCGGGTTATATTATCGAAGTATCTATTGGCAATGCAAACCGTGATCATATTGTTTGCATGGTGCCATTGTCAGCCAGTGGGCCAGGCGGCCTGTCACACGATATGTTCCCAGACCGATACCATAATAGGGGTTAAATACACAATCAGTCCGACTTTTTATAGTCTTCTTTGTTGTGTATAGTGAAACATTAATGAGCTTTGTATCTCCATCGTTGTCTCCTCAGTTAGCTCTGATATGACACGTAATTTCCAATGGCACAGCGAATGGCGGAGAACAAGGCAATTCCGAGACTCGTCTCTCAATATCTCTATATATTAATAGGTGGGGAAAAAAGTACGTAACGTTTTCATCTGTTAGTTGAGATATCCAAGTTTACCCAAGATGACTTTCGCGGGAGATTGATTGCCGTCGTACGAGAGTTGACTCGGATCCCGGCCACTGAAATGTGTGCTCGTCTGCAAACATTTGGGAACAAACGTTCTCTTTGAAACTAGTTGTACACATGTAAAGATGCAATCGATGTCAATGGAGATTTCGCGGTTTCCCAGGCACTGCTTGAGATCACACCCCCCTATTTGTTCGTGCAAGAGTAAAGACCTTTGAAACTGCTTTACATAGTATCTCCCTATTGTTAGGAAGTATGACATGCTCCTGCCCCAGTAGCTGGTGCGTTTCTGTAACACTTCGCCTCGTTAGGTGGCCTCACCGTGTACAACCCCTTGTCTATGTAAGTTATCCCTTATTCAAAACTTAGCGGGTATAAATTAGTAACGAAAGTAAGCTAGAATTTGAACATATCGCTTCCAATCTAGCGTTTCTCATATACAGACCTTATACCTAGCACCAGCGAACAGCCGTAGTTGTTGCTACCTTTTGGTTGACATCAGGTCGAATCACCCGTCCATTCCCGTCCACTTAGTTTATGAAGTTATTGCTTTCGCCATGGAAGCCAATCGGCTCGACCAATTGATCGCCAACTGCGAGGACACTACGTCTTACCCCACCCGGCTCCAATGGACCCATGTGTTGCCATACACCCTTCAGAGATATGAGGATTTGTTGAACGAAGAAGCACTGCGTATCTTTAGTAAGAAACCCGAGGACTGGAAATTGGGTTTCTGGGATATCTACGATCGCAAATCAGGTAAGGGTAATGCCAACTCTCGTCCTGTGGCCTTCGAACTGATCTCAATAAGAGCTTTCATTCTCAAGTTATAACTGTACTTCGCTACAATTGGTCGGACACCACTTGTGGTCTAGTGTTAAGGAGGATCCAGCATGCCGTCATGTGTAAGTCACTGAACCCTTTTTGTTATTAGAACTTAAGCCCAAATTCTGACTCGCTGCAGATTTATCGAAGCTAACCATTCGTTGGCTCCTCTGAACTGTTCGCGCGAAATGCTCACTTCGTTGCTCTCCTTCCATCAAGTGATGCCTCAGTTTCTAGACATCGTGCTATCTTTCGGCGCACTGCGTGGGCGGAGTGTCTCAACGGCTGTCCAACATTGCATTTTCCAATACGAAAACTTCTTTCCACACAGAACTAATGCCAGAATATCACAGCTAGGCCGGTCTGGTTCGGAAATTCGCCATTGTTACAATCTCTGGTCCGTGGAAAAGTCTGATGACGGCAAATGTCCATGGGCCATACGACAAGCTGGATTGTATCACTCGTTCGATATCGACAACGGCAAGGCTACTTGGATTCATGTCAAGGCAAACGACATCCTTCGAAAGCGCATTGAAGAAACTACAATGTCGGACAAGTATCATCTACTGATAGATGACCAAAACCCCAGTAGACCTGGCAACGGCTCATTTGCGGCGGCTTTAGCGACGCATCTTACTGTGTTTGAGTGGTGCAACGAAAACTGGCGTCAATATCTGAGCCATCTGGAATGCAGGCTTACTGAAATCTTGACAAAACTCCAAGAGACTCCGATTCAGCAAGCCGGCGAGGCACTGAACCAAATTAATGCCAACAATTTTCAGCGAGTTACTCAGCCTGTATCCACTTCTTCAGAGTATACCTCTGTTGCCACTGAGATCGATCCCTTCAGCATATTCAACGAAATCAAGTTCGACGACCTCCAACGTCTCTACATTTTACGTTCCAAGTTTGAAGAAGCAAAAATGATTTTGGGGATGGACGCCGGCATCTTGACAAATGTAGTAGCATTCTATCAGAGTTACGTGGGATCGGATACTAGTAATCGCAGCTTGTCCGTCTCAAGATTTGCCCAACGCGCAAATTTTATCATCGCTGAGCTACGAAGCGAAAGAGAACGCATCGCTATGCTTATTTCGCTACTAGAAAACGGGAAGTCGCTAGTAAGTTGTAACTCATAAGATTTCTCATTCTGAGTATATGCAGGCGTTAACATTATTAGTTTCATGCAATCGAAAAGTTTAAGAACATGGAGTTGAACCGGTTCTCTTCCAGAAGAGTCGAAAGCTTAGCCGAGGAGATAGAGCAATCAGCGCGCTAGATGGCCATCATGGAGGAAGCAAGAGAGGCACAGTTTCTATGCATAGCATGACAATTGTGGCCTAATGTCTCTACTAGGAAGATTCGCTACTGAAAGATACGCCTGGTCAATGATATATTAGGATGCCCGCATACCATTGAATACCTTAGTACTGTAGGCAACTATCATAGAGTAGAATAGATTTAATCAATCATACATTAGATACCTGCGCAGTTTGGATTTTTCGATACAATAATTTCACCACAGGTTTTCAAAGTGTGCTTTCCTTTGTGGGCCATATCTTATCATACACAAAGCACCCAGATTAGGATTCTTTAGGCCTTTCGAGTATTCTTGAGAAATCCTAGCCACACCTAACGCACCCCAAAAGTCTTCACAATCCGTCAAGTTTCAAGTAATATATATGAAGAAATTTAGGCTATAAGGTCCAATATATAGTGCCAGAGATCAGTGAAACAACTCGATAGCTATTTTCAGTACCGTATTACGACCTCGCCATTAATTGTACGAAGAAGGCGTTAGCCTATGAATCTACCCACCGCTCTCCCCCCACTCTAGCTCCTCCCGCTTACCGACCATTTGTCTTGTTTTGGGTAAACCGCTAGTCCATACTTCATTTAAAGCCTGAGTTTAACGCACCACTTTCATCTGTTGGAATGCCTCAGAAGCTCATCCTTACGTGTAGGACCCCCAAATTAATAGGAACATCACACTTGTAGTGAGGAACAATATCGCCTGAAACCCCCTCCTGAACACAATTCTCACGAAAATATGATTCCTTGGGCACTACGGAGTATGGTATGCCTTACGAATTTCTTGACTCCCAGTCCATGAACATCTACAACCAGAACAACACATATTATAGTTTCTCTGAGTTGTCGTTACGATCGTTCCTAAGCTATACCGAGACTCGCAGGGACCTTCTCATGTTAAATGCAGGAAGTGCCTTCTTCAATACTTCGTTCAACGCCTGTTTACTAGTCACGTCTCTTGGAACTGCATCTACAGCGGTTAGTATAAAACTACCGTCCGACAAGCGCTGTCTCCCTGGAATTTCTCTTTAGAGGAACTAAGCTTAGGCCACTTGAATCATGGACCGTTTCTAAACAGAGAGACAGCGTTGCTTCGCACTGACACAGACCACGCATGCAGATGTTTTGTACACTACGGCGGATAATTTTGCCTGATAAAAGGCACACCTCATGGACCTTATTAACATCTTTCATCTAGTTAACCAGTAACCATTTTTGTTATGTTTGTATGTTAAAAATTATTACTTTGTTGTATTATATTACGGCTTACAAAGGGTATTGTAGATAAAACTTTTAATTGGCTGATATTCTTATGGCTAATCACCGTGCTTCGCCGCAACAGAGTTGCATCAGAACTAGCCGCATTTCCGGCGTTAAATCAATCACATACCCGTTAACTTCAAAAGCCTGGAGATCTATTCATCTGTACTTCATGTCTCATTCCACATTCGAGATAGGATTTGAGGAGTCTGCGTTGCTTTTGTGATGCCGTCGCATCGTCGTTCCCCTCGGGAGTGGTTAAAAGGCCACTTCGCCCACAGGCTAGGTTTTAAGCAGAGCCCTCAGTTAATCCGCAATCCTGTAGAAGACGTCTCTGAGCACGCTATTAAGCAGACGACGAAGCAACCTGAAGCAGCCGGGAGTTCACGAGAACCGTCGGAATTCTCGGAGGCGCCGGACGATAGCGTCTCATCGAGCGAAAATCACGTCCAAGTTAACGAAACCCACCTTGACACAGTCGATACTAGGTCTTCAACAGGCATTGAAGTCGAAGGCTACGTCGATCGAGCGAATGAAGAAGTATTAGAGCAAGAAACCACCCGGGTAGCGGAGGAGTTCGATCCAAGTTTCCAACTTACCGCGGCGGTTGAAGAGAACGATGACCAAAGTCCAATATGGAGTCGGTCGATGCAACGGTTTGCAAAAGAGGAACCAGAGTTATACAAGATGATGAAGAACACCATTGAGAATTTTGGACATCAGCCCATCGACAACTGGGATACCTGGTTGAATAATCGCCAGAAGGCCTCAGAGCGCAATTGGTTCCGCCGATGCAAGGCCTATATGCCATCGTTAAGGGCTCTAAAAGTCGCTGCGATGGCTCTCAGTGACCTGGACCCGCACAAGCTTGCGCCCGCAGTTACTGCTGCGTTGTTTCTCGCTATCGAGGTAGGCTATGTTCCCATCCTATTCTTGATAGCTCTATTTCATCGACTATCCTAACGGGAGTAGCTATGTTTTGAATCAGTTGAGCCCTCGGCCCGCGATAAAGCGATGAGCGCAATGATGAAGGCGAACGGAGTTATTAACAAGTGGACTGATAGCGAAATTGATCTGCGAGGGCTAAAAGGGCGGTGTTTCAAATCCGATACAGATCTAGCGAAGATAGAACAGATCGAAGCAAACCTTGAGGTCCTTTATTTAGGATGTCTGAAGCTAATCTCGTCTATCTATAAATCTGGCAAGACTAGACGCGGTCGTGCTGGTGTGTTTCCCTTCACCTTCCGTTAGTTAACATCCTGCTTATATTAGTTCAGCGTCGAGCTTGATCTCAGAGCCTGCAGAGTGGGATCAGGCGTACCAGAAGCTGAACGATAAAAATTCAGAATGCAGCGAGTGGAAGACCCAGGTAGAATCAGCGGTGAAGAGAAAGCATGACATACTCGATCGAATCAGGATCCGAAGCGAGGATCCCGAACCAGGACACCAGATGATCAAGGAAAGAACAGGGATCGATAAAATTGAATCGGTTGCTGGTGAATGGTTCATGGACACGTTTGAGTATACTTCGTGGTTAGATGAGATCCGTCATGGCAGAACGGAAAAGCGGTTGTTCTGGCTGAAGGGATCGAGTAGGTACTTATGCGCCTTATTCTGCTGTGAAGTTGCTAAACAGGCTACAGTGGGCACGGGCAAGACGACACGGATGTGAGTTGACTGGCGTCTTACAATTGATACCCAAATTATGTCGCGGAGATAAGAAGCCCTATATACCGTTATTACTACCATCCCGGCGGTAACGTCGTCTTTTTTCCGTCAGAAAATATCATCATACATCTACTGACTAACAAGTCCACAGATGCCGAATCATTACCCACCTCGAGAAACAGCCGGTTCACGGGGTCAGATTTGTGCCTTATTATTGCTACGCCAGCGGAACGAACAAGGAATCGAAAGCGCCTAAACACGAGACCATAGTTCGAGCTCTATGTTATCGGTTAGCGTGGAACGATAACGGGAGCATAGCCAAGCCTACCAGGGACCTCTTTGAAGCAGCAAGGGACATAGATGCATCATTCACTGTAAAATCGACTTGGGAGCCTCTCCTCAAAGATTTGATTGCTTACAGTAAGAAAAAAGTCGTATTTGTGATTGACGCTCTGGATGAATGCGAAAGTCCAAAACAGTACAATCTATTCCTCGAATTTTTGAGACGTTTGCCGAATACGCCGCAAGGGCCCTACTGTTTGATCTCAGCACGTCCACACGTCCAAGTGAGAGACTACTTCAATAGCCTGATCCAACTTGACGCAGCCAATGAAATGGCGAAGCAGGACATGAAGATATTTATCAAAGATCAGATAGATTCTCAAAACAACGGCACAGGAGCGAAAAGCATTTTCTGTAAGTGACCCTCAAATATGATTAATGAAGAAAAAAGGAGGAAAGAAAAACAAAGGATGAAAATTGTACGAACCGGTTATGCTAAGCCTTGAACAGTTAAGAATGATTCATACCGTTGCAAGCTAGAAAAAGCGTTATACGACAATGCCGGTGGCATGTGCGTAGTCCCCCCACAGCCGCGTACGTCATATAATTTCGTATTGACCATGGGTACAGGTTTCGTTGGATAGAGATTTGGCTTGGCGTGTTCTTTCCGAAAAACAAAAAGCCTATACAACAGGAAAAATACGCAAGAGAACTGTTAGACGAGCTAGGAAAGCTGAAGACGCTGGATAGATTGGAAAAGCTGCAAAGAGATGAAGATACCGATTTTGCGGACTTTTGGAAAAACCACCTACACAAAGCTTACAGACAGCTTTGGGATATTAATGGTGATGAGCAATACAAGGCCCTCCAGATCAGCGCTTTTAAAATCATAATGGGCGCCTTTGAAAGCCTCACACCCAGACAGCTTCTCGAGGCTATTTCTCTCGATCTCACCAATTTCGAAGACGGTGCTGCTCTTGAGCTTGACGAACTCGAAGGCCTTTATTATAACTTCCTTAAAGTGGACTACGAAGGCCGCCTTAACTTCGAGCACCTCTCGGCAAAACTGTTTGTGTCTGAGATAAAAAAGGAAAACTGTGAAGAGTTAATGTTTCCTGAGAACGAGTGTCATCGTAAAATGGCAGATATTGTCATCACGGCTATAGAGAAACCGCATCATTATATCTGGAGAGACTCTGGGATCAATTCAATCGATTTTGGGTCACGGCTAAGGACATCGTTAACAGCTGCGACGGCACAATCTTGGGGAAGATTCTGGCACCCTTCCGAGCACGAGGAGAGAGAATGGCGAGAAATAACAGATGCCATCGATTCAGCTCACTTCGGCCGGTATCTTTTTAATTATTGGGTTTTGCATTGCAACAGGTCCCGGAACGATAAACGGTTCGTCCAAAAAATGGTCAAGCTTTTTCATAGTGCATGGTCTAGTTTAGAGGACTGGGTATTCATCACAGGAGCCTACATATACCGCCATCACCGCAGGCTGGAGGACCGCTGGATGGATCGCCCAAGAAATGGTTCATTCTTAGGACTAGGTATGCGTGCTACAAGTGTTCTATCGCTTGATCAAGACGGAACAAGTGTCCATGTCAGCCCTTTTCTCTTCATGCTGGCCCTCGGGTTCTCGCCTTTTACTCGGGGCACTGGGACTAAGCCAGTTCTTCTACCATGCTTTAGTGATGACGATATCACACTCCCGAACGTTAACGGGCGTATATCATTGCACATCGCATGCGCTTTAAGGAACGACGCTATAGTAACAGACCTCCTCGAGTTTCATGTTGGCAAACAAGGCTCCTGTATCCCTCTTTTAGAAGCAATGGATGAATGGAAGCGAGTCTCTATGCACTACGCATCTACCGATAAGGTTGTTAAGACCTTGCTGAGATATGAAATGAGCGATCTGTCAACCCAACCCGCTGATAACGGCCTCCTCACTAGCAGACTTCTCGACAGCATAGACAAAGTGGGTAGAACTGCTCGTTATCATATAACAGGAATTTGCAGCGATGATTTTCTGGAGACAATATTCAACAAATACCCCCAGAAACCTGGTCGGCTACTGGACGAGACACTATTGAGGGCAGTGGCATGGAATAAAGAAAAGACTGTTGCTTCTTGTCTCGAGAATGGGGCAAATATCGAATCTTCCACCAACAATTCAGGGACTCCCTTAAGCTGCGCCGCTGGTCTCGGCAACGTGCGGATGTTGAAATTCCTCCTTGATCGGGGAGCGATGATTAATAACGCACAAGGAGGTGACGGCAATGCTCTTATGACGGCTATAAAATACCAAAAGGTAGAAGCGGTCCGATATCTTGTTGATCAGGGAGCTTGTCTTGATACATCTCTTCACGTGGCAGTAAAGATTAGCCATGTTGAAATAGCCCAAATTCTACTAAACAAAGGAATGGACATCAATACCGAGTGAATGTGGTACCGCTCTTGAGATGACGGCAATCTAGGGCCAGCTTGAGATAGCGAAACTTCTACTTGATGATGGAGCAAACTTTACCTTTTGGATATTGCCCTAAGAATTCTGCTCATCCCTAAAAACCCCCGAAGTTATGAAAAAAAAGCATCAACTAGGTCATCGCATCTAATCAGATGACTATAATTCAAACGCCTGGAAAGAGATTCGGATAGGTATTTTGAGGGGTAGGTAGATCCCGCGCCACAGGAGCGTCATTCTGCGAGAATCCAATGATCACTACCAAGTATGAGGAGTCTAGGAACGGGAAAAGAAAAAGAAAAGGGTGCCCGCTTCGCTAGCTCTGGTGAATGCGAAGCTACTGTCTTAACACTCTGGCACCTTATCCTTCGTATTACCTACGGGTTATCCTTCAATAACACTCCGCAGGTATAAGACTACTGATGATCATCGGCTGGGCTACGAGAAAGATGTCAGGAAAATATCATATAACTCTTAATAGATCTGCACATGGTATGTGCGCAGGACCCCTGCTAATACGGCTAGTCCCGAGAATACAACCAATTAAATTGGAACTATATGCCTATTAGCGTAAGCACTCGACTTATTGGGTATAACTAGCCCTTTTTAGCTCATAAAGCTTACTTAGGTATAAATATGTGATGGGTCAAGTATGCCACTACTTTTCGTAGTGTACCAGCAAATCCCATATGTTTGGTAAATGGGACGTCGTTATTGGTACCACGAGTCCGACAACCCGCTGCTGAAATGCAAGTTGAAGTATCTTCTACGTAGGTAGTTCGACTATTGTCTGCAAAGACCAGCCAGCCTCCTTTGCCACAACTCAGCTAACCTACAGTTGTCGCTCCTGCCTATGCGCGTGGCCTAATGAATATACCAATTACGTCATTTGAAGTATTCCGACTGCACTCAGTTATCTCAACCATTCACTTTTGGTATCGTTGTTATTATTAGTTCATGATTTCGATTTCGAGACATTTCTGCGAGAACCCGAACAATTCAATTCCACTAGGGACCCTAGGAGTAAGTAGCATGCTTGCAGAAACACATAGGCCTCCCTGAAGTTGTGAAAACTTCAGAGCCATTATTAGAGAGAGATTCCGGGTTTCCCTTGGAAATTGGACGAGCATTCGAACAAAAGCATGAAAATTTCAGCATAAAGATGAGAGGCTGCCGAGGGTGTTGCTTTGAATAGTGCTGTACATCACCTTCATCTTCTTAAACACATACGCCGATAAGTGAGGATTAGTTTAGGTCAATGATACTAACACACAAGATCCTACAATCTATCTACCGCTGCAACTTCGACAACACGGCATAGTGCCTCCGAGGAGAGCTAAGATCCGCAATTAGCGTGCCCGGGAAGAGCTGATATATGATCGGCGTGCGCGACGAAAACAACTCCAAGGTTACGTGTGGTGATACAGACTCGGGCTTCCTTGAGACTCGAGTGGCATGGCTGCCGCCGCTCTAGGTCGGATCTATTCCACTGCCCAATAATATGATTTGTTTTGATCCGTAGCGTACCGATGCAGACTCAATTCGACGGCTCACCCCGCACTATTACTTGAGACCCATTTCTAACCACAGCTTGATTTCCATGGGCGACGAGGCTGCATGTGCATATAAGTTCCCGATAATGGAATTGGCGTTCATTGTGGCGAGCTGAATCCATGGCTCTTGGACTTGGGTACGCTTCTGGGTTATTGTTTGGGTGATATATCAATGGCGAAAGTGTCCAGATGTTTTCTACTTCCATACTATTCACCATTCGATTAAAATCGAGGAGATACACAAAATGGTGAAGAACACAATGGATAGAGCGCTTCGCTCGTACCTCGGGCTTGCTCAGCGCGGCCTTCCCCTGAGACCCATCTACGGTCACATCTTGACTATCTTCCTAAAAAAACGTGACAAGGATACGCAAGCAAAACTTCTTAAGATCATCCAAAACCTAGACGAGGAGATCAATACAAACTATCCCGATGACGCCTTCATTGCCGGTTTTGCCCCAGCACTCTGGGCCCAATGGACAGAACAGGACATCCCAATCTCAACTAAAGTCCTCGATCACGGCCTTCATTTCAAGGACACTGGCGGAGATGTCTTACTCTATGTGAAGTCTCGAAGCAACATAGCCGCGTCGGCGATCGTTGCGACCTTCATCCAACAATTGTTCCCACTTGCCAACGACATCCAGACTCTAGAATTGGGAAAGCGTCCAGATGGCCGAGTCATGGGCGGCCGTTACGTCGATCACATCACCAACCCCAACGACCCTATCAGCTTGGCCGAAGATATCCTGGTTGGTGGCAATGGCTCCAACAGCGGAGCCACCTTCGGCTTCACACAGAAGTTCATCTTCGACTGGCCTGATCTCAGCTCGCAGCCCGGCGAGGTTCTAGATGCTGTGATTGGACGGCGACCGAATGGCGAGATAATTTCCCAGCAAGCTTCCAAAATCGCCAATGCCCATATCCACCGTGCTCATACTCTTGACCACAACCGCGACCAGAGAAAATTGCTGCGTCAAGCTCTGCCATTTGACAACTCTAACGGACATGCTAGTCGCGAAGAAGGCCTCATGTTCGTAGCTTTCTGCAACGAGCAACAGCGATTTGAGGAGATCCTTCAAAGCATGCTTGGCGACCGCCCAGAGAGACCTCTCGACCGTCTAATGGACTTCGTACACGGCGAGGGTGGTAGTTATTGGTACATTCCATCAGCCCACGAATTAGGGGTTTCTGGTGTCAGGTGTGGAGATGATACCTATGAAGATCCTCACTGGAAACTTCGCAGCAAAAATGGTTATCTTTTCTACAACACTCAAGATTACATGCATCAGATGGCAGAGGGGTACTACATTGCAGGTGATCAGCCCAGTGTACGCGTATTGAGCCTCCTGTCAAGATCATTTAATCATTGGCGAGACGGGTGGATGAAGGGCGAGCATTTTCCAGAATTGCCACATCTGAAAGATCTACTTACGGTCGTTGAGAAAGACGCGGTTCCCGACTCGATTCTTGAGCGGAAAGGGCTTGCGAATTTCGCAACTTTGGCCAATCTACTCTCCTCGCCAGACTCCAAGATTGCTAAGGATACCGGCTTGGTTCGTATAACAGCCAAGGAGCTGGTTGTTGGCGCGATTCCTGACTTCACTCTCGGCAGAGGAAAGGAGGTGGTTCCATATCTAACTGAGGAAGAAACCATGGCCGCTTGGCTCAAGTGTCAACTCAGCGAGGGGTCAGCTATGGGCCATATCGTTCCTAACTTCCAAACTCTAGTCGATAAAGGGCTAGCAGCCATGATTACAGATCTCGACAGCCGGGCTGAAGAAGCAAGGAAGCAGAAAGACAGTGCCGAAAAGGTATCATTCTACGTCTCTGCTAGCGAATCGTTCAAAGGTGTGCAGGCCTACCTGATGAACTGGGTGGAAATCGCACGTCGAGCACACAATTCAGCTATAGCCCCAGATGATAGAACCAACATGGCCGACGTCAAGGACCGTCTGGAACGTCTAATACACTCCTCCCCTTCAAGCTTCCAAGACGCTGTACAGCTCATTTTCTCCTTTCACGCCTGTCTCCATCTCGTCGGCGAACTCACTGCCTTCGGCCGAATCGACCAGATCCTCTGGCCCTTCCTCGAAAAGGATCTCAAAGAGGAGAAAATCACTCTCGATTACGCACAGGAGATAGTGGATTGTCTCTGGATCAAGATCGGCGAGAATGCCTTCGTCAACCGCGCTTTCATCTACGACTACAGAAGCTACGGCACCACATCCGTCAACGGCCTCGGCGGCAACTTTCCCCAGGGCGGTGGCATCAACCAATGGGTGCAGCAGATCACCATCGGTGGATATAAGCCCACGGATTCTGAAATTCCAGAGAGTGGTGCTAACCCTGTTACTCTGCTGTGTCTAAAGGCGGCTCGACGTGTCCCCGTCAACGCTCCCAGTGTCTCGCTGCGTCTGTACAAGGGCATAGGACAGGAGTACATCGACGAAGCCGCCGCGTCAATCCTGTCAGGCGGTGCCCATCCCGTGCTCTACAACGACGACAAGCTATGCGAGGGTCTCTTCCGCTCCGGAAAGACCGTCACGACCGCCTGGTCCCGCAATTACGCTGCCGACGGATGCTACGAGCCCATGCTGACGGGCGCGTCGGAGTTCACGTTCACCAACGTCGAGCCCATGGCGGCGCTGGAGCAGACCCTCAACCAGGGCTCGACCTACGGCGCCGCGGGGTCGGTGCATCTCCGTGGTCTGAAGCAGGCCTTCCGTACCCCTCCACCATCCAAGATCAAGGACTTCGATCACCTGAAGGGACTCTTCCTCCAGCAGCTGGCTTGGCTTGTACAGCGCAGCTACAATATGGTACTGGGCGCCTACGGAAACTTCGAGGGTATATGCCCTTCGCCCTTGCTTTCTGCGCTTCTCGATGGTTGTGTCGAGTCAGGACGCGATTTGACGGCTGGTGGCGCAAAATTTCATATTGGTATGCAACTTTGTCTTCCTTTTTCCCATTCATCTCAACTTTATTTAGTAGACGCGTAAAAGTTCTGTGGAATTAAACGAAACCTATCCTTCAACGTATGATTTAAGTAAAGCTAACATATCCTCCAGTCGCGCCACTATGCATCGGCGTAGCCAACACAATCGACTCCCTCTACGCCATCAAGAAGCTCGTATTCGACACAGATTCCGCGCGCGTGACCCTCCCGGAACTCGTGCGCTGTTTGATCTGCGACTGGGGCTACAACATGATCGAGCCGTTCCAAGACAAGAGTCTGGGTCCCGCCAACGCAGCCGCCAACGCGGTGCGGTACCAGGAGCTTCGCGAGGTGGCGCTCGCGCTTCCCAAGTGGGCGAGCGGCAATCGCGACGAAGAGGTGAGGCAGCTGGGCAAGTGGTTCATCGACAACATGGTGCAGATGTGCGTGGACGCGGTGCGCAAGCCGACGGGCCTCAAGCCCGTGCTGGACAGCATCTACGCCAAGCACGGCGCCGACTTCGAGTTCCTCGTGACGCCCGGCGTGGGCACCTTCGAGGGGTTCGTCGGCGACGGCCTGACGTGTGGCGCGTCCGCCGACGGACGTCGGAGCGGGATGCCCATCGCCTCGGACATGTCGCCCGTGCCGTTTCCGCAGGATCTGCCCGCGGCGCCCCCGACCAACAATATCTACAAGGCACTCGCGAGCTACAGGGACGACGCCGTGGAGATCGGCATCTCCAACGCCGCGCCCGTCGACATGAATATCCCCGAGGACTTCCCGCTTGAGAGCCTGAAGGAGTTCATTACGGCGTTTTCCGAGGGCGCGGTCGGTGGGAACCTGTTGACGCTCACGTGCGCCGATCCAGAGACGTATAAGGCTGCCTCGGAGGATCCCGAGAAATACAACCTCCTCCGCGTCCGCATGGGCGGATGGTCTGAGTTCTATCCCACTATGTTCCCCGACTACCAGGAGCAGCAGCAGCGGAGGCCGTATTTCGATGTCAAGGAGAGTAGTTCTGATGTTCATGTCTGATGAGTTAGGAAAATAGGAATCTGATTTAGTTAGTAGTATTCAGAGGTGATCACTAGTTACGAATCTGATATCTCATCCTTCATCTGCTAATGCCTAGATTACATGTGGCTAGGTACGTTGTTATTGGAGCATTTCACAAAGCTAATGCTCCAAGGTGATGTTCCTTATGTCAGTAGATAAATTGCCGATCAACCTACCGGGACGTGTTCGCACACATGGTGACCCGAGCCTCGGATTTCTCATGCTGTAAAAAACAAATTACTCAAACTACTCATGAGAAAGGCCACAACGAGACCATATTATAGCTCAGCATGAGATGAAGTCAGATAAATCACACTCATCACTGACGAGATATAGGAGATGCGGGGCAAAGCACCTATTTGGTGTGAGTGCGATCCAATCTAGGACGTCTCGTTAGCAAAGTTCCCAATGTCGAATTGGCATCAATCAACTACCTATCGGCAGTTTTTCATTTTGAATCTATTACGGAATCAATTGTGGCATTGAACACATCTGAGTCTGGACTTTGATTGCCCCTTGGGAGTCTAAATAAGTTCTAGTGTTGATTGCGGTGTACCACATGGCCCACCAGTCTAGGGTGGCGTTTTTCCAAACAGAACTATTGAGATTTAAACATACCTCTCGGATCAGTCATGATCATGTGATGCTTATAACGTCGGTATTTTCAATTAATCGGGAATCGGCGCGTCACATCATTGGCGCCCTAGGTCTTTGAGCCAAGGCTTGGTCACTGTTCACACCTACATCCCTCATTTGTGTGCGTATCAGGTAGTGGGTTGCAATGTTGATTAAGCTAGACGCTAAGCGTCATGTTTGTGTGATATCAGTACATGTCAGTGCTTCCCGGCAGAGATAAGAATCCCGCTTCAAGTGAATACGCCTCCAGTGCAATTATTGCCATCCGGACAATCCATTACAGTACTCTGTACGCCTTTGATGAGAGTTGAGATGAGGACAGTGAGCAAACGTTTCGAGGAGTGAAACAGATTTGGATGTAGGGACGTCTAAGAGAGCCTATTCAGCGGCCTTCTTCTTCTTCTTGCCGCCGCCGACGTTGCTTGTCTCGGGGACTGACGACAGGTGAATGAGGAGCGTTCCCCACTGCTTTTCCCTTGTGTGCTCCCGCTCATCTTCTTTGACTTTTGACATTTCGTCTTCCCAGCTTGGATGCGCCGGTGGCCACTCGAAGCCCTTTAGGTACGGCTCGGTGAGTTCATCATCGGCCTATAAGTTTGCGTATTAGCCCACGAGGTGGAGGAAAAGGGATATGAATTGGATAAGAAGAAGGTTCTTAACAATCCGCGGTTTTAGGACTGAGCTCACCTTCTTCTTCTGTGTCTTGTAGATCGCATCGAATGCATCTTTGATTGTGACACCAAACTTATTCCGTGCCGTGACCGTAGTGCCGAGTGGGAATTGCAGGTCAATTACCCTTACTAACGGGGTAACCAGTGGCTTAGTAAGAATGTCCTTATCCTCCACAGTGGTGGATGATGAGTTGATCTTCCTATATATAAGGGTGAGTATATTGTATAGGTAGGAATAAGAGACAGTAGACAGCGCTTACCAGCCAGATTTCTGTGTTTCCACAGAGACCTTAAGCACGCTCTTCGTGTGGTCTATGGATGATTAGCCTCGGCCAAGAGAATTAGGATTATAAAGCCTTACACATTTCCTTCACGCTAGGTACGCCGGGTACGCTCGAGCTCTTCCTATGAGCCTTCTCCTTGGGTGGTGAGGATGAGAGGCCTTGGACGGCGGAGTCGACCTTGGACAGAGGTTCCGTCATGGTGGATAGAATATGTTTCTAAATGCGAAAGGCACAGAGGTCAAGTAGAAGAGCCCGTGTCGATTCAGCTTCCGGCGCAACTTGTCAGCTCTGAGAATGGACGACCATGAGAGGCTTTGTGGGCTTACCTTGGACAAAGCTGATAATTGACTACAATGGGGAAATGATACTGAGGAATACTGATTGGTGCTGCCGCTGCTGGTGACGCAGGAACAGAGATCGAGTACGTAGGTGGTGAGATGTTTGTCTGACGAGTATTTCAGATAAGAGAGGGGAAGCCTGAGAGAGAAGCCGGGAAGAGGAGGAGAGAAGAAAGAAGGAGGGGAAGGTCGGAAACTAATAAAAAGGGCGCGTTATGAAAGGAGGGTAGAGGAGGGGTTCCTGTCGCAACATGTCCAGACTGGCTAAGATGGGCAACTGCTGGGTAACTTTAGCAACCTGCTTGGGCTGGTTACAGGTTACCAAGGTACATGCATGTATGTCACGGTATGTATGTACCATACGTACATGTACCTATATATATGTGTGCAACTAAGGTATCTGTCACGATAAAACAGTGCTTAGGCTACAAGCATCGAAGGTATCTTGCCTTTAGCGGGTATGCGCAGCAGGGCGAGACTACGGCTCCAGGTAGGGTGAGGAGAAGAGAACGAGGGGTTGAAGGTGTAGTGTAGGTACAACGTTCTGCACACGTGAATGGGTGATCGACGACCAGCTGATACAGTTCCTATTCCTCGCTGTCGCAATTCGCTGTCGTAATAGGCGACAGCACTATTACCTAGCATGGTATGACGCGCGGGGTCGGAAGACAATTAAAATCACCCAAGGCAGCTGTATATGCAAGCTGTACCTGTAAAGCCTGAACGTTCCATTTGGAATTTGCTGATAGTGCAGCAAGTAACCGTGCCAATTGAAGAAGTCGCAGCTGCAAAGGACCGACGTGGTATGATACGGAGGCAGTACATGTTAACTATCAGCAACATCGCGTGACCTCAGGCTTTGATGCTCAGATGCGCTGCTGGCGTGATTTCCACTCGCTGAACTCCGCGCTGGTAAGCTACCCACTGTACAGTACTAAACGTATCATCATGCATAGCTTGTTGCCCCATATGGTTTGGCGTCTGTTATTATTACTCTGCAACAGCTGCGCTATTGTCTACAAAATCTGGGGTAAATCCGGGGCGATGGGGCATTTCCCTTCCGGTCGTTCTCCCAGGCCCCCTTTTGGCCCCTTTATAACGACTCCTAAGGTACGAGTACTGTACAGTACAAGCCACCTCCGACCCAGCTTTGTGGTGGGGCTATAAACTCTCGATGAGAGCATATGACGTTGAGCCAGACCCCTCATCAGGAACAGATCCTCGCCGGTCCTTCTTCCGAGAGCGGCTATTGAACAAATTGGAGTAGCGAGAATTGGAATACTGTGCTGGTGCTTCCAAGCTTGGTTCATCCAACAAAATGAAGTGGTCACATGCTCAACTTGCTGAGTTCTCCTCTAACCTCGACTGAGACCTTACGGGCTGTAATACCTGACCAATCACGGCACCCGGCACTTTGGAAGCATGGGGATTTACAAGTATGGAAATCGCATTGAGAAAGGCAAGAGGCTATGATTCATGCGGTACCATGACGGATAATCTGCTGATTGGCTCATGCTAGGTTAGTTACCTTCAAAGTAGCAACAATGCACAGCCGCTAGGACGGTACAGCTCCTTCTATTAGTCAAGATGCTCAATAGTCCTGGATATCCGCGTCAAAGACGACGTGTGTCTATTAAGCAAGACCCGAGCAGAACCCGAGACACATTTACTAGATGGAAGACGGCCTTTCTTTGTACGTGACTCGGATGGTTCGTTTCATGGTGAGCTTTGGTGATTATCATTCATACGAGCCCGCAATAAACAACCCCGCTTTCCCCTACCCAAGACGGCTTACATGGATGCATTTGAGTGGAGCCGGCAGACGCGGGATGGGTTTCATTTGCAGTCAGCCACAAGACACTACGAATCAAGACCCTCGGAAATCCTGCTCATTAGGCCTAGCCACAGATCGTCGACTGCAAGAGAGAGCGTAATCGGCAGGCCGCTAAGAGAACGTCATGTCTTACCGTGGAATCTGATGTTCGTCACATCTGGATTATGCAAACCCGGTCAGATAGGTAAGCTTGAGAGATACGCGAGTCCGTCGTGCCATCGACAATCAGTCGATCGTGGCCTGTTTACGATGGATACTTATAACTGGACCCAAATTCGCTTCCCAGCGTCTTGCGCGACACGACATGGTTTCACCACAACCCACAGATGACAAGATTCGAAGGGACGTCATTGATATGATTGTAAAATGGCATTGAAATAATGAAAGGAGTGAACGAGGGATTCCTCATTCGCAAAGCGCCAATTAGCATCAACCCGGCCACATAGACCAAACCCAACACTACCCTACCCGATTTCCTTCGACAACATGATGCGACACCCCATGATGGTTCCAATAAACGCCCGCGTCAGCCCGAACATCGTCCCACGAAAATCAGATTTGACTCAAAACTCGTGAGGCCGCTGTTGCTGGGCTTCGCCTGTCACGCCTTTCACCGTGTCGTCCACCACGCCCGTGGTGCCCTTGACCGTGCCGCCGAGGCCATGAGTCGCCGAGCCGGCAATGTTGCTCACGCCCTCGGACGTCGATCGGACGGCGCTAGCGAGGCCCTCGGTCGCCGAGCCCGCGATATTGCCTACGCCTTCGGTCGTCGCGTTGAGGGTGTTGCCAACGCCTTCGGTCGTCTTGCCGACGGTTTTGTTGAGGCCCCCCATGAGACCGCCCTGGCCTTGGGCTTTTTCGCCGCCTGACAAGATGTTATTAACGCCGCCGACAAGCCCACCTAAGAGCCCACCTTCTTGTGACTGACTCTTGTCTGTTTTTCCAGGTGCGCCTGTCATGGTTGCGGTGATGCTGAGAGTATAACTGGTGCAAAGACTTGGTTTGTTTTGCAAATGTCGAAAATTGCTTCGTTTAGATCCTGGATAAAGGTGATGCAGTACTGACCTGAGTTGACGAGTATATTCCAAGACCATAGGGTCTTGCAGAACAGCGGTGTTGTTATACGATAGAACGTATGAGAATGGCGAGGAGGGTTTGCCTCTCACCGCTCATACCCGTCTCTTAGCATTCGGCGACGACGTAGCATCCTCGTCATGTATTCGACTAAGCATCACGGTGCGTGACTGATGCTGGGATGATGCTATGAAGTCGTACACACCAGCACAGTTGGTAGGTACTAAATGCGGAGAATGCCAAAGCTACCACACTCATGAGAATCGCAAACTCTATTGCGGTCAGGAGCTACATTTTACAAAATCCCACCGAACTGATCCTTGCTTGTTTATTGATACACCCTTGAGAGCTGATGTGCTTTAGAGTCATGGGGTCATAGACACATGTCAGGCGAAAGTTGACTACAGCTGGAATTCTTTCAAATAGTGGCTAGCTAACAAACTTTATAGGTGTTCAACATGGAGCTCCTGGTTACGGTCGCTCACTCATTACGCGGATAGCTAAAATGGCCATGAGATCTATGAAATCAGCATAGACTAGTAGGTCTCCTAATGCTGTTTTAATTGGCATTTGGACTTTAAAGGAACCTTTCCCCTTCCACCCTTATCGCAACCTTGAGAACGCCCGCTAAATGATACTAAAACCAACGCGCGAAACGAGAGACCACGGGTTACAATTAATGACTCGCTAGCCCTAGGTTCGTGTTAAGATGCGGTTAACGATTCTGGTTTCTGGCCCTTAACCTCATTTTGTGGTTGATCTGAAGCATCCGTGTTTGTAGAAAGTTGGGCGTGATCGTGCTGTCCCGGGCTCAGGTTGGAGGTCTCCGCCTCCTCTTTTGCAGCCTCATTAGTACTGCTAGTGTCCTGCTGTTGCTTCCTCCCAAAGATGTTGACTGTTGGTCTGGGAATCGACGGCATTTGCGGCATCGATCTAGGCACAAATGACTTGAAGCTCGGCCCTGACGGCATCTCAGGCATCTTCGTTGGCACGTATGACTTGACTCCGGTCCCGGCTTGCTGTGCTATCTCCATGAGATAACGCATGTAGTTGCTCTTTTGCGCTTCACTTGTATCTGCAACAGGAGGGACGTCCTCGTCATCATCCGGAAGCGGAACTGCTGCTGCGGCAGCTGTGATATCGAGAGGTGACTCATCAGGGATCTCATTCCCGTCGTCCTTCAGATCCGTGACGTCCGCTGTGGTGGAATCTGAGCTGCTGATGACACTATCCATCTTTGGGATCTCCTGACCGTCGGGAGTAGTGGTGACGGGTTGTTCAACGGGTTCTGAGGACGGCTCGACGAACTTAGGGTCATCCACAATGTCAGAATCATCATTGAACCACCGAACAACAAGGTTGCTAGCTTCTTGCGTCATCTGTTCGTACTCGTCGTTCTTGTCCCGAATGAACATGCTCATGTGTGCCTGAACCTCGTCATCCACATTTTTGATGATTCTTCGCGAGAATAGCTCATAGGCCTGATGCTCCTTGGACGGGATGGCACAAAACGTGCGCTCCGGGACGAAGTAACCACCGCTCCACATGCCGTTTTCACCAAGAGAGGTATAGTAATCGTGGATTCCTATGCCCTTGAGGAGCGCCATACGCTCCAACCTTCGGACTAGCTCTCGTTGTTTCAACAGTGCGCCGACGAACGTGAAGTGATCTGACAGGTATTCGAAAGATCGCCCGACATTCCCGCGGTTGATGTACGCCAGCCCTTGACTAATCGAATCAACACTCTGCTGGTATCCCTCTGTAATAGGAGTTAGTCATTGCCACACGTGCCCTCGACGTCCTTAAGCATATAGGAATAATAGAAAGCGTTCACAAGTAGCATACATTCCCACGATCACATAAGAAGGGAGGCCACATACCTTTCACCGACTCCTTGTTGAGATTCCGCATACTGCGCATCCCATCCATGATCTGCCGCCGATGCATATACGCCGCGACGCCACCCGCAGCGATAGCGCCCACAGTCCCCGTCTGCACGGCAACCAACTGCCACCCTTTCCACGCGGGGTTAGAGGGGCCTCCTACTCCTCTCGAGGGGAGCTTCGCGGCAGTCTTTCTGAACGCAGTCTTCCCGAAGGCCGCGGGCGCGGCGGATAAGGCCGTCATGACGTTGAATACCGCGCTCACCTTCTGGTAGTTGGAGAAGGCGCCGTAGACGAACATGGAGCGCGCCAGTCCGTTGAAGGGCGTGTCGAAGGTCAGGATCCCCTGTATTAGCGGGAAGATGGGGGTTTGGGGGTCGGAGCCTCCTGAGTCCGACGAGGAGGCGGAGAGTTTCTCGTTGAGGATTAGGAAGAGGGTGTCGGATGCTACGAAGCCTCTGGGAACTTTCGTTAGGCAAAATAGTCTTCTTAAATAATTATTTCGTATTCGCCCTTGGGGCTTTGGTTGATTGGCTTTGTCTGAGGAATAATTATTACTTACCCCATCGAATGCGCAACCAAGATCACCCCAACATCGCGATCATTCGGCGGCCATGGCGTCTCGCAATGTGCCTTGCGCACATCCATCACTCTTTCTTTCAGCCTAGTAGATCTTAGCCCCATTATATCTCCAGTTCATGCGCATTACTTCATAAACCTACCATGAAAGGAACTCGACCGAGCATTGTCCTAGCTCGCCCTTCGTCTCGTACTTCGGATAGACTACAGACTCGACATTGTCGTCGGGCAGCTGTTTCGCAACTTGTGTCTTGAGGTCGTCTGGGAAGGTGCGGAATGTGTCGTCGTCACCCTGTTCTGGCGTTAGTTAAAGGGCTTAGGATATACGGAAGAGCTAAGTTTACCTTGAAGCCGTGCAAGAAGCACAGCAAGAGTGTTCGCGGCATTGTATAAGTGTTTACTTTTAGGACCGACAATGCAACTGCTAAAGGTAGTATAGGATTAGATTATACTTAGATTTGTAACGATATGAAATATGGATCTCTCTGAAGATCATAAATACCGTCTGTGTTAGGTCTTCTACCCCCCGTGATATTGCGACTTGGTTGAGGCGTTACCTGTTACCACACCATTTATGCGCCACCCTCCATTGTGACTTCTAGGTACGTCATTCAACGTCATTGTTTTTGTACTATTAGTTTCATTAAATCCCTGATTTGTCTGGGCCTTCTGCTTATTCGCTGGAATTATAGCGCTTTGTGACTAGCATTTTTGGTTGAAACATGTGATAGTACCTACTATAGACCCTCTCCGCTATGTAAGAATACTCTAAACTTCTCAACCTAAAGTCACGATAACGGCATCCTCGTCGGTTATGTAGAACAGGAATTATTGTCATATTATCGTATACGGTACAAGATGAATTTTTCCCGACTAGTACACCATACAAATGAAATATATGAAAAAGAAAAAAAAACAGTAAAACCGTAAACTCGTAAAACCATTAACATAAGTTTCCAAACCCGCCCTGCAACTCTTTACATATTACATCCACTTGATAGAAGTACATCCGTAATTTTAATGCGTGATAAGGGCATATTAGCTTTTAAATGCGAGCCGCTTATTTCTTCTTACCGCCACCAGTGATGGGAGCCAGGACCTGGCCCAATCCAAGACCATCAAGGACCTTGGTAAGACCAAGGCCGCCCAGGAGGTTATTGACAAGACCACCCAGACCGAGGCCGTTGAGCAGCTTGCCGACGAGACCCAGGACGCCGCTGAGCAGGAGGCCGACGGCGGCGATGATCTGGAACAGGGGCTCGGAGAGCAGGCCCCAGAGGGGGTTGATGCCCTTCTTGGCCTTGGGCAGGTTCTCGAGCTTGCGCTTCGCGGCCTCGATGGTCTCGGTCACGGTGCCCGTGAGCTCCTTGAGGAGCTCGGCCAGGTGGTACTCCTCGGGCGTCGCCTCGCCGCCGGCGCTGTGGTGCTTGGCCTGCGCCGAGATGCGCCCGTCGGGGTCGAGCCCGCGGATCACGCCGTTGGCCTCCGTGAGGATCTTGCCGCCTTCCTCGATCAGGGGACGGACTTGCTTGACGAGCTCTTCCTCGTCGCGGTCGTCTTCGGACTTGGCTTCTTCTGCGTTGATTCGCTGTAGGTAAGAGCGTTAGTTTATAGGTCTCGTAGATGTAAATAGTTGGGAATGACTTACGTCAACAATCATTCTGCAAATAGGCTTGATCTTGTCAAGCGACTGTGAAATGCAGTAGGCGATCTGCTTGGCGATCTTGGCGTCCTGTTCTTTCCTCAGTCGTTCCTCGCGCTCTTCTTCTGTCTCTCCCTCGGGCTCCGGCTCAGGCTCAGGCTCAGGAATCTCTTCAAGAAGCGAGCAGTGTCCGAGGACATTACCCTTCTGGTCGATGACATCGCCATCGTCGTCGATCTTCTTGCCGGCGCACTGGCTAAGCTCACCAGTGGTCAACTTGCCGATGACGTCACCGTTCTCGTCGACGACGTTGCCCTCGCGGTTGACCTTGCGGCCGGACATGGGGTTGACGTCCTTCTCAACCTCGGGCTCCTCCCAGCGCTCTGCATGACCTAGAACATTACCGTTCTTGTCGCAGATATCGCCGTCGTCGTCAACGGGGCGACCAGCGAGAACCTTCGGGTCGCCGGAGACCAATCGGCCCACGACATCCCCGCCGGGCGTCACGACCTTACCCTCCTTGGTAACAGTGCAACCCGAGAGCTCGGTGAAGGGGCCCTCTTTCATGCCCTCGCGCTCGGCCTCAGGGATGAGCTCGCACTTGCCGATCACGTCTCCGCCTTCGTTGCGGATGAAGCCGTTCTTATCGCACATCTTACCGACGAGACGCGAGAGGTTACCCTCGATCACGCGGCCGTAGATGTCGCCGCGGGAGTCGACCGCGTTACCGGCCTTGTTGATGCGCTTGCCCGCCAGCGAGGACATATCAATCTCCGGCTCGGGCTCCTCGGCCTCAGGCTCCCAGCGCTCGGCGCGGCCCAGCGTGTTGCCGGCGCGGTCGAGAATATCACCGTCAGCATCGACGGCCTTACCCTTAAGCTTCTTAGCATCGCCCTCGACGACGATACCAATCTTCTCTCCGTTGAACAGGACGTCACCATTGTCGCCGACAACGGCATCGGGGAAGTCCTCGAACGGTGCAGGCTCCTTGGCCTCCTCGCGTTCGCTTTCTGGCACAGGCTCGGCCTGGCCGATGACTTGACCAGCGTCATTGAAGATCTGGCCATTGTCGCCAACACTCTTGCCAACGAGGTTCTTGACGACGCCCTGGACGATTTGGCCCCACACCTGGCCCTTGTCGTCGACGACATTGCCGAGCTTGTTGACCTTCTTGCCTTTCAGCATCGAGTAGTCGATGGGAACCTCTTCAGGCTCCTCAGGCTCCTCCTCCTCTTGCCGTTCGGCGTGACCAACGACGTTACCGTTCTTGTCAAGGATATCGCCATCAGCATCGACCTTCTTCCCGATCAGCTTCTGCCAATCGTCACCGACGACGACGCCGACCTGGCGGCCCTCAAAGATGACCTTGCCGAATTTATCGACTGTTGCGTCGGGGAAGTCCTCGAAAGGAGCAGACACATTCTTGATAGCCTCAGGTAGGACCTCAACCTCGCCGATGACGTTGCCGCGGTCATCCCAGACTTTGCCGTCCTTGTCGGGCATCTTGCCGGCCAACTTTTTCAGGTCGCCGCTCTTGACTTTCCCGAGAGGGTTGCCGTTCTCGTCAACGACGTTGCCCGACTTATTGATCTTTAGACCCTCTAGGATGGAGACGTTAGGTAATTCTGCTTCTTCGGCCTGCTGCTTTGCGGCCTCGAGGGCATCTAGGCGCTCAGCAGCCTCGGGGACTTCCTCCTTGATGCGTTCGACGATGGTACCCTCAGGCACCAGCTCGACCTTACCAAGTTCGGTATCGTTGTCACCGAGAAGGTTGCCATGCTCGTCGATACCCTTGATCTCCTTGCCTACTAGGCTCTTGTAGTCTTGCCCTTCGGCCAACTTGCCCAGGATCTTGCCGTTCTGATCTGTGATTTGGCCGTCCTCCGCAATGTTAAAGGGGCTCTGGAACATGGCAATGACCTTCCCGGCGACGGATGAAGTGAAGGATGGAATCTTAATAGGTGCTGCCTTCTGGGCTTCCTCTAGGGCATTCAATCGGTCCGCTGCTTCAGGGACTTCCTCCTTGACGCGTTCCGCCATAGAACCCTCGGGCGCGATGTCTACCTTTCCGATAACGGTGTCGTTCTCGCCCAGCAGGTTTCCATGCTCGTCAATGCCCTTAACTTCCTTGCCAATCAGGTCCTGAATATCTGAGCCAGCAGCCAGCTTGCCCAGGACTTTACCTGATTGGTCGGTGACCTTGCCGCCATCGGCAACAGTGAAAGGACCTTCAAACATAGCGATAACCTTGTTCGCTACTGAGGGTGATAATGAGGGGATGTCGTCTAAGGGGATAGGGGCTTGCTCAGTAAGGCCTTGTGCTTTGGAGCCCAATGCTGACGGGGCACCAGTTGGGGCACCTTCAGCTGTTTCTTTTACCTGTTGTGTAGCTCCCTCTGCCGCTTCTCCAGCAGCCCCTGTGGCGCCCTCGGCGACATCGCCGGCAGCACCTGTCACTCCCTCGGCAGTATCATCAACAGCGCCGGTCGCTCCTTCCGCAGCTTCACCAGCGGTGTCCGTAACGCCTTTGGCAGTATCACCAACGGCCCCAGTGACATCCTGGGTTCCGGTAGCGTCTCCAGCAGTATCAGTAACGCCCTTGGCTGTGTCGCCAACCGCGCTCGTGGCGCCCTTTGCGGTCTGTCCTACACCGCTAACAGCAGAACCCGCGGTTTTGGCAACGCCGCCGAGAGCGCTTCCAAGACCGACGCCACCTTCTTCTTTTTCTTCTTGCTCCTGTTCCTGCTGGTCACCTTCGCCTTGCACGGTGTCCTTAGCAGATCGTGTTGTATAATTAAGATTTGAGACTGTATCCTCCAGGGGCTCGGCCTTGCCGACGACACCGCCATCTTCGTCTAATATATCGCCCTCCTGCGTGACGACGTACCCGGCAAATTTAGATGCCTCGCCGTCCGTGACCTTGCCGATGGGGTTTCCGTCGTCATCAATTACTTCTCCATTATCATTAATACGGCCCGCCGCCGGCACCATCTCGCCTTCGTTGTCTCCGCTCGAACTCTCGAGATGGGACTCGGACACGTCTGGCATAGATCTGGGCGCCGACTGCTGGCGTTGAGGGGTCTGGGGGGCATTATTTTCTGTCTGTTGCGACGCAGCCTTCCCCTGGGGGCTGGTCACGTCCTTGGCTGATTCTGCGATTCCCGACATATTGGCGGGACGATAAAGAGTTGCAGGGTTCTCGTATTGGATAAATCGGGTATGAGTAGGGGTATCAACTTGATATTTACTAGATTTTTTGGTTTGGGGTTCAGTTGGGTGGTCTTGGTTGGTCATGGTTTTCTGAGTTACATTCAAATTTCGAGATAGTTGCCGCTGGTTTAATATTTAAG
Source organism: Xylaria scruposa (assembly GCA_022385635.1). Lineage (NCBI taxonomy): Eukaryota > Fungi > Ascomycota > Sordariomycetes > Xylariales > Xylariaceae > Xylaria > Xylaria scruposa. The sequence goes on along the minus strand of MU280185.1, from coordinate 527,322 downwards.
TTCACGTTGTTAGTTTTCGATGATGAAGGACGACTCTACTTACGTCACTCGTGGGTGAAGGATTGAACTCCCTTATGATAACAATGCCCTTCCTCTCACGCTCCCCACAGGTTCGGACCCTTCGTACAGAGTGTTCGACGTCATGTCCTCTGGGTTGGCGTTGGAGACTCACGGACAGAACGTCATTCAAGCAGGCCGCCACATGGAACCCATGCTGGGAACTCTACATATCGTGCAAGCCACGAATGAGGCTACTCTGCGTGAACACCACCATGTCGGTCCGAGTGATGTGGGTATGCTATGATGGTACCAGCGGCGGGCTATCCGGCATAACCTAGCGAATCCAGAGTTGCTAGTTGTTACCTGGTTACAGCACGTGTAGCACTTCAGTAAAGTCAATGATAACTGGACGCTAATTTTCGACTTGGATGGTCAACCTGTCTTGTAATTGGCTAAGGGGAGAAGTTAGACGGACAAAAACAAGAATTTCGACGTAAACATTCATGTTTCACAACGACGCTACGGGATGGGCTTTCTCCCGGATCTCGATCTCAGTGAATCATCTCAACAATTCGATGAGTAATAATGGTGGCATCAGGCAGTACTGTGCCGGGGGTGAGACTCCTGTGCTTATTCCAAGCGAGCCAAGGCGTCTGGCAATACTGGTACACGACATGAAATGCCAGTGCTGCCCAGAAGTTGGCATGTAGTTCCGTTTCTCTTGATCTTCATCAGCCACGCAAGCAATGACAGCCACACCGGGCGAGGGGTTCGTTACGAGTTGCCCAGGATGGCCTGAAGGCCGTTAGATCATCGCTTTTAGTCTGATCGTGGCGCGGTCTTGGTATTCCACTCCGTATGGTAGCGTATGCGGAGTGGTGGGTAGGTGTATCTGTAGCGCGAGAACTCAAGTCTGTAACATGGAAGTCGGATATTATGCGGGCCCCCCTTCGCCTGTTTCCTGCAGAAGTCGGCCCTGTCAGGCATTAAGCATGAAGCTGGTGGGGATGGTGATACGCAGCTAACGTCACCCTGGTCGCCCTCCCACGGGTTCAAGATCTCTCAACCGGTTTTCCGCGGACCATAAAAGCCACAAAACAACTGATCGACATCAATTCAACGTCATAAACAGCTTAGTGTTGGGAAAGCGCATGCGGCTGAGGAGCAAAGCTACCGGCACACACGGCTTATGGATGTGCCACACTTTTATCTTTTGTTGCTGTGATTTTTGTCTTGATTGTTTGTGTTTCTTTCTTTGGAATCTACAGAGCCGAGTGATTGCGCTCCAAGTTTAAGGGTAATTAAATCGCGAAAAAATAGCCAAGTATAGCGTGAAAGTAATGTTGATAAGAGAATGCAAAGACGCTGATAGCACATAATTTTGAGGTATGGTGAATGAAGTCTGCGATAGTGTCATCGCTGTAGACAGATATTAGTGATTGATGAGGTATGCCTTCCTTATACACTATGCCTCGCGCTTCCCTCCGAATCAAGTACTTTTGTTTCGGTGTCCCCTATGTAACTTAGTAGAGAATACTTGTCAGTCTGCCAAGCTTCCTTTTCCTACGAAATCCCCAGGTGATACATGCGCACCAATCCTATCAGGTAGATTCAGAAGGCTGTCGTGAAAAAGTAGTGGGAATCCGGATCGTTAATTGTATCCCATCCGTGGTCGACTTGACATCCAAAAAGAGATCTGACGGGCTGCCACCCGTATTTGCATTAACTTTAGGTTTCTGCTCTTCCTTTGACTTCTCCCCCGTTTCCGCCTTCGAGGAGGGTTTCGCCGACGGTTTCGGCGGCTCGTGAAACTTGCCGATAATCTTACCGTCCGAGTCAAGAATGTTGCCTTGATGGTCTACTCGAAGGCGGCCTAAGAGATCGCCCGGGATCTCAGTAGGGGATGGCGGGTTGACGAAGTTTTGCAGCACGTATCCCACGATCTCTCCGCCATCTCCATAGATTTCGCCGTCATCCGAGACCTTCTTACCCACCATTGCTGGTAGATCTCCGGTCGCATGGCCTAGTACCTCGCCCGACTCATCGACAATGTTTCCAACATCGTCGACTATGTGACCTGCCAGCCCTTGGGCTAACCTTCCAAGGTCGGCGGGAGGTGAGGAGTCGATATGAGGAATTTTCGGTATTTTGGGGATTGGTGTGATGCTTGATGACGACGTGGCATGCACAGACGGGTCTAGGACCTCTTCAGGGGGATCTTGCGAGTCGTCCTCTGATATCTCGGGCAAGTCATCAGTACTCGGTAAATTTTCGACGCTAGGTAAATCCTCAAAATCTCCAAGATCGTTGCTATCCCTTCTTCGTTTTTCGTATTCCGATGGGCTAGAGGATTTCTTTCCCGGCCTTTGAAATGGGATTTCAATACTCCGTTCTACGTGTGCCGGTCGGCCCATGTTATCAATTACGTGGGCGTCACCGTCCTGGTGATCCGTTTGAGGTGGTCCATTTGCCCGTTTTGTAGTATCCGAAGTCGCGCTTGGTACAATAGGGTGAGCTGTCTGCGAGATGTTGGACACATTGGGTTCTCCCATTTTGTTGGTAGGTTTAGCTATTGATTCGTTGTCTTTCGTGTCTCTGTATGTCCCATCCGCCGTCTTGGAAATATCAGCTGCTTCTGGCGGGGTAGGGTTTGTTCTATCTTGCAGTTGCTGTTGTGAGCTAGCACGCCCCAGCCTCTCGTTTTTCTGGCCATTAGTGACCTGGTTGGCGCGATTGCTCGGACTCTGCGCGCCATCCACTGAAGGCTTGGCAGCCCGGGGTGTGTTTTCCCCAGAATCATGAGACCCGCCAGCCAAAGAGGTCACGAAACTACTCATCTCAGGGAAGCCCTGGTCCTTGAAATACTGGGCTATGTCTGTTGGAGAATTGAGATTCTCAGCAGCACTATCCATTTCAGCCAAGAGATCACTTGCCATGCCCTTCGAGTCCCCTGTGAACTTGCCCTCCTTAGCACGAGATATTTTGTCCTTAAAGCTCGGAGACGAGCCTGCTGCACTCTGCGAGGCATCTCTAGAGAAAGGCGAATGGGTGCCTGTACCTCGGCTAGCAGTGTCAGCGGGAGTGAGGATGTAATTGTCGACCAATCCGGTGGTATCAGAGCCCACGGTTTCGGCCAGCTCGTCGGATGTAGCAGACACGTTCGTCAGAGGAGCAAGATTTGTAGACTTGGTTACGCTATCGGCGAACGATTCGTTCGAAGGCCCTGATGGCTCGGACACGACGGATCGCGGCGCATTGTTTGCCGTCCTTTGCGCAGAGCTTGTTTGTTGGGTTAATTGAGAAGATGCCCGCGGTCGCGTCGGAGTCTTCGTCTTGCTCGAGGGCTTGAACAGCTTCTTTGGGGGCGTCTGGGGCGCCAAAGCGTCTGCCATGACTTTTGCGAAGTACTGGATCTGATTCGCACGGGAGATTATGAATATGGCGAGGTAGATGCTCAAGATGATATTATAGATACGGTCAATATTTGTCGCGGAGACGTTCATCTATTCGTCAAGAAATGATGGTGCCGCTTTTCTAGATATATAAACGTTTGCATGGATCAGTCAACGCACGGCATTTCTGGAATTGGATACACCTAGGCGGTAGGTAGACTAGTGAGTTGGATGGGTTCACAGACTGTCTCAGAGCCTTGTGTCAATTCTCCCCATGGCTTACAAGGACGCATGGGGATGCGGGCTGCATTGCGTCATAGATATGGGCTAGACAGCCATCACCCACACACATCGCCAGACAAGTGCAGGGGTCACCCTCATGTTGTGCCCTTGGCAGATATTATTATAGTGCATTACCCACTGTATCCTGGCATCGATAGAACGGCTAATAGTGGGCATATCCGCTTGCCAAGCCGTCAATCATTGGAACGCTCAGCAGGTGGAAAGTTAGATGCTTAAGATACCGCGTCCGAAGAGAAATACATAATTGGTGCATGACATAGGAAAGTCAAACAAGCCACTTGCCGCGATGAAGATGTTAATCAATGGCATCAATCGGTCGATGAATCCAGAGGTAGTCTAGGTCCTGCTAGATTGTTGCTGGCAATGATGGTGTATGCAACCGCTCCCAACTATTTTCTCAACACCACCATACACAACGTAGGTAGCATAGAGTACGCGTCAACACGAGGTGCTCTTTGTAGGGTATAAGTGATCATCTCTTATCTTATATACATAGGGGCATTTACCCGTGTGCCCGCATTCAACAATACATTTAAAAGTATGTACCCTTAGGCTGATGCTAATGGTAACCTCCAAATCCTTATCCCAACGCCTATTCTAAAGAACATTAAGTGTTAAATAAGGAGCTGCTTTTCAAGTCAGTCCGATTAATTGATTATAGAAATAGCATTGATTTCTTTTGCTCTCGTCCCTCATTATATTTTGGTCGAATTGCTATGCCGATAGCAGCAGTTCGTCATTATATTACAACACTTCCATGTGAGGGCGAGTAGTGTTATCAGGTTGTTTTATACCAACTAGTATCACTCACTTTGACGATAGTCAGCTTAGCCACTTCAGCATTAAGAGATTAGTAAATGTTTGCAGTAATTGAGGAAGAGATGAATTTGATAAAGCCTCCAGATAAAGGTAGCTAGCTTACAAGCTGCGAAACAATGTGCCCAATTTATAATCACAGCCAATCTACTAAATCCACAGTGGAAAGGTGTTCCGGCCAAGGGGAAGAGAAGTACGTACAAAAGTGACAGCGTCAAGTCTCCATGGATTCTCGCTTTGAGGGTAACCTCGATCTCGAGATTTAGATCGAGATGCAACTGGAGTGGGTTCTTCCCGCCGCTCTTCTTCTGCGGCTGCTGCTGCATCTGCATTTGTTGCTGTTGCTGTTGTTGCATTTGCATTTGCATCTGTTGTCGTTGGTATTCCTGCTGTTGTCGCTGTTGCTGCTGTTGCTGGCGTCGCGCTAATTGCTTCTGTTGCGCATTTTCTTTATCCGAGTCGTCGGCCCACGATGGTTGGTTGCGACGACGACGACGCGCCCGGCGCGAACCTGTCTCGGATTCCGCTCTCGCTTCTTTTACAGGCTTATTTTCTTGCTTGGATGATGTCGGTTGCCTTTCGGGTTCTGTTCTCTTGTCGCGACTTTGTGAACTTGTGTCTGTTTGCTGGCGCTCTGCCGGCTTGCTATTTTCCGATTTCTCCTCTTTATCATTTGTTTCGTCGGCCGTTTGATCGATATGACTCTCATTATCACCCGTCCCATTTTCTTCTTTCTCGCTCAAATTATCTTCCTCTTGTCGCTCTTCGTCGACGCTCGGTTCGCTTGGCTGCGCATTGTCCTCTTCGTGATCTTGCTGTTCGCCATTCGTCTGCGGAGCATCATCTTGAGAGGAAGACATGTTGACCACGCAAAATAGAGATCTCTAGCAGATGGAACGGCAATTCAAAGAGTACTAGCGATCAAAGGGTCCATTTCCCCAAGTTTCATCTGCAAGGGCGATTGATTTTATTCTGGTACCTACTTACCCTTACCCATGACGCAATTATCAAGAAATCCAAGCGTGCAAGGCTAATTATTGTCCCAAACATGAAAAACCCTTGTCATTCGCATGTTATACTAACTAAAGACCCCTGCTAATGCAAGTGATTTTCGAACCCCAGTCGTGTTCTTAAAATGAACATCCCTGTCACGAATGAGGTCATGACATGGCCAGAATCTTGGCTAAAAGTGCTGAAAGTGGGTTATACGATCGCGTCCGATCCGTTGGTGATACCAAGGCTCAAGACCAGGGTTTCAAGCCAGTTTTTCTTCCCGTAATCCGACGTTCGAACAAGACTGCCGCCACCTTGTAATCTCATTATTCTCTGATAGTCAGCAAAGTCATCCTCAAGTTCCGGTGGGGTTGTTCCGCAGTACACATCACGCAAGCGTGTACTGTGCCCACCTCATGGCTCTTTCGACTCTGGGGTTATTGACAATCGGGGCAATTCCAACAGTTATTGGAGTTGCCGAGGCGATCGATGCCCAAAAGAAACAGAACGCGCAAGCGAAGGAAAGAATCAAATTTCACCTGACAGCCAAATTCTCACATGACGGCGACGCACCGCCGCAGACTGCCTATGTAGTCTTCAAAGACAATAAGGTAAAGCCAGAGCTTCATCCAATTTACGGTGCTAGATTAACGCCCCGCAAGCTTTACTTAGATCACCCAGCGAGCCCCATAGAGGGCTTCCGCTTTAACGGTTTCTATTTTGGTTATCCGTGTCCAGAAGAACATCAGGGTCTAGTCTCGCCCATAGCAGCCGATCCGCCTATGCTCAACTGGATCTACGCTGATAAAGATACGGGACTCCTCCGTCACGGGGGAAGAAAAGACACGGTTGGTCACGTTATAGGGCCCTGGAGTTGGACGGAAGACGAGGAGTATTTGGTTCTGGAGGGCGAGAAATACTTCGTCGCTGTTCAGAATGATGACGGCTCCTGGTGTGTTCACTATGACAAAAATGGAGACTTGGATGAGGTGCTGGCACCTCGAGATGTAGTAGAAATCGAACTCCACCGAGAGTTGCAGCTAGGTGTGTCTAGTCGGATGACTAGAGATTAGAGTATTATGTTTTAAAGTAATTTAATATTTCTGAAAGACGATGCCAGTGTATAGCAAAGTCTTACCAGAAAATAGACGCCCAGCATATGTCACAGTGTGCTTGTATGTTAGATCTTAGAAAAACACTAACTAAGATATACCAAATTTAGGACTAGGAAACACATAGGGAGTACATGGGGTTAACAGATCCCCTTAACAGATTTGTGTCCTTATCACGCTTCAAGAGAGGTCTTCTTCAAACTTCATGTGGCTTTGACGTTGAGCCACCCTGGATATTTCCACACCAACTGTACGAGTAGAAAGACCACGGATTTTCTTCCCAATTAAAGTAATGATGGGTGTGGGTGATCCGGAATCTGAGCTGGGTTGGACAAATACCCCAGTCGCGGTAATCCTGGTAACATCGCCCATGACGTTTGTCCCCGGCGATGCAAGTATCGCCCCGCTCTCCAAAACCCTGAAATTCATTCCCCTGACGTCGATACCAAGGAGAGACAAAAGTGAGATCTAGTCCCGATCGTTTAAAAAACTTAAAAATCATATATCCCATTCTCATCTAATTCGACTCCTTTTGCTCATCTATACTATTAAAATTTTTACACTAGATTGCCTCACCCGCATCTTTTTTACGTTCATACCAAATTAACTCGACATCAATATGTCTTCACCAAGTCCAAGCCAGAGCCAGAGCAAGAGCAGAAGCCGAGGTGGCCGTCGCTCGCGCCGCAACCGCTCCCAAGTCCCAGCAGCACCTCAACCAGAAGCAAATGAAAGTTATGACAGCCAAGATGATGACTACGAGGCACCTCAACCTCCTCGCAGGAGACGCCAGCAGACGCAGCAGCAAAGCCAACAAAGCCAGCAGGGCGGTGGTCCTCTTGGCGGCCTACCCCTAGTCGGCGGTGGCGGCGTCGGTGACGCGCTACCTGTCGGCAACGTTGGTGAGACAGCCAACAACCTCGTCAACAGTGCTCAGGGAACACTGGGCAACGTTGGTGGTGGTGCTCTGGGCGGCGTCCTAGGAGGAGGTGGCGGAGGCGACAGCGGCAAGAGCGATACGCTCAAGCTGAGGCTTGATCTCAACCTCGAGGTAGAGGTTACCCTAAAGGCTAGAATCCATGGTGATTTGACGCTGGCTTTATTGTGAGTATTCTTGTCTCCTACTATTCCATCGCTCTTCTGTATCTCTCAGAACTCGCCCCATTATATCATGTCGTCCAGTCTATCCTCTAGCTATCATGTTCTTTGTTCTGTACAATAGATCTTCTTAGCGATTTGCTTTCCCCAGTTGTTCCTAGGCTGTATTCTGATGCGCTTTTAAAGGGACGGTTAATCACTTGCTTTGCAATTTTGCGATACGGTACATAGATTATCCCAGAGGTAAATGCACCTCTTCCCTCAACACTTCCTTCATTCTTCGTCTTCTTCATACCAATCTGCCCATCCAGATCCCCCTCCGCACTATAATACACCTATGACAAGTTTTTGGAACGCGGCTAATATATCTAGTAATTAAAAGAACAATGTAGTAGTTAAAGCCACTTTCATTTACTCAAGTTCATTTTTTTGGTCACCGGTGGTATAAACAAGGGCGTTGGGACAGAAGAGGTCGTTCATGTTCTGCGCGACGTATGAATGATGAAAATATCCACTTTGCGGTTTTATATATTCTTATACCATTAATACCATTCAATTTTCCTTATAAGAAAGCAAAAGTTCCATTGTGGTATACTAGTATCAAAATTAGCTCAAATTGCCTAAATAATTGCCAGCGTATTCATAGTGGTACTTGTGCATATCTTGTCATGGCTAGGGTTGACGCTTTAAATTTTTTGATAGCCAAAATTAGTCAATATTCGCAACATATCCACATGGTCCTATAACATTTATCACGCGTTGTTCTCGGTATGAATAGGAAAAAACGTTTAGCCCAAATCACTTTGAACCTATATATCCGGCCAGGTGTACTGGATAATGCTCCAAGTTAAGCAACAGAACTACAATAGCCCAACACAGCAAACTCTGCTTAAAAAAATGTACAAAGCAAAGTCACATCTTGACTAGACAAAAGCTTGTTTATGCTGCCAATAAATACTGTAGATTTTGCTCAGTGTTAACGAAAGACAGTCTATTCTTGTCATATCTCCCTATACTTTCTATTGTCATTTACTTATGTCACAAGATCCTACCTGATCCAATAGGACGACAGTCTATGTAATAATGTGGGCAGATCATCTTCATATAACCTGGCAACTATGGAATAGAAATTTGCCAAAGCAGTAGTCTGTTACAAAAGGTGTTTCTTTGGGTTTGTTCGCAGCAAAGCTGGGATTAACATTAATCTGGCTAATGATCTGTCACACAGGTTGATTCAAGGTACTACAGCTATATTGCAAATCTGAGACCACGGGTTGGAGCCGCCAATGCCATGTAGATAATCACATGAGCAGCACACTACATATCCAGCTACCCGTGTTTTCCTGATTATAAGGATAGGCAATACGGAGGAGAAGCGGTTAAACTAAGTGAGTGAAAGCGAGGCTCGATTACAGCCAGAGAGTGTCAGACTTGCATGGCCCCTTTGATGTTTGATGCCTCAGTAGATTATTGTAAATCAGAAAATCCTTTCAAGGCCGAGACTTCAAGCCCTTGGTACAGGATCACTAGGAATTTATCTGAAGATCAGATGAAGTATAGATACAACAACCTGCCAATCCAGTGGCTCAGACTCGATACAATGAAGATGGAGGACTCCTTACAATCAATCCTAGCTGACTGCTAAAAGATTGTCTTGAACATCATGAAATGGCACTGTGTGCGTCTGATACTCACGCATGCGTGCCTAAAAGGAGATAGTGTCACAAGAATGTGACTCTGGTCAACCTTTTGAGATCACCTTTCCATACATGACAATAAATACAGCCGGGAAGGAACAAGCACGAATTCGAGCTCGAGATTTTTTATTGGACCTGATTAGTCGCTGGGAAATCAGTAAAGGTACATGCGTACTTGTGTACTTGCGTACTTCCTGAACCCCTGCGCCGAGCAATACACCCAGCCGCATTATTTCTGTGGCTTCTATTGTAATCAGTCATTAACAAGATCCACGATGTCATATCTGGTGCCGAGACAATCTGCTCTTTCCTTGGTTAGAGAAACAAGTCACAATATTAAAGGACAACAAACGAACTCTTGTTGAAACCATCTTCCCCATCACGCACACAACCATTCTTCTCTTTCAGAACACCACCATACACCCGCATCTGCATCTCTTGAGCACAACTGCAACAGACACATTCTACCTTCCTGTAAGCTACCTGATATTGTCTAGATATGTGTTAGCTGGCTCCTCAGCTGACAAATTTCAGGAGATACTCAAAAGTCTGAGACCCAAGTCTTCAGCATCACTCAAGCAGAAACACCTTTGGGCACGACAGTCACTTGTAAGTTATCTCTATATTGTCCAAACACATGTTTATCAGCTTGAAAACTGACACGGAGAAGAAGATTACCCTTCACCACAACCTCAAGCCTCCAACTACTTCACACACCACATCACAATGGACAACACTGATTGTTGCACTGACCTCTCGGTCCTGGCTCGCCAGGCAGACATGAACTACCAGTTCCACATTATGGTCAGCATCCTCGGTTTCATCCTTGTGTTCGCCTTCGCCGTTACTCTCTGGTGTGTCCTTGTCTTCTATAAGGCACCGCAGGCTGAGCCACCCCGCGGACGATCTCGAGTTCGTCGTGCCTCTGCTGCTGAAGCCGGCCATGAGCTGCGCAACCTGAGTGTTGGTGGTCGTCCCCGCCAGTAAGCTTGCCCTACATGTCATATCCTGGCACTAGATGGACTCGTGTCACTCAGATAACTTGGCGGGATGTTTCTGGAGTTGTGGTTATTGGCAGTCATGGATGGAATTGAAGGGAGTTTTTGTTTTCATGCAGGCTACTTGCTTTGTTCATCAGTCACCATGTTGACTTAGTTCTCATGTGGCAGTTTGTTGCAGCTTGCTGCGATAAAGAACATAAGCTTGTAAGCCAGGTTCTTACACACAGGAGTTTCACCTCAGAGGTTACGGTTAGGCTTAGTCTATGCGATCGCAAGCAGCCTCAGAATACAAGGACATAAAACACTAATGCAACTATTTATTGATGGTGACTCTATGTGTCGGTACTAGACTCTCATGATATTTATTAGGATGCAATGCTGTAGATACGCGGACCAAATCAATAGATATACAACCAGCCGTCTATTCTACCTGCCTCCACCGCTGTTCCAACTCTCCCACAGCCAAACCGATCCTCCCGCTCCCAAGATCCGCCGCGATATTCATGGCCTGCTGCCCATAAGCCGCACCCTGTAGTGAGTTAGAGTTGACGAAGCCAGAGCCGATGCCCGGAGCGCTGTACGTGTAGGGACCGCCGTACGTGTTCTGTTGAAACTGGCCCAACTGAGTATAGTGCGAACTCATCAAGTTGAGCCTCTTCTGCTGCTGCAGCGCCATTTTCGCTTGAGACATCATCATCCGGGCCTGTGGTATCGTCTCCATGTACACTTGCCGTCGCTGTGTCGAGTGCTCTAGTAGCGCCTTCAAGTTCGGCGGGTTCGCGCTTCCACATTCTGTGTATAGCGTACGCATTCGCTGGCTGTACATCTCACACACTAAGCATCGCGGGTTAGTGTAAGATCCGGGTTTGAATGCGTCAGGATAAAAGCATCGTACTCCGCAGAATTGGGGGAAATGGGAAAAGAGCTAGAGTTCACTTACTGACGCTGTCTGCTACCAGAACATCGTGGAGTTCCATCATCTTAGCCAGCGGACTATGTCGCGCGAAATCGAGATAACACTCTGGACAGATCATGCAGTCCTTCCACCCATACCAGCGGAGATTCCGCTTATCCTCATCGCGAGAACACATCGGGACCGACGCGTAAAGCGAGGTATATTCATCGAGCGCCGTCGGGTCGAGCGTCCAGTACATCTCAAGAAGCCGAGGCACGAACTTCCATACTCTCGGATGTCCCATATTGAAGCAGCAAAGCACCTTCTTGCCCGGCGGGACATCGCGCTTCCGTACCCAGAACTCCGATACCCCCAACGGCTCTACGATAGAGACATAACACGCAGAACAGACGCAAAAGTCCATAGGGTTCGAGGGAAGTGTGTACCACACGCCGTCGACAATACCATCATCCTCACACGTCTTCTCGCGCTCGAGCCGCGTAATCACATCCCAAAACAGCCGCCAATCTTTTTTCTGATCCGCCAGTGCCATGATGATGCGGATATTATATACGCCGCGGGCACAACGAACCTTGTTTCGGAGTCCCTGCGCAACCTCCCACTTACCTTCCTCCCCCGTATGCAAGACCTGATCATAATAGCACGCGGCGCAGAGGATGAAACCTCGGGACCCGGCTTTAGGAACGAACCATTTCCGCGTATACACCGAGACCCCCTGGGTCCCAGGACACGACTGCATCGAGAGACGCGCCTTCGCCTCCACTGCGAACCCGGTCCAGTCGTCCCGCTTGCCCTTCTCCTCGTACTCCCTCTCGACGAACGGGATCGCCATATCACATGCCCAGACGGCGTCGTCAGGCTGGGATAACCTGCAAGCCGCGAAACGGTCCGCGAACTGATTCGTCTGCAACTTATCCTCTCGACACGCCTCGCAGACCAAGAAATTCGGGATATCGTCGCCGTTGCGCGGCGCGAACCACTTTATCCCCGTGACTGACTTTTTCCTAACGCCCTCCACGCCCCTGCAGTCTGGGATGGCGGCCCGGCTCCGCATCCACGTCACAACCTCCCGCAGCGATCCCGAGGCGACGGCGGCCTTCCAGAGGTGGTCTTTCATCCGCGCCTTGCTGAAGCGGCATACGCGCGGCTTCTTGTCTGCGTGCCGCGCGCTGCGGAACTCAGGGTAGAACGCTGTCTCGTGGATGTAGTCTACGTAGCACCGCGAGCAGATTTGGAAGTCGGCGGCTTCAGGGTGCCAGTACCAGTCTGTTGCGAAGGTTATTGGGGTGTCTATACACCACGTGACTGCCTTTGGGGCTGGGGGGCGTTGTGTTGCTGGGCGTGCTTGGGGGGCTGGTTGAGCAATAGGGGCGGGTGAAGTAGGCTTGCTGGAAGATGCATATTGGGGAGGGACATAGGCCTTGTAGCCGGGCTTGCTATAGCCCGGCTGTGAGCCTGAAGCAGAAGTAGCTGGCTTATTATAATGATTCTGCGCTGGACCGGGGACAAGTGGGGTTTTTGGAGGGACGGGGGGCGTCGGGGTGACATGTAGAGATTGGAATGATGATTCGAGTGTGGGATGTTGTGTAGATGGTGATATCGGAGGAGAGCCCTTGCCGGAAGTACCATCAGAGGGGATGCTATGGAAGTAACCCGTCTGGTTTGAAGGCGGCGTCGGAGAGCCGTGTGCTTCTATCGGTGGATTCCCTGAATGAGAAGAGGTTGAGGCTTCAGGGGCTATGTGCGGGACACTGGCTGGCGGCTGATCATTGTGAGGTACCTCACTGGGCGGTATAGGCGCAGACAAGTCATTATTATAAGCCTCACTAATGTGAGGTGAATTAACCTGTTGCTTAACAGGCTCATGAGGAGGCTGCGGGACTAATGTTCCAGACGAAGTTCCTATGGGACTCGAGGGGCGAGAAGAGTTATATGAAAACTGAGAGATTCCAGGGGAAAGATGCGGGTTTAGTTGGGGAGGGGGTCCAGGGGGCGGTGGAGGAAAGTTTGCCCATGTACTTGGACTCGGAAGTCCAGAAACTGGTGATGGCAGAGGTGAATGGGCGGCGCTTGATTTTTCTGGACGTGGTTGATGAGGAGGTGAGTGAGATATGTCTGCCACGTAAGCCGAATAAGGAGGGGGAGGCCCCAGAGACGGAGACGGTGGCAGAGATAAGTCCGAGGCGAACTGATAGTTAGGGCTAGCTGGAGCATGATCAGTTGAGGGAGGGTGAACAAGGGGACCAGGGTAGTTACTCGGTGTTCTAATGTCATAGCCGGTTGGTCTCGGTGGGAGGGGTGGAGGTGGACCAGGGGGTGTCGGCGAGACGGCCGAAGTCCGCGGAGGTAATCCCGGAGGAGGCGGCGGAAAGCTTGAGATGGAATATTGAGAAGGGGTAGTATAGCCGGTGGTCGGCGGCCTCGGGCTTCGGGGCGGCAGCGGTGGTGGATGGTCGGATGTATGATGCGACATGATGAATGATACAATGCCAAGTCCAAAGTATGACAATGGCTTAGTTCATTTCAGTTCACTCGTTAATCTGACAAAGACTAAGTTAGACGATTCTCATAGATAGTGTCTCTTTGCTTTACTATAGACTATAGATATGATAAATTTTTCAGGCAACTAAACAAGTGGTGGTGTGCATTCATAGAATCTGCATCATCAGACACAGCCTTCAGCTGAGTTCTCGTCTAAGCAGTCAGCTCTGCATTTTAGACTAGTCTAAGTAGTATCTAGTATAGTGAGACGATCTTGTGGACGGCATTTGGGTCACCTTACCCTGGAGCTGAACAAAAGAATGGCGTGACGATGGACTCGGGAATAAGTACATGTTCAAAGAGCGGAAGCGTTTTTCCGAAGATGTTGCGACACTTCTCAGTCGATGATCATTCTCGATCGTCGAGAATGATTTTAGATATCATGACAAATATCACAGAATGCCAAGAAATACATAGTGCTTAGTCTTGTCCGACCTCAACCCTCGGAAGGTATGAACTACTGGAATTGAAGATGTATAAAAGGGGTAGTGTTACAGAAGAGTTGATTTGAAAAGCTGATTTCTGTATTGCAACATCTCCATTGCGTAAATGATGAACAATAGGTGGATTGCCTGAGATCGAGCGGTGAGATGAGGCCGGAAACCTCCGTACTATAGTTATGGCTGGGCGCGTTAAACTTGACTTCGACATGCACTGCTCAGTTTCAATGCTTGGCTCGCTCGATATTATGTGAACTCAGACAAGTGTACGAATCGTAATGACCAGGTATATGGTGAAAATTAATCCCGCCCGCGTGACATGACAGGTATTCACTGATTAAGAAAACAGGCGGCAGTGTAAGCAGAACCGGTGCCTGATTGGAGGTATTCTTCGCACATGAGCAGCCAGTGGAAGTGGAAGCCTGCTTATCTGCTGTACTACGACGATCAAGCAGCAGGAACATCATTATTCTGGCCCCGTTCCCGTCACTAACGCATGTATGTTTCTGCAATATTGGACAACAGATACCCAGATGTATTGTTGTTGGTACGCACTCGGCGACCGATGGATCGACATTGGCCCTCGGCAAACAAACCTCCAATCACAATAGCGGCTTACGAAATTTCCAGCGCTTCAGAACCATAGTAGTCCTAACTCGGAGACCCAAATATTCGGTACCGCGTTAAACATGCCGGCACGCGTGCGTCTTCTGCCTACAGCTAACCAACGAGCCAGACTCGCTTCACGCGTTGTTTGTCGAAAAGTTGGAGGGATATGTAGGTCATGACGTTTGCATGGGCTGGTTGCTGGTTGCTGCTCTGCCAGGTTACTGTCACCCTTACATAAGTGCATTGAAGTGAGAAGGACATGATAATGCCCATGCTGTACTGGATCGGAAGAACCCTCTCGGGACCGTGTGCCATGGGCCATCTGCATTCACCCCGCACGCGCACATATTGTTTAGTGTATGATGGCGCGTGAACTGCGGCAGCAGGGAATCTCAGGAGGGCCGTCAAGGCTCGCTTGGCATCACAGCCGTGTCATCTTCACCATTATTATCGTTGCATTCGATAGAAAATCCATCGCCGTATGCCCGATAAGATTTCACCCCTCGCATTCCTCTATCCACGAATCAAAGAGGTGCGAGGACAGCCCTTTCCGCCAGATCCCTCAACAGGTCTGACCATGATAGTTACCTGATATCCCCCTAGACGTATGGCGTAGCATAGTGCTGTGGCTTGCGAGTGTCATTTGCACATAGAAAATACCTGGATGAGGTGAGATGTGGCACCGGCGTGCCACCCGAAAGTCGGCCGGACAAAGACATCGCGGATATGTTCAAGTGCGTGAGCTTGATGATGCTGAGCCTCGTATCGTGTCTTGTCCGTTCTCTAAGTAAGGTGAACTGAACTACCGTGGCTACCGAGGCACTCCAAGTTAAGTGCTTACAAGTCGCATATATTAGCGCTGCGTACTTAGGTAGTTGGCGAATTCCATTAGAAAATGGAGTTACAGCCCAGCCGAACCAGCCGTTAAATGAGCAGAGGGACGCTGTATGCTGCTGTATGTTGTACAGCCTGTCGTGTTACCCGATGGGCATATAAGTACTGCCTAACTGGGTAGGCCATGTATGGACCGCTATTACCTACGCTACAAGAAGGGAGGTACGGCGGCGTGGTGCGACACGTAAGTACCCGTGCGGGCGTTTGACGCGCTTGCAACACTGTGTGGCAGTTTGTCATGCTGGTATACATACGAGTCAGTGGTACCATAGAATCAAATGCATTCCCCCTCATCCTACGCCCCCTTCCAAGCCTCGTCGCGGTACCATATATAGACTAGATACATCTAAGGCACATGGTCTGCCCAGGTTGGCGTAGGTACCTTAGGTACCTGTCGCGTGGATTAGGTAGGTATATGCTAGCTGCAAGCGTGCCATAACAAACCTGCCAAAGAGAACTGCCAACTTGCCAACTTGCCTTGAACTTACCTGTCAATACAAATCAACCTTTGCTGCTGCCGCCTTCAACTGGAATTCTAGAGAGACTATCGCGTGCCTTTCATTGTCCAAAACCTGCATACCTGCAACCATAGGGATTGGTATCGCCTTGATTGATAGTCTAGGCTCTCGATTTGAAATATCTATAAACTATAGGTATATATCAGTGCAACGTTCTGCCCTACACGTAAGAACGTATGCAAAGTGCAAATTCAGAACGATTTGTAGCACCGACCGCCCTAAGTAAGTATTCAAGATTTTTTAAGGTTAGTACGGATGATGCGTGGCATCTAAGAAAAACCTGCCGTTTACCTGGTAAAATCCCATTCGGGGCAGGCATCGGCCAGTTAGCAGCCAGTCAGTAGAAAGGCAATTACTTGCTGCTGGCTAAGGACGAGACATCCGCTCGGGTGCACACGTCCCCCACACGTAACCAGTAAGTGCCTGCTTCAGGTATTTTGCACAGTGCGTATTCCCTGTTCCCGATTCCCTCGATACCCGCTCCCTCCCGCCTCCTCAAGTTCTTCTCGTCCGTCCACATATGTAGGTAGGTAGTTCCTAGTTAGCGGCCTAGCCTAACCACCTCGCCTGCTAACTAAACTCATACACTCAGTCATCCATCACCTTTTCGTTCGCTTACCCTTCTCATCCCCTCGCCCACACACAACGCCACGAACCTTGGGCCTCTGTCTTTTCCCGCTTGTAGCAACCACATCCTCCACGGCCGATATTCTAACTAGGATCACGATAGGAGTCAGAGTACTGCGTTTTCATAAGCTCGCTGAGTTTTGGGCTGGTTTCGCGTGGCGTTGTTGTCGTTACGAGTCTTATTCAGGAGGCGGTTGTGCTTAGTACAATAATCCACGATCCCACGATCCCACGATCCCGTCATACACCACCGCTCCTTCGCTCACATCCTCGACTGTCACGACTATCACGACTACCACATTCGCACTTCTCGCGCAACGCGACTTTTCGATCCCCTTGACGTCTTTCCCATTCCTGCCGTACATGATTTCTTCGCAGTAGCCGTGTGTGTGTGTTGTCTTTCACCAGGGGACTTCAGCCGCCGGCATGGAACCCAAACGCCCTCGCTCGAGCCAGACCACTGTTGAGGTCAACTTCGACGAGCCCGACGCCATCTCGCCCCACCCCCGAATAAAATTCGGCCTGGCGGAATGCATCGAGACAAAGACGGTCACCACTACCACCACCACAAAGCGCTCGTATCCGCCGCTGCTCGTCCGCGAGTCGAGGCCTCTCTTCTCGCTCGATACCAAGGAGTTTCCCCTCGCCCGGAAGCCCACGCCTCCTGAACTCGCTCACTTCGCCTTCAGTATCGACGGCTCGTCCGACTCCTTTCCCTGGTGTACTGATCAGGACAATCTGGATCACCACTTAGATGTATGTTCAAGTTCATGCTCCCTTTCCTCGACACCGCATCCTTGATGTCTTGTCTCACTAATGACGCCACATTCCAGTCCCAACTGTCGGTCAGCGATGATTCCACTCAGGCCACCAAGGGAGAAGGCGCTTTGGACGACTCGTTCGCCGAGTCACACTCATCTTCCAAGCCCCCCTCTCCATCATTCCAGGCATCGTCCCGGAAGGCTCTCAGGATGTCTTCTAGGTCAGGCTCGCCCACGGTAACCGGTATCGCGAAGAAGAACTCTAATCGCCTGTCCGTTCGATCGCAAGCGGCGTCCTTTTCTCATGCCGTGACCGATAGGCTACGGCGTGGCCTCTCTCGCACCTCCCGCCTCGAGCTCCTCGAAAACGAGGGTGATACAGCGAGCGGACCCACCGGTGGTTTTCCTGTAACACCCGATACTACTGCTGACCTTCCTCCTGGCCTTGCTAGGCAGCCTATCAAATTTCGGCGCTCGAACCTCGACTCATTTGAGACTCCCCAGTCCGAGCCCAGTCAGCAGCCATCCTTTTTCGACATTTCTAGTCCAACCGGTAGCGATTCCCACACCGCCTTCAGCAATGTGGCTACTCCCCCCATTACTGATGCCGATGTGGAGGCCGAACCGTTTGCCGATGCCGATGAGTCTCTCCAGCGGTCTATTCGGGCTCTACATCATCCTCGACCCATCAACACCATCGTAGCCCAGGACGCCAGCCTACCTAGCCCGCGGCTGTCTCCCACTCTACAGGCGTCGCAACTACATACTGCAATCCATCATGAGGGTGAGGTCCGGGTCGAGGACGAGCCATCAGACATGGTCGTTGATGAAAGCCAGAATCGGAACCCACTGGAGGATGAACCGAATCTCTCTATCCTCTTCCCAGAAAATGAATCTATGGCTATATCTCGGTACGATGGCTCTCAGACAAACCAAGCAACCTACATGGACAGCCGCTCTATGCTCGAATCATTTGATGCGATGCCCTCGGAGATGAAGTCTTTCATGATGTATCAGTTTCTACGAAGGTGTTCTCGAAAAACTCTGAATATGGTTGCCAATATTGTCAGTCCTGCGCTGAAGTGCGACATATTACAGTATCTCCCCTTGGAGCTCACTCTCCACGTTCTTTCCTTCCTGAATCATCGAGACCTCTGCCGTGCCGCCCAGGTATCGAAATATTGGCGAGGCATCATTGATAGCAATGAGACTGGCTGGAAGGAGTTGTTCGACCGCGACGGTTTTGTATTGGCCTCCGGTGAATTGGACAGGGCTATCAGAGAAGGTTGGGGTTGGCAAGATCCTGTTGGGCCTGAAGGCTGCGAGCGAGATTTTAGCCTACAGAAACGGCTGACTTCGACCGAGACCGAGCTTTATTCGAGACCTGACCAGAAGCTCCGATCTTCCAAGCGGAAGAGAGCTTTAAATACTTTCAACTCCGATCGATCAAAACGCCGAGCCAGTAATCTAGATAATGTCAGAGACGAGAGGACGTATACGGGAAGTAAAGTGCATAAGTCCGAGGGTCCTATTTCCGCTGCAAATGCCGCCGCCATCGCCGTTCCCGATCCACATATCGGCCTCCCGAGCTTAAGACGACTTCATTTATTCAAGTCGTTGTACAGACGTCATTACATGATTCGTAAGAGTTGGACGAGCGGCAAGGTGAAGCCCGGTCATGTCGCTTTTGCAGCTCACCCGCGCCATGTCATTACCTGCTTGCAGTTTGATGACGACAAGATTATAACCGGCAGTGACGATATGCTTATACATGTTTACGACACCAGAACCGGCAAGTTGCGACGGCGGTTGGAAGGCCACGAGGGCGGTGTTTGGGCCTTACAATATGAAGGTAACGTCTTGGTTTCCGGTTCGACTGATCGTTCAGTCCGTGTGTGGGACATAGAAAAGGGCCTCTGCACACAGGTGTTTTATGGCCACACCAGCACTGTCCGATGCCTGCAGATTTTGATGCCCACTAAGATCCTAAAGGATGGCCAAGAAACAATGATGCCTACGAAACCCCTCATTATAACTGGTTCTCGTGATAGCCAGTTGCGTGTGTGGCGTCTTCCCGAAGCCGGATCTAGAAGATACATACAAACTGGCCCGCCTGCCAACGACGCCGACTGCCCATATTTCATTCGCACATTACAAGGCCATGCGCACTCAGTGCGTGCGATTGCCGCTCACGCCGACACTTTGGTGAGTGGGAGCTACGATAATACGGTTCGCGTGTGGCGTATCAGCACAGGAGAGACGGTTCATGTCCTACAAGGCCATAGTCAAAAAGTCTACAGCGTTGTGTTGGACATCGAACGTAACCGCTGCATATCAGGTAGTATGGACAGCTTCGTCAAAATATGGGATCTGGCGACTGGGTCGTGCCTCCACACACTGGAGGGGCATTCCCTACTTGTTGGTCTCCTTGATCTGCGTGATGAACGCCTTGTATCTGCTGCCGCCGATAGTACGCTCCGTATCTGGGATCCGGAGACCGGGCGTTGTCAATCGACCTTGACGGCGCATACAGGTGCTATCACATGTTTCCAACACGATGGCCGCAAAGTTATAAGTGGTAGTGATCGAAATCTGAAGATGTGGGATACACGCACTGGCGAGTGCCTCCAGGACCTGCTCACAGATCTTAGTGGGGTCTGGCAGGTCAGATTCGATGAACGACGCTGTGTTGCCGCCGTTCAGCGAGAAAGTTTGACATACCTCGAGGTAGGTGATAAAAGCCAAAAGATTTTTGTTGGAACTATACCACTAACTTGTATCTGACGCTAGATTCTCGACTTTGGCGCCATCAGAGATGGCAAAAAGCCCGAGGAACTTGGTAGACGCATTCTTCTAAACGCGTCCGAAGTGCAGCGTATTATTGAAGAAGACAACTAGTAGCCTGACGGCGGCTTATGAGTCGAGTAAGATCACACTCGATACTTGATTATTCCTAAGATAATCACGACCGTCGTTACTACCAACCGATGCTTGACAAATCAGCGATTATTTGTGGAAAATTGGACGTTCCGGTGCATCTCGGAGGTTCATGTCCACTGTCCCTTATGTTATAACCCGCGATTTCCGTCGGTGCACATATGCGGGCACCCTCAGGCGTCAAGCCGAGTTGGGACCACGTTGATACGAGCAATCAGAAACTGGCTACGAAAAAAATAACAAACCCCATAGCTTGTCGTTGTCCTTGCGGCTATAGCTGGCTCGGCCGAGCCACACACACATACACGCACATACACACGCACAAACACACACTTATGATAACGAATTTGCCTATTTCGGCCTTTCCCTCGACCTTTTGTTTCGTCTGTAAAGCGACGTTGACGCGACTGGTTGTTGCGCTACGTTTCCCCTCACGCGGTAGATATCACGATTGCGGTAGCAGTATCATATCGGAGCCGGAGAGTCCGGTAGCATATAGTGGTTTATTCTGTTGAAGCATGCATATGTTGGTCTGGCATCATTCATGGGCGAGCATTGATGAAAGTCATAAGTGGCGTTTTGGGCGTTTCAAATCTGGGAAACAGAAAAAGGCATACAAGGCGTAATTGATGTCTGTAGGAACTAGGTTGCCTAGCTTAAGGGCAAAAGTGTTTTTTGATTGTATGTTTAAAATCTTCCAATGATAGCTCGTAGGTATTTGATATGGCTCTATGCCCGAGCTAATGCCATTTTTAATTCCCTCTTATTCTGACTTATTCGTTTCTCCTTGTGATACTCACCAACCAACCATTGTCGCAACTTTTCTCATAGTGTCAGGTTGCTATACTGCGCTGTTCGTCCGAAGTTGCGGTGACGACGACGTCGGGTGCCGTGCATTCCTTGATGTACTGCGAAGCCGTCTTGTTCTCCGTGCAGGTTGGCGTCAGCGTCAGGGCTGAGAACTGGTTGATTGTTACGCTGTGATACGAATAATATGCAATGCATGCGTCAGCCCATTCCCATTTCCCATCAGATCATTTTTTTTTTTTTTTCAATATTCCGGATATAAGATGCATGCCTCGGAAAGGGGGGGCATAACGGTAGAAATGCATTTTTTTTCCTTTTCCCTTATCTTGCATCTCGATGGATTGAAAAGGCAGGTAGGTAACCTTGTCTCAACTCACCTCTCCTCACAAACCCACGTCTGGTTGACGGCCAGCCGCCACTCGTCCCAGTCGAGACGCGCGCTCGTCCGCACGGGGTAGTCCTTGTCGTCTACCCTGATCGTGCGCTCCAGGCAGGCGTGCCATGCCGCGTCGTCTTCTAGCCAGTCGCCGCTGGGGCTCATGACAATCTGTAGGGCGCAGCCTGTTGAGATCGCTGTTGCGAGGTTGGTGATTTCGAAGACCAGCTGGGTTGTGTTTGGGGGTGCTGTCGGCGTGTTCGCCGATACTTCGTACCGGAGGTATGTGATTTCGCTTAGAGAGAAGGATTTCGGACTCGTGGGACAGGTTTGTGTTGAGAATACTGGTGGCTGGGAGTCGGATTGAAGCGGTGATGATGGTGGTGGTGATGGGATGACGTGGGTTTGTGCTATTTGGAGGTGGATGAGAGCAATGGCTGCGCTCACGATTTGTCTATGCATTTTTCACTTCTCGTAAACAGTTAATTCTACTTGACATCACGTAAGTAGCAAAAAATAATTGTATTAGAATAGAATAAAATAGACAATCTATTTCCCGTTCAAAACATATCTTCGTCCCAGCCGGCTAAAGTCTAAACCATCGACTACCTCTCTTGAGTGGGAGCTACCGCATACCCTATCTGGAGTTGTCGCGCAAACTGAGTTGTGTCCTTCATAATAAACATGCTTGGGTAGCATCCGCTACTTTACCCATATCGCCACACCACATTTCTCGATCATTATGAGAGTTGGAGTAATGCATATGGCACGACAGCGTGGCGCACTCTCTTTTGTATAGATCCCTCACTTGAATTTGTCCTTCATTACTAACCCGATTACAAAAGAATTCATAAAATCCGTCCCCCCTTTTTACAGCCTTCTTATTCTACACGTATATCGACGTCATTTGTTCAAGTACGGGTGTACTAACTCACTCAGCCGAACTTCTCATTAGGTTTGAAACCCGCTCTCTCGCAGGCCTTGGTGAACTCCTTCAATAATGACTATGAACACAAAGTCAGCAGTCCATCAATCACGAACGATCAGGTTATGGGGATATAATAAAACGAACCTCGAAGTCATGGTCCTCCAGCGACCCAAACACACTCTTTTTGTCTAATTTGAGCTCCGTGACCCGGGGGCTCTTGATGCCGAAGGCAATGCGCGCGAGGAACCGTGGGTCGTCCCGGACATCACAGGTATTCAAGATCTGATTGATTGCCACCTTGTCGACGGGCGGCTTGGGTTTGGGAGGCAGTGCGACAGGCTTTCCCGTCAGACAATACGTGCAGTGTCCGCACTTGGACTTCCCGTCTGGAAGGTCCATGCCGAAGTACCCAGTAAGTGCTTGGGCGAAGCATTTACTGTCAGTCAGCATGTCGCAGACGGCTTGGAATCGGCCCATGGCATCTTTCTCGCGGTCTTCCATCTCTGCGTGTAATTTGTCGGTGATCTTGCCTACTGCCTTCGGCGTGCTAGGCAGTTTCTTGAGGATCTTGTACCGGTTTATGACGCCTGATGCCTTCAGTTGAAGTAATCCCTGATCGTTTAGTTTGTTTAGCTTCCTAATGAGGTCCGTGCGGACTAATCCTGCCGCTTTCGCAACGGCGTTGACATCGACAGTATACCACTTCTTAGCCTTCTTGGAATGGCTGTATATCGCTTTCGCTTCAGGTGATTTGTCCTGTTGGATACGGGTGAAATAGCCAGGGCCAGGCTCGAACTGATACGAACTGTATTCAGGGGTGACAGCTCGAATGAGACCGAAACGCAGCTCAATCGTTGCGAGAATGATACCGAGCGGGTTGGCTCTGACATCGTGCTCCTTTCCCAATGCCAGCTGGCTTAGTTTGATTACTTCACTGCCGCCGGGCTCTTTCACCGTGGGCTGATTGATGAAAAGGTCTTCTAGTAGTCTCTGCAGCGACTGCCGAGAAGGTAAGTCGCCCCGGACAAAGTTCTCCCTCTGCCAGAAATCGTCCCTACAGAGATAGAGCATGCAAAAACTTGGCTTGCCGTCTCGCCCGGCTCTGCCGACCTGTTGGGAATACTCTTCGATTGTGCTCGATACGTCATAATGCAGGATATTCCGGATATCCGCCTTGTCAATGCCCATGCCAAAAGCGATGGTAGCCACCACGATACGGACGTTGCCTGCCATAAACGCGTCCTGGGTTTGTATCTTTTTTTCCGTGGGAAGACCAGCATGGAAAACAGCGGCGCTATGGCCCGCCTTACACAGGTGACCCGCAAGTTCTTCAGCCTGTTTCTGGAGGGTCACATAGACCAGGGTAGGTCCATCGTGTGCCTTGAGAAATGCCAGTAACCGAGGGAACTTGTCGTCTCTTGTTTTTACTGCTTCCGCGCGGAGTTGAAGATTAGGCCGGTATGGTGATGTGCGGAATATATTGGATTTGCTGATATTGAACGCCTTTTGGACGTCTTCAGCGACGCGAGGGGTGGCTGTAGCCGTCAGGCAAATGACACGCTCAGCTTTGATCTCGGCCACGAAGCGAGCAACCTTCAGGTAGTCAGGTCGGAAAGAATGACCCCATTCAGAGACACAGTGAGCCTCATCGACGGCTACGAGACGTATACCACCTGGGACGTACTTGATACTTTCGACGAATCCCTCGTTGTTGAGTCGTTCAGGCGCACAGTAAAGAATCCTCAGCTTCCCTGGATTAGTTAGTTTAGAGGGCTTCTCACTTGATGGAAACACATGAACACGTCAAGAAAATGGTAGCTACTACCTTCTTGCATCGAAGCGTTGATACTCTTGACCTCTTCCCAAGTTTTGGTTGAGTCCAAACAAGCAGCAGAGATGCCACGGCGCTGCAAAGCATCAACCTGATCCTTCATTAAGGCTATTAGAGGCGATACGACTATTGTGATTCCGGACTCTATTGCTGCTGTGTTCGGCTGTCTTCCAGATAAACCCGCAGCATCGAGTTCCGGGAAGGCAAGGCCGGGTATCTACTTTCTTGTCAGAAGCAACATAAAAACAGTTATGTCAAAGTTCACCCTATTCTTCTACCGCTGTATCTAGGGGGTAAAGCGGAAGTAGGCATGCCTAATTACGGAATGAAGTGTAAACCCAAATTCAAGAGTTGTTCAGCTTGGTTCACTGGTCACCATGACCCGAGTGGGCCGCTTAGATGTGAATAAGTCAACATACCTGGTAGCACAGCGATTTACCAGCGCCGGTAGGGAACACAACGAGAGCGTTTTCTCCCTGAAGAATTGCTCTAATAGCAGCAGCCTATCACAGAGAGTGGTCTCAGTATTGGCTACCTGCATGTAAGGGAGTGGATGCATGGTGACACACTTGCTCATGGCGGAAATCGTCATAGCCGAAGTTCTTCTTCAAGATAGATCGTGCAATGGAATCATAGTGCTCATGCCCTGAAGCGTGTTTTGTGCGTTTGCTGGGTTGTTGATCACTGTCGTCGTGAGCCGGGTTGACGCGCTTCGATGCGGTTGAGATCAACGCGTCTACATCAACGTCATCGAGCAGCTCATCATCCGAGCCGTAGTCAGACATCGTTGTGAAGGTATCAAGCGCGTATATTTTACTGCTCGATGTCGACGACCTGACGGACGCCTTTGAAAAGATTGATCTAATACAGCAGACTTGGTATCTAAAGCTCTTCACAATTGGTGTAGATAATACAGTGTTATTGAATCCTGGTAGGTGGGCCTGCCAATATACGGGAACCTGCAGCACTACTACTAGCGCTGACAAGGTGACAACCCAGCCCTGTGGGTCAGTCTTTCAGCGGACATACGAATTACCTAAGTTCATTCTCATGGCGTGCAAATCTGTTCCTCACCCGTTATCACTAGCTACCTACGTATAAATGATGCGTTAGGTAGTATGACGCCTAGTAGAATCCGTAGCCCCACCAGCATAAGTACGAATTTGACCCGTTCTCGCGTTATGGGCTTGAGTGATCTCCAATAGCTGAGTATTTCGACCTTTTTGCCCGCTCTTGGGTCTGGTCTGGCTGCTTGTTCTTCGTCTACCCATTCCACGTCGACATTAACAGGTATGGCTCTGTTCTCATATTCTTCATGCCAGCGCCGAAAAGCTACCATTCCCTGCCATCGATCCTCTCCGTGGTCCACGACATATTCCTGGGAGCCTCCTGGCTGGTTATCAGAAAGTCCCGAGTCGGAGGCGAGTTCCTCGTCTTCTTCAAGGAGGTCCATAACATTTTCTGGTAGCCCAGTGTTCAGTTCTTGCCCGTTATCCCACGACAATGAATTCTCTATTTGCTGTCCAGTGGTTCTGGTTGAGCTGAGATCGGTTTGTTGTCCAATGCTTCGAGTCAAGTTGACATCAGTCTGAAGTCCGATATCCCGAGGCGGCAGCCGAATCACTCGCTGTCTCAACCACTCCACAATCTTCGTCGTCTATGTTGATGGTATAGCATCAGCATTGACCTTTCCCTTCATGCCTTGTTCAGACACACTTACTCTCATGAGGCCTTCCTTACCACCCACTATATGACCTGCGATGGCATTGTGCAGGAGCGGGTCTCTGCAAATGGGGCAGCGTGGATGTCTGTTGTCCCTTTGGCTTTGGTGAGAATGCTGCCGCAGGCACTATAGAATTGCACAGGTATTTAGTCTCAGGTGTTAAATACGTTACTAGAAAGGGCACAGCAGTTCTGGGCACATGAATACACTTACTTCTTTGCAGAAGATATGACCCCACTCGCAAGCTGGTCGGGGGTCGTCTAGAAGGTTAAAGCAAATAAAACATTGAAATTCATCGACCAAGAAATTAACAATAGACGTGTCGTTCATGGGGCCAGTTGTTGCTGTGTGTATACTTCTTTGCCAAAAGAGACTTGCTTTTCCCTTGATGTCTCAGTATGGATATGAAAGATAGATCTTGACAATGTAGACTGGATATCATCGGTCGAAATGTTCACTTAGCATATATCGCTTGTTCAGATTAAAGAATATGTCTTTTTATATCCTGCGTTGCTAGCTGATCTGAGGCATTGCGCTTCTTTGATACCTCATCTCAATGGGAGGGCATATTGTTCTAGTTACTCGAAGGTTCTTCGACCGCTTTGAGAATTTATTATTCTGTCGTTGCTTCGGTTACTGTGGAAGGTTCGTCGATAACAGTAACGAATGGTCAAATATGGTACAGAATGTAGAAGAGCGATGTAATGACTATTACTAAAGTTACAGGATTCGCTCTTTTTCAAGTATGGCTGCAAACCATACCAGTCAAGCTGACATGTGCGTGGATGGATACTAATATATATATTCTATATTAATGTTTACCATGATAGGCCTTACCATGATTTCCCGGTCCGTGACAACTCCATAAGCCCTTGCCAGCCTGTTTATACGCACATTTTTATTGATTCGGCTTGTTTTATTTACGCCTAAATCTGGTAATACCCTCTATGAAAACATGCATTATTCACGGGAAGGAATGGAGGGGAAGGAAAAAGGTAATTACATGCTACCCCTTCCCCGGCCTAGTTTAGTATACTGTCGCTCAAGCCTTTACTCTTTTTAAAAGCTAACGAAATCTTCAGCTGTGAAGCAATTGTCAATGGTTCGTCAATTGATACCGTATTGACTATTCATGAGACGTCAAACATTCTGCCAACCGTTTCTTTCATGCTTTAAATCGGTGAAACGTTGAGAATTCTATAATCACGAGCAACAGTCTATTGAGCCCAGTAAGTTTTGGTAATAAGCAGTCAGCAAAATATTCTCTGAGCGATCATAAAACCAAGAGAGTGACTTAGTGTATGTGGATGTAAACGTGGAACCGCTCTGCATTTCTGATATTATCCTAACTCTTAGCTAACTTTCAGCGCACATTATGGTGGGCAGATTCAGGTAACACTAAGTTTTGCTACCATCATTTCAGTTGCTGGCTTTCTGTAGTGTCTACAGATTCGGTCCTATACCGGAAGTTATCGGCGTGGAACAAGTATGAGTCTGTCACCATAAATTGACACGTGCGTAGCCCGATACTAGCTAGGTGTAGCCGAACATACCTATCAACGGATCGGTCTGTTCATTGTGGCCTATTATATGTGTTGTGATGTGCCAACACTATGCCATGTGAACAACTCCGGGCCTCGGTAAGAACTCAGATTGGATCCAATGGTCTGTTGAATCACCAGTCTGGAACTATGGAGCGATCGTGTGGTACGAGGTTTGGTTTGACCTGTTTCACAGAGTTCCTGAAAACTTGGCTCTGTACCATTGTACTGTGAAGAAATTGGGCTTTGGCTCTTCCTCCCCATACTATTTAGGGGCCTCTACTGCCCTGAACCAAGCTTTTCTAAACACTCTTATTCTTTCGTAGGCCCATCATTTAAACATTATCGCTCTCTTTTAACTTTACACTGAGCAACTTCATATTGAACTCAATTAGAACCACTCATCTTCATACCTTTTGTACCCGGTATTTGTATCGGATCATGTCGACAGCCACCCCAATCCGAAAGAATCTTGCTGCTCTCTCTACTAAGGAGAAAGATGACCTTGTCAAGGCTTTCAAGGCTATTCAAGACCTTGAACCCGATGATTATGATTCGTACTTTACCATTGCCGGCTACCACGGGATCTCCAGTTCCATTTATTGCCACCATGGCGATGTGCTCTTCCCCGCCTGGCATCGTGCGTACCTCAGCAGGCTGGAGAAAGCACTCCAGAAACAAGTCTCCGGAGTCATGCTACCTTACTGGGACCAATTAGACAGGAACCAAATTCCAATTCCCACAATCCTAACCGACAGAACTTACAGATTCGCCGACGGCACTGAGATTCCTAATCCGTTATATTCTTACTCTCTCATTGGGACTACAAAAACAACAACGATACTGAATGAAAATATTCGCACTTGGCTTACTCAATCATCGTACATTACCAATGAGGGAGAAAAGCTCCCGGCCGGGGTTCAGTATAAGTACCAGAACTGCCTAGATGCTCCCAGTTACACTATCTTCTCCAACACAGCCTCCGCGGAGCGGTGGAATCACGATAACCCCGGGAAGATGATCTACTCTCTCGAAAACCTGCACAACAACATCCATCTTGCTGTAGGTGGTTTCGAGGTTCCTAGACAAGGTAGCAGAAATGCCATCGGTTTCGACATGGGAGAGAATGAAACTACTTCCTTTGACCCCATCTTCTTCTTTCACCACGCCTGGATTGACTACTTGTTCTGGAATTGGCAAGAGAGACAATCGACCAATGAACTCACATTCTTGGAGCATACATACCCAGGCGTCAATGACTACACACCAGACAGTCCTCTGCATCCATTCAAGGGCCCCGATGGATCGCCCCTGACGTCCAACGTACGTAAGACGTCCTCATTTTAAGTTTATGTGGCTGACTCAGACAGCTCGTATATAATATCTCTGACCTTGGATACGTCTACGACCAGAAGATTCCAGAAGCCAAACCTACCGTACCAGTGACGTCGCCGCGCCTCACAATCCCCAAGGTCAGCCTGCGTAACATCAGCGGCCCCTTCTTCATCTCTGTCTGGGTCAACATCGATAAGAACAATCATGAAATGATAGACGCTGATGGCATACTAAGCCACTGGAACTTGAGCAAGTGTGAGAACTGCCAACAATACCTCGAGTTTCAACACTTCGTGCCACTGCTAGTATGGAACAAAGAGGCTGCTGAGAAGGCATATAAGGACAAAAAGTTTTGGTACAAATTGCATACAAGGCAGAATCCGAACGGGATCGCTTGGTATGATCTCAGTGATATGCCCAAGCTGCAGTTGCAGATTGAAGGCTGTTAGAAGGGTTACCGCTCAGGTGTCGGGAACGCGCTTATGACCATGTTTACTTGGGACGTCCATGATGAATAATTCATGATTTAGCATGATGTGGTGTTGGTCCCGGCGGAATGGGCTGGGCTCTAAAGTAATAGCACCATCTAATCCAGAATATTCTTCAATTACTAGTCTTCGTTCATCTTTCATGTCAGCATTGTGGCGATTATAAGTTTTTTGTCTGCTAGCGTTATATCACAAAGGCTAGGGATAAATTTGTAGGATATTGTCATTGTTTACTGCAACTGCATGCCCTTGGTAAACGTGCGCGCTACTGACCTGAAGCTCTCATCAGATCGAACCTCAGCACGCTCTGCATGAGCACTCCAGCACCAATGGCACAATCCTCCGGGCTCGTATACTCTTCAGGATTATGGCTAACGCCATTCTTCGACGGCACAAATATCATACTTGTAGGGCAATGCCGACTGGCATAGACGCTGTCGTGGCCTGCGCCACTCGTCATGTCGCGAACTAGTTTTCTGTCTGCCGTCACGGCCTCAGCCGACGTGCGCACGGCGGCTATGCAGTCGGGGTGGAATTGCGTTGCGGGAGAGACGCTGTCGGTCCTCCAGGATACCTCGAGCGGCTTACTAGGCGTAGCCCCATCCAAGAGCCCCCCGATGTTCTCGCCAGCTGCCAGAGCAGCAAAGTCCCGTTTTAAATCGGCTTCCACTGTTACACTTGAAGTTAGTTATGGCTATCCCTTTCAAGAGTGCCGAGAGCGCAGGAGGGTGCTAAGACGTGATTCTTGCCCGAGACAGATTTTTATTGCTCCTAGAGTGGGTAGAATAAGCATGAAGGCTACTGTATATACTTACTAGCGTCGACTGTTGAGTCAGCGGGTGCTCGCACGTCAAGAGTGAAGCTGACTTGACCGGGAATTGTATTCGTGCTACCAGGAGTGAGAGTTAGTATGCCCGTTGATGCGAGAGCCGAATGTTTAGTTGCCAGACGGTGCGAATGCGTGATCAGCCGCGCAGCAAGAAGCATTGCATCAGCGCGGTTACCGAGGGGCGTTGTGCCAGTATGTGCGTCTCGTCCCGCCACCTCTACCGTGAACCACCTGTACGCCTGAACACCGTGGACGACGCCAATCTTCTGCTTCTCGGCCTCTAAAAGAGGCCCCTGCTCAATGTGCAGCTCGAAATGCGCCGCCATCGGCATGCTCTTGTAGCTTGCGGGGATAGAGCCGAGGTAGCCTATCCTTTCTAGTTCGGATTTCATCGTGGCTGTGCCACCGCCGACTTCTCGGAGGTTGTGTGCTGTTTCGAGAGAGATGTCCTCGGCCCATACGCCGGAGGAGACCATGCTAATTGGGAAGCGTGCTCCCTCCTCGCTGTGATAAAGGGCGACGATGTTAATTCGGTAGTAACCACTCTTGTAGGGAATTCATACTTAGTCCAGTTCACAACGCCTACGGGAAACTCGGTTTCGGCTTGATGATCCTTTAGCACCCTCAACATCTCGATCCCCGCTTGAACACCTAATATCCCATCATACCTCCCACCGCTGGGTTGTGTATCCAAGTGCGATCCCGCAAATGTGGCCAGACCGTCCCGGCGACCGGGTCGAACCGCAAAGATATTTCCCATCGCATCGACCTTGACATCGCAACCCAACAACGAAGTGGTTTCGACGAACCAGTCCCTCGCTTTTTTGTCCGTGTCGCTTAGAGCGAGTCTGGACATGCCGGTCTCATTTGGACCACTAAAGCGTATCTATATTAGCGAGATGAACAAGCTCGGTTTGACCGGTGAAAGGCATAAGATACCTCCCCCATCGTTTTCCTGTGCCCCATGAACAGGTTTCGTGTAATGTCTCCATCAGCCTTTCCTGGTTCACCTTCAAGGCTTCTATATTGGTGAATTGAGGCCCTGTCGCTCGTGTACTAAGCGCATGTCGTGGAGTGTGCGCCATGCATCTTCCCCAGAGCCAAGCCTTAGATGAGAGGCCTGGGACAAGTTTCCTGGTCGCCATGATGGGACGGCTTGCGATATAAGTCATTTGATTGTCTTGAACCGATAGGTGATAAGTGATTGATAAAATTTGTTATCCTGAGTATATATGAATTAATTGTTGTGAACTTGATAGCGCCCTTTACTGACAGGCAATTGATGTGCCGCCCGAAATCGGTCACCCCACATCCTGAATAGGAACTTCACGTTCAATACTTCGTAACTTAGGTACCCAAAGGACCTTCTTTTCATCTTAATATCTCTGAAATAAATCAGAAGTGAACAATTAAAGGATTGAATAGCTTAATTATATGAAGTCATTTTAAGAAACGTTGGCTTCTGCTTCTTCCAATGAATTCCAGGCCTTCAAGGGCGTCAATGTATCGTTACATAACAGATTCGCTAATCTCCATACCATCTGAGACAGACACGCCCCTTCAAAGCGCTAATGCGTAATTTGTCTTACATCGTAGACAACACTTCAATAACTCGTTCTGGTTGCGTGATGAATGGACTATGCCCAGCCGTACACCTCTCAACTTTTAGCGTCGGAGTCTTGGCGATGAGCATCTCCTGGAAGGGCAGAAGCATCGCCTGATCATTTTCACAGATCAGGAACGTATGCGGAATCCCGCAGTTTGACGGTACGCAATCGACGGGTAGTTGGTATGCGTCCTGGGACTGCCTTTCAAGGAGCTCGAAATACTTGTCCGCATCCTCCTGTGGAAGGTCGTTGTAGAAAGCATATTTAGCAGTCGGGTGCACGAAAGACGAAGCATTCTAGATAGAAACCAAGGGTGTCAGTTCTACCATATAAACGTCTGTAGGATTTTCGGAATATAACGTACACTAATGTACGGAAGCTCATGAGCCATCCATGCCGGAAAGTGGCCACCAAAGGCAGTCAGGAGGTCTAGTCCGGGTTCGGGTATCGTAAAGGCCGCGATGAACAATATGGATCGGAAGCCGCCCTTTTTGCCTACTGCAGCACGATCGTGGACGGTGAAACCCTTCGTCGCGCCACACCCCGGGATGCCACCGTAAGAGTGTGCAGCTATTACAAACTCTTTACCTTCGTCCATGCGCTTCTCGACTGTTTTCTGGATAGCCTCGGCGTCGTCCCTCCATGTTAAACCTGTCGTCCCGAGAGTTGGTAACCTAGGGACGTAGGTCTCGTACCCTTGCGCTTCAAGAGCAACCCGGAGGACCTCGAAGTGGACTGGTGTGTGCCATGCGCCAGTTACCAGTACGATACCGGGCTTGGCGTTATTTGCCGAAACGGTGGACATGGTGATAGTATCTTTTTCAACGCTGTTGAATTAGCTGGGAGTCTGGGGTTATAGACATGTTGGGATTTCTCTTTCTTTTAAGCAGGGGATATATCGCCCATTGATCTGCCTAGGAATCTGCCTGGGACCGAACTGCCCCGTCGCTGTCATTCTTTGGTCATTCACATGACATGTGCCACCACCTTCATGCTATGGGTAGTACATCTTCGTAAGAGGCGTCAGCATATTGACCGCCACGAACTCGGCATGTTTCGGCTGACGAACCGGGATCGTTATCGCAGAGCTCGAGAGCAGCCATTTTGGTGATGGTGTCACTCCAGGATTGCTTTTTGGTTTACTGCTTTCTGTGAATGGAGGATTTTTGACAGATTAGCAGGTTTCCAATTTTAGCGCCGACAGGAATGACGAACCAACATGTCGGAAATTTGGTCAAAATATAGTGTAGTGTAGTACTGCCCCAAAAGAATCTGCAATGTTACAATTGATGACCACCATGGCTGCGAGATCCCAGGCAGAACATCTTAAACTAACCTATCGGAATATTGCACCGCAAGATCGTCCCACACGATCGATGCTGTCGATATTCGGTATCTGACAGCTTCAGTAAGCCAAAGGAATGGTGCAAATGGGTGACTCGATGGGTGGCACAGCAAATTAAGTTTCAAGTGGGGGGTTATGTCACTATCCTGACATTGTCAGCATTGTTGCAACGTCGACGCCACAGTCCCTATTGGATACATCTCATTTGAGTGCCTAAAGAACAGGCACCAAGTCTCCGCATATTCGCAAGAATAAGTACGGGAGGCAGTGTAAATGTGCGTGAAGTGATAATAAAGAGATATGAAGGGCAAGAAGTATATGTGTTGAACGCAAGACTATGCTAACCCTGTCTTGATCTACTGTAAGGATAATCGAGATCTAAATCCCGGCATTCCGGACTAACTATTAATAGCGTGCATAGTAATCACTGTAAATAGACTTCTGACTTCACCTGTAATACCTACAATGCCTTATCTCAATTAGGCGGTGGTGTAGGCAGCACCCATCAACCTCTCGCGATAAATAATCGTCCAATATCTATTATTGATGTAGTCCAGTGGGCTTTTGGTTTACTACTTAGATCGATGAATATCGCGGACGTAGGTAGTGTACGTAAAAGGCGGTTCATTTTAGACTCGACCCAAACCAAAGGCAGGCAGACTTTCCGTCCATCACACATGTATCAGCCCTAGCACGGAATTACAACGAGACTAATCATATAAAACTTTGAACGATTGCCAGAACTTGACGGTCTCTAGGCGGATTCCATTCGCTGTTGAATACGGCTACATCTGAGTATGGACGGGACCGGAACATGAAAGTCAATCGGGGCGTTTTTTCGGCGTGGTCGATATGGAGGATATACGTAGGGGCATGGGTAGAGGCGTATTGTATTGGACGTTATGCCATCATTTTTAACGTGGGGAGTTTGCTTGGTGCGCAGGGGTGTAAGGCCAACCTAACTTATCGATGCTTTGGGACGAGACAACGCACAAGCCAGAAACTGGCACTCGCTCTGCAGTTTCTGATGCAAGTAACCGCGAGACGGCATACAAACAACCATAACGTCACGGTTCACCGCCACTCAAATCAACGCAACCAACAACTAGTGTGATATATTGTGCACCTTACACGTTCTCTGTTTTGCTTTCAGCCCTGAAATACTTCACAATTCGCGTGTTTATTATGCCTCGTCCGTACAAGCGCAAAAGACAAGAGCGAACGGAAGATGATGAATCTGCTAAACATGGCCCTCACCGTGGTGGCACGCCGCCTGGAGGCACATGTAACCGATTTCCATTATCTGCCTACCTGGGGGCGGGTACGTCTTGCGGAGTAGACAACCTTGAGATCAATGGTCAAGATGGGTTTGTGCATGTCCGCTGTCCATGGGCTTCGACTGCCCCATGCTCGTGCGGTCGACATAGCTTACACTTGGACTCGCTTGTTGTGGCTGTAGATGGTGCTTGTCCTGGCAATGGATCCTATCAGGCCACCAAGTCTGCCTGCGGAGTTTTCTTTGGCCCTGACGCGCCGGAGAACCTGGCCTTTCGAGTCCCCGACACCCCGGGCTATTCGCACACTAGCCAGCGCGCGGAGCTTAGTGCTGCCATCGCTGCAATCGAAGCCAGCAGGACGTTCATCTACAACGGCGGACAGTGGGACTGTGAAGGCTGTGTTACACCCTGCGTAGTCAAGCAGCTGGTAATCAAGTCGGACTCCGCGTATCTTGTCAACGGCATGACGGAGCACGTTGAGAAATGGCGAGAGAGGGGATGGCGCACGGCTAAAAACACCGAAGTGAAGAACCAAGACTTGTGGACCGAATTATACGATCTGGTTTATGAGCTCGACGCCGAGACGGAAGTAGCGATTAACTTTTGGCATGTCCCGCGTGACCAGAACGAAGATGCCGACGCATTGGCCAATTTGGGTCTTGAGGCTTCATGTTAAAATGTCTGACTCGCTTGATGTTCACCTTGAGTGGCTTTAGGCTTTCCGAGACTTGATTATCGGAAGTCTTGGATTGGCGAATGTAAGCGCGTCTCAGGCGTTGCTATTAAGAATGTCATCACGGTCAGGCTTCAGACCGCGTCATGATCGGGGCCGGAACGGGGAGAGGGCGGCGGTAACAACTGACGAAAAAAGGGCGCAGCAAGGTTGGAACACTTGTGAGTTTACGCATGTATTCACCTACCTTTAATAGAAAGGACCACTTCGACCAATATAATGTGAGGCTCTTCACCACCCAAGAAGCGCATGGGTTTTCGAAGACGACGTTCCATCATGAATTCCGATTCTGTTCCGATGGAGCCGGAGGCAGGATAATAAGGTAGTGGATCTAGCAAAGGGGCCTTAATGAAGTCGACCAATCAAAATTTCCGTTTCACCTCACTTAATCAGACTAAAGTCGTTTCCGCCTTAGAACATGTGAAGGCGGCGCCTGAGCAGCTTACAGACACTGGTAACCTGAACTGAGAAAGATTTGGATTATAGATCCTCGAGAACAAGTCTTACTTATGCTGAAGCCATATTGGACGCGAAAACCATAAGAGGCCTATCCAGCCTGTCCCTCAATTGTTCCTCAACTATTTCACGGAGCTTTTGGGCAGGTCCTCAGCGGGCCACTGGCACGGGTCATCCTCTCATCCGCCTCGGCCAGCGAAAGACTTCTCCGCAAGAGATCGGCATGTTTGGAAATGGAGGCTCCACTACGCCTTTCAGCTCCTCTGGAGCCAATGTTTTGGCAACAGCGAATCGCAAGAGAGATCAAGATGTCTAATGCGTCTGAGCATCACATCCCGTAGCGCACGTAACGCGCTCAACGTTCGCGAAATATCAATGTATCGGAAATGAAAATCTATCGTTTAGGTAGAAGATGGGATCTACCATGTTTGTCGCTCGGTCAAGGTTCTGGTCCTAGTGCGAATTGGGATTATGTTTCTACTTCATAGTCGCCAACCTTTCCTTAGTTGGGCAAGCTGATGCTTCCCCGTTCAACGTGGTTTTCAGCTGCCAAGGAGTCAGTATTCACGATTGGATAGCCCCTTGCATCTTGTCCCACGATAAGGCGCTTTAGACGCCTCAAGGCGTTCTAAGCGTATGCAGGACAAGCTGGCAGGCGAAATTGGAACGACGAAGGGGTTCTCTGGAATGTCGCGAAGAAGGATGGGAGCGCCAAGCGGGCAAACTTCTCCTCCTTATTGTTATGTTCGCTCTTTTCACTGGATACCCACGATATCGTTCGCTCGTTATTCTTCGTGCCGCTCATTTTTGGTCGCCGGTTGCGGCCTCGGATTGTCAAATGCTTGGGTCGCGCTCTCTACTGGCCCTAGTTGGATGGGGCGTATTGGTTACCGCTGATACGAATGTCGTTTATGTGACGGATCTATCAATTTTCACAGTCTTGGTAGGTTGATTCTCTTGCGACAGATTTGACATATCTCGAATCGCATCACCATAAAAAGCCGAGATGTGGCGTGTTGATATGATACGTCTTTGCTGGGCTCATCATACTACTGCAAGAGGAGGGACTTCATATGGATTTCCGAGTGTCTAATGCGCCGACGCGAACTTCTGTTAGCAAGAATCTAACAGAATACTGTAGGCACCTTGCGCACAGGCTGCTGTCTCTGGGAACATCAACTACGCAACTGTCTCGGATTGCCCGTCCGCCGCGGCCGGACTACAGTCATGTCTTTGCACGAAAAATCTGAAATCTATATCGAGCGCCATTTCGAGTTCGATCGACTATAGGTGTGTGCACAAGTAGCTCTCCTTTTCGCGTGTAATGAAGCATCTTTGAAGCTAACTTCTCGTGTAGTACGTGATTTCTATTATTTCACGAACAAAGATCAAAGATATTCGGCCCCGATGATTCGAAAAGCGACCTTCCGATATCTAGTTCGATATATTAACACATCATTACAGCATGCGGTTCTACAGCAACCGACGACCAGGCTAGTGCACAAACTGTGCTATCTGGATATTGCAATCAAGCAGCTATTACTCCTTTCCCATCACCGAGTCACATCGTCTCGCAGTACATTGTTGATTTGCCTGCCTATCACAACCTTGCGCCCTGCGCACAAAGTGGTCTTGGGGGGATCGTTTTGTAAGTTCACGTTTTTCTCCATTTTCTAAAATGCTTGGTCTTGTTACATAATGCTGATTTCTTCAAGGGGCATGGTGAGTTGGAGATTAATCGCATATAGGGACCTATGACTAACTATATAACGAGACCTATGATCGATGTCAAACAGACGCCAGTCTTCTCGCATCATGCGCCTGCAAGAAGAACCAGAACTCGAAATGGGCGAGCGATCAGATAGCTTCCTCTGTTAAATTTTACTGCGACAGTCATACTGCGGATGTAACTTCAGCTCAAGAGATATTCGCTGGTTATTGTGGCTTGGTGGACGGAACAACTTCGTTCCCTGCGACTACAAACCCACCAGGAGATAGTTCGTGTCCCCAAGGCCCGAATCTTTCATCCTATGAGGCTAACAGTCATTGCTTCTAGTGACTTACTACATCACGGCTTTAAAGGAATTCAAAGCACTAGCCTCTTGTGCTCAAACGGCCTTGTCATACAATGTCCTGCATGTGAGTATGTGAATATGGAAAGCAGTGGATGAGACTAATAATGATTTGATAGCAAACCGACGATCACTGTCCCTCTGGACCAATGGCTTTGGCGTCGTGTGCATGCCTCAGAAGTGAGATGACCGCGAGCATCAGCAGCTCGATCACGTCCGACGTCCGGGAAGGTTGCAACTCCGCAGCCGACGCCATCTCATCTGCGCTTGGCGTCTGGAACATCTACTGTAGTGCCGCCAAAGGTTTGACGACTCCAGCTGGCATCACAGAATCAGGTAATTCATTGACTGTCACGGTCCTTTCCATTTCAGGATCTGTAGAAAGCTAATTCATCTTAGCCTCGAACTCTCCCGCTCAAACTCAGACCAGCGGGGCACAGCAGACGAGCAAACCCAGCTCCAGCTCCAGCTCTGGAACCAGCACAAACGGGACGATGACAGACGATAAAACGATGTCAAGCTCAAACACTGCAGTTATCGCAGGGGCTGTTGTGGGTTCGGTAGTAGGCACATCAATCATTGCAATAGCGGCATTCTTGCTATATCGTCGCAAGAAAAAGGCGCATGCAGCGCCTATCGTTCCAGACAACGGGAAGCCCGAACTTGACAGCACATCTATCGCGCCCCCGCCCGTTGGAAGCTCCAGTCACAGCATGACGGGTAATCGAATGGATAATTCATCACCGGTCTCCGCGATGTCTGGCGCCTACGCGCATCCGCCGATGCCAGAGCTACATAACCAAGCCCCTCGAACGCCGGAGCTTCAGGGTCAAGAAGCAGTATCTCCTCAAACACCTCATGAAGCACACAGCAGGCAATTATATGAGGCACCGGGCCAATCTCAACCGCAAGTAGTCGAGGCGCATGGCCAACCGAGGTCTGAGCTTCAGGGGATGGGGTGGCAATCTGGGCCTGTGCCACACGCATACGAGATGGATGCAAACGATGGAAGACATCAATCACCACCGCATGCACAGTGAAAAATCTAGGAATTAGCATACTTGTCCGAGTGATTTTGAGCATTTCTGAGCAGATTTCGCATTCTTCGTTGTATATCATAGATTAAGATGGGTTGGCATATACTTTAAACATATAATAGAAGTCTAAATAACTATGAAGAGAAGCCATCAAAACAACTGAGTATTATCATAACAATCAACTTTGCTTTAAAGCATGCACTTACATTACAGTGAGAAGGGTACCTACTGCGATCTCTTTCAGCGCGTGCACGTGACTTCGCGTTACCTCGACAATTTAACACTGACGTCATGTGGCTGTCCAGCGCCATTCAAGTACTCTTAAGATAAACAAGTCTAAGGCTTCAAGCTGATCAGCTTAGATAGACTTAGTGAAAATTACTGCTCCCTTGGATTTAATACCTGGCGCCATCATAATTACTTATTGAATTTATATAGAGAGCTGGCTTACATCAGGACCGAAGCGATATCATCCCGGGGCATCGTAGGCTCCGCGCCCCAGCGGGAGCGTTCATCTCACACCAAAAATCAATACTACGGCTACAGTATTTCACGATGGACTTGGCAGTGCTTGACATAGGGGGATATAACTCTACGGATCCAAAGGTATTTGTCGATGTTATCTCATCGCATCGACAGCGATTGCTCTTTTTACCATAACGCTCTCACCAATTCCGTTGTTTATGTTGCTCTCTCGATTATTAGCAACTAACATTTTTCATAGCCTAAGGGGTCTGCCTCTCTTGCAGCCGTGATATCGGCTTTTGTCCCAACCTGGGTGAGTACGGCTACTCTGGCTCTTTGGTTTACATTTCGGCTCATCGAATGAAGATCGTTGGCCTGGCATTCGTTGCGATATTCGTCCTGATTCGTCAGCGATTCCCGATTATTTACGCCCCCCGTACCTTCTTGGGGACCGTACCGGAGAAGTGAGCACCCCCTTTCATTACAGTGATACCGTCTAATCGGAACAGAGATCATACTCCTTCGCCTGGCCAAGGATACTTCGATTGGTTGCGGACCTTGCGAAAGCTGCCTGATAAGTTTTTGCTGTACCATGAGTCGTTGGACTCGTATCTCTATCTTCGCTTCTTACGCACGATCATTTTTATTTGCGTTGTAGGATGCGTGCTCACATGGCCAATTCTAATGCCGGTGAATGCAACCGGGGGCGGGTCATCCACCGAGCTCGACAGAATCACCATCAGTAATGTCGCGAAGACAAACCATCTATACGCTCATGCGATAATGGCATGGGTGTTTCTTGGATTCGTCATGTTCACTGTCACTAGAGAGCGGCTCTGGCTTATTGGCCTTCGTCAGGCTTGGACTCTCTCAACCCCAAACGCCAAACGTCTCTCTTCGAGAACTGTGCTTTTTCTATCAGCTCCCAAAGAGGCTCTAGAAAAGAGTAATATGAGTCGCTTCTTCGGTGACGGTGCTATACGTATTTGGCCTATTACCAAGTCGGAGACACTGCAAACACTTATTTCGCAGCGAGACTCTTTGGTGGAGAAGCTTGAATCTGCGGAAGCTGTCCTCATTCATAAAGCTAATTCGAGAAAAACTCGAAGGACCATTGATGGCCGCAATAGATATAGTTTTAGCTATTCTGACATCCCCGACTTTGTAAAAAGGTTGATACGCCTCCGATCCAAGCCTAAAGTCTTTCCCTTTGGCTCTCTTCTCGATTTTCGCTACAGCAAGAAGGAGGATACGATACTGTCGCTTCGAGACCAGATAAAAGAGAAACAAGAGCTCATAGAAGAGATGAGGAGAAGTCATGAAATTGGAGAACCACATGGTGCAGCAGCTGTATTTGTTGAGTTCAAGACGCAAGCTGAAGCTCAGCGAGCCTCTCAACAAGTCGCTTCATCAAACCCTCTTGCCTTGATGCCGAGGTATATTGGTGTGAAGCCAAACGAAATCATCTGGGATAACCTGACTCTCCCACCCGTGAGACGAGTATCCCAGGAAGGCATTGCTAATACCATCATTATCTTAACCATCGTGTTTTGGTCGATTCCTAGCGGACTTGTTGGTACACTATCGAATATCAGCTACCTAGCGGAAAATTTCGAGTGGTTGAGTTTCCTTAATAATCTGCCGGATTCTGTTATCGGTCTCCTTTCTGGCCTTCTCCCTCCGCTCTTAACCAGCCTGTTGACCAAAGATGTCCCTATCATTTTTCGAAGTAAGTGACTCAATTGGATAGCGTTCGCTGAAAGTTAACCGTTTTCTCCCAGAGCTATTCAAATCATTCGGTGAGCCTACAAATACGGCAAACGAATTGA
This sequence comes from Xylaria scruposa, assembly GCA_022385635.1. Lineage (NCBI taxonomy): Eukaryota > Fungi > Ascomycota > Sordariomycetes > Xylariales > Xylariaceae > Xylaria > Xylaria scruposa. The sequence goes on along the minus strand of MU280185.1, from coordinate 485,988 downwards.
GGGTTCAGAGATGGTTCTATGTCTTTCAAGTCACACAGGTACATTATGCTTAGTCTTGAAGGTGATAAGCCGGTTAACTAACACGGTCCGGGTAGGTGTTCCTAGTTACAGCTGTGTTCTCTGGGGCAGCGACAGTAGCTTCACAACTAGCCGAACATCTGCAAGACCCGACGTCTATACCGACCTTGCTAGCGAGACAACTCCCTAAATCTTCTAATTACTACCTGACTTACTTCATTGTTCAGGGCACCACGTCTGCTGCCGATAACATTTTGAATTACACGGATTTACTTCAACATCTATCTTTCGAGTACTTAGTTGACGAGACGCCGCGTGAGAAGTTCAAACGATACACGAATATGAAAGGGATTGCTTGGGGCAAGGTGTACCCGAAGGTACGATTCCTACTCATATCGCCCAAAGCAACGACTAACACTCCAGAATAGTTTACTAACTTCGCTATTATTGGTAAGGCACTCGCGACTTTTAGAGAAGCACTGTACTTAACGCTATCTAGCTATCGCTTATTCATGCATTGCACCTCTCGTGCTTGGATTTGCTGCAGCGGGACTTTCCCTATACTACCTCTCCTACCGATATAACCTATTCTTTGTCATACAGCCGAAGATAGACACTAAAGGGCAGGCCTACACACTTGCGTTACAGCATCTCCTAACAGGGGTTTACATATCGGAGTTGGCACTGATTGGCATCTTCGGTCTACGCAAGGCCACAGGACCGACTGTTATGACTGCAGTTTTGTTCTTCGCCACAATTCTGTATAACGTGCTAATGGACAAGTACATGTCGCCGCTAGAGAAGTTTCTGCCATCTGACTTGGCCTCTTCAGCAGAGACAAATGACGAGACGACGCCGCTTCTATCCGACGCAGAGGAAGGACGGGGCAACCGATCATCACTCGTCCCCTCGCCTGTCGCAGAACACGTCATCAAACCCACGGCGCAGTTCTTTGATCCTCATGCCTTTACCTCATACAACTATATGAAGTCGTGGATACGAGACGAGGAAGACTACAATATTGATGAGCAAGAAGTCCCAGAATACACCGAAGAGGAGTTGGAACGGGCGTATCTGCATCCGGCGCTGACGTCGAAAACCCCCGTCATATGGATGCCCCACGATCCTATGGATGCGAGCAGAAACGAAATCCGGGAGAGCGAGGAGTGCGGGTTGAAGGCGACCGACGAGGGCGCTTGGCTGGATGAGAGGCGCATTGTTCACTGGGACGTACATGATTTTGAGAAAGTGCCTGTCTGGAAAAAGGCATCGAAATATTGAGTTTCCGTCGGTCAACGTAATTCATTTCATTTCATTCTGCCTGTCTTGCATTTTGTAGCGTGGCTAGGTATTTAATAGTAATAATTTTAATTCTACCACTTAACGGCATAGATTAAGTATTCTGAAGCTCAATTCATGCGATTCAATTCAGAGACCTTCAAATTAGATTCACCTGATACATGCATAAGACTGGATATTATGATGAATAGTTCCAATGTGGCTAAGAAGCCCACACTAATGTGGATCAATGTAACAATGGAATGGTCCAAGCTCCTTTTCTGTCGCCTGAACAGCAGTGCTGCAGGAACCACCCAGCCTTGTCGCGCCTTTCTACCGAAAGCAGTGCTGCAGTCGACGTTTGGTTTTGTGAAAGAAACCAAACCTCAATCTCAATCTTCGCGGCATCTCAGCTTCACTCCTCATCGCAAACCGACCAGCCGTCCCGTACACACGCATTCTTTTTTTAAACGGCCGTCAAACCCGCCGCATTTGCTTTTCGTGACGCGGCAACTTTTCTCAATAAATTTCATTTGTTCACCGTCAATCCTGGACCAGGTTAATCGAGCGAGAAGTGCAATCTGCATCAACAAAGACTCTGCTACGACGACTTGGCAACAAATCATCGCGATATCGCAACACATTGCAACAGGCCCGAAGCGCCCATGTGTACCTGATCTTCAGTTTCTCGTCTCGTACAACCAGTAGCAGGTCGACCGCAGGCACTCATGAAGCATCGGCTGCCGATTTGGACCTGACACGATGGCAGCTGCGGGGGTAGACGTAGGCTACCTCGCTACCCATCTGGGTATGGCGGAGGCGAATCTTGCTACGGCTACATCAGAACCCACTGTCGACCTGGTTAATGCCATTCTCGCCGCTGTGACAACAAAGTCCCACGAATTCGATGTCCTGTTCTCTCAGAAGCTTCAGTTAGAAGTTGAGCTTGAGACTTCTGTCCGCGGCGCTGAGGCACAGCGTGATGCCAGCAACGAGACCGCAAAGAAGGCCCTGAAGGATGTGGAGGACATTCGCCAGAAACTCAACCAAGAAGGTATTGCCGATTCCCGTTCCCAATTCCCACGCCCTCGTTTGCTTTGCGGCTTCTCACATATATCCAGAAACAAAGCGACAAACGCTTGAAAACGAGCTACAATCACTTAAATCTTCTAGTTCGACCTCACAATCCGATATTGACAGTCTTCGTGCGCGAATCGCTTCTCTCGAGACCTCGAACCGCGAATCCCTCGCCATCATCGACACCAAGAATGCCACGAACGAAACACTCTCTCAGGAACTACAAGCTCAGCACCAGAAGAACCTGAAGCTCAGCCAGGAGGTTACGGCGCTTCAACAAGCCGTGCAGAATGCCAATGCCGCCGCCAGCTCAGCCAAAATACGAGAACAAGGCCTTCAGCGGCAGTTGGAGGCAGCCAAGCGTGATGTTGAGTGGACAGACCAGGAGCTAAAGAAGAAGACCGCCGAGGCCCTCAGCTACCGGAAAGAGAAGGGTGCTCGCATCGCAGAGCTGCAGCGCCAGAGCGACGATGCTGCATCTACTGTTGAGTCTCTGAAGCGTGGTGAACAGCAGCTTCGCCAACGCCTTCAAGATGCTCAGAGGAAGGCAGACGATGCTCTGGCCAAGGTCCAACAGCTGGAGGAAGCTGCTGCACGCCGAGAGGAAGATTTTCAGCAGCAGGTAGATCGGCTTCAACGGCTCCATGAGCTCACAGAGCAGCAAAACACAACCCAGAAGAACCGACTGCAGGCTATGGAGGAGCGGGAAGCTCAAGTGAAACGGGAATGTGAGGACAGGGTTCAGCAGATCAGCAAAGAAGTGGCAAGCCTCAATATGGATAAGGAAACACTGGAGCAAGCCAACGAATCATTGCAAGCCGAAATCGGCCGCCTCGAGGCCATGCTTGCTGGTGGTTCTGGGGGCTCACCTGGACAGCATGGATCTGCTCCTCAGACTCCTCGACCCCTCAATGGATCAATGTATCGCCCTAGTTCACCATTCGCAACGCCAGGCTCTGTGCGCAGAACTATTTCGGCTACCCAAGCTTTGGATGAATATTACAAGGTGAAGGGGCAGTTGAATGTCGAGAAGCAGCGAAGCAACAACCTTGCCAAGGACCTTGAGGATGTGCTCGAGCAACTACAAGCTAAGGCGCCAGAGGTTGAGGAGCTGTACGCAGAGAATGAGCGTCTTCAGTCCGAGATCAAGAACATGTCGCACCTCTCAGACGAAAGTTTCCATGAGCGTGATGTGGCTAAGAAGGCAGCGAGAAAAGCAGAGAGTGCCGCTTCACAGGCTCAGGCCGAAATCGCCATTTTACGGAACCAGCTCAGAGATCTTAGTGCCCAAATCCAGATGCTCCTATTCAATATGCACTGCCGGGAGAAGGGTCTCGACGAGCTTTCACTTGAGGAGACGTTACACTTTCAGAAGCTTGAAAGAGGCCAGGTCGAGGGCGATGCGGAAAATATCAACAATATGATCCTTCAACGTTTAGTTGTGTTCAAAGACATCCAAGAGCTCCAAGAAAAGAACGAGAAGCTCCTCCAAGTTACACATGAACTTGGCCAGAACATGGAGAGCGAAGAAGCCATTGCCGCCAAGAATCAAGCTGTCGAAGACCACAAAGAACGTATCCGACTCCAACAGGAGTTGGATGTTTTTAGAGACACCCTTAGAGGCTTCCAAATTAAGACAGAGAGCATCACTAAAGAGAGGGATATGTTCCGTCGCATAGTCGAGTCTCGGGCGTCAGGTGATGAACTGGCCTCCGCGTTAGGGCGCAATCCTCAGGATGGCGTCCTGGCAAGTATCGAACAGAATGCAACTATAGATGGTGATTATGCGACTCTACTTGAAGAGATCCGGAAAGAGTTTGACGACTACCGCAAGGAACAAACAACGGATCGAAAGACCCTAAAGGAGCAAATCGAAAAACTATCAGCAGAGAAGAGCAGGCTACAGAGTGAAGTTTCCAGACTCAACAGCCAGCTCTCACTAGCATCGGAACGATTTGAGATGCTTAAATCTAACTATGCTGCCCTAGAAAACGAAAACAAAGAATTGCAGAGGAGAAACCAGACCATGTCTGAATCCGCGGCGAAACAAGACATCCGAACACAAAATGTGGCCGAAGAGCTCGTTGAAGCTAGGGCAGTGGTGGAAAGCATGCGCAGCGAAAATGCGAATCTCAAAGCTGAGAAGAATCTCTGGCAGGATATTCAAGATCGACTTAGTCGGGACAATGAGAATCTGATACAAGAGAAATCCCGACTAAATAATTTGCTGGCCACGCATCAGACTCTCCTGAATGAGCGAGAACATGCCGATGCCGAGACGAGGCGTCGTCTTCAAGCCACCATCGATACCCTGGAGGCCAACTTGACTGGCACAAAGCGGAAACTAGCCGAAGAAGTGGAGGAGGCGAAGAAAGCACAACTGCGGAAGGAATTCGATGCTCAGCAGTCGCAGAAACGAATCGACGAACTCACAGCCAACTTAGGCCAGATTCGAGAGGAGTTGGTGGCGGTGAAGACAAGTAGGGATCACCTGCAGAGCAGGGTTGACGAGTTGACAATACAGCTACGTAGTGCCGGGGAACGAGCTGAACGTCTTCAGCCCAGACCAACCCCGCGGCCAGGCTCAATGGTTTCTATTTTCGACGAAAATGGCGCCCAGAAAGATAGCAATGAGCGCATTCAAGAGCTAATCCACGAGGCAACAGACCTAAAACGAGACTTGGACATCACAAAGTCCCAACTTGAGAATGCTGAAGGACAGGTCGAACAGTACAAGGAGCTAAGCCAAGCTTCTGAAGAAGAGCTTGAAAGACTCAACTTTGCCCAGGAACAATATACCCAAGAGATGGAAAATGCACTATCTACCAAAGATGCGACCATCAAGGAACTAGAACAACGAGTAGAAGACCTATCGTCCGAATTGAGTAGGTCAAATGGCGACTTGTCTGCTCTGCGTGACTCGCAAGCAGATGTTGCTCGTCGCTTCGAAGAGGAAAAGAGCATTCTAGAGGAGGAACTCGAGCGACTTAGAAAGGCAGAAGAGCATTACATGTCATCCTCTCAGTTCCATCAACAGGACATCCGGGCACAGGCCGAAATCGCGACCACCGCACAACAAGCATACGAAAACGAGGTTGTGAAGCATGGAGAAACTGCCAAGGCGCTGTCTAATGTCCGAAACGACTACAACCAGCTCAAGACTTCAGTGGCGAAATTTAAGGCTGAAGCCGAATCTACCAAGGCTACTCTAATGCAAAGTGAAAGCTCTTGGGACGAACGCCGACAAAAGTTTGAGCAGGAGATCTCCGAGATTCGTATCCGTTGGGAGGATGCCAATGCACAGAACAAGCTGTTGCACGAACAGCTTGAGAACGTCAATTCGCAGATTGCAGCACTACAAGAAAGCCGGACCACCAGTGACGAATCCCTTGAAACAATATCTGCACAACCTAGCGATGCAAGCGCCGATAAATACCGCGAGTTGAGTAACTATCTCCGCCGTGAGAAAGATATTCTTGAAGTTCAATATGAGCTCAAGGTGCAAGATGCCAAGAGACTGCAACAACAAGTTGATTATACTCAATCTCAGCTCGACGAAGCCAGACTCAAGCTTGAGCAAGAGCGTCGCTCTCAGAGCGACACCGACCGAAACACCATGGCTCACAAAGACCTCATGAGCAAGCTAGAAGAACTCAATCTTTTCCGCGAAAGCAGTGCAGCTCTACGAACCGAGGCTCGCCAGGCACAGGCCCAATTGACGGAAAAGAGTGCGAAGATCGATGAGCTGGAGTCTAAGATTCAACCACTCGAAGCTCAGATTGAGGAACTCCAGAGCCAGCAAAGCTTTAAGGAGGCTGAGATGAAACAACTCCAAGAGGACCGTGACCGCTGGCAGAAGCGTACGGAGGACATTCTCTCAAAACATGGCCGAACAGACCCAGCGGAAGTCGAGGAACTGAAGCAGAAGGTGGCTAGTCTTGAAAACGAGAGGAATGCATTGCAAGAAGCGGAGACTCCTCTCCGACAGAAGATCCAGGAATTAGAGGCATCGATCGCCGCAAAGGAAGCTGACTGGGCCTCGACTAAAGAAAGGCTGATACTCTCGGCTAAAGATCGATCCCGACAACTTACAGCAATCAAGAATCAAGTTGTTGCTGAGAAGGAGCAACTCCAGAGGAATTTTGAGGAGGTCACTGGTGAGCTTGCCAGTACCAAGGAAGAGTTGGAAACCTTCAAGAAGGCCAAGTTAGAGCTGGAGGAACAGGTCTTGGAGTTCAAGAAGCAAATCAGCTTATTACAGGTTCCAGCGGAGAACAATGCTAGTCTTGCAGCGCCTTCCGAATTGCCGGACTCTCAGGCTGCTTTGTCTGAACTCCAAAGTCAGCTTGATGCAACACGATCGGAGCTCGAGACTGTTGCATCACAAAAAGCCAGTATTGAGCAGGAACTTCAAAGCACGCGCGCGCAACTCAACACTGCATTATCTGGAAAAGAGGGCGCTGCTGAAGCTCATACACAAACTAATGGCGATACGACCATGGAGAACAGCGTAGAAGCTGGCCAAAATGGTTCTACTGAGAATACGACAATAGCTCAGCCGTTGTCAGATGATGAACGCAAACAGCTCGAAGAACAAATCGCTGCCTCAGAAGCTCGGGCTGCCGAATGGGAAGCAAAGGCCAAAGAGCTTGAGCATAATCAAGACAACATCGTCAAACACCGAAGCGACAAAATGAAGGAAGCACTCAATAAACGCCTGAGCGATTTCAAGGCTTCAATGGAGAGTGAACGGGCTCAGCTGCAGCAAGATAAGGAGAAGTTAGAGGCCGACTTTAAGTTACGCATGGAGCAAGAAAGGAAGATTTGGGAAACTGAGCAGGCCACTAGCGAAACCAAGGTTCCTAGCACACCTCAGCAGCCGAAGCCGGAGGCGCCGGTAGCAGTTCCCAACACGCCCGTCACAGACCTAAACAATCTGGGCGATCAAGAAATCCGCGAATTGGTTTCCAAGAACGCGACTGTCCGAAGCATTGTACAAAACAATATTAAAAACAAGCTCGCAATCGAAGCGAAGAAAATAAAAGAGGAGCATGAGGCATCCATAAAGGCAGAGTGGGAGCAGAAGCTCGCCCAAGCAAAGGAATCAGCCACCCAGCTCGTCACGTCCAAGATGAACCTTAAGTTGAACATGACGGAGAATCGGGCTCGAATGGCAAATGCCAAGATAGAGGTAGTCCAAACCGCAGCGAAAGACACGCCCCAACGTCCTGTAGGAGAGGTGTGGCAGATCGCGAAAGACGCAAAACCACCACCTGCGCCCAAACCAGCGGCATCTGCAGCTGCATCGGCCACGCCAGCTACACCAGCAGGCCCCACCGCATCTACTGCTACTACGAGTATGTTATTTCCCTTGAACCCCTACTTCTTAATTTAAAGCTAATTCTAGTCAAGCAACGCCGTCCAAGCCAGCTCCTGTTCCTCAGGAAGCAATGTCTACTACCCCATCCACCATCCCACCGAAGCCTGCTGCTCCAAATGCTCCAAATGCCCCACAGCTACCCAACAACCCATTTAGTGCCAGTCAGCAGAATCAGACGCCACAAGTGCCAGTGGCGGCTAACCCCTTCTCACAAACCAGTATACCAGCACCTCAACAAATAGCCCCTTCAGGAATACCACAGCCTGCGCAATCTTCTGTGTCGCAAATTCCAAAGGCATCTAATCTTCCTATTCCCGGTGGAGCACGGAAACCAAGTGGCCAACAAATACCACGTGGAGGTGCACGTGGTGGAGGATCGCAGCGCGGTCGTGGTGGACATCAAGGGCGAGCAAGTCTCAATCCCTCGGCCGACAATTTCCAGCCTGGAGCGAAACGGCCCAGAGGTGACTCGGAAGTCGGAAACGGTTCAAAGAGAGCTCGAGGCGGTGGTGGTCCTGGTTCATAGAGTAGCGGCGGATCTCATGCTATACCCAGGCTCATGATCTGTGCTATAACTTGGCTGTACATTAGTGCATATTTGGCTGTGTATGTGTACGGAAAATAATCTTAAACTTGTTAGGGCGGAAGAAACGGAGAAGAGTTAGGACGCCCATCTCCCAAGGGGTCGGACCTAACGGCGTTCAGACCATCAATGAAAATATTATCTTTTTTGTTTAATTACTGCTAAATTTGTTGGTGCTTGTTTGTGACCTGCTCTTCTTATCTTCCAAATATTAGCCATCATGGAAGTGCTATGAAATACACGTTAGATGGACAAGAGCTTTACGGTGTTCCTAGCATTTCATTCATTGTATTGAAACTCTATCAACAATGAACCTTGGAGGTTGTGGGAGAGAATAGCGTGGATTTCAGCCCGAATTTCTCTTAATCAGTTTATGTTCGATTAATCACAATTTGCTATGGCATTCCTTCACAGGCCGTCCGTATTCGCCTTCTGATATGAATTGCTTCCGCCTACATGATCACGTTCCCTTTGGCATCGGTAACTGGCATCCCACCGGGTAACTCCGCGAGCCCTGGAATATTAGAGCGGTGTTAACTTCGTTCAACCGGAGCAAGAAAGGAAGGAACGAAAGTAAAACAGTTGTTTCAGGGACATGGTGAATAGATACGTACACCCATCCAAGTTCTCGTCAACGGACGGCTTCTTCGTGCATGCGTTGCCGTTCTTGATGGCTTGGTACCCGAGCCCGTTGCAGCGGTCGCCATTGCAGTTTGTGTCCATGGCGGTCTATTATAAATGTAGGAGTCAGTTTGATACGAATTACAGGAGGTTTTCCGGAGTTCCTGGGAGTATCAAGAGTAGGGCATGTCCATTCAGGAACTCCTTGTCTCCAAGGCCCAAGACGTGAAAAGAGGGGAGGGATAAAGGACTCTGATAACTAACCTGCAAAGCGTTGCCCTTCCAGCCGAAAACATAATCTCCATGGTTCCCCAGGCCCGTCGCGTCGCCATAGCTCCAGACGAAAGGCTGGGAGCCGTCCGCGGGCCAGTCGGCTGGGTTGTTGAAGGGCGTCGTGTCCCAGACGATCTCGTAGAAGAGCTGGGGGATCGGGACGGGATGGGTCGCGGGGCATGGGGCTCCGTTCTCGAAGGTCCCGCCTTGGGGGTAGGATACGTGGCTGCTGTGGTCGGCGCTGTCGAGGTTCACGCCGTCCCAGCATCTGGGTGTGGTTAGTTGATGGGAGAATAAAATGAGGGGAGAGAGGGAAGTCTTACGTTGGGAACCGCAGGTTTGCCATTATCCCTGCTTTACATGGCTTCTTGGGCATGTCGAGCGTTTCGCCTGTTCGTGTCATTGGGTCTTGGAGGCAGGTGCTGGGAATAGGGGTTAGCTGTCAAATATATCTAGATCATCGACAGTGGTTGTACTTACTAGGTGAGCTGTCGATATTTGGCCGCCTCTTCTTTTGTGCGGATCGTCGGGTCGCCGGTAATCATTCGGAACCCCTACGTCATGCGCAATTAGCATCTTCGAGATAGGTTTTTATTGTCCCTCCTTGGAAGACTCACGGGCTTGAACGCTGTCACTTTCTTGCTCTGATAGCTGGGGATATAGTAGATCGTCATGCCGCCGACCGACTCCTCAAAATACACATTGCCCTTCTGCGGAACCCGTTTGTACGTTCCGTTTCGAGCGCGGAAGAACACTAAAGTATTTACGTCAATCATCGTTATTCTAGGCAAGATTCGTGAGTGAAAATCACTTACGAACTGCGGTCCAATAATTGCTAAAGTCGTCGGCGAACGTGCATGTCGTGCATGTCGCGGCGTCGGGGATACTCAGTGTTTTCGGGTCCATGGACGCGTTGAAGCTGTTCTAGTGTTGGCATGTTAGTCTATATTCGTTGTTCATGGGAGATATGTCACTAACACCTCCGATGATCTGGTGCAGGTGCGGAGAGCCGACCACCCCTGGGTTCACCAGGGGATCGAGACGTTCCGTCACGAGTTGTGAGCATGAGAATCGCAGGAGCGCGAATACCGGCGTCAAGAGCCAGGCGAGCGCAAGCCCGTGATGCCAATTTCTAAGCATTTTGAGCCCCCTTGTAGTTGCGGTATCAAGAGTCGAACCGAATTCTGGAGTAGCTTGCGGGCTTCTAAGCGAGGTAGCTCTGGGGGTCAGGTCCTGGGGTTCATGGGTTGATATAACGACCCTCAAACTATCTTAGCGCTCATATCAAGAGTTAGACTGTCAGTTCTATTGCATTTCACGTCTCCAAAGGATATGTACCGTCCGTCTGCAAGACTATAGAGGGCGTGACCTCCATTACTGTCTTCGCGGCTGAATTGGGTACGGGACACAGACCAATCATTCTAACCACTCTCATGAGCTTCATCTATTCTTCGCATTTAAGTCGCTTTGTAGGCGATAAGAAGACTTGGTATCCATGCAAGCCGTACAAATTGAATTACAGCATCAGTTGCATCGGAAGTATGAAGATGGTCGTGGCTGGCTCAAGATCGATTGCCTTGTATTACGAAAATATCTCAAAATAGAACATGATTTCGCGGGGAACATTGAAATACTCGCCTAAGGATTGCGTTTCCGATTAGAATAATGTCGATGTAGTCATAACTCTATTTTTGAGTGAATGCCACTCTTGCCCCTGAATGTTCACATCCCATAAGACCTACTTCACCGCCTGATTATCGTCGCGTTAGCGCTTTGACAGACCAATCAAGTGAACATGACTTCTCGCTCCCGCCATACCGTCGTTCTCGGCCGTCGCAACCCTTCATTCTCAATCTCCGCACGAATCCGGCCCTCTCGCTGCCCGCTCGCCCTGCGTTCCTGACGCCGAAGCTCTGCACGTGCTCTATCAAGCTCTTGGCGGAGTTCGTTCCGATCGTACACTAGCGTCTTGATCTTGCTCCCCCAAATATTCAATTCCCTCTGTGCCTCTAGAGCCAGGTTTTTGTGGCGTAGTGTGCTTTCAGTCTGCTGTCGATAGGAGACCTTTAGTTGCTCGTTGCGCTGTAGCATCTTAATGATTCTTTTCTGGGTTTCAACGCTCTCCTTGAATCTTTCGTCGGTGTTGCTATTGTTGTCGTCGCGAGCTAGGCGTAGCGCTTCATTGAGCGATTGGATCTTAGCGCGTTGGTGATTTTCCCGCTTTTCGCCATCACGTACGCGCTGCTCGCTTCTCCTGAGCTCTGCGTTAGCTTCGTTAAGATTGGCCTCTAACTCGACCTTCTGCTCGTGCATCACGTTCTTTATGCTCGCGTCGAAGTCCGCACTCTGTTGCCTTTCCTGCAGTACGGCGAGTTCATGGCGAAGCCTTGCACAACTATCGCAATCAGGTGTCTGCGTTGCGCAATCTTGACGCCTTTTACGCCCTTTACTCCCTTTGATACCCTGCAAGTTCTCATTGTAGAGGCGGATAAGTGACGGGGCATGTTTTATGATGGCTTGAGCAACGATCTTTGAATATTTGAAGACGGCCTTGCATAGAGCGATCGCTGTGGTGAGCACGGTTGATACAGTAAAGTACCAACACATCAAAATGAAAATGAGTATGATCTCAGCTCGGTATATCCAATGCATCTTGTATTAGGGCTTCCAGATCATTTCATACGGGTGAGTTGGGGCGAGGGGTAGTTGACGATGTAATGAAGAATGGGATACGGCGAAGGATTTGATCAGTTCTTTCCATAAAGTTAAAATATGATTTAGAGTGTTACCGATGTGCGCCTTTGGTTTTAAGATTATATGAACCATCTCAATGATCATCTAAGCTCGTAAGGCTACATTATTAACGTAGGCCTTTCTCCTACTCGTAGCTCTTAGACTGGGGGCCATTATAGATGCTTAGACATATGTTTGTCCAAACATGTAGCTAAGGTTATAAAGGAGCCATTACCAACCTCCCCTTTTGATAATATTCACAGCACTATTACCAAGAATCAAGACATGATATCAACCTGTAATATTGATCAAAGGAATCTTATGCATGATTATTTAGGGACCAAAGAAAGTTTTACCTGCATTTCAATCCGCCTCAAGTAGACGAATGTCTTTGTAGCATGAGAGGCACTGTTCTACCTCCTCATAAAGAGATTAGTTAACTGTTATACATTTCCGTGCATGAGGGGATATTGAATGTAATTAAGGAATACAATACAAAAAGAAAGTGGTAATGCTAATGTGTGATCCGTGAACATATGTTCCTTGTCATTTTCACCGTCCGCGATTTTGACTCCTCTCATGTCGACATACAATTGCTTATTGGGTCAACGGGAGTACAAACTCCAACCTGTTTCATCTGTAGGAATCCTGTTAGTAGCTAAGACGACCAAATGGCTTTTGGTCCATTGATATTCGCGCAGCATCCTCTATTCATTAAGGCCCAGTAGCATCCAAATGTTATGCCTTAGAAAGAGCTCAAGTAGTGTCTTGGTCGGTTATGCCGTTCATCCCAAGACGTGAGAAGGAATTTCTTCGTATACGAGATCTCATGATACCAAGTAATGTTATACTTGGTCTTCATCATGCTATTTATTTCGAGGAGTTTCCGCTGTGGTCGGGACCGACAACGCCTTTGTAAAGGCGTTATCCCCTATATCATTGTTGAATGTGATATAGGTCATCTTTACTTCCCAATTACTCAAGCGAGAAGAATTTGTAACTCCGAATGTAACATTAATTTGGCCCGGGATGTCGTTATTATGCTGTTCGACAGTCAAGTTTGTAGGCTGTTCTTCTTTAGTCGTACAAGTCTGGTGAATAGCCTTGCAGGTTGTTGTCTCGTACGTCCACGAAATCGTACCGTTTGAATTAAGCACGATGCCTAAATAAAGCCATATTTGTATTTCGTTTTTGTAAAACATCAGAGTGCCAAGGTAGTTTTTCTGACTCGCGTCAACGTTAAATCCGAATATACCCATTTGTCGATAGCTGTAGGCATATCTGGCCCCTCTGTTCTGACCCCAGTAGCCAGATGACACTCTATAGGGATGTAATCCTCGAGGAAACACGATCCAAAATCCCAAGAAAGCTCTGGACGTCTTGAATACCAGCTCACGACTTAGTCCCAGTCGAGTGTTCGAGTCTTCGATATACACCTCTTTGGCAGAATTGAAATCGATGTGAACGGCATCAATCTGGATTCGGCTTCCGAGAAACCGGCACCTGTCCCGCTGATACGCATCTGGCGTGGGAAAACCGCATCCTTTTAGAACGACCGCCTCAAAGGTATCTGATGAATTATGACCTGTCGCGGGCTTGCAGCGTAGTGGTACTAAGTACACAGGGAACAGATGACTGAAGCCGACCTGTATTAGCGGGAGTCTCATACAAAGGCCGGCATTTGTCATAGAATACGGAAGCTTGCTTTTGTATGGATGGGAATAAAGATCCCCGCAACAGTAAAAGCTGACGGGGTCTGGAGCAAACATGGTCGAGCCTCCCAGATATTTCCATTTCGTCCGAACTAAATGGTCAAGTCTTGTTGTGGGGTTTTGCTCAGGGGCGTCGGTTGTAAAGAAATTATCGTTCATAAGCATCTCGAGCCGAGGAACCGAAACCCACGCAAAAACTGATTCATCATCTGACACTGCGATGAGCTCTTTCTGTAATCTAGTCCACGCATTGCTCCCTTCGCCATAGATGAGAGGCATATTAATTCGAAAAAGCCCCAGCAAGCAGTATGCGATATCTTCTAGACGGGTAGTAACTCGGTTTGAAACCCAGGAAAGTCGCTTCGCAATACTTGCGTGATGAAATGGTATCCTAGCAGTTGCCCGGACTGCCGTTCCTTCTTCCCAAAATATATCTTGCCGGCGGATGAGATAACGTGAATCAATCTTGGTGATTTGTGATACCAAAACACCCAGCTGGTCTCTTGTTCCAATCCTTTTCCATTGGGAGGAGTAGAACATAAGCTCAGACGGCGCAATGAGCTCTTGAAGGGTCCAGCCCCTCGTAAACCATCGGCTTGCGCGAAGAGAGCTCTCCTCAACCTCGCCTTGGCCATCAAAATTGACATCAGACAGATATGCATAGCATATTTCAGCGTTCTCGTACCAACTAAACATTGAATTGATTGCTTCTGATAGCTCTGCACTGCTGGTCTTGTCGATACATATTGTATCGATCCAGATATAATACAAACCGTCCTGGATCGCTTGGTTTGAGGCATTCATCACTTTCTTGTATTTTTTTCGCAGTCGCCACGAACTCGATTGCCATTCTTGGAATGTCATCTCCTTATCCCAGGTGTGCGAGAGGATGGCATATTTTGGAGGTTCATAAAACACCTCGATCTCTAGTGTTTCTACATTAAGAAGTCTCATTCTAGGGTGGCCTTTTCTGAAATTTTGCAGTGAATATATAAACTTCTATAAGGTTAAACAGGAGTCAGTACAATAATAATTGATCACGGGCGAGATAGCAAGGCCAAAGATGAATTTTTAGGCAGACACTGTTGGGGGCATGGAAGTCGGTCCGCACTGCCGGCAGTCATGATTGGCTGTTCAGTTTAGATCCTTGTGCCGCCCTGAACGACTCAAAGAGAAACCTATTTATAGGCTTGAATGCATGAATTGAAAGTCCTCGTGAATATCACGATCTCTAAAATGATTTTGCCTTGACGCTTGGGCCCTCACATCAAAAGGCTGTACAAAATTCACTCAAGGGACGAGGGTCTTCCCACTCCAGGCTTGACTGGTTAGAGTCACATGACTAAATTTTACTCTTGTTCAAGATAGGAGGGTCATAGATTAGCGCCTAGAATACTTGAGAACGGTTCTTCTCAGGGGTCAGGTCAGTAAACCAATACGATACTGCCGCGAGAGACTGGCTTGAGTTCAAGTTATGTATTAGTAAGCCTACGCACCCTCACTACACCCGAAGTTCTTCGTAATTGTAGATTTCGATGAGATCTTGGTATTGGATAATTGCTATTTTAGGCTAGGTATCTCAGGAATCCCTAGCTTTATCTAACCTGCGGCGCTGCCCTTCAATGAAATCCACCCACCCGCGGACCCGGATGCCTACCTAGGTGCGTTCAGACATTAGAATGAGTAGATAAAGCTTAAATTTCTGGGAATGAGAGAACATGCCTCCATAGAAACGAGAACTCGTGTACATTAGTTTACACTTCATACGTCGCAACTGGCCATGTTTTGGCTTCTTGCGAACTCGGGGGATAGCGGGCTCTAGATTCGGGTTGCGTCGCCTACGATCGGGTTCATCTGGGTTAGCGTATTTCTGTCTAGATGTATAAGCTTTTAAACAGCTGGGAACAGCTGTCAGAATGAGCGGTTCACTAAAATACCACCGAACAATCTACAACGAACTGCGTATTCAACCAAATATTAAACTAGTTCCAAAATGATATGATAGCTGCTTAGACATATGTATCGAAATACTAGATCAATTTGGCGTCTCTACAGGCAGTGATTCTTAGCAAATTGGGTTGATATGTACGATTGTAGTGTAGTGAATTGTAAGTGTAGGGCAGAGTTTAGTCTCTTGCTTGACAGCTGACAGCCAGTGCAACGACACTGGATTTACAGGCACGGAAGTTACCGTAACCCACGGACTATAGTGCGCCGTAGTCGGTCATTGTTGTTTTGACGCTCTAATGTAGTTGACTGACGAGTAATAGAAATAACGTTAATTTATAACACAATGTAAGTAGCTTTAAGAGTAATTATAACGGCTGAAAGTAGCCTATTACGAGAATCATCGAATTATGATAATAAGGGTAGGAAACGTTGGCTGGACCCTAAGAACCAGGCAAGCAAACCCACCAGAACACGTCTCGTTCATCGTCTAACATCTGGCAGACTTAGGAGCCAGTCAACGCTACTGGCGTATCAAAAACGGTCTTCGAAAACGATGAACCACACGTCAAGCATCACACCTAAGGCCGAGACTTCCGGTCCCGCTGAGAATCCGATTGTGGTCAAAGTCCGTAATTTCAAAGAAATAGAGGCCAAGAGACCAAATTTCGACCACAGCAATGCCCCTATTACAGTTACTAAGTCCCCGAACCCCGACTGGAAGTACGGAGATGGTGTAGCAATCAACGCGCCGGGTGAAACTCTCGCCCACGCCGAGATTGATCCGTACGCTCCAGACCGACCTATGGTCCACAATTACCGTCTTCTAGTTTCGGGAATTGCACCCCGCCCTGTAGGGTTCTTAAGCACAGTTTCTGCAGATGGGAAAACCGAGAATCTGGCACCATTTAGCTACTTTCAGGTCATAGAGCACGATCCGCCTATGTTTATTGTCAGCTTCTCTTCACGGCCGGGAAGGATGAAAGACACTTACCAGAATCTCAAAGACACCGGCGAGTGTGTCATTAACACGGTGTCTGAGAATATGATCGAAGCAGTTAACGCTACATCCATTGATGCGCCGCGACATATTTCAGAATGGGATATTTCAGGGCTGCATAAAGCGCCAACCACAACGGTGAAGCCAAAGCGTGTGCGGGAATCTGTGTTTTCCATTGAAGGGAAAGTGGTGGATATCAAAGAATTCAAGTCTCATGCGACAGAAGGCAAGAGCATTGCCGGTTCGGCACTCATCAAAGCCACCCGATTCTGGGTCCGCGAAGACGCTGCCAATGAAGACTTTAGCCACGTTGACCTCAATAAACTTCGACCGGTGGGGCAACTTGGAGGTATGGCATACGGTCGGATCTCCTCGACATTCGATCTACCCCGGCCAAGGTGGGATGACGAAGAGCCTAAGAGCGAATTGCTAACTCGGTTAGCAAGTCGTACCGAGGACTAGAACATAGACAGTTAGAACAGGTGTTTTGTTTTGTCTCGCGATGACTAGTTCGAATTATAATCTTGCGTTGTACGTTTCTTGCTTAAAGTTGCTTGTGGCCATAGATTGAAGTTAGAATAGAGCATTAGGAGTCTATACACTTAGCAGCAGTTGTTATAAAACCATTTGGAAGAATACTTGGTCATGGGGAGTTGTCATAAGACACCTCTTGAATTGCACAATAAAGAGCAAAGAACAATTCGTATTGAAGCAATGCTGATGGCTCTTCTGATAAAAAGGGGTTATCACACTTGTATTCGATAATTATAAGGGTTAGGTGGTATTAAGATGTTTCGCTAGGTCAGATTCTAGAGGCAACTCGTTACTAGACTATCATCTTTATTTAAGATTGCGAGCTCCGGCAAAGTAACAGCTCTGCAGCATGAACACACGATCTTCGAGAATTACTATGCTAGGTCTGTCATTGTATTAGAATATATTTCTTACTCATATTTGACGACAAGATGTACGGTGCCTTTGCGTCCTTGGGAGGGGAGAGGCTGCTTGAGTAGTAGATATGATGATACCGCTGTCACGGCGGTAGGGTTCCTTTTTCCTGGTCATTTCACTACCTACACTAGAGAAACCGGCATTGTTTAAGACAGAGCCCTATCGCTAGATTATCATACAGGGTCTAACAACAGCCGAATCTCGTGCCGTAGAGGGCTCTACTAATCTTTTAGGAGACTGAATTCATAACCAACAGGTATCGCCTCTGATGAGTGCAATCCACCGCAGAAACAAAAACCATCAGATAGGGATTAAAATTCTCTTAAACAACAGTGCCTAGGTGAAGTTTATTGTACATACTACATACTATAACAAGCAGTTGGTTAGATATGTTACAGAGTGATACACGATGTAACGTCGGGCGGACTTATAGGCGGGATGTTGGCTGTCTGGCCAGCACATTGCATAGGCATGTTGGTTCTTGTGCCGTTCCGCTGCATATATGTTTACAAAGCTACATGCTATATAAGGTACTTACATTTTGATATTTGCATGAGAACCCCACCTATTTACCAGAGTTACGGTTGGAATCGCAAAATGCCTCACGAACAAGTGTCTTCAATGCCTGCTCAGCGTATGCAAGTGACAAACTGCGCAGTGATATGCTTAAGCCAACAGATATGAACGAGTCGACTGAGCCTCTTGCCTGATACTATAACTACAGCGAGACTGCGAGTTTTATTTCATCCTATAAATCTATCTCACTGCCTTCTGTAGACACAGAAGAGCCCGCTTGATCAAAGTTAACATGTAATTATCTAATAATTTTCTTATCGATCTGTCCTATAATAGACTATTCACAGATCCATCTAGCTTATTTTGAACATTTAACTCCTGTTGGGAAATTTTTGAGCCGAAAGACTTCATCATTCTTACATATAAACTACAGTTATCCCCGCAGACAACTTGCAATCTTCAAAGATACCACAAGTAACTCCATCTCATCAACCGCTACCACTTATACTCATCCTTACCAGCAACCCTAACACATACCACCACTATGGCCAATGAAATTAAGCCGACGCTTTTCATTGTTCATGGGGGATGGCATGTTCCCGAGAGCTACAAAAAGCTCACAAGCGCTCTTAAATCTCGAGGCTACGAAGTTCACCTACCACGACTTCCCTCTGCCAACGGCTCAAGGCCTCCCAATGCCGACTTATTGACCGATAGTCTTCTTGTTCGTAACTACGTCGAGAGCCTTGCCCAAGCTGGACGCACCGTGGTGGTGATCATGCACTCATATGGTGGCCAAGTCGGCTCTAATGCTTTGCATGGACTGGGGTTAGAAGCTCGCGCCAAGAAATCCCTGCCCGGAGGTATATCGCATCTTATCTATATCACCGGATACGCGGTTCCTGAAGGTACCGCCATGATGGACAAAGTTAAGGAGTTCGGAAACATGGATCTTGTACCCCTTGTCTTCGACTTTGCAGACGATGATACCTGCCTATTCCGTGATCCAAAAGGATTGATGGTTGGTCCTGGGGTTGAAGAGAGTGAGGCCGATGCATATGTCAACACATTTGTGCGCTGGAACGGGAAAAACATGTATCAACCTAGTGAACATGCTGCTTGGCGCGATATTCCTGTGTCCTATATATACACCACCATGGATATGACTGTACCACTGGCTTACCAGCAAAATATGGTGGAAGGACTTGAAAAGGCCGGATGCAGGGTACAGACCTTCGAGCTTGAAACGGGTCATTGCCCGAACTTCACGGCAACCGAGGGCGTTGTACAAATTGTGGAGAAAGTCATTCTAGGCTAGGTCTGCTCAAGAAACATCTCACATTTGATGACTATTGAAATATCTGCATTACCGACGGCTTCACGCTACATAATCTTTATGTTTCTTTGTGACGCAAGGCTAATCATTGCAATAACGCAAGAAAACAGCACGCACCCATCCGCAAATGAGCTGTCACAATCAACCTGACTAGGTAGGCAAAGTAGTATATGGCTCGATAATCCATTGGTTCCTGAACCCTCGAGTCTTAAGGGGGCAACGCCCTTATATATAGATCCCCTGATAGGAACAGAGAAATTTCTCTATATAAATAAGTTGCCCTTGTCGTTCACATATGACCTAGGTTGAGAGGGTAGTCTTCAGTATATACAAAGTAACTCTATCTCAGAAACGACGTAACAAGTAGCTCTATTTGCGTTCAGAGTAGCGAATACAATCCAATCAAGGCGGCCAGCATGCTGCTCTTGATTCTAAGACACATTATTCAATACTGAGACTGAATAGCAAGCCAAACTAGGCACTTGTCCATTCCAGCGTAATCTGGTCGCAGTCCGCAGGAGCGCTGCTAGGATTATAAATAGCAAGCTGGAGGCGTCCATCGTCTCGGGTGCAGGCAAAGGGGAATTTGTTAGTATCGCCTATTGAAATGTTAGTGATCTAGTTTAACATTGGTGACGAGCGACTAGGGACGGATGTTACTTACCACTCCAAGTGAATGCAGGAGAGCCTTCTCGGACGTACCAAGCATCCTTATTGCTTCTAGTTTCCGTTTGGGTCTGGACCTGGAACACGAGAGGACCCGCGTATGGATATACATAAGGGTCCATGGTAAGCTCATAGGTGATGCCTTCGATATCTACAGTGTATTTGTTGTGTCAGTTTCTCTCTTAGCGCCTTGGGGAGTTGTGAATTCTTCAGCTAATAGCTCCTGAGATTTTCATTCTAATGGAATGCACTTACCAGCGCTAATACCGTAAACGATACTGAATCCATAATCCCAACCTTCCAGATACCAAGTGTCTTGCTGTGACTGACTGGCCTCAGCTGCAGGTACAAGTTCTGGGAAACCTGCTCCATTGCTAGCATATCCGACAACTTGGTATCCTTCCAGGTTTGAACCGGCCGCGACCGTGAGGGAAATGGTTCCGTCTACCGGGTCGACAGCAGCAGCGATAGCCGCAAAGGAATAGGGCAGAAGTAGATACACGCATGGTGGGCGAGTTCGCTTGCGGAGGTGGGATAAAGAGGTTGAAGGAAATAGCAGGACGAGTCTCGACCGTGGTAGTAGTTACTCAGACAGAACGCAGCATAAGTTCAAAGGCAACGAAGAGTAAAACTCCAGCCGGCTATATAGTAACTTCTTGATACGAGATCACTACCTTCTCACATGTAGAACACACCGCTATCCCCTTTGACTGGCATTTCGGTTATAATTCTCCGAAGACAGCTATAGCTGTGGTAGTTTCTGCTTTGTTTAGCTAAGCTATGGCTGTCTTCGGGGAATTACAACCGAAATGCTAGTTAAAGGAATAGCTATTTTTATATCGTCCTCGCAGGGCTGTCTGGTGTAACAACCATGTAACTTCGTGATAACACCCTTGTTAACCTATCCACTTCCCAACACCTTCCCGTAGGTATCTTCAAGCTTCAACTCACTCCCTTCCCATGCTAAAGACATGTTTACTAGTAATTTGTGTGTGAAGTAGTCGCATCACGGCGCTTGAAGAAGATTAAGTCTTTAGAATCTCTTCAAATCATGTATACAACACGGTCTACGGTGTACGAGAGTGGACAGGGTATGAGATGTCATAATTCCATTGTGGGGTCTAGCGCACTTGGCAACAGCTGACGTGCCTAGGTATGCTTTCGGTTGTACATATTCTAACGAACTACCGCCTAGAATCACGGCCTGGGGTTCAGTGGTCTTAGTGGCCTCAATAACGTGTGTATGTACAGTGCACCTGTAGGTTAGCTAGTTTAGCCAACCTGGGTCTGCCACCCTTTTTGGCTGGGGATGTCACCAATTTCCCGCCACTTCAGCCGTATATAGTTAGATTTACAGCAAGGACTATACCTCTGGGCGACTTAGGTGCTTCGGTATCTGGCTGCTTATTTGTAGTAACTTAACTACTAAATCAATCAGCGTTGTCTCTTTACTATGTTTAGGCACCTAGTAGTTTAAAGATTATAACAGTATTTAACTTTATATATATATGTTTTCTATATAACTTAGTGCCACAGAATACATGGTTCTTGGGAGGGTACCTGGGCTGGCTGCTTTGGCTGTTGAATTGTATGTATATCATCTGTACAGGTGGGAAT
This sequence comes from Xylaria scruposa, assembly GCA_022385635.1. Taxonomy (NCBI): domain Eukaryota; kingdom Fungi; phylum Ascomycota; class Sordariomycetes; order Xylariales; family Xylariaceae; genus Xylaria; species Xylaria scruposa. The sequence goes on along the minus strand of MU280185.1, from coordinate 464,280 downwards.
TGGTGGCATCCCCAGCCAAAAGGGGTGGCAGATGCAGGCGGGCTGAACTGTTTCTACCTGCCGGGGTTGCACAGCATTGACAAGGGTCAGCATTTAGAGAGGCGAGCCGGAAAGTTGGAGTAAGTAGAATGCGACCCCAAGTTTTTGCTTGAATTAGCCCCCAACTGCCAAGTCATTGACGTTTACCGAGATACTGAGGTACATATAGTTATTCGCCCAAGGGCCAGGCGGTCTAATCACTCATGATCGTTGCATTGAGAACATAGCCAACGTAAAGGAGCAGGGGTATGTCGGCGAGATATGTATGTATATTGATTGTGTGCAGAACTCTTGCTAGCCTTGTATGTACGTCGCTTAGTTCGGTAACCTCTGCGGTACCGATTGATGTCCAAAGCAGGAATATGTTGCGACTTCAGAGGAATCACAGACATAGTGTAGCACACAGATCCTGGATAATGAAACGAAAAAGGTGAAGGAGTAGCAGAAGGCGTAACCTATACGTATTTATCCTATCGCTTAAGCATAGTCCTTGGGCAAGGCTTAGACACTAACATCATGTAGCATGTCCGGCGATCGAGGCTTTCATATCTGAGTCAAGAATGAGTATCTCTGAGTTTAGAGACAGTACCAGGCTGCCTACTAGGACGCCAGGTAAGATAAGCGTAAACCAGACTTGAGGATAATATTGCAAAGGGGGCTGAGAAGAGAAAACTAAGCTCCATCAGGAAGGGTTCCTTTTACCATATTGGTGCTTAAGATGCTAATGTCAAATTGTCAGATGGATCGCTTGCATTGTGGGGTTCCAATGACTATTCTAGGATAAAACCGTGGTCTTCTGGTTTAAGCCATGGGCGGAGAGCGTTGAGCGTAACCCAATCACTTGAATAAATTATCACTCAACATAACTGTGAGCGATGGTAGAATGAAGCCATCCGTTTGGTTCATTTAGTGATATCCGCACAATACTTCGGAAATCATAGTCACTGCTTCTATAGTAAATCCACCCTCATATGATACAAAGCCACGATGGGCTTAGCAACACTTGCGATAGTGCAGTTGACTACGTTGACCATGGCCAGCCTCCTATTTTCGGTATGGAGACTTTGGAATCATCGTCAAATAATGTGTGAGCGACACAAAAACAAGGTAAGTCTCTCCCAAACAAAATGATTATCCAGGTCTGTGCTTACCGTGTCTCAGAATAGACGTAATGTGCCTCTAGTTCTGTATAACAGCTGGGTTGCAAGATGGCTACCCGCTTTATTTTACCTATTGCGTGGCCCTGAGATTATTTTGCAAAATTATGTATTGAGCCTGGTTAAGTATCGCATGTATAATACTAGCTTCAGGATTCTAATGAGAAAGGTAGATAACAGGAAAACCGTTTGGGGTTGCGACTCCAGGGGCATACTACATACACTTTTCATCCGAAGAACATGTGAAGGAGCTAAGCGAGGCACCATCTGAGAAACTCTCTCTTCATGCTTTATCGAAAGATGTACGTTACCACTACAACATTCATAGAAAATGAACCACTAAGTTGACATACATCTTAGATGTTCAAGCCAGAGTACACCATGAACGGCCTGGAGGTACAGGACACCATGAGCGGAAATGGGAACCTACACACTCGAGTCTTCAGAGTCATTCTGACCTCCCACCTACCCATACTTTGCCATCCACTTGCTCAGATTATCGCCGATAGCTTTTCCAGGGAGCTCTCTATAGGCAAGAAAAATGATATTTGGTCACAGATACCTGGTTTTCCCACGGCTAAAAGAGTCATGACAGCGGCAAACGCATTTGTTTTCTTTGGCTCTGATTTATCGGCTAACCCTGAATTTCTGAAAGCGGCACTTGCCTATCCTGAGGATTTATTCTTCACTGCGGAGATACTTAGACTGGCTCCATCTGTTCTACATCCTGTCCTAGCCCCAATATTAATGCGAAATCACAAAGCTTCTAGAACCCTAGTTGAGTATCTCACACCCGTAGTGGCACGACGACTACGGGGCAGTCACTCGTCCGGGAAGGACGAGGTCTCCAAACCGAAAGATTGCATACAGTTTTTTGTCGATGTCAATCGTCACAAAGACAAGTGGACAGCAGAGAAAATAGTCCAGGTCCTCCTTGGAACTTGGTTCGCAGCTATTCACCAACCAGCTCTCGCCCTTGTATACGCCATGCAGGACATCTGCGACAATCCCGAGTACGTGGATCTTTTACGACAAGAACTATCCCAGAACCGTCACGATCCTAAAAACGGCAATTTACTCCCATCGCTCGCGTCTTCCATTGATGATGCTCCCTTGCTTGATGCCTTTCTCAAAGAATCTACCCGTCTTCATCCTGCCGACTCAATTTCCGTGCGTCGAAAGGTCCTACAACCTTTCACATTTATCGATGGCACACATATACTTCCTGGTGATGTGGCCTGCGTACCGTCACAAGCAATAATGCGAGACGAGAAATATTATACTGCAAGCGCAACGTTTTCTCCGTGGAGATTCATGAGAAACGAGAAGGGTATCAAGAGTATGAGAGTAAAGGGCTTCGAAAAAATAAACAGATTTACTTCTACGGATCTTACTTACCCATTCTGGGGGTTGGGTAGACACTCGTGGTGAGTTAGGAATATGTTCTCTATTGATATTTGGAGCGGAGCGACCACTCCAATAATTCGAAGGCTAATATGTCGATTTCTAGCCCCGGTAGGTTTTACGCCTCCTTGGTTCTCAAACTGGTCATCGTCCATGTCATAACGCATTACGACATACTACCCACTGTTCAGTCTGGTTCACGCACGTGGTCCTACCGGTCATCAATTTTACCTAGCATAAACTTTCTTTGTCGTAGACGCGAAGGCGCCTAGAGATGGTCGAGATGGTGTTAATAATTTTAGTCTTGGTCATACGTGTTAGATTTGCCAAGGTATAATTATGAATTTAGGTCGGATTTTACTTTCCTTTCTTACAACCAATCTTTTGTTAGTTAGTCCAGTGTAAACTCTGGTATACTTATCCAGATCGTGATACTTCAATCTCCTAAGCCGGTAGCTCTAGCCAGGTTCTCATAACCCGCGGGAGATGCGATTAGGGTCTGAGAATTGAACATATATGTATGTTATAGACACTCGTTATCGTATGCGGAATAATGTCAAGATTATTCAGGAGATAAAATGAGCTAGAAACTTAAAAGCTACTAACCTTAGTTTCTTCATAGAGAAGACTATGCTACCGCGCGTTCAGTCAGTAAGATGAGCAGGTTTCAATAACACCGGCGACATCGAGTTTCAACCTCTTCATTTCGAGCATCTAATTAGTATGGATGCTCAGAGCTGTATAACGTGTGTGTGTGCTGGGTCCGTGATTGGATAAGACATGTGCCAGTCTCATTACCGCCCCCAAATAGTGGCAATTAACAGTGACCTCATATCTTCTGCTACTGTACCTATTTAAAGTAGTAGATACCTTCTCAGTGAGTGAGCCATATGCTTTGTTTATTGCTGAGCAATGTGACACAAGGTTTTGGAATTGCCTATCTGTAGTATGTGATATATAACTGAACCAACACAAAGCTATCAAGAAGAAATGCCAAGATTTGCTTGCAGGCCGACGTGGTATTTCCCTTTATTATTCTTAGTGATCAATCCACGGCTGTTTAGAAATACCCCAATTCTCCGTTCACTTTCTACTTTGCGAGATACCTAAAATTAGGACAGCCGACACGAGTACCGTGAGTCTATTAGGCATGTTAGGCATATTTCTCGGCTCGCCAGTTGCTTGGTCCTGACAGATTTTTGTCCGAGAATGCTCTTCTTAATTCTGAGCCCTTTTATTAGATGACACCCTCTTACTCTTTCCTCAGCTCGCAATCACGCAGTTCCGTGTAATGACAATGACTAGCCAAAGTGGTAATTCTCAACTGTCGAGCAAATTGCCTACGGACATAGTAGGCGACGCAATAGACCCTGGCACTGAGCAGCCGAAGCGTTCAGGGGAACGACTGCGGTTTTGGATTATTATACTATCTCTTAGTCTTTTAGGCTTCATTTCTGCCCTTGATGTTGCTATCATACCTCCAGCTCTCCCTACAATAATCGAGGATATCGGGGGCTCTACGCAGTATATATGGATTGCCAACGTCTTTGTATTTGCGTCCTCCGCTCTGCAACCCCTTTTTGGACAGGTCTCCAACATAGTTGGCCGTCGAATTCCCACCGCCATATCGATAGCGCTTTTTATCACCGGCAGCGGCCTTGCCGGCGGTGCGAACTCTCCTGCTCTTCTAATTGTTGGGAGAGGTATCCAGGGCATCGGCGCTGGAGGGATCTACGTCCTTATTGACATTATTTGCTGTGATCTGGTACCTCTTCGCGAACGCGGCAAATACCTCGCTATCGTCCAAGCCTGGGGGGGCGTTGCGGCAGCACTAGGTCCCGTGATCGGGGGTACGCTAGCGGAAAGAGATTGGCGCTGGATATTCTACATCAACCTTCCTATATGCGCTTTGCCGTTGTTGGCCGTCATCTTCTTCATGGATGTTAAAACAGGCGACGGGGCTATGAAGCTAAAGAATATAGACTTCTTCGGCAACCTTCTTTTTATTCCAAGCACCATTTCCGTATTGCTCGGGCTCATTACAGGTGGCAGTCAGCATCCATGGTCTTCTTGGCGCGTTGTTCTTCCACTGGCCTTGGGAGCTGTCGGCTGGGTAGCTTTCCTTTTCCAACAGCGTTTTGCCAACTATCCAAGTTTACCTTTACATCTTTTCGGGAACAGAACATCCGCTGCAGGATATGGGCTCAACTTCCTGTCCGCTGTTCTATTGCAAACCGTTGGATATTTCCTCCCCGTCTATTTCCAGGCGGTCCTCGGCACAAACGTGTCAACGTCTGGGATCGCTTTCCTTCCAATTACTATTGGAATTTTATTGTTTGCGGCACTCGCTGGCATCTTACTGAGCAAATTTGGCTCTTATCGCCCCTTACATGTTGCCGGTTTCGCAGTTTGCATTGTAGGATGTGGGTTGTTCACGGTGCTTGATCGAACTACTTATACTATAGTCTGGGTATCTTTTGAGTTAATCACCGCTATAGGTCTGGGTACCACTGTTTCAACCATTCTACCAGCAATTCTAGCTGCGCTGTCGGAGTCAGACGTGGCATCAGCAAGTGCAGCCTTTGCGTTTGTAAGATCTTTTGGGTTCTCTTGGGGAGTTACAATTGCCTCCGTTATATTCAATGCCACTGTTGATAGGAATCTGTCGGTGGTTTCCCCGGAGTTCCAGAATATGTTGAGAGATGGGAAAGCTTATTCATTTGCTAGCCAAGGGCATCGGCTGAGTAAGGTGGTGGACGCAGATGAGTGGAGCAAGGTAATTGGGGTATATGTTAATAGCTTGAGAACTGTGTGGTGGTTCGCTCTGGGAGCCGGTGTGGTATCATTTCTCATAGTTGGGTTTGAGAAAGGTCTTATGCTTTCAACGGAGTTGAAAACCGAGTACGGCCTCCGGCAGCGGCCGCTAGAGTAGCTACCATGTGACTACTAATGCGGTGAAGAGGAAGGACAAGTGAGCTCTACATACGTAGTGATCTATTGGGTGGTGATCCGGCGTCTAGGGCCACGGACAAAACTATGTGCTGGTGGCAGAAGATACAACCCTTAGTCCCGGGATCGCACATTTCCTTCAACTGGAAGATCGATGAAATTCAATATTTAGCGCAGTATGGGTTGCCTAAGCCTACTCCAGGGGACTTGGGTAGCTTGATAGCACTAATTTACCTTTACTCTGCAATTCGACAATAGATGAGGTTGCTAGAACTGATTTGTGGTTTACTACTCTGAGCGTAGCATAGTTCCACGGATAGTGAATGTAGGATTTGCGTAACTAGCTCAAAAGGCATGGGAGGGGATGCTGTACACTCCATCTACAACATTAGATCATACAGTACCCCCTGGATTAGCTGGCCGTTTCACCACGTAAGCATACGTCACATTCACAGCCTTCTCTAATATATTCGATCAAACTCATTGGCCCCCATCACGATTTCTAGATATACTAGTGCACAGGCAGCATTACACGCGGGAGCTTGGGGCCCTGCGGGTGCTTGAGAGAGTGGTGGTGTGTGTCTAGTAAATGACATTACTCAGATCTAATAAGCCGACTTGATGCACGGTTCGGTCGGGTCCTTGTCATATTATTGGCGAGATTTTAGTTCATTCGGGGTACGAATAAATACACAGAGAATCAAAAATTTCGTCAGCATTGATGCAACTAAAAAGAAACGGGCCGGCTACGCAGCCTCTCGAGCCTGTACGCTGAAAGTAGCACAGAATCGTACAGCGTGGGTGTCACGGATAAGTGGATCTGAACGGATCCCTGCTAGTGATGAATCGGTTCAACTATGGCCCAAGAGATCTTCAGTATATGATAAGCAAGGCTGTTGAAGCAGGCTATGCTGCTCTGACGCTAGTGAAATATTGAATACGAATTGTAGTGTATCGGCAGAGATTTCGAGGCAGGCTCTAGGGGCAAGCGCCATTAAGAGGGCCAATAACACGGCGTTGCCTTATCAATATACGTTATAATTAGCCTAAAGGATAATGACACGTATAGTTACATATATTTCAAGGCCCCGAGATAGGTTCTATTTTGGCGATTTCGATAACAAGGCTTAGAGTCGCGAGGTCGCCGGTAAATCATTTGTTTACATTCCTACGACAGTGTGAAACCTATTTGTATATAACAACCAATCAATTCACATGAAATGTAAGCTAGGAACCCAGATCGATATCTGATGGTTCTAGGCTCATCTATTGTCGCATTCCTATTGAAGGAATACAGATCCCGTGCTTTATGAACCACGTACTAGATACTTAATATCTAATATATTGCAGGAAGCCAGGTAACAGTAAAGACGGGTTGCAGAGGAAGACCTATTACAACGGACCGATCTGTTTTCCTTCCAGCTACTTTCACCACTGCTATTGTTGCATGTGGCTGCGTCCCGTAGTAAGGCAAGTGGTCGAGAAGCGCTGGCCCTTGATATCGCCAATCTAGCTCATTGGCCGGGGCGATAACATGGGTACCTCGTAATGTCGCATTGAGCTGTAAAGAAAGTGACGGTTGCCAGTCAGTCAGTATCTCCTACCAGGTATGTTCCCCAAGTTTTGCACGTCATTGAAATGTTGATTAGGGGATAGTACGTAGCAATTTTAGTAGCCACATCCTATACAAAATTCATTTTTACACCTCCTCTAGCTCCCCTCCCTGCCTCCCCCCTCCTTCTCGTACGTGTTACGAAGGTGTATTACTGTAATTGCTGCGAAGGCTAACCGTACGGCCACTTGCTGTAACTATGCGCTTGTGATGGTATAGTATACAATGTTTATAAACGTAGCACTGCGAACTTAATTTTACGAACATAGTGTTCTAAACGTAGTGTTGGAAACGTAGTGTTACAGACTATACCTGTATTATAGTGTATAATACATAAAAGGGTAGAAACATTTAATTTTTTACAGCGGGGTGTAAAAGATTAAATGTTCACAGCGGTATAGCGGCTTATGGCAGGTATTAGTCCTGTTCTAATTTTTTAGGTATTGCCTAATTAGGAAATCATAGCTGGAGAACTTACTTTCTGAGATTCTCGATTCTCGAAACGAAAATCAAAATCCAATTGGCGGTGAATGTGGTACTGGCCCACCGTAGTACCTATACGGCTAAAGTGGCGTGTATTTGTGTATGAATGGGAAATTGGTGGCATCCCCAGCCAAAAAGGGTGGCAGACGCAGGTGAGCTAGAAAATCAGGGTCTGATCTCTCCTCGATTCTAAATTTAGATCCTGGGAGTTACAGCAGCCATATGGCCGTACGGTTGGCCTTCGCGGCAATTAGTGGAAGCGATCCGTACAGATTCGTCGCTGTGGTGGCTTTCGTGGCTTTGCCCACACAAGTGTATTTCAACTCCTTGGTTCACCGTAGCTGCTTGTAAGAATTCCCAGGCTCCTGAATGGAGTATTATCCGAAGTAACAATCTTACGTTTCATGGTGAGATAGGGTGGAGCGAGTAACTAAGTAGACTGATATCAAAAACGAAGAAAAAGATTGTTAGAGTATGTTCATTTGTTGGTTTGTCCGGCATCGCTACATCATCCGTGAGAATGCAGCGCACAAGGGGCCAAGTTAGACATATTAAGAGTGGCTGCAAAAGGCCATTCGCCATACTAAATAGTTTGGCTTCTGGCCCCTAAGCTAAAATTAAAGTAAATTTGGAATTATGGTTCAAAGAAGAAAACACACACAAGAAGTCTAAAGTTATTTTTGGCATCTTTTGATGGGAGGATATGATTTAATTCTTACTTTATTCCCAGGATTTACCATTAAGCTTTGTTAATATGTAGCTCGCAAGAATCTAAAGTTTCTCTCTGGCTTGAATCTGGGGGGCAATGGGGTTCGCATGAGTCCATAGGCTTTGTCTGGCTTGTGACGCTTTTAGTTTTCTCTTATCGTACATCGGTATATATCACGAATCATAGTTATTCTTAGCGGGGCGTCAGGCTTTGTAGTATTAAAGTTAAAGGCTTCTTAAACATTTATGTTTAAAAACCCATATATACAAGGAAGGTGTTATAGACTACCAGTGTTACGATCAAGGGCATCTATATATAGCGAAAGTTCACTGGCTTTGTCTATGTCACAGTTCGCTCATGAAAGGCCAAAAATCATCTATTTAAGGAGACCGTCAAATCAGCGACGTCTAAAGACCAATAACGGCCCATCATGAGTCGACGAGTAAACATGGTATAACTGGAACTCGCTGGCCCTATGTCTCATGGGGCTTGTTGGATCTCCAGTCGCGCCAACACGGCCTAATTCACCTCGCACTGCTTCAAAGTCGAACAGCCAGATAGTTTTGGCAATCACAAGACAAATCTCCCGATAGGCCATCTTAATTCCTGTGCACGCACGCATACCCGCTGAGAATGGCATGAAGGCTGCCCGCATAATCCTTCCTTTCTCAGATGATGCATTCAACCAACGGTCAGGGCGGTACGAGAAAGAGTCCGGAAAGTAATTCTCGTTGTGATGGAGTGCATAGATATTAATACCGAACTGTACACCTTTCGGAATGAGATTACCGTCGATCAAAATATGCTCATTTACGCTGTAATCCTCTCGCCATAGAGTGCTGGGAACCGGTGGGGACAAGCGTAGTGCTTCGTCAACGCAAGCCCGTAAGTACCGGCAAGACTTTAGAGTGGCATTATCTCGAATATCGGAGCAAGACACGAATTTGGTCCGTACCTCTTCTGCTAGCCGAAGATATGCCTCCTGATTCCTCGAAAGATAGAAGAATAAAGAGCTAAGGGCCGTAGAAATCGTGTCACCTCCTGAAATACATATGATGAGTCAATAACAACTCCAACAAGCGACTGATGCTTCTTACCAGCACTTAAGAAGAACAGAGCCTCGGACCATATATCGGTAAGTCGAATAGATCCAATAGAGCTATCAGTAGCTTCAGGAAATATAGAATAGAGATCATGATGGGCATCCTTGGGTTGAGAAAGGCGAGAAATAATCATTGTTTCAAGTAGATGCAAGTACTTCTCGCGTAATCCAAAGCTAAACAGTTGAATAATTGAGTCAATTTTCAGAAGTCGCAGCATTGGAAGTTGCATGAAAATGTTGGCCCGCCAACTCGCATTTGCAAATCCACCAAATATGAATCGATTTGTAGGATTGGTCTGAGTTCTTAGAGGATATCCAAACGCTAGCAGACCGATTATGTCAACTGCAAGTCGCTGGCTATGCTTGGTCATATTCACGACGCGATCCCTTCTGATGCAGTCGGAAATCTGGTCAATGAAGACGTCGATTTGTTGCAACATCTGAGGCTCGAATAGGCGCATGCAGTGGTCAGAGAGCACTTGTTTTACCACCTTACGTCTCGATCGGTGCATCGCTTTATCGATGATGTTGAACATATTGAACACGCCCGGTGGCGACTGTGTGAGCAGGTAGATGCGAGATTTGGAAACTTGTTCATTAGAATAGATGTCTGCCGTACAGTTCGACATCAGATATCAACATGAGCCGTTGACATAAGGACCTCTTACCCTTGGCAGCTTGTATTGTATTGAATACTATTCGATTCGGGCCCAATCTCAGTACAGAGCCTAATATATCGTTAGTACAGGGATTTGCTCATTATTATTCCAATAAAAACTTGCCATATTTCGTGTGACCAGCCAATGTGGCGAGATGCAGTTCTTTTTTGAAAGCGAAGAAACACGCATATGCATTGGTAATTTTGGCGAAGGCAGGTCCAGGATAGTGATGTAAAGGGTGAAAGCGGTATTGATAGATTACGTATAACCAAAACTAAAGACTTGTCAACTTTTGTTTTTATAAGTTAGTATGAAAGCTCAAACCATAATGTGAACTAAGGCCACCCCAAAGTAAAGATATATCGTAGCAGTATACATGTTTGCAGACTTTTTGCTCTCAGTTATATATAAGAGAAGGTATGCAGCGTATCTGCAACACCGTCGAACAGACGGGAATGTCCAGCTAATATATTAGGAGCCGCCACATATACACCCCACCTCACGTCAGTTTTTGACCGACAAGTATCTTGTTTATGTAGCATTCAGCTTAGTGTTCACTACTTTCGGCATCCCACTGGCGCTTCCCACTTCTCCAAAGCTTTCTCCTCTTTCTCTCTGCTTTTCTTTTCTGATCATCGGTCAGTTATTCTTCAACATTGTTGAATGATCCTAATAGCCAAGATGCCTTATGTTATGGCCACCATCTTTGCTGTGCTTGCAGGAATCTATGGCTTTCTCTGGGCCCTATTGCAGCTTACCCAGGATGCCAGAGAGCCTCCTAGCATAGACTCTACAATCCCTTTCATCGAACCACTTGTGAAGATGGGATTCCGAGGGTTCAGATACTGGGCTTCAGAAAGGTACAACATTTGTTTACAGGGCAATCCCTCATTCTGAGCTAACATCTCACCATCAGCCGTCCGCCAATTCATACCCTACGCCTGCCTGGAGTCCGTCTCTATATCGTCAATTCGACCTCGCTCATTCCTGCTGTACATCGCAAGTCGCGGCATATCTCCTTCGGGCCTGTGATAGTGTGGATGGCTTCTACTTTAATGGGAGTCAGTGATGTTGGCCTTGAAGTTGCAAGCCAAGACCCGTTCGATGACCATGGGTTTGCCATCGGAACCGCCAAGACAATACATCCAACTCTTGCGCCTGGAGAAATGCTCGATCAATTGAATAGAGCATCCATTCAAGTTATCGCCGCGTCTCTGGATTTACTACGAAGCAAAGGATCTGATGCCCAAGTTGCCATGTACAAATGGGTTTGTCAAGAAGCTATGATCGCCACTACTCAAGGCATCTACGGGCCTCGGAACCCTTTCAAAGACCAAGCCTTTCGACAAGCGTGGTTGTAAGCACTACAATCCAATGATCCTAATGTCCCGTGTCGAATGAGCTAACTGTTAACTGCCTTAAGCGATTATGAACCCGGTTTGGTGCCGCTGATGATAAATGTATTGCCCCAATTGACAGCCCGAAAATACACCAAAGCTCGTAGGACTCTAGCAGCTGGCTTTGAGGAGTACTTTACTGGAGGTGGGCATTCTGACGTGGCAACTTCTTCATTTACAAAAGAGCGATTTCGCTTCTTGACTGGGCGTGGGATGCCTATCCGCGATGTCGCTGCAATGGAAGCTGCAGTCTCCATCGGTCTGCTAAGCAATACGATGCCTGCAACGTTCTGGTTTCTGTTGCACGCGTACTCTGACCCATATATGCTGGAGGATTGCCGAAACGAGCTTTCACAAGCGGTTCATGAAACAGGTGGCGTTTGTGTAATCGATCTTGCTTTCGTCAAAACCTCATGCCCGATATTACTCTCAGCTTTCAAGGAGGTCCTGCGATTTCATGGTATGGGCATGTCTACACGTATAATTGGTGAAGACCAAATGCTCGAGGATCAGTACCTTCTCAAGAAGGGTAGCATACTATTGATTCCGGCTACGGTTCAGCACAGCCTTCGAAGCGTCTGGGGCGAAGATGTCGATCGCTTCTCCTACAAGCGGTTTCTCTCGGATGACACAAGCAAAAAAATAGCGTCACGCAACTTGATAGCCTTTCGCGGGTTTGGGGGCGGATCATCATTATGTCCCGGACGTCACTTCGCCGCAACTGAGATTTTGACATTTGCATCCCTAATGCTTCTACAGTTTGATGTGGAACCGGTGAAGGGCATGTGGAGCATGCCATCTGTGGAGAAAACTAATCTGGGCATATCTGTTCACCAACCGGATTACGATATTGAAGTTGCAATCCGGCCCAGAAGCGATAAACGTTGGGTTGTTAACTTCACTGGCTCAGATAAAGTGATGGGCGTATCGGCTGAAGATCTCGAGAACCAATGAAGAGGAATTGTGCATCACAAGAGCATATCGGCAGTAATGCGTCTCTGCCACGGCCACAGGCATCAGAACAGCTTGACGGCTACGCAGTATTTCTGATCTGTTACATGAAATTTCATAGAAGTGTCGCATTATGTCTCACAGCATAGACTACCACTCATTTCATGATGTCCACGTCTGGTCTAGGCCCGAATGCTTCCTAGCGTCCTGATGCAATTTATATTATTAGGAAGTACGTAAGGTAGTACTGTCACTATCACTATGCGCAAGGGACGTAGCAATTTCAATACTCTCTAACGCGAATAGCATTTAATTGTATTTGTTATAGCCGAGTCGCGCTGTTATGTAGGCTGGCGAGGTCTGTAACATGTGGTTTTGGCGCTTAGAAGCCAAGCAGGTGACTGACTCACGAGGTCCATTTGGATCACACATCGCTCCATGCTAGCACGTAGACTAAATTGTAATATTTCTCGTCCTACCGATCGCAGCTTTGAAGTCGTAGTTCTTGACAGCCTGCTTCGCAATTGGAGATAGCGGAGGTTGCGCGTATATGGTATCCATTCCCCAACGTAACATCATCCCTACCTGACGACAGCCTGCTTGAAACTACGGGCCGAATTTCTGCTATACCTGATGTAAACAAAACCCACATGTCACGGAACAGAAATGCAGCTCTATACCATCGCACTACCTATCAAAAGATAGAACGTTGTCAAGTCGGAGACTTGACCGTCTGCAGCCACTTATGTAGTTGGAGCCGTGACATCACGCTTGGCAACAGCCTGCTTCAAGAGATGATTTAGGCTAATTCTTTTTCGTCACTCTCACCGAATATTCAATTGTAACGGGCATTTAAGACTATTCTTGGCGTTCTCTCGTGGTCACAAGAATTGGCTCCTTGGTGCTGCTAAGATAATACAGATTGGGAGTCTGGATGCGAGGCAACCCTTTTTGTCTCGATTGGATTGGACAGACGTCCGAGCCTAGATATTATAGTCGTTCACAACAGCACCCTGCCTATCACGAGGAATTCCGGTTGTAAGTGCGGCACCCTCATTTTTTCCCCAATGTTACATTCATAAGATGACTTCATGTCTTAGCCTTACACTGGGTCGAATCTGACATACTGTTACGACTTCTGGATACTGATAGCAACGTAGGGGTACGTCGCGAATACTTGTTGTCGCACAAGGAGCTCCAACTACTACATCTACAGGCTAGAGATCTATATACAAAATTCCTTCTTTGGTCTGTCTCTCTAGACAAGCGGTATGCAGCTATAAGTATCACAAGGCTTTGCGAGAGTCTGACACATGCATTAATATTAATACTACCCCACCAAGACACATATAGTCTTCTTTGCTAGTATTGCAAGACATGAGAAGGATAGAGCAAGAGGGTTCATTCTTTGATCCTGTGAAAATCCCCGCCAATTATCTTGGCTGCTGTCGGCCCGGGCCGAAGAACAACATCTTGGGCGTAGGGGGGGCCATCTAAAATATCTTCGAATGAGTGCTGCCTTAGAAGGACCGTTTAACGGTGGCGTCTGAGTCTCCACTACATCTTGACTAGAGCTGCAGCACTGTCATCGCATTTTTCGCAATATCTTCAGCCTTATGATCACTAATTACTAGAACCAAAAATAGCTAACTTGTTGATAGCTAAGCTGATTAAGGGGTGGAAGCTAAAGAGGAAAGAAAAGAAAATGAAATAAATAAACAAAGCTGCAACAAGGCCAGTCAATATAGCAGACAGTCCATATTTGAAAGGGTAAGTTGGAATTTACCGCATTGGGAGTCACCTATGTATCTATATGTGTGATTAGGCATACCACAGATTTTTGTCTAGGCCCTTTTTGCTACACCTAGTATTGGATCAAAATGGACAGTAGTTGATATATGCCACTAAGTAATATCGAAGGAACCAAGTACTTTCGCTAGGCCCCCCATCACCTTTACTATGAATAAGTTGATAACTTATATTATCACGAGCCAGCCGCGTTGAATCCGCACCGTTGATCGTGTTTCACTCCTGAATCCATCCTAGTTATATACTTAACACCGATTCCAATACGCCTTTCAATCTAGTGATACTCAATTTTGTTATCACTTCGGCTCTATTATCAACCACGTCTCGCCATTATGACATCCTTACCACCAGACTTTGACCCTTCAACAACTTCTTTTGGAGTTCCACCGCCGGGATCTCTTTCAAACTTCCAAAACCCCCCAAGCCAGGCTTGGGTTGTTGAGGTTTCGGTCTACATTACGCTTCCGTTGATGATAGGCTCCTTTGTTCTTCGTCTTCTGGCCCGTTTGCGCACTCGCCAGTTGGGAGTTGACGACTGTAAGTAACCGTGTAACTTATGAGGTATATCCATTTGCTGAGAATGCAATCTTGACAGATATCTGTTTTGCCGCCGCGGTGAGTTCCGTCAATGGTGTTGTAGGCAAGGTCGGCAACTGAAATGATCGCAGATCGTGACTGTTCTGTTCAACGCTTTCATATTAGCCCAATGTGCGTAATCGAACTTCTCATTCTACCCTCCAGAACCTTTTGGCACGGCACTACTGATACAGCATTTCGGGTCAAGACTGGAATGGTATCTACGGACGGCATTGGTGGGATATTCCCATTTCTGCTGTTAATTACACATATCTCGTGGTAAGACCCCTTTTCCGATTCACGAACAGAATTGCAGCTGATAATAGTGTCAGAGATTGGTTGGCGTCTTGGTAACATACAATATTGCTGCCATGTTGATCAAGATCTCACTATTCGCTCTATACCTTCGCTTATTTAACCCCTCGAAAATAGCGAACTTCCTAATTTGGCTGGGGTTGTCCTTTGTATCGGCTTTTTATCTTGTTTCGTCGATTGTTACCCTCGTTTTCTGCGTGCCACATGCAGGTGACGGGGGATGGGGGTCTCCTAAAAGTTTTCAGAGATGTGCCCTGCCACAAACTTACACTGTAGTTGCGGCTGGTGTTGTTGGGACCGTGGTTGACTTTTATATTCTGTGCATTCCACTGCGCATGGTCTCTAAATTGATGTTGTCATTTCGAAAGAAGATAGCCATCGCCAGTATCTTTCTGACAGGTCTTGTGTAAGATATTTTCTTTCCCTTCGCAGTGGTACATATTGTCTGCTTACAATGACCAGGGCTTGTACTTTCTCCATCGTTGGCACGTACTTCCGTTTCCAAATCCTCGATGGTGTGCAGCCCATGGACTATACATGGTCAGCTGCTGTGGCTCAGGGACTGAGGTGAGCCATAATTTTCTGCCATGCTAAGTAAAGTCATGTCTCACATTAAGTTAAAGTGCCATAGAACTTAACATTGGCTTGGTTTGCTGTTGCTTGCCTGTCAGTGCCGTCATTTGGAAGAGATTGTATCAGGGCTCTCGAGGTTTCTGGGACTACCTGAAAGGCTATTTTCAGTCTGTATCCGGAATCAGAACTACCGGCCATCTTAGTCAGAATGGTGTACAGTTGAAGCCGAACTTCCACGATAGACTACCCGAAATCCCTGGCGCTCAGCTCACCTGGCTCCATTCTTTCTTTCGAAGAACGTTGCACACACTTCCCTCCCATAACAACATTGATGTGAGCACTCATGGCTCCACAGACATTGAATCATCGACTGGCCTTGATTACCATAATCACTTGAAAGGTGGGTCAGCTGTGTAAACAGCAGTCGCCGCATCTTTTACTGCATCAACGCTTATGGTTTGGAACATGAGGGGAGTGATAAGATCCTATAAGAGAAGCAGTGTGATCATGAGTACCGCAGATTATTTACATCTGGATTCTCCGTGCTCATTCACATCATCTCACTATATTCTTCCTTAGTTTAGCTACCTTGTTTTCATTTCGATGTACTACATGATTTACGACGAACATGATGATGATGCTAAGCAACTTGGTACTCTGATCCAAGTCGTTATAATGTCGGTTCACCTGGAAATCCATATGGCGGCATCGGGAGGCCCTCTGAGTACTTATTCAGTGATTTAAAAAAAGAAAGCACGCTCATTACAAGAAGGACTAAGACTCCAATCAGCTTATCCCTATATGCATTGCCAACATAAATTATTATGAGAAAGATCCTCACTAGAGCTTGTAGTAAGTCTGAGAAATGCAGCGTGGCAAATATTCTCGGGCGATAAAAAGAATGTCATGGGTATGAGACAAGCCAACGTAGCCAGAATAACGAACCCAGTCGTAATAATCAACATGACCGATAAAAATAGAGCTTTCTCCAATCCAGGACGACGGGATTGTAGCAACGCAAGTGTGACACCAGTAGCTATTATCAATTGCGATCAGCCTTGTGCTTCTTGCTCATAGAACAATGAGGCAGCGCAAACCTAGGATATGGTAGACCAGCTCCAAGGAAAGAGGAACGTTGCAAGACATTAGCGAAGTGCCGGCTAGAATTTAAAATAAGTGGATGTAGATAGAGGACTTTTGTGGTCTGGAGATTACAAAAGGTGTTGATATTCGTGAAAGAGCGACGAGAACGTAGAATAAATAGGTTTTATTAAAGAAACAGGAAAGATCATTCATACAATATTAAACGGTTTGTTTCTTTGTTTGGCGAGGGGGGCCATTGTGATACACTATCGATGCCCAAAGCCCCAGGTGCCTCACGTTGCATGCATATGCTAAATTTACATCCTGGTGTGGTTGCATCATATATTGGTACTCTGGCCATATTGTGGGCCACATAACATTTTAGATTAACTGCTGCCGCCAATTGAATGCATGAATTGGCTTCGAGTCTTTGTCAAAATGCAGCCCGACAATTAATCCGGCGACGTTGCAAGGAGATGTAACCGGCATGCTACTGAAAGTCGACCGACAATCTCTACGTATCATCACTATTACACGGAATAGCCCCCAGGTAGGGAAATGCAACTACCCGTCTACCAGAGCTTGGTCGGCAATATCGTGTGACCAATCCGCAGGTCAAGTTTGAAATAATTCAGCTATTCGTGTTTGCTAAATGCTGCGAAATGGGCCTGAATCATCTCGGCATGTAGATGCGAAGTTATTAGTGTATATATAGACCTAGGGTCGCTGCGAAGGGCGAATGAGAAAGGCAGACTGGTACGCCTCATTGATGCCTAGGAAGATTAATGCAATATTTATTAAAGCATCGTCTTAGTTACCACGTACCAATATACTTGACTATACCTCTTCTCCTCCAGCTTGAACAACGCTTTGAACAATATGAGCCTTCTGGTCCCCGCCTCCGGCGAGGCCATCGGGATACAAACACCACCTCCATCGGAACAACCGTGCCAGCGTGACCACGTCACCGTGTGCTTCAGCAACCTTGACTGCTATGGTTCCAAGACCTCAGCCCAGGTCCAAGAAACGTTTTTTTCATATCTCATCACCTGGCCAAAATTCCTCCTGTCGTTCCCGTGGCAGCGTAGAAATGAACGGTCACAGATTCTTTACAATCTTCACGGAATTATCCATCCTGGAGAAATGTTATTGGTCCTGGGCCCTCCTGGAAGCGGGTGTACCACACTTCTCAAGACTATTGCTCAACAAACAGATGGCATTCATCTTGGTGGCAACACAAAGATAACATATAGAGGTGAAAGCAAATTCCATATTCCCCCATTTGCCTCGAAACGTCCGCTCCAAAACTATCACTACACTTTCTATTGACCACCAATTATGAAATCTACTCCATGGTACAGTGTCTGCTATATCATTATATTTGTCAGCTAACTCCATAGGTTTAATAGGCCTTTCAGTCCGACCAACACATACTCCTCGCATTGGGAATTTAATCTACCTTGCTGAGCACGATGTGCATTTCCCCGAACTAACCCTTGGACAAACTCTCAATTTTGCAGTTTCAACCCAAAGATCACAGTCTCAGTCAACTTCCGATGCCGGGAATGCCATTGCCTCTTCTTTTGGATTGGGTGATGTATTCAACACCAAGGTCGGTGACGCTATAGTCCGTGGAATCAGCGGCGGAGAGAGGCGCCGAACAAGCATTGCCGAAACGTTCATTGCAGGTGCCGCTGTCCAATGCTGGGACAATTGCACAAGGGGACTTGACAGCTGGACAGCTAATCATTTAGTACGGCTTTTGGGTCAGTCAGTTCACCAGTTGAAAACGACATTGTGCATGAGCTTATACCAAGCTTCCGAGAGGATATACAATGTGAGTTCTTCTACCTCTAAATTGCCAATATCGCAATTAAGCTGACACTTTGCGATAGGAATTCGATAAGGTTCTTCTCTTATACGAGGGACATCAAATCTTCTTTGGGCCGAATAGCGATGCAGCTGATTATTTCCTTCGACTCGGCTTCTCTATGCCAGATCGCTCAACCACGGCAGATTTCTTAACCTCTATTACAAGCCCTTCTGAGCGCACCGTACGGGAAGGCTATGAAAACAGAGTCCCCCGCGTTCCGGAAGAGTTTGCCGCTGCCTGGCAACAAAGCCGGGAGTGTCAGGTACTGCTCGAAGAGATTCATCGCTCAACGATAGATTCTTCAGGTCCTTTAGAGGGGACCAACCAAGGCTCAAAACAGCCAATTAAAAGGGAGAAATCAAGGTCACGAATCCTTCTTATGTTTGTCGATGTTACAGGAGTTCTAACCCTTTTCAGGTTGGCTGCATCTTCATACAAACTTCCGGCCACGATGCAGGTCAAAGTTTGTCTCCAACGAGCATTCCAGCGTGCAAAAAACAACATGGCGCCCTTAATATTGGGCGTTTTGGCCAACAGCATTCTTGGTATAGTTGTTGGAAGTGCATTTTACGACCTGGGGGACTCTGCGGAGAGTATTCGGCCGAGATCGATAGTTCTATTCTTTGCTTTGATGGTCAATGCATTCGCTCCAGCAATTGAGGTAAATTATTGCTCTTATAATTCCCTTGCTCTACGATCCTCCTTGACGTTCCCGTGTAGGTTTCCCTTATGTGGACACAACGCCCGATTGTAGAAAAGCATAAGCGATATGGCTTTTATCGACCATATGCCGAACGACTGGCCTCCCTCATTTGTGACTTACCGTCAAAAGTAGCTATCGGCTTCGGTATTCACCTCCCACTATACTTCCTTTCTAACCTTCGCCGGAGCCCTTCGGCTTTCTTTACCTACTGGTTGTTGATGTTTGCTAATATTATTACCATGTCTATGGTTTTCCGTACTATTGGGTCTATCTCGAAGACAAGAGAAGAGACGATGACGCCGGCCTCAATTCTAGTTCTTCTTTGTACAATTTATACAGGGTTTGTTGTGCCGGCAGCATACATGGTCCCATGGTTCAGTTGGTTTCGATACTTAAATCCTTTGACTTACACATACGAAAGTTTGATGATCAATGAGGTAAGCTTGCTTCAGTTGAACGAAGGTTTATCTGGTTACTCCATCTTCCACATCACTTATACTATGTGACATATAGTTTCGCAGCCGCCAATTTCCATGCCTAGCGATCATACCAGACGGGCCTGCTTATAGTCAAATCGAAGCGAGGTTCCGTACTTGTGCCTTGATGGGCGGCGAGGCAGGAAAACAAGAGATCAATGGTACACTCTATCTTGATCTGAAATATGGGTTTCAATCGACTCACCTTTGGAGGTATGTGGGCCGAAAGACAGATAATATGATCCCACAAAACTAATGAAACATTGGTCTAAGAAATCTAGCGATACTTCTAGCACTAGCTATAGCTTTTTGCCTTTTTCATCTCCTTGCCGCCGAATATGTATTAGCGAGACCAAAGAGAGGGGACACACTGATATTTAGGAACAAAGTGCCCCAGAAAGAGAGAAACATTCCAGATGAGGAGCTTGGTCGAAGTCAGTTTATACGCCTTGCATGCCACAAGGGTACTAGTGACAAATCTGTACACAATCTTCATGATATGGGACAGCATTTGCCACAAAAGGCTGCCACTATTCACTGGGAGAACCTCACTTATCAAGTGAAGACCAAAAATGGAACTCGGAACATACTCACGGATGTGAGTGGTTGGGTGAGACCTGGGACTTTGACTACACTCATGGTAAGAAACCATACATAGATGGCCATCAAAATCTGATAGATGTACAGGGAGTCACTGGTGCTGGAAAGACAACGTTGTTAGACCTACTGGCCGACCGGATATCTTCAGGACAGGTTAGCGGAGCGGTATACATCAATGGGAATCGTCGCGATAAACAGTTTAGGAGTCGAATTGGCTATGTCCAACAAGATGATATACACCTTTCCACTGCGACAGTTCGAGAAGCACTTCTCATGAGCGCCATGTTGAGACAGCCGAGATCAATCTCGAAGCAGGAAAAGGAGGATTACGTAACCAAGATCATCAAGCTGATGGACATGGCCTATTTTGCCGACGCTGTGGTAGGCAGGGTTGGAGAGGGCCTCAATATCGAACAGCGAAAACGTTTATCTATTGCCGTGGAGATGGTCGCTAGACCCGATATTCTCCTGTTTCTAGGTAAGTCTTTTTGCCATCGATGAAATAGAGTCTTCATAACTAAAAGGTAACTTAAAAGACGAGCCGACATCTGGTCTTGACAGCCAAACCGCCTGGTCCATCTGTGCTCTTCTCCGCCAGCTAGCAGATCATGGTCAGACTATTATGTGCACAATTCATCAACCGTCATCTCAGATACTTATGATGTTTGATCGACTACTCCTTCTGGATAGATGTGGCCAGGTTTTATACTTTGGGGACCTTGGGCCAAACTCATCTACCATGATTTCGTACTTCGAGTTAGCCGGGGCTCCTGCCTGTGGCTCTGCGGAGAACCCGGCAGAGTGGGTTCTTGACGTAACTGGTAATAGGCAGCTCACGTTCTCCAACCCTCGCCATCCCCAGCTAGTCGACTGGGCAAAGCACTGGACGAACAGTGAACAAAACCAGCAAATCCTCAAAGAGTTGAAAACCCTCCGAGTCCCTAAGTCACGCGACGGTGAGGCTTCGTCTTCTAGTAACTCGCGGAAGGAGTTCGCGGCAAGCTACATGAGTCAAATGTTGCTAGTATCAAGACGAATCTTTCAGGAGCAGTGGAGGGATCCAATTTATTTATATTGCAAAATATCACTTAGTATTGGGCTGGTATGTCACCCCTTTCCCTTAATTTCCCAACCCTTCTTTATTCTTTAGACAAAGTTCTTTTCACCTTCTCAGGGTTATCTAGAGTCATCTAACTATGGCTAGTCCTTGTTCAACGGGCTCTCCTTTTTTAGGGTGCCACTCGACATCCAGGGCATAACGAGCCTCCTGTTCTCAATTTTCCTCATTACGCACCTCTTTAGCAGTATTGACAGGCTAATTATTACCAAGTTTATTAGCGGCCGCGAGTTATTTGAGTGTCGTGAACGTGATTCTAAGACATACTCGTGGGTAATCTTCGTCGCATCGAATATACTGGTGGAGCTCCTGTGGCAGACCATTGTCTCAGTCCCTGTTTTTGCTACGTGGTATTATCCAACAGGCCTCTACCGCTTAGGCAATATTACATTTAGTACGAGTCAACGAAGCGGCCTGATCTTAGTTTTAATATGGCTATTCAACCTTTGGGCAGCTACATTATCGCAGGTCTTTGCTGCGCTGATGAGTCAAGATGCATTAGCAATGCAGCTTGCGACCTTGAGCTTTTGGTTATCCCTAGTTTTTTGCGGGTAAGGAAACATATTAACCTAGCCTATTATTAACCCAACGGGGAGTAAGCTAAATGCTAATTCCGAGTGCAAACAGGGTACTTGTTCCGCCCGATAGCCTCCCCAGCTTCTGGATATTCTTATACCGCGTATCGCCTCTGACGTACTTCGTAGGAGGGATTGCAGTCGCTGCTGTCTCTAACTCACAGCTCCACTGCTCAGAAATAGAGACGCTGAAAGTGTCAATTCCGGAAAACTTTGGTGGAGGAGCCCAGTCCTGTGAGGAGTACCTGGCACAATACATCAATGCGACAGGTGGTTATCTCCTCAATCCCAGCGAAACCAATGCCGATTGCCAATATTGCCCTGTTTCAAATACGGACATTGTATTAGAAACTTTTGGCATTAATCCTAGTTACAGGTGGCGCCCCGCAGGCCTGATGGTTATTTATGTCGTGTTCAATATACTAGCAACCTTTATAGCTTATTATTATGCTAGAGTGCCTCGCAGGGTGAGGGCATTGAAGACCAGTTCATAAACAAGAGATTTGGAGGAGGCAAAAGTAGGTAATGGGTATTAGGAGATAGTGACCATTAGAGTAGGATAATAACAATCGTACTTATCACAAGCACAGAGTCAATGCAATTGGTGTATGTTTATTTTCTTGAGCTAACTAACAATTGTCTCATTTTCCATCTACAACAATTTAGGGGGTCGATTCATCGGAAGATCAGGGCTGCAATTTACGTCCAAAAGAAAGCTAAACTCCACGCTTCCAACTGCAGCTTAGCTCATCCTATATCCCTAGCCGGTTAACATCACGAGCCAAAGCATCAATCTCACCCGCATGCCTAACACCCTCGGCAGCTCGATGATCCGCTCCTCCGACAGGGGCACCGCATTCCGGGCACCTAGCCCGTTCCATTGGCATGCCACATTCTCCAACAGTGAACGGGTGACCATTCGCGCACGTGTACCAATGACCGGTGCCTAAGAACTCTCCGGCCATAGCTCGATACACAGCTCGCATCTCCGCCGCCGATACCTCGGTATAGAAGACAGCGTCACGCAGCATCTTCTCTGCCGCGTCAACTTCGGCCTCGAGGATTTGAGTAGAGGGATACTTGGTAAGGAGCTCGCGTGCAGCGGTCACGTGAACTGCTGCTTGGTCTTTCAACTTCGCGAGACTCTGAGAGACTGTCTCTTTCTGCTTCGAGTCTTCCGACGGCTCGGGGGTAAGGGCGCGGGCGAAGGAGCAGAATTTGGCAAAGTAAATATGGCCTTCGACTTGCTCACGTGGGTAATGAGCTGATTTAGCCATGTCAATCAGACTCTCGCAGTCCTTCATCTGTTTCGTGAGGTCCAGCTTGATCTCTGGTCGCCGAGTGATAAGGGGTTGACGAACTGTCATGAAGTCGGTAAAGATAATGATTTCGCACTTGAGTGATAACGCGGAAGCTTGCAATAAGCCTTTTGCCTGGAGGACTGACTCATCAAAAACAAAATCTTTAGTGACCTGTTGCTGTCTCGATGCAAGCCGGACGAATTCCGCGACTCGTTGCAGGGGCTGCTCCTCTTTGCGGACTTGGCCGATGAAAGTGCTGACCCGAGCCCAAAGTCTAAGCGCATCACTGTATCTCGGATCATCAATCCACTGGCAAATCGAGCACAGTTGCTGAAAGCGGCCTTTGCCCATCACAAGCTTAGACGGACGAGTGGTTTTTAACTGCGCCACGGGAACCTTGGCTTTTTCTAGACCTATCTGTACGTTCACAAGTTGGTCTGCTAACTTCAAGTATTCGCTGTGTGACCAAGCCATAAACTTCTTGGTCGCCTCATCCAGAGTTGCACGACGAATGATTCTGCCGTACCTTGCGATGTTTCGTAAGGAACCTCGGCAGGAGGGACACTTTTTGACCTCGTCCATTGAAAACGGCATAGAGCTACTGGACAGAGCGACTGGGCTTGGGCTATCTTCAGGGGACATTTGGTAGTGCGCTTTCAAATCCATTACCCCGTCCATGTTAGACTTAGTTAGGAAGTGGCCACAATCAGGAAAGATGCATGGATCCTCATCAAGGTTGACCTCGTGGTACTGCATACCCATGATCCAATCGATGGTAGTGGACTTGATGTCCTCACTACAGCACGTCTGGCAGTATTTTGTATCAGGGCACGCTTCTCCACAGAGCGAAGGACATTGATGCCCGCATTGTAGAAGCTTTTCACATCTTTTAGAACAAGGAACCCAGTTGCATGGTGCCGCACAAGGCATCGTGCATTTTTGGTGAGGACATGCGGACGAGCAACGCTGCTCAGCACAAGGAGCACAAGGCTCGTGGCACTGCTTGCTGCATCTTGAGTGGCTGCAGCGCACTTCACAGGGATTAGAGCAGGGAGAACATTTCTCTTGGCCATGACAAGGCTTTTGACAGGTATGGTGGCAAGCAGTGTAATTACGATTGCAGGGTTGTTGACAGACTTGATGATGCTCGCTTGTCACTGCACCGTCTTTTCGAACTTTGCAGCGGTGGCACTCGCTACGACAAGCATGGCCACAGGGTTGGGGGTCGCCACAGATACTGGTGCATCTATAGTTTGCAACGGTCACATCAACGTGACAGGGGACTATGACTGTATGTCCACATCCAGGTACAGCTTTGGTAGTCATCTCTCTGCATACGATAGAAGATGGGTCTTGAACCTGCCAGCAAAAGGCGGTTTCTTTCTTGTGACCACAAGACAAGACCAAGTTTAGCTTCTCGAGCCTCTCGGTGCATTTCGGCTCGCAGACATCGCCACAGGACAGTCTACAAGGGTGACTGCAGCCTTTCTTCATGCGAGGGCACGGCTCTAGACATTTGACAGCTTGGTGAAGCACTTGGGAGTGACATCTGTTGATGCAGGCATGCCCACAGGACAATCGTCGATCACATTGCCGAAGACAGCCTCCCTCGGGAGAAAACTGTAGAAAGTGATCAGGCGTCGACACCTCAATCGGATGTTCAGGGTGACGAGGGCACCGCAACTGCAGGACAGGGCCAATATTGCCCTCATCTCTAAGCATATTAATAACCTGCGCCCACATGGGCACGTGTCCGTAAGTATCCGCATTGCCGATTAGATACATGCCGTGCTTGGCTCTGGATAAGAGCACGTTGATGCGATTGGGGGTACTCAGGAATCCGCAGCGCTGCTCGCTATTGCTCCGAACTAGGGATATGACTACAACCTTAGCTTCTTCACCTTGAAAGTTGTCCACAGTGGCGAGGCGGATGCTCTTTAGGAGGGTCGTGCGAACAACAGCATTTGATACACGGGCAGTAGATTCTTCTTGTTGCGCAGCTTTGTCGGCTTCCAGCACCTCTAACTCCTCAAGATCCCTTTCACCAACCGAGATTTGGAATAGGGACTGCATTACTCGTCGGAGGCGAAAAAGTTGCCCAAGATACGGGGTAATAACAGCGATATCATCAGGGCCATATGTACCTTGTCGGACTAGATGCTGTACAAACGCCACCGTCATATCAACTTCGAACGAGTTAGTGTGAGAGGTAGATGAGGGGTCCTGTTGCTGTGCTCGATCTTCTAGCACCGTATGCTGAAGCCAAAATAGACGCTTTCGCAAACCGTGAACTTCGGGATACTCGGTCACAGCACCACCATCCACTAGAGAGGGGTACAATGTCCGACGGATCAGTTCGGAGATGCAGGGATGCATACGGCGCTGTGTCTCGAGTGTATTGAACGGGAGCCGTTGTTCTCTGTCAGTTGAGGGACTTATTAAGCGCTCAAAAAGTGAGACGTCCAACGAATATCGGGCCCCACGAGGGTTCGTAGAATTCAGTTCATAGTTTTGAATTTGCGGTCGAAGCTGCAATTGATCCCCAATGAGAACGCAGTGTTCAATTGAAGGGAGAAGTGCCGTTAGGTTATGCGCCTCAAGCACCTCGCCAGCCTCTTCACCTGTTGGGAGATATTAGCCCATGTTAGGTATGTATTAAGATGCAATAGATCAAGAGCCACTTACAGATCAAAACTTTGCATCTCAATCTTCTAAGAAGATCTAAGTTCCTTGCTAGCCCAGTAGTTGTGACTCCGACCACGTTCGCTGTTGATAAGCATCGTAAGTCAATCTCTTGGTTGATGCAGTTGCGCCTTTCTCTAGTTTTGATATAGTCTTGATAATCGAGCAGCAGATCCTGGATGATGGGATCACGGATTTTTCTCTGCCAATGGTAGTATAGGCGATGGCGTTCTCCCCGGTTCATAGTCCAAAGGTCCGCTGTCAGTAATTCCTCGACTGGGCGTGCGCTAGGAGCTTTAGAGGTTGCCCCAGCATGTAACCATTGTTCGAATAGTTGATGCGGGCGATGGCGAACTTCCTGGAATCCATCTTCGTCTATTAATACTCCAAATAAGGCTTGGTGATGATGAGGATGATGTTCTGCTAGGTAGGCTTCAAGGGATGATCTTCCAAGACAGTGCTCAAGCTCTTGCAGAGACTTTGATGCGGTAGATTCGTGCACAATCAATGCGTTTTTTGTATCCCATAGAGAGCTGTTCTCGGACTTGGTACGATCAGCAGCCCTTGCAATTACTCGGAGATTGACTTCTTCCAGACGCTCGGACTTCGAACGAGAACCAATACGGATGATCTGCTTGACTCCGTCATCTAGGAGATGCTCTAGCAGTTGATCCAGGGCATGATTAGTCTGAAGTGGCTGGGTGTTAGCATGGAAAGGCGATAATCCAGTTATATCTGACACTCACGTAACAGACGCATAATATAGGCCCAAGTTTTCCCCTTTCCTTATTCGCTAACAGAACTTTGATTATCTTTTCGCCAGTATAGCTTTTTCCCGTCCCAGGAGGCCCCTGAATGAGAGCAAGACCACGAGACAAACTGCTTACGAGAGCTATTGACTGAGTCTCATCCAGAGTAGATCTTTTTGCAAGTGTCTGGGGATCCAGATGCTGAGTGGGCGAGAACCTTAACTGAATGCCATCGTTTGTCAGGCAAGAAAGGTCAAAATAAAATCCAGGTTTAGTTGTATATTGTGGAGGCGGAATATCCACAAGACCTGCCCTTTGACTTACTGGAGCGATTAGGTCAATAAAGGGCATGTTAGAGGTCTTCGACATCCTTTGGAGTGCCGTAAGAGTGTGCTGAAATGATGCCAGTAGTACGCCCGGAAACTCTACAAGACACAGTGGAAACTTTGGTCCAACGTTTTGGTACCAAAGGAGGGCCTGTCTGAAGTTTTTGTCCTTGAACTCTGCAATATTCAGGTGAACATATGCAAATTTATTGTCTTCCGCTAGGGACAGGTTTTCTTGCTCAGACGTCTCCTCCGCAGCAACGGTCCGCTGGTTTCTTTTCATCTTCTCATCAGCGGCAATGACAGTAGCTTCAGCGACAACACAGAAGAGAACAGAGCAATCTTC
Organism: Xylaria scruposa; assembly: GCA_022385635.1. Lineage (NCBI taxonomy): Eukaryota > Fungi > Ascomycota > Sordariomycetes > Xylariales > Xylariaceae > Xylaria > Xylaria scruposa. The sequence goes on along the minus strand of MU280185.1, from coordinate 436,714 downwards.
GCTAATGACACAGACAAGTGCACCCGGCTGTAGGCGTTTGGATACTGTCCACCAATCCCGACGTTTCTGCCGAGTAATATTGCTCGTCGGTTGTGGAAACCTTATCAGTAGGTCTAGCCCATTAAGGCGCTCGAAAGAAATGTGGACAAACTCCGCGTTTTTGTAGGTGTACGTTCGCAAACTTTGTCGCTCGTGACGTTGTGTCTTTTTTCGGCCCTGTATCTCTTCAGAGACATCACGAACGACGTCTCGAAGCTGGCCTATTGTGTCTTCGCGGAGAAGACGAAATTCTCGATCGAGACGTCCAATGATACCAGGATGATGGAAGGAAGTGGGATCATTGCTCGGTAAATACTCTCCACGCGTTGACACAATCTCATCGTGCGTTGGAAGAATGCTAATGTTGGTTATATCGGCATGATCGTTCGTGTGTCGACGGCCTGAGGCTGAAAGATTGCCAGGAAGATTCTTAGGAAGTGTAAACTCAGCTCGAGATTCAGTGCTCTGTGTCGTTCGTGCTTTCACGGACGGCAACTCATCTCCAATCCCAATGCGACGGTTGATATAACCAATCCACCTCTGAGACTGCAGCATCAAATAATCATCCGATGTCTTCTCAATGTTCTTTTGTATGGAATCAATGTTCTGGACAACATTTTTGAAGGTCTCGTCGACCATGTTGTTGGTACTGCAGTCGATCATCTTGGACAGCACCGCCAGACACTTTTCAATGATGACCTGGTTGGTAATAGGTGGAATAGCCGTGACTGATAGACTGGTATTGGTGGCCGACTGTGTCAGATTGATGGCGAATTCGAAAAGGACTTTCATTCTCCTACTTCCAACACCTTGCATGAAATTGTAGATGGCAGCTACTGGTTGTTCGAGCAATGCAGAATCAGCGACTCGTTGATGCGTAATGACAGTGAAAAGCGGCTGGATCTGTTTCGTCCAGATATCGCGTTTCTCATGATCTCCAGCAGCATTTGGTATGTGTCGTTCAACGAGCAGGCGAATATAGGCAAGACCGTCTTCGTCGGCAAGAAGCCTGATAGCTTCCTGTAATCCACCTGGATCGCTATCGACCAACTTCACGGCTAGCTCAAAGAAACGATTACATATGGTGCGGCTGGGGGACTGGCGCCCTTGACGGAGGAGCCGCTTCCACTCTCGTAGGTCGTCTTCATCTCTTCCAGTCGGGTTTGGGCGCTGAGAGCCTTTCGCGGTTGACGGAGCTGTGTGTCGATTTCCCGCCTGGCTACCGCTAGCTATATCATGCGAGAACTTGCATCGCGCTCCGTATCTGCAATTACCTTTGTTGAAGAGCCTACAATATCCCTTCGGTGGATGAGGATTACTCATGTTGACTGTTTGGGGCTTGATCCTTTCGGGGTGGTGGTAGCCTCAGGTTCAGGTATCCTTGGTATCTTGCTTGCACAGCTTTGTAGGAATGGAGAAAGGAGATTGGGTGCATGGATGAGAAGATACCTGAAAAAATACCGGGCTTATCTGCATGTGTCGCCTGGAACGATCGCAAAGTCGAACTTTCTCTATGTATATATTGTGAGGATCAGCAATCGGTGGGAGTGTTGTGATGCAATTGTTAGAAACCCAGGTCACTGTAGAAACGGCGTAGGTAGCCTACGTCGGTAGGGAGTGTCGAATCAGGCAGCCGAGTGAGCCATAATATCCGGGCACGTTATCTTCAAAGGCGACTAAAGAGTACTGTCCGTTCTGAATCACACGGCTACTTGCAGTCCTTAGGACATGGTGCAATCAAATATCCTGATTTGAACTGCCTTCAGCTCATCACACTTTCGGCTCAGTAAGTATCTTTTGGTGTCCAATTGTTAAGTCGCGAGTTAGCTAGGCTTGCTCCAGTTATTAGATTCCCTCTCGGCCTTTCATGATTTGAGCCAAACACGTACCATCAGTAGAAGTCATACACGTATCTTAGCAGACGCTGGTCTACAAACGAACTCCGTCCAGTCTGCCAATCAAAAGAAATGCAAAAGTAGAGATAGAAGTTGCGAAAGCTCTGGCGTTCGTTATGGCTGTTGCTTTTCCTCTGTAGTGTCAGGTGGAGGGACATCCACTAGCATAGAATAATAAATTGGGCTATAGAGGAGCTGCCATGAAAGAATGTCGCGGACCTATACAAAACTGAGGCTACCAGACAGGAGCTTTACCGCCCGATTATAGGGTTTGTGGCCTATAGGAAACTTCTCTCCTGAAAGTTCCGTCTTATATCACGTCACCCGTAGACCTTTGAGGTGCTTATCTTTGAGTAAAAGCGGTCATTTTAGATGTAAGCTCATATTATCGTACTATACGGTGCATATGTATTGTAGCATTAAATTTGGGCCTCTCATGTCTACAATGTGTACCTGCGACCGTAGCGCTGCCTAGTACTGCAGATGCTATTACTCCAATCATCGCCATTATGAATCCCTATATCCTACAGCAATAGAAACTGGCTAGTAGAAAACGATCGGATTATGGGAAACCGACACATTATGACTCACAAAGTAGTTTTCAAAACTGATCTTTAGAATTAGTCAAAGGACTCAAACCAGGGGAAGGTGAATACGAACATGACCGTTACATGGACATACATAGAAACCCTGTCACAATTGCAGTATTTCTTTCTCTTTTCAGATGAAAAGACGCCACAAAGCACTGAAATCGCACAACAGAAGCCTCACGCGATCAGTGTCGGTCCTACCAAAAGGCCAACGAACGGAGGATTCCATGAAACGTGGGCCCCCTCGGCATCATACATATGCAGGCTGTCAGGCAGAAGCAACAACAACTTCAAACAGCCGAACAGCTACCAGGGTATGCATGATAGGTCGATCCTGATCAAGGGCCTACAAGAATATTTGGCAAACCAAAAATGGTTCCTCTAGCCTATTTGATAGGTATATTTATCTACATCACACCTTGACGTATAACAACATTCCTCTTTTGAGATATTATCGACTTAATACCCAGTGTCACTGTTCTCATTCTGTGATACCTAAACATTCTAGCTTTACATGACTTGGTTCAATCTTGTATAGATGTCTCGGAGGCTATAGTAGGAAGCCGGGAGACTTGCATATCAATGACCTTGTCTCAGACTACTGATTACGATCCAGTTTCGCTCTCATGATCAGTGCATCTGCAGCAAATAATACATTGGGTAAAGTGACAGTTAGCTAGCTACATATCGACACGAAGATGTCTCAAAATTAAGCTTGGCACGTATGTAACAAATACACGTCTTCTAACTCGGGTTCATCGCCCCCAATCTCTATTAGATAGAAATGAGGCCAGATTTGGTTTATGCCGCTCAAATTCCTACGAGTATGATGAGTGATTCGATGCTGTCTCAACTGAATCCTACGACAAACTTAGAGCCTCAAAAGAGAAAGCGAAAAGGTATCCTTCCTTCCGCACAGCAAACCCCACACCCTTCCCCGCTTCGGTCCCGGCTTCAAGTGGAGCGGACACGAAGGATAGACCCCCTGTTGTCGCGCAATAGTCTCTAACACACCTTCGGGCACAGTACAGAACACCGGAGGCTGTTAAGGAATGAGCAAAAACATGGTACCGCCAGAATAGATTTAATGAGCGTCTCTTTTATTACCATTTACTATGCTTTTATTCTTTCATACAACAATAGTTCACGAAGGTGGTTCAAAAACCTACACCTAACACGCCTCTATCATTTACTACTGCCCGCCTCAACACGACGAATCATATAGGAGGGGAGTGAAGATGTCTATCGCTAACTTCCTCATCAACGAGGGAGATTATTGGGACCCCAGCGAAACAAGGTAAAAAGGTCGAGAGATTCGCCATCACTTACTACACTACTCATAGTAATGAGTTTCTCGGCTTTTTTACCCTGCCTCTCCCGGTTTCCGAGCATTAGGCAAACATGCATGGCATATGGTTGTAATGCATGCACAAAGTAGTACTCAATACTTCTTTAGTGGGTCACATAGGGTATTGAGTGAAGCCTAGAGATTAAACTCGTCAGCAAAAGACCATGCTATCGAAATACATCATTTCTAGACTCTCTCATTGAAAAGAACTGAGACCCCACTATTGCTGCACGATCGAACCAATGATGCCCCGAAAGGAATCGTTTTTATAAGTCTGAAAGGCTGAGCAACGTGATAGTATTGTTTCGAAGGCAATGTAACCAATATCCTCTTTCCTTAGAAGTTCAGGGCAATCAAACTGGATATCCGTTGAGTTCGTGTTGTGGACATATGAATAAACCAGTACAATTCACTCGGCAACAGAAGCCTATTTCTTTTGTCGCAAGACAGTAAAAGCCTAGGGTCATCAGTTCCACGCGGAGCCGCATACAACTTATGGATGTGTACTTATATGTATGCCGGGTTGATAATTAGTACCAGACGGGTTTGGTGCGCCACGGTTGGCAGCGAGCTGATACGGGATGTTACGATATCCCCTGCAACGAAGAACATTTTACCAGCTGATGAGGGGGTTTGGAGCAACAAGAGTTCATGCATACCCCAAATTTGATCCCAACAGAGGATCTCTCTTTAAATGTTTTATGCCGTAGTGAGGTAATAACTAAAATGTATGCGTGATCTGTCATATAATATCACTAAGCCTCCGCACCCTAGCCGAATATGAAGAATCCATCAGGGGGAAACTGCCGACAATTCATACGCCTCAATCCCTCAATCAAATTGTGAGTACTAATCATGGTATGGTTAGTCATTGAATCTTACTCACCTTAAGACACATAAAGTCTAGTACTGATCCCAGGCTATATAGCTCTTGAGACGGCTTCAACCTAACCTTAGGAATGTCATAAACGACAGAACTACGATTGATTACGCTCTACATATTTCTTCTCTGGACTTGAGATTGACATTTGCGTCTTTGACGTCCATCGATAGAATCCCCGAAGTAAAGCAGATCACGAGCATGCTTGGGACACGTAGCGCACGCCTGCTAGTCCCGGGGGGCGACTTTGGCTTCGTGGTGACCTTCCCCGTTCCTTATCTGATGCAATAATATTCCTTTACCAATATGACTCGACCGCGGTGTCTGAAAAAAAGATAGAAGTACTTTCGTCGATAATACCAATGCATTTTTAGCTGCCTTTCGATCGAGAGGGAAGGGACATGAGCAAAAGCCGATGTTGATGAGTTTACGCTACTTCATTATGCAGCTTTCAAGAACGATATAGATGTCGCACGGATGCTTCTTAAAGGAGGTGAGGACATTGATGTAATTCGCACTGACGGTTTGGCGGTACTTCACTGCGCGTTCCACAGCAGCTCTGCAGAATTCGTGCAACTGCTTCTTGATAAAAGGTGTCAAGATTGAGGCGACAGCCGGACCCTGCAATAATCTCGCGCGTATTACGAAAATTCGTAATAGGAAAGTCGAGGAGATGCTTCTTCAGGAAGCTTCACGAAATAGAGGTGTTGATGACGAATGTCACCCGAGAGATAGGTGAATAATTTCCGCCCCCCACGACTCATAACCATCGCCAGCTACGTTGAAAGCCTCAAGGGTCACCTTGCGATCCCTTTCTCTCTCCAGCAAATAACGAGTATGTTAGTATAAGCGCTATGATGAAAATATTCAAGTATAAGTCAAAACGAGAGACTTGTATTTGTATGACCAAGATCAAAGCTTTGAAGGATATATGTAAGAACCTCCAGAATATACCAAGCCAATACAGCGTAAACAGATACATCTCCCAGTATCTTCATGATCAACAAGGGCTTGTGCTCATATTTTCATCACAATTCTCCCCAAACTCAATAGTTCTGAAGTCCTCGGAATTCCAAGGTAAGATTTACCTTGTCGTCAAGCGCCTATGCGCAGTGTACTGACTAATGCGCCGATAGACTAGACGCCAAATCAAGACGTAAAACGCAGTCTAGTTAAGGGCTGGAACTTTGAATATGTGGTATTGAAGTGAAATTAGTAAGAGGTAGCGCCTCCAATATGGCCGAAAGGGTTCTGCGCTACGGAACACTTGCTTCTGTAGAGGAGGGTAAGATTCCCTCGTTGCCTAGGTAGGCAGTCCGGTTTTGCCTCTTCTTAAAATCCACCTTCCCAGACCTGACTTAAAGACTTCCGTTCAATTACTTCGTAAGGATGATGCACGATAACGCGATTGCGATGCTTGGCAGGGGAGCCCGGTCCTGTCAACGGAGGCTGGTCCGTCCTACCGAATCGGGACGAGACAGCTTCTGAATAGAATGTTTCATTCGCGGGAAATTCACGACACAGCATCCACCTAATCCACTACATCACGGAGCTTGTGAACGCCAACCGGGGATTCGGGTAGCCCAGATTCCTCTGCGGCGACAATAGTGCGAAGCCGAGTGGTCAGAAGATTCATAGAAGATGCTCGCCTAGCTCGATTCTCCGTTGTAGTGCTGGCTTGGCTCTGCATGCGGTGGTGCATTGGAGATATATAATATTGAGTATGTCCTGTTAAGGTTGCGATCAGCAGCGGGCGTCGACCACCACCACAGCCTCGGTCACTATAATCGACGACTAGTCTTGGCGATGAAGCTATTCACAGCTACTAAGCTGCTCTTGGCAGCCGCAGCTCCCATACACGCTGCCTATACATGGCAGAACGTTAAGATTGGAGGTGGCGGTGGCTTTGTGCCGGGCTTCGTATTCCACCCCAAGACCAAGGGCGTCGCATATGCGCGAACCGATATTGGAGGTCTCTACAGGCTCAATAGCGACGACTCCTGGACTGCTGTGACTGATAGCATCGCTGACAACTCCAATTGGAGCAAATGGGGTGTTGACGCTGTCGCCTTGGACCCTCAGGATGCCAATAAGGTATATGCTGCTGTAGGCTCCTACACGAATAGCTGGTTCGTCTCACATCCGAAAACTCAAACATGAAGCTGTCTAACATACCTGTAGGGATCCCAATAACGGTGCAATCATTCGCAGTAGCGATAAAGGCGCAACATGGTCATCGACTTCTCTCTCTTTCAAAGTCGGCGGTAACATGCCTGGTCGTGGAATGGGTGAACGCCTAGCCGTCGACCCCGCGAACTCGAAGATCCTCTATTTCGGGGCTCGCAGTGGTAATGGGCTATGGAAGAGTGCCGATGGCGGAGCAACGTTTACCAAGGTCTCCAGCTTCACTGCTAAGGGGTCATTCGCTCCGGACCCAAGCGATCCTAATGGCTATAACAACGACCCGCAGGGTCTCACTTTCGTAACCTTCGACTCTACAAGTGGCACTACGAGCGGTGCCACCTCGAGGATATTCGTTGGCACGGCAGACAACACGACTTCCAGCCTGTGGGTGACAAATGATGCTGGAGCTACAGTACGCCTTGTCTCGTAATCACAGAGTGATGCAATGAAAGACTAACATATCACAGTGGAGTGCGGTAGCAGGTCAGCCAGGGACTTACTTCCCCCATAAGGGCGTACTGCAACCGACCGAAAAGGCCCTATATCTCACATACAGCGACGGTACAGGACCTTACGACGGCACTCTCGGAGCTGTATATCGGTACGATATAACGGCCGGCACCTGGAAGAACATCACACCAGTTTCTGGAAGCGACCTTTACTTTGGATTTGGCGGTATTGGCGTTGACATGCTCAAGCCCGGCACAATCGTTGTAGCGAGCTTGAATTCCTGGTGGCCCGATGCACAGCTCTTCCGCTCTACAGATAGCGGTACCACCTGGTCTCGACTTTGGGAGTGGACTAGCTATCCTAATATGAACCTCTACTACAGCCAGTCCGTAAGTTTCGTACTTCTTTGGCATTTGTTACTACTATTCTAACTTTGGGAACACCAGGCCGCAAAAGCACCTTGGATTAAATCCGGATTCTTGGATGCAGATACCAAGGATCTAGGCTGGATGATTGAATCCCTCGTCATTGACCCCTTTGATAGCGACCATTGGCTCTACGCCACCGGCCTCACCGTCTTTGGTGGCCACGATCTCACCAAGTGGGACACAACGCACAACATCACAATTCAAGTGCTTGCAGATGGCATTGAGGAATTCGCCGTACTCGGCCTCGCTTCGGCACCCGGAGGAAGTGAGCTTCTCGCAGCTGTCGGCGATGACAGCGGCTTCACCTTCGCTTCGTCTAGCGCGCTGAAGACATCGCCTCAGAAACCATGGATGGACCCTATCTTCTCGTCCTCCACAAGTGTCGATTACGCCGGTGCTTCAGTCAAGAACGTAGTGCGCGTTGGTAACACTGCCGGCACACAGCAAGTCGCCGTGTCCAGCGACGGCGGCGCAAGCTGGAACATCTATTACGGCGCTGATACTAGCATGACAGGGGGTACAGTTGCATACTCGGCAAATGCAGACACGATCCTCTGGTCGACGTCAGCGAACGGCGTACAGCGTTCCCAGTATTCTAGCTCCTTCACGAGTGTCTCTTCTCTGCCCGCCACAGCCGTAATCGCATCTGACAAGCAAGACAACACTGTGTTCTACGGCGGGTATTCCTCAACATTCTATGTAAGCAAGGACACGGGGTCAACTTTTGCGAAGGCAGGAGCTTTGACCGGAGCCACCGCCGTCCGCGACATCGTGGCACATCCGAAAACTGCCGGTGAGGTTTGGGTCTCTACTGACGTCGGCATCTTCCGCTCTACGAACTACGGCGCTTCATTCACGAAGGTGTCGACGGCACTCACCAATACGTACCAGATTGCACTCGGTCTAGGCTCAGGCAGCAACTGGAACGTGTACGCCTTCGGCACCGGGTCTGCAGGTCCAAGACTCTACGGAAGTGGCGACACCGGCGCGACTTGGACCGATATTCAAGGTTCCAGTCAGGGCTTTGGAGCTATCGACAGCTGCAAGCTCGCGGGTAGCAGTAATACGGCAGGTCAGGTATTCGTAGGCACAAATGGCCGCGGTGTCTTGTATGCCTCCGGCTCTCTGGCTAGCGGTGGCACTGGCGGATCGACTACAGCGACCACAGCGACGTCCCGGACGACTCTGTCGACAACCACGACGAAAGCCACTACTACTACAACGAAAGCTACCACAACAACCGTCAAGACAACAACCACGACCTCTGCGTCAGGTTCGACGCCCACTGGAACTGTACCTGTAAGTGATGATTACACATAGCCTCATTCCTAAATGTGAGTTTCAAACGCTTGCTGACTCATATCTTCTGTAGCAATTCGGAGTAAGTGAACACTGCTAGTAGCAACTGACTTGCCCCCTTTCACACCTCCCCTTTTTGAAAGTCTTATGATAAGAGATTCTGACCCCTCAACCGTGATGTGGTACTTACTAACAAACCTTTCCCAATAGCAATGTGGAGGAAGTGGTTACACAGGACCAACTGCCTGCGTGTCCCCATACACATGCCAGGTCCAAAATCAATACTACTCTCAATGCTTGTAAATATGTTACTTGATTCCGATCCGATCGGACCCGTATATAGCTTCAATATGATTGAATTACATACTTCAATGATCAAACATATCCTAAAGTGTTACACCGCAAACAGCATCAATGAAATATAGATATAAATGTATAGTGCTGTCATAACTTTCCTTTAGACCTTGAGAGCATCAATTTCAACAGGTATCAACAATATCGCCATAAGAAAAAGCCACCCGCAACAGACATCAATCACACCCCCCTCCCAACTCGCACCTCGTTCTAGGCGGTAGTCTTCGGCGGCGGCGTAAAGAACCCAGAGAACTCCATGTCGGGATCATTCAGTCCCCAAGCCGTAGACGAGTCATCATGGACCGTCGTCCGTCGGAGATCACGAATATACTTCCCCTGGAAAGTCCCGGGGCCAGCGCGATGCAGCACAGCACGATTATCCCAAATAATGAGGTCAGAGGGATCATGCCAGGGCACGGAAACGACATATTTCTCCTGCGTGGCGTGCGCATTGAGTTTCTGAACCAAGTCCCAACTATCTGGAATCTCCTCGCTCTTGCTCTTCCAATTCGCGTCGGGCGGAAACGCGAATTCCATTTGATGCAGATTCCCCCCGTGGTAGAAGTCCAATCGCTCGCTGGGCTCGTCTCGCTGCAAGGCTTCGATGTGATGCATATGCGCCCCGACGTATAGGTTCATTCGTCCGCTCGCCTCGTGCCGCTGTAGGATGCGGTGTCGCGTCATTGGGAATTGAGTCGGGTCGAGGTCCGCGAAGAATGCCGGCGACCCGAGTTTGCGGGAATGTGCCATAGAATGCATGCCTATTAGCCCTGTCCCGTCGTAATCTCCTGCAAGAACCTCCAGCAACTCCTCATCTAATTCCTCTGCCGCAGTCCGTGAGTCTGCGAACAACGTATCTCCGCCCGTCTCAGGGGGCGGCAGCTGAGCGGCGCGGAGCAGCGAAAAGGACGCGCGCCGCGGGTTGAACGACGAGTCGACGTGGAAGAGACCGTTCCCGCGATTAGCATGCGCGCGGGCGCTCGATGGGTCCAGTGGTGTTGGTTCCTCTCCAGCGGCTGTGGGCACGAGGTTGACGTTGCCCGCGTCGAAGAGCTCTAAGTGATCGTATCGTGGCTTTCGTCCGTTTGTTAGGTATCTCTTGATGTTGTCTAGCTCTCCGAACCGTTCCGAGAAGGACACGTGGGCCGCGTCTGAGAGGCCTGTATTACGGAAAACGCAGACGCCATACTATGATGAGGGTATTGGTTAGCAATGCTGGTGTGAGTTTTAAGTTATGATGAGAGCATATTGATGAGAACGATGATGGGTAAGCGGAACGGATAGATATGACAATGGAAAAAGGAATAATGGAAGTCATTGTATATGTCTCCCTCTTACCTTCGTCATCGCATCCAGGATCTCAGAGAATTGCTCCTCGGATACATCGTCGAAGTTGACACCAGAGACCTCGGCTGCGAAAGTTGGATGTAGCTTCTTGACCTCGATGGTCTTAAACTGTGGCTCATCCAGGAGACCCGGCATTTTGGTTCTTTTCTTTGTATTACCCTTTTTCTCTTCTTTTGATTGCCGTCTTAGCTTCTCTTCAACTCTTACCTGTTTCTTGTTGTACTTCCAGTCTGAATTTCTAGCAAAGCTTGTAATCAGTCACCGAGATCTTAGGTAAGTCAGCTCTCCGTTCCCAGATTCGTTTTCCAGGGTAATGGACAGATACACTCAAGGTATAAGAAATATCTCTTTACCCGCACGGTGAACTCTCAGGAGTTAGACAGACGTACTTGATTCCCCGCTTGGCATCACCTATATAACCATTCGTATACACCACTGTCATCCTCACCGAATCATGTATTTGCCGTGCGGGGTAGGCGAGTTATTACCGGCCGAGCGACAGAGAAATACCGTGTACAGAAGCCATGTATGGAGTTAGTTATCCTGGACGAGTCTTCTCGTTTGCTCGTTTGGGATATTTACATCTCCGCCATAATGATGAAGGTTAGCTCAATCTCCTTACCCCATATTATACGAATCAAGCATATAGTTGTCCCGTATTTTACTGCATCAAGTATAGCCTCACGAGAAGCCCCTTAACCGCTACTCTAACTTCTCTCGCGAGTTTTGTTAGATACTTGTGCTTTGGTGCGTAACTAGCAAAATACAATCCAATTGAACTCTAGTTTCTTGTATCACGTAACTTCCATAATTTGTATTTGTTTCTCCGAAGGTTAGCTAGCTTCCGCGCGGGTAATCCCGAGCACACCCAGGGATCTGAATTGCTTATTCTGACTTCAAAGCTAGACGTTAACAAGGGATCCCTGAATTTGTAGGCATGACTCATGTGATTCTAGATATGAGTAAATGCCCCATTCTTCCTCGTTGGCATAATATCAATTACGCGGTATGTCGTAAAGTTTCGGTGTAGATGACCGTTTTGGTCCTTTGGGACTCGCCAATTACCTGACCGGTCGTGAAATGTATCAGTAGCGGTATCATCTCATCATACCAATTCATATAATACACCCATCATTATAGCGAGTCACGTATCTCATCCCAACCCATAGCTAACCCTTCATAACACAGCAACAACGCCTAACACACCAGCAGCAGCAGCGGCAGCAGCCCCAAGGAACCCAGTCTCGCGCGCCGCAGCGGGCGTCTCTGCAGACGTCGTTTCGGACGGTTGATCAGTAGGAATAGGTACAGCGGTATCTACGTCCGTACTTGTAGTAGTTGGGCTCGCACTGGGGCTCGCGCTAGCAGCCGTGATCTGTGCCACGACCTGCGGACACGTCTCATACGCCTCAACAGTCCTCACAAGCCCACTAGCATCCGAGCACTTGGTGACAATACTCGCAATGCGGTCCGAGTAGCGATTATACCACGAGTACCAAGTTGGGAGGAAGCTCGTAAAGGTATCGCCCACGGATCCGGTAATAGAGAAGTCGCAGACGTCTTTCAGTTCGCGCGTCGTCTGCGTCAGCGCTTGCGACACGGCGTCGCCCGCGATGAGCGCCGGCGGGATCTTAGGCAACGCCGTGACGAGCGGTATGGCGGCGGGGATGCAGGCGCGCAGGTCGAAGGCATTCGCAAGTTGGTAGAGCGAGCCCAGTAAGTTGGGTGTCGTCTGGCGCGCTTTCACCTGCCGTGTTGTCGTCGTCGGTGTTGAGTCCGGGGTCGTGTCGGGCTTGGCTTCGGCGTTGGCGTTGGCGCTGACGAGGGCTAGAGGGCCCGATGAGGCGAGGAGGAGCGCCGTTACGGCGGACAGGGAAATGCGCATTGCAAATGCTTATCTCGTCGCGCGTTTGCGACCCAGTAGTCGCTTTGTTTAATTTGAGAATTCAACTGGAAGACGATGCGCTGCGACAAGGCGAATACCAAACACAGGTCAGAGTCAATAAATAAAAACAGAAAAATAAGCAAGACGATTCAACTCAGAGTCGCAATTGCATTTTGTTCACACTCATCATTCCCCTAGTCTAGCGCTGGTCGCTGGTCTAGCTCTCCTCGCAGAGTCGACGAGATGACTGCGGGGAGATTTCCAACACCATTTCCCATCAGGGGGGATATGACGTGTTTGGAGCTGGGGTTGAAGCAAATCTGGGGTAGCTGGACTTGGAATAGCGGGTGTCCAATCACTTTCCCAAACAAGCGAACATATTAAAAAAGTCGCTTCTGATTCGTCAATTATTAAGCTCAATCGCTTCAAAGGCCCTCCATCCACCCCAATAATGTTCACTGCTTCCTTAAACGTTACTAATAGAAAGCATTTCTTAAAGAGAGTAAAATAGCAACGTGAACCACCAGTTATACATCTAGGTTCCCCTCGTCTAATTCTTCGTGATCAAGAGATAAATACCAACATTTACGCTAGCGATTCCTTAGAACTTCCACCCGATTTACCGTCAAACTTGATCTTCAAGAAACGCCTGTCAGTATTCTTAACGCTCTTGTCGTTGCTAGATGTAGTAGCGTCAGCAGATTCGGTGTTATAAAACTTTCGCTTAAATAAGCCCTTAATGGTATCCTTAACACTATCGTCACTGCTGGATGTAGCAGTGCCGGCCGATCCATTGCCCAGAGGAGGGTTATCACCAGAGTCTGTTTGTTCATCAGATTCTCCGCTGTTACTCTGGTGAGATGACGGGGAGGTCAGCTGACAGGCTGGGTGTTCTTGTATGGGGGCCGAGGCAGCCTCAAAGTTCGAAATCAGCGGGAACTTCACGCTATGCCCGAATATCACGGCCCCATGGGCCGGGAAGGGGCCCGGGGGGGTGCGAAAACGCCGGGCGAAGAGTTTAGGGAAATTTGTCGGCAAGAGAACCTGTACCCGGTTACACTGCATCCTTCCAGGCCTACACACACAGAAACAGCCTTCAAAGACCATGTCCGGGTTGTGCCAGTATATGTCCCTGCATAACTCCCGGAAGGGCTGTCCACTGTCTGAGCCCCTGTTAACACTCTCCATGATGTCCTGAATAACGGGGGTGGTTGTTGCTAAAAGATCTTCGTCTTTCGGTAAAGTGGCCCATCGGGTGCATCGTATCCCGATATGCAGAGGTTTTGCTGTAACGTCAGCTCCGGGAGCTCCAAGAGCTTCATCGATATGTAGAAGAATCTCCCCGAAGCCGTTACCGAAGAGGGTAATCGCGCTGATAGTCCTAACGAGATCAACCCATCCTACCCCATATTTATGGAGCAATGCTGCCTTTGGCCACAGAGGGTCAGCCCCGGTCGCTACATCCTGGAAATCCCATCCAATGAGGTGCCGTCTTAGTGATTTATGGACTCTAGTCCCAAACCCGTCCGCCGTCGATACATCGGTCTGGATGTCAACTAGCATGCCCAAAGTTGTGCAAATATCACCGACTAAGTCCGGAAGCTGTTTCCAGGTCCTCTGCCTCTTCTCAGCCATTTCTGGCGGCGCTTCGCCTTTGATGGAAGTCTCTTCCACGATCCTGTTCCATTTCTCATATATCTTAAGATCCATGTTGGCTCTGTTCCGAAGCACTGCATTTGCAGCGGCCTTTCCTGTATATAAAGTATCTGGTTCTTCAATACCATCTTCATTAAAGAGGACTTCATGGCCAAGCCTTCTACGATGGGCTAAACTGGCACGGACAAGGTGCAGCAGAGCACTCAGTCCGTCAATGAGCCAGGCACGCCGATCCTTGCAGTCGTAGAGCACAACGAATCGCTTTTCAGCCCACTCAAGCTGTTTGTGGTAGTCAGAGGTTTTTGCTGCCCGCCATGGCTTATCTTTCTTACCGAGTGCTACGGAGCCCGCCACATTGATAAACATTCCTGCTGATAAGGAGACACGATCAAAGGCGAACCGAGCGTCGGGACGCCGCAGCCTCGTTTTAAGAATATCATAGTCGGCGTCTTTAGAACCTTCAATCGTAGCGGTCAGCACCAGAGTCGCCGATAACATGCTTATCCACAAGTAGAGGTGCGCGACATACCTGCAAAGTTCCGCACACGTTTACACCAGCCAACTATGTGGCGCGCAGTTTCGATGCTAGAGAGGGTTAGGTGTTCTAACAAGTCGAATCCTCCGGCAGCTTCGCGGATGCGGGCATCCGTAAAAGATATCCGGCTCCCGTCGTCGTTGAATAATACGTGCCAGTGCACAGTATCTCCAGCATACTTCGTCGGAACGAGTATAGTGCAGAAACCTTTGAGGAAGACCTTCCCACAGAATACTGTGATGCGTCTAGTCCCAACCAAAGCAGCTAACGTAGCGAGTGAAACCTCCAGCCCCTGCTCCTGTCCCTGCTGACGGCGTGGCACTGGAAAGTCCAGAACGACTACGGGGTTTTTGAACAGGTTCTGCCAACATTTGCCTATTGAAAGTGAAGGGAAGTCCGTTCTCCGCAAAAAGATTTTTGCCTTGAATCTCGAACTACCATCTTCGGCACTGATATCAAGTATGGGAATAGCGGAGGCGACTGTATTCCCCAATGCTGATCGAAGTGCTGTGGTCATCAAACCATAGACTTCGCCTACTTCGACGATTGTTTCTACCAGGCCCACTGCTTCTAAAACAAACCGACCCGAGGGCTCCAACCACGCTGTAAGTATTGTCTTATCGAATAGAGTAACTAAACCGGCTTAGTCGACGTTTAAACACAAAACAAGCTTGATTCTTACCTGAAATCCGCGAACCTGATCTGCTTTTCACAACTCGTTTTACTAAGCCGATGAAGTCTTCACCGAGGAATGGCCAAGTGCGACTAAGGTATTCTGAGCATTGTATCGCTTCTGCGTCTTCATTAGCCCCTTGGATAATTATAATTGCACCGTCTAGTGCGTTTTCGGGTTCTGAGGTATATTCTTGGTCGCGAAGGAAGGCCAGGGGATCCCAGTCAGACTCAAACATCATCGAGCACCTTGGCGGCTCTCCAGTGCTAATTATAACCCAGTTCTCACGTCGAGAGTAAAGTACTCGGCGTATCTCTGCGCCGATGGCATGCATCGTATTAGCCTCGGAAGATGTAAGACTAATCTCTCGATGCACTCGGGAGAGGAGCCACCGAAGCGCAGTAGACTTAGCAACAACGTTGCGATATTTCGATGTGAGAGAATCATCGCTATCTAGAAATAGCGCGTTAGGATGTCGCTGTCGAACTGTAGAATTTTGATCATTCGTTGCCGGGATCATATCAGGAGCTTTCTGCAACAATGCTTTCGTGTCGTCTTTGTCTCTCAGATAGTAGCTTTCGAAATATTGGGCAATTTGACTACAAATGGAATCAGTTTGACATCAAAAGAATATAGAGATTGAACAGTCTGATAGCCACGCACCTCCGCTTCAGGTGAATGAATTTCATGATCTTGAAGTGAACCAAAGTCTGCTGCTCTCCACCAATCTTCAGGGCAAACCCTCGAAGTAAGTCAGGGAGGCTTTTTAGTATCCTTTCCAGAGACTCCGCGTCTGGGGTTGTTGAGTCCTTGAAGAAGCTGGTTGCTAACTCTTGTATAATAAATGCTAACGTTTCCTCTGCAATTATGGACGACACAGAATCTTTCATATAGAATAGCCATCCAGTGCAGTCCCCTTCTAATTCTTTCAGAGCAAGTTTAAAGTCGCTCATCGATACTGTCATCTCGAATCGCCAGGTAGACCAGTCTCCGAGATTTTGGCACCGATGAGCTCGATCAGGGTTGCCTTCCGGTGGTGCAAATCTACCAACGAGCAGAGCTTGGTCTAAGTCGTCTATCGATCCCGTCCTCGCGAATCTCATACTGTGCATTACTCCTAAATTGTTCCATATTAAAGGCTGGCTAAGTTTTAAAGGCCCAAGCGAGACTTGTCGTAATATTTCAATCGCTTGGTTTAGATCTTCCAAGTTGCCCTTTTGCTTATAATCCACTGCTAATCTAATTGCTTGGTTATTCAAGGAGTTTGTTTCTGTCTCCTCCAATCCCGACTTCCGGCTGTCATTTGACCAATTTGTTAGCACTTTTCTCTACGTGAAGCGATTGCTGCATAGTAACTTGAAGCACATACCCTCTTTTGAGCAATGCAGGCGTTAGTTCCTCAAGGTTAAGAACATGTTGGTGCTTCCTAGTCAATAACATGTCAAGAATTTGGCATCGCTGGGCGCGGTCTTTGTGGTCTACGGGCGAGACTGCGATCCATCCTTCCGTTCGTAGGATCGCTTCGTCAAGGTAAACCACCGAGTTGTTCTTCGTGAATATGCGAAAATTAGCGTAGATGTGACACTCGGTTTTTGTCACGGAACAGAACTGCGGCTCTATACCATCACACTATCAAAAGATAGAACGTTGTCAAGTCTTCGACTTGACCGTCTGCAGTCACTTATAGTTGGAGCCGTGACACTTTTCTCGTCCTTTGTTAGATCCCGTTGCCTGCCGACTACTTTACTACTCGACTACACAATTCATGATTAGGAAGATTCGTTGAGGCGGTGTGCACGTATCGAGATTAATACTTTTACAAAAGAGGTGTCACGACCTCCAGATACTAATGGCAACGTAGGAGTAAGTCTTGAATACTTGTTGTCGCACAAGGAGCTCCAACAACTACATCTACAAGCTAGAGATCTATATACAAAATGCCCTCTTTGTTCTGTTACTCTAGGGAGGCGGTATGCAGCTGTAGGTATCGCGAGGCTTCACGAGAGTCTGACAATATCTGTACTAGCAACTAGGACCAAGAAGAAGTCTGTTGGTCAAGGACCTTTTGCAGACCTAGCAGATTATTGTATTCTGAATAGCTTCAATTCCAAGCCCTGATTATCAGCCCTTGTAATACCCTAAGAAAGCGCAAGGTATAGTTTCAGTCAGTCAATATTTGAGTCCAGGTCCGAGTCACTATCTGAGTCCGAGTCCGAGTCATATGATAAGCCTCCAAGATTAATCGCTTTCCTAAACTCGTCTTCTATCCAGCCTTCCTTGCGTTGAAAGAACTGACCATGAAGAATCCACCAATACCCGTCTTGAGTATTCGGCGCTTTCATCTGCTCAAATACACGCTGTATAGGACTATATCTTCGTAGTTTCTTCATCTTTTTTTTATTTAAAAATCTTCCTGCGCACTCCAGCACAAGGGCTGCGATACCCGCAGCAATTGCTGCAGCGCAAGATGTACCACTTCTGAGCTTGCTACCACCTGCAGACAGGCTAAGGGGCCATGCTGATTTGATTGACTCCCCTAGAACCATGATTCTGTTGTCGTCTGTTGCTGGCGGTGTGAACTTAGAACGGTTGCCGTCCCCGTCTCCAGAGTGCACACAGAAGACGCTCGTCTCGCTTGCTGGGTATGCGATACCACCCGCGTGGTTCTTTCCCTCGTTGCTTGCTGCGGCGAATACGAGAACATTCTTGAAGGAGGCATACGCGAGGCTCTTGCTGACTGCGCCTCGCATCTTGTTGAAACCGAAAGCCATGATGATGATGTCTACATTCCAAAAATCAACTGCATGCTTGATTGCCTGAGGCCATATGTGTTAGCTGCATTCGTCAAGAATATCTGTCGACTTACGGAAGAAACCTTTCTTGCAGCTCTCTTCTCATTCATATCATCTCTCTTCTTGAATACCCTTGTGATGTGCAGAATTGCGTTTGGTGCAATCTTGTGTAGTAACACTGCAAGGTGGGTGCCGTGTCCATCCTCATCCCTCCACTTCAACTCGGGGCCACTATCAACCAGGCTGTGGTATTTGACGGACTTGGTATCTAAGCCGTATTGATCCATCTGATATTCCGAAAGCTCGAGGCCAGTGTCTAAAAGAGCGATCTTCACGTTGGCCGTTTGACCTTTTGTCAGTCTGAGGACGTGTTTAAGAGCCTGGTCATGTAAATTGAACCAGTTGGTTGATTCCCTAGCTCTGGGAATATGTGATGTCAGTATGGCAGACAGCTACTGAGCATTCATTAACTTACTGCGCTGGCTCAGCTCGTAGCTTCTCCTTGCCTGGAAGATAGGACTCGTCACGTGTGGTAGGATGCTTGTTTTGCAGGATTTGCTTCTCACACTTCTCAGCTGGTTCGGGAATAGTATCGTCGCCCATTACATTCCGAGTGCTTCTAAGAGTTCCCTGCCGTATCGGACTGGATGGTCGGGTCTGGTCCCTTTCGTTATCGACGTCTGTGTTCTGTGCTCTGATTTGAAGTTTAGCTAAGTGTTCTTGGAGAGTCACCGTGGAGAGTTTCGAAAGCTGATTCTGTTCATTGTCAAGTATAGACTGCTCGAATTTGATCTCGGATTGTAGAGACGGCGTCGGACATTCAGAGGCATTGCAACTCTTGAAATTAACTTTTGGGACAGATCAGTAAAGGAGGCGTTCAACGAGATGGATCTGTGACGAACATTTGCTGTTAACAGAGTACAAGCTGCTGTTAACAGAGTATAAGCTGCTGTTAACAGAGTACAAGCTGCTTGTGGAATCACGACGAGCCGCACGACCGAAAGGCCAGAGAGGATCCTCTGTCCTTTTCCATTCATCAAAATCCTCAACGTCATTAAATGCCATGGTGTTTCATAGAATGGGAGCTGGCTGGAGAGGGTTCTTGGAGGTTGGAGCAGCAGTCAGGGGGTATAGTTATAGAAGTGGAGGTGCTGCTGGGTCGACGTTTTGGGGGGTCCAGCTGAAAGTGATGGCTGCTGGCCCTCGTGGGATTCTCCTTCCTTTCTCCATAACACAGTACCTAGCTACAAGGATACTACATTTTTCTTCTCTTTAATTCCATGCGACACTACCTACTGTATCGAATATAAGGATTATTGTTATATCACATGATCGTAAGATCTTCGTTATGTCGAGCAAACACACATAACATCACTTATATCTGCCAGTTACTCAGTATTGCCGAAATGGTGGCTATCTTTATATTCTGTCCACGTACACAAGCTTGCCCTTATTATTCATAAAATATGATCTGATCTAAGGAATCCTCCTCGTCCGCGTACTCTATAACCCAATCGATATCTTCTTTTTCAGGCTCCTCGTCGTCCTCGACACTATACATCCCACCTGATTTAGGTTTGTAGCTCAACTCGCCGTCCCCTCTCTGCTTGACGGTAACATACTTATACGCGAAGATGATCTTAGTATCGAAGCTTTCCTCGAGTATCCTGTCTGTGGCTGTCGCAAGGCTCAAACGAGGGCCTACATCTCCCGGAATTCCCGAGGCCGACATGTTGAGGCTGATATTGGCCTGAAGATTGTGCTGCGTCGACGCCGAGATCGATTTACGGAAACCAGTCGCAATCATTAATCCTGTAATCATGTACACTCGACGTCTCCCAGAAAGACTGTTCTCGAGGCGATCGCGCACGCGATCGGACGCACGGATGCATTGTGAGATGTAGTCAATGTCTGGCTCGAACTCCAGCTTTTCTAGCTTGTCGCTATAGTATACAGTCTGCTTGTCGCGCTTCCAAGTATATTTTAAACCACCACTCGCAACTTGACCTCCGACATTCGCATGGAGCCCCACTGTTCCGTGCGCAGTTTTGCCGATAGTATCTGCGAAGGAAGGTATGACAGTCTTATTCATGCGATTTTCGTCAATCTGGGGAACGAGATCTTGATTAAGGCTTGACGTAAGTCGGTCGAGTCCTGCGAACATACTTCCAAGTTTGGGAGCCGTGGCACTTTCGGGATTAATGCCAAAAGGCGCTCGGTGGTAGTATAGTTTTTCCTTCTTCCAAAACATCTCTAGAGACAATTAATTAGAAGGGAGAAATTATCAAGGTTGAAAATGAAGAGTTCATGTCACTAGGGGCTACTTTGTAGCTTAAAACATAAGGGTTCAACTTAACTTAAAACAACCTCAGGTTTCCAGGGTAGTATTTCTTCCCCTCCAGTCAGGACGGAGGCCTCTTTTCTACCCCCGGCCTCCATGGACCTTTTGGTCCTCCTGCATACCTATGCTACCTTCAATGTAGAAAGGAAACGCCTGGTTGTTTTTCCATTTCGTGCTGTCTGAACCTAGGTACCGTATGCAAGAGAACGAATGAGTAGAAAATCGATGCCGATCAGCTGACGGGGAAGGCATCTATGCATTATACCTACCTACAGTACCTATAATTATGTGTTTTTCAGCTGTCTCTGTTCTTCTAGTAAATAGCACACTTTATACCACCAGCGTTGCGTAGCCCGCGATAAAGTATATCTAGGTACTTAGACATGCTGTTGTCAGCAACACCGTTGTGTATGTTATTATTCCCGTACTAAAACCCTATGTGTACAGTTAATTGTTGAGCAACCTTTTGTATATTTCCTCATGTTTAAGCTCCTTTCAATGTTGATTTAAACGTTTAATCAAGGTTTAAAAAAGCTTAAATTAAGTATCGATTAATTATCGATTTAATTATCTAAGTCTTTTTCAAACTATCGATTAACTTATTATTTTTATAGACCGTTACAGCCATTTAAACGTGAAGGTAGGAAAGAATAACCTCTTCGGCGATCGTTGTTCCAACGTTCACTGGAGTTGTATGGGTATAGGGGGCGCGGTCAAATTAGGGGCAAGCCTCTTCATGGAGATTGATCGATACGAGGATCCGTGGAAGAGATCTGGCTCTTTGATGGAACCACCTAGTGCAGAAATGTGATGCGTCTGATCCCTACCAAGGCGGCTAACGTAGCAAGTGAAGCTCCAATCCCTGTTCCTGTCCCCGCTGATGGCGTTGCACTGGAAAGTCTTAAAAACACGTTCTACCCACATTGGCCTATTGCATGTGAATGAAAGTCCGTTCTTCGCAGTAATAATTTTTGCTTTAAATCCCGAACCTTATCTTTGGTACTGATATCAAGTATGGGAATAGAGGAGGCCATTGTATTCCCTAATGCTGATCGAAGTCAAACCATAGACTTCACATACTTCTATGATTGTTTTTATTACCAGTCCCACTGCTTCCAAGACAAACTGGCTCGCCACGCTGTTGAGTTCTGTTTTATCAAATAGAGTAACTAAACCAGCTTAAGTAGCGTTTAGACACAAAATAAAGATCAATGCTTACCTGAATTTACTAAGCCGATGAAGTCTTCACCAAGAACCTGCCAAGTGCGGTATTCTGGCAGCTGAAAGGCCTCGCAAAGAACAGGTGTTCAAATCAGAACTTGTCTACACAAACGATTTGGTGTTAGGGACATTGATTTATAAAACCATACACGCGTCCCACCGGACCTTTTTTATGCGGCCTAGTTGTACCAATAGAAACTGAGGCGTCCACTCTTGCTTTCGCCGAATTTCTTTTGGGAACGGTGCGACACCCCGGAGAACACCTGCGTCTGCAAATATACTCCATTTTAATACCTGATTACTAAGTAGATTTACGGCAAGGGTCTCTGCGCAACTCAGGTGCTAAAAACTAACAGCTTTGTCTCTTTACTATAATCAAGTTATCAGCACAAGTTACATACTATTACTTAATACCAAGGTAGTTTAAAGGCGAGAATAGCAACCAATTATGCACTTAACTCTATAGATGTATACGTTTTATATGAATTAGTATAACCTGAGCTTAATTGTAAGTATATCATAGGAAATTGGTGGCAGACGCAAGTAGGCTAGCGGCAGGAAGCGCTTTATCGGAGTTTTTTTATAGTAGAGTTCTGACGTCTCGCATAAGCCCGTATGTGACCTGAAAGCTGAACGAAGATAAAGAATAGTGATTTTCCAGTAGTGATATTCTTCAGGGGCCGGGAAAATAACGCGATGAAGCTTCAGCAGAGTAGTAAAATATGAAGAAGACAAATCGGCAGTGCTTAATTTGTATCAACCTTCCTCCACAACTTTATTGATATCAAGCTAGATTCTCAAATCGGATGAGTTGGTTTGGAGACAATGGGTAAGATGGTGTGATAGCTTGAACTTACAACTGAATCGTCGTAGGAACATTCGGCACCGAAGACGGTGTGAAACACAGAAGTTGGAAAACAAGGCAGCTATGCATATCCCTCGAGAAGAGCTACTCTTTTTGGCAGTGGGTAAGGTTGATTTGTATACGACATGGGTCGAAAAGCCGGGAAGAGGTTGCAGTCGGTCAGCAAACGAGGAAGCAGTGGACCAATGCAACGAGAACTATTGAGTGATGGGCGGTAGCGAGTGTGGGGGCGGCTTATGCTCTACAGGTACGTTTAATCGCAGGAGTAGAGGCGACCTCGAGGAGTTGTTCAACCGATTACGAACGTAAAGACCAAGATTAAGGACGTCTGTTGAAGTGGTCTATTGGGGTTAATATCTCCGCATTTGATGTATTTAAACCTCACCAGGGGATTTGCGTAATATAATATATGCGCCCCGGTATGTGTCGTAGTTTTCCTACCCTCAATCGAAATCGCATCAACTGTATGGCTTACCCCTAATCCTAGAATATTACCATCAACTTCGGTTTAACGCGGTTATTCTCATAATACTCCTGACTTGGAGAAGATAGGTTCTTCAATTGCATTACTTATGTCTAAGTAACAAATGCTAATCAAAGAACTTACGTCCCTGTGAAATCACACTGACCTTGCCCCAGCAAAGACAGCGATACACGTTGCAAAAATCAGAGCTAGGTATCTTGCAAACCCGTACGGAGCACTCTCTAATCCTCGCGTGAGCGGCTACTTGCCGTCTGGTTCTTAACCCGCAAGATTCTAGATCCCCTCCGTGCAGTTGAAATCGCCCGACGAGAATGGGCATTCCTTATGCTTTCACATCAGCCCTGGTAGATGAGTTCAGCCGACACCATCGAGAAAGGTTAGCTTCCGCAGAACCTGATCTAATTACAGTCAGCTCACTTGGTCAAATGTATAGTGAGCGACACGCAGTAGCAGAGCGGCCGACCAGGGCAATGCTATCCCCCCTTCACTTATGTTTGTGGGAGAATGCTGCTCAAGAAGGGATTGCTCTCCAGGCCGTCAAGAAGATAGCCTCCAGATCCATCCCGGCCGGCCGCAATTTCCGCTTCTTGATCCCAATCTGCCCTCTTCTCGAGCCATCTGCCGCCAAGGTACAATCGGATACAGGGATGTTCCGGCTTGTGTTGTTTTGATTCAAATGGTACAAGCTTGGCATTGTTGTGGTCGATCGCGCTTATGGTGCAGCTGCAGGATAACCCAGGTATGCCACCTTGCCGAATGAAGCCATGGGACATGGCTTCCCAGCGCCGATGCTCCTCTGAAAGTGTCACATTGGTAACTACGGCACGTGCGTTGGTATCGTGCTGCGTTTCCGAATCAACGGTGAGTCTGAACTGGTGAGGAGGGCATTGCTCGCATAGACCATGCGCATATCCAATATCGCGAAAATACCAGATGCGGCTCTTTGGCAGGAATAGACTGACGCTAAGGGTATGAATGGGAGCATCGCCAAAGCGCTCATAGTAGAACCCGCCTGTTTTGTCAATATGTTCAAAGTAAGCTCTATGCTCCTTGCTACGGAAGAAGGCAAGAGACCCAACCTCAAAGTTGGAGTAGAATTGACAGTTATTGTACTGCAGGTGATCGAAGTCTTTCTTGTTGTCTTCATCATCGTCTTCGCTTGGTAACGAGGACGCATGCACGATGTCCTCTCCCTGGAGGGGGCTATGGAGTAGCCAATCATAATCGGCATCTTTATGAATCATATCCTTATTTTTCTTGATGAACGTCTTAGTCCTATCCCACAAGGAAGGAAAAGAGCGAGCATCATCGAGGATGGCCATATTGAATCCGTATGCCATATCGTTGTCACGCATGAAGCGGAAGACGTCATAGTTAATGTTGCAACTAAAATCGACCTATTGAATCTGATTAAAATTAAGACGCATGCAGTTTTAAATAAAGGACTTACGCCAGGCTCGACTCTCCAAAAGAATTCATAGAAGGCGAGGCGCTTTTCCAGAGCAAACAGTCCGGCGTTCCATCGACACATATGGTGGTAACTTTGAAGCCACGCCTTGCCAACGCCAATGCTGCCCATGAATTGGCGACCAACGTCGAACCGAGTGGTATCAATCCAAGACGGGATACTCCAGTGCTCTTTGGGTATGATCTCGAAATAGCACTGCGAATTGGTCGCGTTTTTAACAGACAGCATAAACTCATCGCTAAAGTCTTCATCGTTGAAGAAGACCCAGTCATATTGATGGATGGGCCGACTGTTGAATCGAGCCTCAAGTTGGATCATGCTGTAGACCATCTCCTCTACCTCCGAGTTGCGAACTAAAGCAATGAAGGCAGCTTCGGGGCGAGTCTCCAGAAGTGACTGTTGGTATTGCGAGGGGATCTCATCGATGTTTAGGACAGTGTTACGCCGGAGCCACTGGAGCGGATCAGCTTGAGCGGAACCTTCCCATGCAGACGACTGCGCAATTGGAGGGAGGTACACGTCAATGGTAGCAGCCTCTCGAGCCATGCGTTTGGCATGGTCTCTACTGATCAACCAAGCACTACCAAAGAGAACGAAAACCAGGCATAGAAAAACGAAGATCTTAGGAACGGAGAATGGCCTATTATCGATTTCGGTACTATTAATATTGGTATGACTGGGGGCAATAGTGGCGGATGTAGGAGTGCGAGGTGAGAGGAGAAGAGGGAGGCTCACCGAATACGGCGCGCAAGAAAAGACCAGCGGGACCCTTGGTGCTTGTGATGAGAGTCGTCGATTAAAGAAGTTGTAGCGCCTGCTAGGTTGTCGTCGGAAGCAGGTAAGCTCATAGAGCTTGGACTGGTGTTCTCGTCGCTTGATGTTGACCAAGTGGTCACATGGCCGCGAATTCCACCTGATCGACGAGCAACGTGTGCACCCGACCCAGCCGCAGAATTCACGGTTTTATGGCGATGATATGCGGTAGGCATTGTCGGTGTGATAGCTACGCGGCGTATTATTAGTGCTCGGGTATTAATGAACCATAACAGTGGAACGAGGGAAAAGACAACACAGAAGAGGAAAATCTTCAAGCTACTCACACGTTGTCAGAGCTTTATCGGCCGTAGGTCTTAGGTTTGATGTTGGTACAGAGTGACCGTTCCGTGATACAATCACCAAAGTTGCTAGAATACTAAGCTGGGCACTCGAGGCGGATACGGTGCCCTTGGATCTCTCCTAGTGGGAGGCCCAAGGGAACTAACTAGGTGGAGGTAAAAGAATATTTAGTTGAAGGAATGAACAGATCCGACGCACAGTTGCCTGAAAAATCAAAAAGCAGTGAGCTGGCGAGTGATCGTTGTGCTGGGCTAGCAGGTTGTAGATTAGGTGCAATAGGTGCAAAGGTACGAGGTGGGAGGTGGGAGAGCCAGTTGGGTTGGAGTTGGGGAAGAAGGATGTCGGGATAGGATGGCTTCACTGATGAATGTGGGTGCAGGCCACCAGACCAGTTGGTTTCTAATCACTGACGGCCGCTGTGGT
This sequence comes from Xylaria scruposa, assembly GCA_022385635.1. Classification (NCBI taxonomy): domain Eukaryota; kingdom Fungi; phylum Ascomycota; class Sordariomycetes; order Xylariales; family Xylariaceae; genus Xylaria; species Xylaria scruposa. Next base: position 410,441 of record MU280185.1, on the reverse strand, counting down.
AAATAATAGACTGGGCAGGAAGTCAGGACCAACCCGAGGGTCGAGGGAAAAAGGCAAGAAGGGCAATACCTAGGCTTGGATTTTAGATAAGCAATTCATAGCAGCATAACCATCAGTTACACGACGCTCATCACAGGAAACGAATAACCCTTGAAGATTACCCAGCCGTTATCCCGTCAATCATTACTGGTCTGTCTGCACTTTTATCCAATACACAATACACGCAGCATCTAGACTGCCGCCAATCCAGGCAATCTGACAGCCGTACATCAAAGGCCCAAAGAAACACTCACCACCAGAAAGAATATTCGTAGAAGTCATTATAATAAACGCCCCCGCGGGCATGGTATAACAACCACCGTCCAGGCTGACTTTGTTGCGAGTCGACAAGTTTCATCGAACAGACTCCAAAAACAACACGGCATGCAACAGCCCCCAGTCGTACATCGCAGAGCCAACTCGGCGGCCTAGCCTATAATACACCGACGTTGATATCAGCTTGAAACAGACATTATCTCGTCGTCTAGCCGTACTTATCAACAACGAATACAATTTGAACAGAAAAAGCCCGATACCTAATGATGCCTTGTCCCACTCTAACGCCGGGTGCTGTCGTACCCTGACATCCGCTATAATTATTCCATCACGGCTCTTCGACAACCATTGCTTCCCCGGTTGCCGGATCATCTTCGAAGGTGAGATCGAGCACCCGAGCGTACTGCACCGTAAGTCGCTGCAACTCCCTGAATTTGCCTGGATAGCCACGTCAGTATCCACTGCCTCTGGGTCTTTATTTGAGATAAACATACCTAATATCATGACCACCCCTTTGAGTAGTTCTTTCCTGTCCCAGCCACAAATATCGCGTTCTGTACTGTTCCACCCTCGGCCCTTTTCGTCTCCTTCGCTAACGTTATCTTGTAATATGCCACCGAGTAGGCTGTTCAAGAGCTCCTCTACCTTTCCACGGTGGCCTTCCGCGCCGATGCGCTTAGCATACATCAGTAAATAAAGTCGGAACTCTTCCTTGGAACCTAGTTGGAGCGCTCCGGCGACGCGGTTTTCTAGGTGAGCAATGCTAACGCTGGACTCGAAAGCCTCGAACCCGTCTTTAGACAATAAGGTCTTGATGAGCCTCTGTAAAGTGTAAGCTCGTCCTTTCAGTAGAAATTCGTTGGTAGTATGCCTCTCCAAGAAGGGAATGATGCCGGCTGAGACTATATTTTCATCGCTCTTGTCATTACTAGGTGTCGTAGAGCCCACAGCTGTGGTCTGCAAGGACCCGACAGAGGAATCGTTGCTATTCCAGTATTGGCTCCCAACTGCCCACCAAGACTCCGACAGCCGTTGCCAGGTGTGCATTACAGGAGAATAATAGTAGCCATCACCGTTCGTGAGCGTAACAACGATATGCCCATTGGAGTTCAAGTGTGCCGAAGTCACCCCAGGGGCGGGCATAGCACCATGGGGTTGAAGCGTACTGGTAGCTATCTCGAGAATGGGCCCGAGGGAGACAGGAGGATGAGGTGAAGATAGAGTATGGATATTCCAGACGTGGCATAGTCCAACTGCCGTAATGCATAGTAACCACCAACCACGGCATTCCAGAACTACAGGCTGAGCGTCGAGCACCATCGCATTGATCAAACGGCGGCCTGCTGGAGTCCACGTGTACAAGCTACCGTCTTCACAACCAGCAGCCCAAAACTTCTTGCTGCCTGTTACTAGGATGACAGCTCTTGGAAGATAATCCTGCCAGAGTATTGTTCCACGCTTGGTAGCCGTAATATGCGACGGATCTCGCAGAGATTGGGGATTTCGAGCCTCCAGGATAATGTTCTCCGCGATTTTTGATGCCTCTTCTGGCGTGGTATCTTCAAGAAGTATTCCACGTTCCAGAGGCCGAAGAATATGGGACCTAATTTTAGGAACCGCGAGCCGAACTTGTGAGATGGCAATGGAAGGACTGAGCACTGCCGGGCGGAGATATTCGGGTGTAGGGACTAACCCATGTCCAGGTGGCTCGGGTGTTGCATTCTCTAGACCATCTACGCCGTTACGTAGAATTGGCCTGGGCCCGGTAGCTGGCCGTTTAGTTTGATGCCCTTCATCTTCTTCTTCCTCTACGGAGGCTTTTCGTTTATTGCCAAGAAGCATTGCCGCCAAACCACCCTCTGGGAGTCCATCGTATGGTTTTGACAGATCTAATATGGCCTGCGGTGCATCGTTCTGTGCCGTTTTAGACGTACTTGACCCAACTAGCTGTGTTTGAGGAAGTGACGATTGGCCAGTACCAGATGACGAGATCAACATCGGTGCAACTCTCTTTTTGCCGTCTTTGGTAATTGTGACTCGCGACTTCAATACATTTATCCGTTGCGCTGTTTTCTCTGCGGCTTCCTGCGCTGTGCCTGCTTGATCTTTTTCTTTCTCCGGCTCAGCCTCAGTCTGCCCGTTAGCAGAAGGCGGCGCCGTGGGTGTTGCAGTACCTGTCTTCACGCCATTCGTAGTCGGTGCAGCATCCTTAGGAAGAGGGTGAAAGCCACCCATTAGCGCACCCATCCTCGACTCGGCGCCCTTTCTCTCTCCCTCCTTACTATGGTTTTCCAGTCGAAGGCCATCAACATCTTCAGCAATGCCCATAACCTTGCGAGAAGCACCATACTTCGACAGCGCTTTGTCAGTTTCCTCAAGATTTGCGACCCACCCCAGTTCACCGGTCTCAAACTTCGCAGTTACAATACTACCATCAAGGCTAGCCGCGAATAATGTTTGGCCGTCGGGCGTCCACGCCAGGTCAGATATGGATTTCGAAGCCAAATCCTGCAGGATGACTACCGGCCTCGATGTATTGGTGTTCCAGATACTCAATGTTTTATCCTGGCCAGCGGATGCAATCACTGTTACGAGTGCGCCACCAGCTGGCTGGCCATTGGTGGCACCATTCTCAACAGGCTTTTTGGTGTGGAACAATCGTGGAGAGAACATACAGACCTCGGTAGGGCCTTCGTGTCCAACGAGATTGATCTCGCTGTCCCACCTAGAGCGTTCGATTATAGCAACAGAACTAACGGGTCCATTGACAGCATTAGCGGCGGCGATGTGGTTACCATCAGGCGACCACGAGCACCGTCTGAAGTATGTCGTCAAGGGCGACGATTTGAAAGGCGCACTAATCGTAGTCTCGAGCTGAAAGTTATTAACCATATCATGTTGAGTAGCATTAGGGGCTGGAGAAGTAAAGCGAAATATTTTGATAGAGCGGTCGTCGCTCGCGGTGGCAAAGAACTTGTTGGCGGGGTCGAAGGTTATGCCCTTGACGTGACTCTGGTGAAGGGAAAGAATCTTGAGTTTCTCGAAAGTATGGCCCGACCAAACAACGACTTTGGAGTCAAGACCCACAGACACCAAGATAGAGCCGTCGTGGGACCACGCCAAGTCCTGGACATCGTTGTCGTGTCCTATCAAACGTTTCGAAGTCTTCCAGTTCTCGACGGGGGGTGGACCACTAGTACCAAAGGGCGCAATGGCGGGCGGACCGCTCTCGAGCTGATATATGCAGATAATCTTGTCGTCGGCGCCGGAAGCGAGATATCGGCCGTTGGGGGAGAAGCGCACAGAATGGATGGTACCCAGATGGTGGCTCATATGACACAGCTGACGCGGGCCGCTGAAGGAAGGATCGTCGGCCTTGTAAATGGCCTCGGTTGACCAGACGCGAACATGGCCATCTTGATGCTTGGCGTTAGAGGGAGGGCAGCAGACTCGGGGAGCGGGCACATACCACCTCCAGCGGTCGCGAGACGTTTCCCATCGGGCGACACGTGGCAACTATACACCTCGAAGTCCTTCTGTTCGCCTATCGCCGAGTTAGCGACCTGGATCCTACATGTGCAAGGCCTCTCGCGACAGCGCGGTGATACCTTTGTGGCTCAGCCATGATGGCTTGATGATGCGCATGGTGACTTGGAGTCTGCACTTATAATTCGCATATCGTCATGGGCGTATGGCGTTGCTCGAATGCGGCGTGATGGAGGAGCCGCAGGACAAGATATGGGAATGGGCGGTGGCGAGCAGAGACAGCAATTCGTCATGCCCGGAAGGCGTTTTAGGTTCGGAAGGGGATGGATGGACTTTATTTTGCAATCAATTGAAGTCACCGGCGCAATTCAAAACCACTTTCCAGTCGCGCGACGCGGCCCGAAGCTAAAGAAAGCGGACCCTCCTTTCAATTCTTTTACAAGGGGAAAGTGTGTTCTATCGGGGTTCTAAACGTGATGCAAGTTTAGGTAGTGCGAGAGTTCTGAGGTGTGCTCGACCAATCATGAGGCGAAAGAACAGCTCTGACGTGGGGGTTGGTAGCTACCATACCTGGTGCTTGCTAACGTAATTGATGCACGGACCCATCCCGCCCCATCCCATCCCAGCAAAGCTGAGGACCTAGGTAGGTACCAACCACTTTAGGTGGTAAATCGCAATCAATCTTAACTTTGTTTCCAACTTCAACTTCGTTCCACCAAACAGTCGTGCGCAACTCCTCTAACTCTCGCCAGCCGCGGCCAGGCAGATTATCCAATCTTTACTCTATGACTTGAGCTGGCTCAGCACCCACCCGGGACACTTGTCCCTGTCCAGCATTGAACTATACTACTATTCCTTACTGAAATAGCTCCACAATTCATCCCTTCGTAGTCATGGGTGTTTGCGCTTCATGTCTCGGTCGTCGACGGAACGACTCCATTGACGAGGTACATACGAATCGCTGCATGGATCCGTCTTCCTTGCTAACCGCTCGGATCTTACAGGATGACGTTTCGCGTCTGCTCTTCGACGACCCAAACAACTTACAATACGGCAGCTTCGCCGAACATAACTTAAACTCACAAGGGGATCCTCTAGAGTCGCAACGTGAAGTCGAGGCTCTGCAGAGAGTTGTCGCGCGAACTTCCAAGTATGCGACCCGCGTCTCTCGTGACCTCGTGGACCTGAGTACTAATGGTTCCCCAGCAATCTGGTCGATGTTTTCGAGATCACTCCTCAGGAGTCGCAAAGGACACCACCCGCCGTGTTCCCCGGACAAGACGCCCGCCTGGCACGGTACCAAAACATATTATCAAAGCTTTCTTTAGATGACGGCCCGACGACAATAGAAGGAACTCAGGGCTCTGTCGCGTGGTTGGTGAGCGAGGAAGATAATGCAGATGGAGTTGAGCATAACATTACGATCAAAGAAGGCTCAACTGGCCCTTTAGTAGGCACTTTTGCCGATGCAGTTGCTGCGGTTGCATGAGGATACGACTGATGAACGATTGTCGAGTAATGAAACACTATTGAGAATGGGAAGTCAGTTCTGAAGGGCTCAGATTCGAAACCCACACCAGGACACTCTGCATCTTCATTTTCACTTATTCTTTATTCAAGGCTTTGGGCATGGCTGCTTTCTTCCAGATTAATCTATTAGTATGCAGAGTGAGACGTGACGTGACGTGACGTGACGTAGATATCTCGGCCAAGAATTGAGAAGCCATTTGGTCTACATTCCAGCTAGCTAATTCCGATTCTTTATTTACTTTCTAGCCAACCACGTCAAGACTAATTTAGAGCGCGCATCGTTGTATTGATGCAGCTTCTAGGTGTCTGACGTATTTATCAGATCACAGACACGTATCAATTGCTTCCGTTTACTAGTGGTGGAGTCTCAAGCACTTCTGCGCAGTACTTTCAAAATTAGTTCAGTAGCTGGAACCACATGGGTCTCTCATGAACGACTGTCACGGTCGCGGAATATCAGAACATGGAACAAGATTTGCTCTGAATTGGCCATAACATCATCTTTGTTAATATTCACTTCGGCACAGCTTGGCACTCGTATTTTGAACTTCAGATATGCCCGCGTACCCATAAAACAACAACAATAACAACAACAACGACAACAAACCCGACCCAGATCTAACTCGGCTTTGCGTACGGCCGTATGGGTCTCGGTTGTACATCCCCACATGAAATATGCGTTCTGTCGGCGACAGATGCGCTTCGAATTCGGAATCTCAAACCAATAGAGTCAGTCAGTGGAGAACGCTTGCGGGCGGGAATGGGGTCGCCCCATATACCGCTGTACCTAAAATCTTCTCCTCTTTCAACCACACAAAGTGACGTTTATTCTCGAAGTCTTCTGCATCGTGAGTCGCTACTAAGTTCGACTTGCATTGAGCTCTCTCTCTCTCTTGTTCGTTTCCCCCCCACTCCCCTTTTCCGAAAATCCTTGAAGATGATGGGTCTCTAAAATAGTACCGCGTTTAACCCCATGTCTCTCTCAATTGTCTTTTTGATTTTCCAAGCTCGTCTAACTCAATTGGCCTAGCTATTTGCAAAAATATTCTCCGTGACCAACCAACCCAGTTGTTTGTCTCCAATTTCTACCCAAACGCCAGGTTCCGGCAATGGAATCAGGCCGACGTGGTGGCGTTTTTGGTCTTCCACCATCAATCAGCTCAGTGATGCCTAATGCGACGCGTAGTTTTGTCCCGGTGGCCCAAGAAAGAAAAAAGACAATTCGTGTTCAACACCGATCTGCAACCGAGACGAAGAAGAAAAGAACAAGATGATGTTGTTGATGATGATGATGATGAATCCGACAAAAGAAGAAACAAATAACCGGTATCGTAATATGGTATTTCGAGCGCCTGAGAAATCATCTCTGAAAAGTCCAAAAACCCCCCTTTAATAGAACTGCCATAACCTGTTTTACCGACATAAGAAATACCCGCTCTTTCTTTGTGGGACAATTGAACCTAAGCCCATCTGTAAGGTACATGTATCCCTCTGTCTCTGTTTCTCTCATTCTTTTTCTCTATAGTATAATTTCTCCAGTTCTTTCCGAATGGGCCCGATCCACGGGCGTCAATGGGTCTATACCGTGCCCCATGCCCGTGTCTGATGCTGCAGCGTCATGTTGTCGATGGCCTGCTGGACCTCGATCAGGTCCCTGTGGGCCTTCTCTATCGAGGCGCTGCGGTTCGTCTCCCTCGACCATCGCGTGATGTCGCTGTGCAGCTTGTTGTACTTGCGCCGCTTCTTCTCGATGTCCTTGCACAGCTTGCAGTCCTCGGGCTCGCTTATCGTGTTGTAGACGAACTTGAGGCCGCACGTCTCGCCCGTCCGGTACTCCTTATTGCACTGCTCGCGGAAGTGGCCCCACCGCCAGTACCCGCAGTTCCAGCGTGTCTGGTCGAAGAAGCACATTGTTGTCGTGTGTCGGTGGTGATCAATGCGATTGTAGGCGGGAGGTGATGTTATGGTGGCAACACGGGGCCACGGACGAAGTGTTGAGCGGAGTGCTTGTAGGGGGCCAGTGAGGTACGGCCTGATTCTTCAGAGATATGAACGACAGCGCCGGCGAATATGACGATATGTAATCGGCGAAGACGGGAGACAGATGGGACGTTTGAAACTGGATATGCCGTCCGCAAGTTGTTGGTTGACTTGGTTGATTCAATGTGTTGGTCTATATGCTTCGAGATACGGGCGATTAGATGTGTTTAGTAACGACGGTTATCGGTAGTCTTCGCGTACAATGATGATGTGATGATATTGGTATTGGTATGGTCAGATATCTTGATATGTAGAGTCTAGTCCTCTTGGGAACACGAACAATGCCCAGAGCTTGCAACAGATACTTATAGTCCTACTCGCGAACCGTGCTCAGGCCATATTGGGAATCAATATACGACCAAACCAGATAGCTACCAAATAGTCGTTGTATGACAACTCACGCTTGCTACTGATTGAGGTTGCATGGCCACCTCGCATCGTCCCTTTTTAGAAGTGCTCATTCGAGCGCTGTATGAATGCCACGTTGGCTGCCGGTTCAACCTACAGTATGCCGGTTTCCCCACCAGGGGGTGCGGACGGTCCCCCTCTACAAGCCCGTTGACGTCGAGCGGTCTTTCTCAATTCTACTACTAAGGTCGCGGGTCTAGCTTCAGTGGAAATTCCCAGGAAAGCCAACGTTGTTCCTCTCCCCCCATCCCTTCCGCCGTCTCCCCATTGGCCAGATTCTCGTCGAGCACTCCTAACAAGATAGAGACCCCTTCGCGGACGCTACCAACATGCATGGGAAGGGGGAACCACACCACTCAGCCTCGATTGTCGAAGGGACCCTGTAGCGCATTTTTATTTTTTCCCTCTGTTGCTGTTTTCTCTATCCCGGGATTCGATCGTTTCCGCGCATGCAGACAGACCAGGGATGGGCTTATCCACATGGGCCCCGATATGCAGGCCAACATCCGGCCCACACACGGCTAGGTGACCCAACCTTTGCCATTTCAGGCAACATACTCTTCCAGACAGGCATATTCGGGCGATCACTGGAACGTGATTCAATGTTTAGATCCTTGTCGAAGACTAAGACAGTAGGACCCGAAGCCTGTGCTGAGAATGCTTGGCGACGGGACGAGCTTGCGGATATTACGGGTTTATTCCGGATGAACGTTCCTAATAGGATATCTAGGGAGCCCCAAATCTTACACGACGTATGATGCCTCGCTATTGGATCTCTGCCTCTTAGTAAAATAAGACAAGTCTCGCAGAGTATCAACTTCAATACATCATGAACCCGTGGAATAGGGGACAATGTGTTGCCCACGGGTTCACCTACGTAGTCGGGATACGCTCATTACAGTAAGCTCATACCGACATTTCCATGCAAACTGGCATTGTAGCACTACATATCTTCATTATGGTCGTGTTGAGATCTATACCCAGTCAATGTTAGATGTAGTGCGTCGTCGAGTACCAGAATTTGGTATTCATTGGACTTGCGTGGGTAATCTTGCGAAGTGTATCAAGTCTATCGCTTCGAAGAACCAATAGTAGTGACAACGAACGATGACCAAATCAAAAACATGTCTCTGGCCGATTTGGTACTAGTCGTAGAAAGCCACGAGTTTGCCTCATCATGCGAAGAAGGGACGCCAGATCACATGAGTGCCAGCAAAGTCCTCTGTGCTGTTTCACACTTAGAGATCCCATCCAGGTATCGCTATCTAGAATCGCACCATTGTCACGGTCCCGATCAGCAAGCCACGTTGTCAGAGGTGGTGATGTCTCAATGCGTCTAGAGGGGGAACTCGTAGCCAACAATAAGTACTATGACTCGAGAGTTCGAATACTTGGGCCTATGGATACATACGGCAGCAGAGTTCCGGAGACCCTTAACTTGGTTCTGCATGGTGACTGCACAGGTTGGTCCACATATACTAACGGTTTCAAAATGGCGAGGGACGCAGTCGAGGTGCGACTGTGTTTTTAATTCGACGAGCTGGTGGGTTGCGCTCCAGGTCCCAGGAACTCGGGGCCTAAAAGTTAAGACCAGCTGTCTGTTAGTGCTGAAAGATATCGCGCTTGTGTCGAAGCCTCTCAGAGCGTGACAATAATAGTATAAGGCGGGCCTTGTACCTCTACTAAGGGATGGTTGGACCCGCGGCGGTAGACAGCGACGTGGCAATAATTTTATGGCCTGTTTTTGGCCCACCGCCACGAGCTCTACCCTAGTTCAGGGAATCTTGAGTCGGGCAACCATTAGACATATTTCTGTATTCTTTCATTTTTCCCTCGCTCCTCGCGGTTGAGTAGATAGCTGCCGCAGCGGCCGCAGCTTCACTCTTCGTTTCGGTCCCGTTCATAGAGGGGAAAAGAAATCAAATAAAGCTCGGACAAGTCATGACGAAGATATCATATCGAAGTGATAGATAGGGGAATACTCGTTTTCCAGATAATGCCTCAAAGAATCGCCAGTGTATGTATGGCTTCCTGGTTCTACATACCCATATCAAATAACGATGAGTCAAGCTTTCTCACGTTGTGAATATTTTTCTTTTTCCTTCTTGGCTCAGCGACATAAGGCGTTACATTGCCACTGATGTATGAACGGACCCCTGCTTGTCTTATTCTTTGAGACCGAAGTTCTTACTAATATCAATGTGTGGCTTAAGAATGATGTGTGGGTTTTGCAAGGGATAATGCATACCGAGAGGCGAATTTCTGCACAAGGGTTGCAGTTAAGCATGACACACAACGACTGAACGTGCTACGGACGATCTCCAAAAAGTCAATTCGATGGAGTGTCCAATGAGGGAGTAAGTACCCTGAATACGTCTCTCCTTCAGAGAAGTTAGGGCCTAAAATCGGATGTCATCATCAAGATTTTTTCTGTTTCAAAAACGGCGGGGTATCATACCACTCTGAGTATACGTTGACCGGTTCTAGTCGCGTTGAACAGGCCGTTTACGGAGGCCAAGGGTTGGTAGAGCTGCAAAGAAAAGGTACGCGAGAAAGTCTGGCTATGGCGGTCCCAGCCGTTTGCGTCACACGCACAATAGAAACATCTATGGGTCTTATTTTCAAGGCCGGGATTCGTCTGGAGGAAAATACACTGGTCCCAGGCTTCGTCCAGGGATGATAGATTCTGCAACTTGAATGTGGTTAACAAGTCAATCAACTTCATTCCATCATACCTCTTGAATGGGGTGGCATCATGCCGAGGAATCGGAAGTCCTGGCCACATCACGAATGGTCATGTGTTATCAACAATATGCGCAGCCTACGCAGCTGAATTAGGAACGCCATAGTACCGTGCCTTCGATATAACCCAACGATCCCACCTCCCTATGTCTCTGATAGGCACGTGCAGCACCACTACCTCTATACCGGTAAACAACGTGCTCATGGGGGTGGAGAATCTAACCCCATGATTGGGTACTCGGAAATCCTTGTCAGTATGCAATGCCTTCACGAACGAATGGCCAGGCCCAGGGTTCGAGAAGCAGATCATGCTTTTTTCTAAGCCGCAACGGTTATAGTCTTGCCAGGTCATTGGTCAGGGGCTATCGCAGAGTACAGGTACTATCATAGATCTTGCTTCTGACCCGTTCCGAGACATGTTCTCGGAGGCAGGCAAGTCATCCCTAATTCAACAACCGGTGTAATGTCATAGCCAAACAGCGGAGTCGTAGAGTTTCTGACGCACAGGCTAACACAGCATACTTCGCATACAGATTTCCAGAGCTCTGTACGCTGCTGTGTAACCACCGGTGGTACTTGTCGAACTGGCCATATTGAAAATCGATTCGCTCGATCAATGATAAAAGCAGCAGCCACATTGAGACCTGCAAGCCCTGCTTATGCCTTTCTCACCGTCTTTCTCTAAAACACGACCCGAGCGAGCCAGGTCTGTCACTCTAATCTCCGGCCATTGCTCTCCCCGTGGTTGTCGTGGGTTGAACGAGTGATGTGTTGGCAGGGGCGCTCGTGCGTCTGATCTCGATGTGTCAAGGAGTGGTCATTGGCACAACCCTTTATGGAGGTAATTGATCCCAACGACAGCATTCCCTATTTTTTGTGATGTGTAATCAGACTGACGTAATTCAACCACCCAACGGATCGAAGCGTCTACAACCTTTAGCTGCTATAATGCATCATCACAGCTTGGCAACCCGCAACCTTGTAGTAATAACAACACTTTAGATTGTTGGTTGTTAATTTCATATAGCCTTACGCGGCCATATATTCAAGCCAGGTAAAGGAATCCTTGGGGCCCGGTAGCCTCGTCACGAATTGGACGCCTTGCGCCAGGGGCAACAGCATCAATGACTTAATTCAGCCGTCGCGCGCTGGCGCCCGAGAGCCCAATTGGCCGGTAGAACGGTATCAGGGGTTAGTTGTGCGAGTCATTGGGCACCGATCGTGGGTCGGGGCAACAACAAAGCGTGCTTGTAATCGGCGGCCGGGGTCACGGCCAGGGTGACCGGGGTTCCCGGCCAGAAATGCGGCCACCGGTCAACGTATGGGGGGCTAAACTCCGCCGCTCGCGCCAAGTTATTCTTCCCGGTGTGGCGAGCACTGGATAGATACGACTTCGTTCCTATCCCGCCCTCGCACGCGCGCATTTTTACGTGGACGAATCTCTAGCACAATCTCGATTGATGGTCGGGAAGGTAGCATCTGTCAACACGCTATGATCCGCCATCGGTGCCGTCTTTCCGAGCTGGGTACCGAGAAATGCCATCTTACGGAGACTTGGGGGTCAATGGCACTTTGACATGTTACCTCACTACATGGCTTCAAACAGACACGTACATGATGAACTACGCGAGTCTACCATGTAGCCGAGCTGCAGACTTTCCAGGGACCTGATATACAGCTACGGCACAGTAACTCGCATGGGCCAAAGTCCCCACGTTATGGTTCCTGTCAGGAACAACCTAACGCGCAAGCGGGTCTAACCTTGAGTCTCTCAACCTTGCCGGACCGAGCAAATGTGAGATGTCATATGTGACAAGTGACGGGCGAGTAGACGTGCATGTCGGTATGCAGATAATGATTAGGCACTGATTAGGCCAGATATGGGACACTCTGTATCAATATCTGGTGCTTGCCCTACATGGTTGAAATACATCACCAGAAATGTATGGGACGTGGATTGGTGAACGACTTCACCTGTGAAGTCGGTGGGGGTGGATTTTGAAGCTACCTGGAAGGTGTAGCGCATTTGAGAAGCGGGTTAAGCACTTATCCGGGTAAGCTGACGTACTATAGGTACCTGGGTACATCCTGGTATTGAGGTGCTCACACAGGTGGAGACTAGACTCAAATCTTCCCCGCTTCTGTGCAGCTCCATTGAAAGATAGTGAGTGGTTCAAAATGATTTGCAGCACCCCAATAGCAAAGTGGACCGGTACGTACCGAGCGCTACATAACTGATTGGGTTGCATTGCATCATTCCTTGACACGCAGGAAAGAAGCCCTTCGAGCTCTAACATTTCAATGTTGTTATGTCTCGGCTGTTTCTTTTCCATCATGCGTTGTTCATTTATAACTACATACTACTCATGCCAGCTATGTCACGCGACGGTCCTGTGCTGTAACTTGCCAAGACGGCCGGGCTCAAACTGGCAGAGATCGTTGAGGTGAACATTAACAACAACAGGTAATGAAAACCTATGTCTGGGTATGATTAGAGGAAGCTGCGTATTTCGCATGGAGCCTTTGTCAACGCGGGTAAATGTGTCTGGGCTATCAGCATGGCTCTGGATAATTAAGATTTGGATGTCTATACCTTATCAAGCTGACGCTAACGTACTATGTATAAACCATATTCGAATAGATGCCATTTTAAACACGAGTACTAAGAGTACAATTATATGTTATATAATGGCGAAAATATAAGAGTTATCTACTGTTTAATGGGTTAGGTTAACATTAACCTAGTAATATACTGTACATGTCTATATCAATTATCACATGACGCACTGTAATGTAGAGTGGAATTTCCTGCGAGACTCTACAGTGTGGGTTAGAAATGCTTGCGGAGTTAGGTTCATTAGTTACCAAGTCGAGCAAGCGAACCCCCAGATCGTCTCCCGCGAACATAACTACATGTAGTTAGCTAGGTAAGTGGCTAGAACTGGCCTAAAGCTTACCCCTGTAGCAGAAGCTCTCCCGCTGACGCAGCGACTTGTCTCACCACTGTCATGCCTATTCCCCAACGACGTTCCCGGCATGCTGTCTTGAAGTTCGTCTTGTCGTCTGCTGTCCTGACTCTGACACAGGATGCACGTCCCATGCTATTCCTTGGGCTTCATGTGAGATTCTCTATTCCGCAGCCCTTTTACGCAGGCTAGGAGACTGCAGCCTGCAACCCTTCGGGAACACCGAAACCACCTGACCAACCAACTTACTTGTTTCTCCTCTTCCAGCTGCTCTATTGTCTATTGTCTATCGTCTATTGTCAGATGACGGGCTTGAACTGTTATTACTATCTAGCTTTGACTACTTACGCCTAAATGTAAGTAGACAAACAAAACAGACCGACCGAGGTAGATGCAATTGTTCCTATCTTACAGATTACTTACCTTACCCTATCTTCTGCCTCACCTAACCTCACCTCGCCTCGCCTTACCTTGCCTTGCCTTACCTTACCACCCACCCACTTGTGGCGCCGTGTGATGTCTACCCAATACCTGCTACCTATTCTGCACATCACGCCCGCGGTCCCGGCTGAGAGGACCAACGCCGTGTCTTGGCCTTGTTGATGCCGCAGCCATCCCGCCTTGCTTGCGCCTTGAGGACCCTTGACACCCTTGTCACCAGGTACTGAGCTGCACGTGTGAACTTACGTCCATCTTATCCCTCTCATGTCTCCGAAACATACGCGACGCGACGATTCAACTTCTCTATCTGGAACGTCCGGCATATGCGCTCTCATTTTGTAGCTGACACACAAGCCTCCGAACCCCTTCCTTGGCTGCTGCTCGGCTCGCCTCGTTCATCTGTGAATCAGCACCTACCAAAGCTACCAAAGCTACCTACTGCCCAGTCCATCCGCCCCCAAGTATCATTTACACACATTGACCCCGGGTGGCGCGTACCCCCCTCCCCCAATACACATTCCACTCTCCGCCGTTGTCTGTTGTCTGTTGTCCGTTGTTCGTTGCGATAACGCACAGCACAACTTCTCCTTCGCTTCTTCTCTCGTAAGGTGAATCTGCCTATTCTGCCACGCACCCTTGCTAGATCGTGCCGTGGACCACTCGGGGAGTACGGATTGTTTCCTGGTGGCATGGGAGACTAGAGTCTTTACTACCACGTCTTCATCTGTTTCTAGACCCTGTCGATTCGCACATGCGCGCCATAGATTCTACCTACACTAGACACTAAACAAGTCAATAGTCCTCCTGCACCGGTACACCGTCCAATGGTACCGTTTCTCGGCAGAAGCCTTCAAATTGGTGGCTGAGTTGGCATCACCTCACCTCGTTCTCCTGCAGCTCGATTCACACTGCGGATTGTCGGTCTTGGTCAGGACCCGGCGCCAACACCCCTACTGCTACCGTTCGTCAAGGCAGCCTTATGATCTGACCTCGGCAACTGCGACTAGTTCGCCTCAACTATGGCGACGTCCCTCCCTCTACCTGCTTCACTGCCTGTTACCAGGTGCGGTAATGTCACCTCGCCCGAGGTCGATCGCGGTGAGTTGGCCTCAGAAACGGCCATCGCCGCAATTGATGCCCAACCAACCATGAGTGTTACTCGTGCTCACGAAAGATCCGACCTGCACAGTCCAGAGACTCCACAAAGCACCTCCCGGTCGGTATTGACTGATACGGCAAATCTGAGAGCCGCCTCAGCCGAGATAAACCTCGAATTGGCCTCAACCCCAGACGACGATGGCGGGCCAATACCGCAACAGAGTGGAGAAAACACGTCGCAGGCCGTCACCGTAGATAGTTCATTGCCACTGTCGCGCTGGGGGTGGGACACGCCGAGCTTAGTCTATCTTCCAAATGAGATCTTAATGCAGATTCTCAGCTTTCTGGACGTAAGCGATCTTCTCGCCACATCAAGGGTAAGTCATCGGGTGTGTCTCCAGGCGCGCCACCAAATGAAAGCAACGCGGGCGTCGAGGTTGAGACTATGAGTCGAAATTTACCGAGACTTGCTCATCCCCTCTTCCCTCAAAAGCTAGACTCTCACTTTTCACCTTGAGCTCTATCCGCCTGTCATACAACCACATCATTTTTGCAACGATATTTGCAGTAGGCATTACTGCATGTTACGTCATGCCAAGGGGAGCTTGAAGCATACGGATTCTCTCAACCCAACACAAAACACAGCTTGAAACTGCTCACTTAGAAGCGCAGTCTATGACTGACTGACAGGCCATCTAGATTAACCACCATTTCCGCACTCTATCGCTGGCGCCGATTCTGCACACTTACCGGCTACAGCGCGCTCGCATCCTCCTCCCACCACTACTGACCTCTCCCTCGCGGCCTACGCTCGCGGAGCTGATTGCCCGACACATCTTCCTGACGCATACAACGCAGATTTCGCGCCGTCTCGCACGTAATCTCGTCGCCATTCGCCTGTCCCGCCGCTTGCCCCAGCGGCCCTCGGCCGAGACCCTTGTGCAGCGAGGAGTGCTGCCCCCGGAGTGTGTTTCTGGTTGCGGCTGCGCGCCCATCGCCCCAGCTCTAGTGGCTAAGCGGCGCGCGGTCGAGAAGGAGAAGCTCAAGGATAGCCTCCGACGCTGGGTCGGCGGCGCCTGGCGTGGTGAGGTCAAGGAGCGCAGCGAGGGCATCAGGAAGTGGGAGGAGCGCGCCGGTGTGGGAAGGGTATGGCGGCTCCGTCGCTTCTGGGAACGCGTCGGACAAAGCAATGTCTGACTGCCATTGAAGGTGAGTTGCAAACCCAGTTCAAGCTTGGGTGACGCACATGTGTATGAACGTATCTTTTCTTTTCTATGCTTGAGCGGGCTTTGAGCCTGATATTTGCCTAAAGTTGCTGAATAATAATCGACCGATGAGGCGCTACACGAAATGCTGATGATACTTGATGGTTAATGCATTATATGCTATGGAGGGTCAAGGAGTAATTGATATATGAGGCTTCGGGGGGCGTTAAGGATTGGATGGCCGTAAGGCACTTGAGGGTTGATGTCGGAATTAGGTAAATCGAATATCACGTGTGTACGATATAGTATATGAAGGGAAGATACCTCAATTATTTTGGCAATGGCAACAAGTTGGGTTGCATCCGTGCGCTCAAAGGCTGACTGATGACGTGATGGACCCAGGCATAACCCTCTCCCAGCTGCAAAAGCATTCATTTAGGTATACGAACCTGCCTGCTTTAGACGGTCGACCAAACGCCAGTATAGATACGTATCTATTGAACAAACCACAGCTACCAGTTCATCTATCTTATCACCATCTTTATCCCTTCTACAAACTCTTCTCGAAGTTAACGGTTTTCATTTTGGGACATGTGACGGCTTAATTTATCCGGTTCCTTTCACTTAGTTCTCTCTGTAAGGTAAATTAGTACACAATTCTCGCGATCCTAATAACAATTATTTTACTTTGTCTGTATTATACAAACCCAGAGTCAGAATCCGACTTCCTCGGGTTAAAAAAAGTATCGCATCTATAACTATGGCCAAAGATGCCTTATGATTATGTATATATATATGTATATACAATGCCACTGCCCTCACCCGGGCGGATTTTGTATATTCCTGTTTGTTTTCCCCCCTTATCCTATATGCAAGATCTGAAGTGAAACGAGTGGCACGTAGTCTCAACTCCATGCTTTTCGCTAAATGCACGATAGTCCCTTCTCAATGCTTTTTTCGGTAGTAATACAAGTGGGTCGAGATATGAAGCGCTTTTTCTCAGCACTTCCCTCTCTTATCCTCGGTGATTCATTTCACCGTCATGTTTTATCGGGCCGTAGGAAGATAGGTGGTTGATTAATACCATCTCTCGACGATACCATGATGCGTGCTTATACGCGGAACCGAAAGCCATCCCATTCATCCTCCTCCTCTTCGTCTTCCTCGTCATCTTCGTCGAGGTCACCGCTAGCGCCGAAATTCTCCTTCCCGCCCGAGAGAGAACTCGTGGTCGCCTTCTTCTGCGAAGTGCCGGCAGCAGCGGTGGCCCGCAGGTTCATGATGCTCTCCTTGCGCAGCTCCTCGCGGCGCTCCTTGAGCCTGCGGACGCGGCCCTCGAGCTCGGCCATCTCGTCGAACTCGTCCTCGAGCGCGCGCGTCGCGTCCTCGCGCTCGTCGGCCATCTCGGTTTCCGCCGCGTGCTTCCGCCGTTCGTTCTCCTCCTCTTGCGACTTAGCGGCAACCTGTGCTGTCGTCAACGCCGGCGCCGAGATAGTCGCGTCTGCGTATACGGTTGTTGGCGCTGCTGGTGCGTCGAGGACTGACATCTCCGCTTCGAAAGCGGCCCATTCAGCCTCGTCGACGGCACCCGATGAGGCTTGTGTTGTTGTAGTGGTGTCATTGCTGGTAGGTGGTGCCTGCATAGAGTTTTGTGCTGATGTAGTAGGTATCTCAGTAGATATAGGTATTGATGTTGCTGCTTTCAGTTGTGACAACGCTGCTGTTGAGGCTCCAGGGGTGGAGGTCGCGTCTGCACCGAATAGGACAGCGCGGCCCATCGACGTCGCCTTTGGCGTTGAAACGGTA
The DNA here is from genome assembly GCA_022385635.1 of Xylaria scruposa. Lineage (NCBI taxonomy): Eukaryota > Fungi > Ascomycota > Sordariomycetes > Xylariales > Xylariaceae > Xylaria > Xylaria scruposa. The sequence goes on along the minus strand of MU280185.1, from coordinate 392,404 downwards.
GAATTGGTACCGGCGAGAGGTGTTGCAGGCCGGGACGGTATGGCAATCTCAACGCCATGCACGGGTGTTCCTGAGGTTCTGCGTGCCAAGCCAGGGGGTGTGCCCGTCTTCTCTTTGTCCTTCTCCTTATAGCCTTCTCCCGTGCCGTTCGAAGCTAGATCGGTCCTGCTTCGTTTCGAGCGTATCGTGTCGGGCTCTTCTTCGTCATCTGACATAATCTCATCCGCGCCTTCGCCTCGTTTCCGCTTGTTCGTGCTCTCATCCGTCGCGTCTTGAGTGGGAGGACTCGACTGGTTTTGCAGCGCTTGGAGCCGTTGTCTGTGGCTTTGGCTGCGGATATGGGTATTCCATAAGGACTCTGTCTTTACTACATCCTGACATAGCTTGCAGAGCAACTTCCCGGCATCTGAATAGGTAGCGTGAGGATGTTTGATGCGGTTCTCAGCCCGATGGGCGCGTAGGAGGGCACGGGCGTCTGCCATTGCGGATGGAATGCTGAAGGATAGGATGCGATGCTGATGGGAATCGGTTTTCCAACTTTGGACCCCAACGTTGGGGCGAATAGAAATGCACAAGAGGTGAGTTGCAACTATTGTTATAGAGGTTGAATTGTAATGGCTATGACGAGGCGGTGGAATAATTGCAGTAGGTACTTGTATTAGGTAAAGCTGAGGGAGGTCTGCCGTCAGCCACAATTGCTCCTAGGCAGGTTGACCTGGGGATTTGGAGAAGTGCCCCGCACTGTAGCTAGAAGGGGTAGGTCTAGGATTATCCCCACAAGGAAACCTCGAACTACCTAGGTACGGGATAATCCTCCGCGACACTAGTTACCCTGCCGGCCTAATGACTTATTAACATTCCAACATTCAATCTGGACGCTGTTGGTCATGGCGCAAGACGGGCGATCTTCATAGTGCACTTCTTTCAGCTCCAAAATATAAACCGGTTGCAACAATTAACTATTTCGAACGTTGATCGATCAATCATATTACCATGGACGAGGAACAGCAACAGACAGCTGCCACTTGGCCACCGCCTCCTCCATTCTGGAAAGCCTTCACCCCAGAAAACATCGCGCGAATTGAAGAGCTACGCAAAGAGGCAGCTGAGCGCTCAGGCGCGCAAGATACTTCAAACATCCGTATCGACAGCTTACCTCGCGAATTGCGCAATCTACAGCCTCCGCCCGAACCCGAAGATGGAGAATGGCGAGTCTTCGGCGACAAATACGCCCTGAAAGACGAACTCCCACAGCTCGAGGATGGCGAGATTCGCAGGCTGTTCCCAAACCCCGAAGAGAGGGACCAGGATGGCAAGCACTTCGACCGCGCTACCATTCTTAAGCGATTGGCCAAATCACTACTACTCAACTTTCTCGAACTCACGGGCCTGCTGGCCACCAGCCCCGAGGCGGTATGTCCCAAACAAGACTCTTCTCCAATTTGTATCCGCTGTTATGAAGTAATGTATCCCTTTAACTAACAATGAACAATAACAGGCAGAGGACAAGGTCACGGACATCCGAGATCTCTTTATTAATTTTCACCACCTCATCAACGAGTATCGACCGCACCAAGCCCGCGAGTCCCTTATCGCCTTAATGCAGTCGCAGTTAGACAGGACGCGCGCCGAGACAAATGCCATTCGAGATGCGAAAGACCATGCCGAGCGCGTGCTCGAAGGGCTAGGTAGTATAACAATCGAGGAACCACCTAGCTACAAGACCATAGACAACGAAGACCCATTTGACCCGGACATGAAGGCTTGGAACATACTGGTAGATCAGTAAAGACGAAAGGGAGAAAAAACTCCCCAAAATCAAAATATTTTTGACAGAACATTTTCAAGGCGTTGCTGGTACACATGCTGGTTGGTTTGGAACAATTTGGCGCATGGCATGGGAAGGCAAAGGTTTATGATACCCTTAGACTATACAATTGGCGGGAAGCGGAAAGTAGAAACGCAATCAATATCTTGTGATGCCAAGGTATCTTCGTGCATCGAAGCTGCTACTAGAAGAACACGTAACTCCTCTTCAGGTCGTCCTTAGCTGTGATCTCTTGAATCCAACCTCTTCCTGAGGAGAAATTCGAAGCCATCCGTGTTTGCGTTACCCAGATGTTTCCAGCTTCCGTGACCCTGTTCTCCACCCGCGTTTCTTCGTAACTAACAAGATCAAAGCATCCCTTCCCCACGTGATCGCTTTCCGGATCACATCACGGTGCAAGGAATAGGGATGCAGCAGCAATCAAAGCCGTCGCATTCAATGCATCGCGTCTTGCCCGTTGCATCGGCCGGTTTGACGATGCTCTCGAATGTCGACGACGCCGCGCTACCGGGGCCGTTGCGGTTCACAAGGGACGAGTTCGAGGAAGAGCCGCAAGCCATTTTCTTTCTTTATTTCTTATTTCCAAACTTGATTATTTATGTCAATTGGAGGCGGTAATAGAGAGATATTATGGGGGAGGATATTTGGCTGCTTACAAGATATGAAGTGAGGGATCTGGCAGCGATTGTCTCCTTTTCTCCCTGATGAAAGCTGATTGATATCAACTAGCTACCTAAGCAGGTTTGATGGAAAAGATTGTGAGTCGTGTGCCCCTGATGTGTTTCAGAAATATATGTAAGTACGGAGATCACATGTGCCATGGCACATGTATGGCACACGTCGTCTACTGCTGACTCATCATGACGTTACTGTATGTATATTTGCTAGATGAAGTTATAACCAACCACCCATGTCACTATGTGACAAGGTTAGACCCCTGGTATATCTCTTTCGATTCCGTGCTATGGCTTGTTGTTAGTGATATAGGGCCCTAATTGCTTATGTAGTATAAAGTAAGTAGGTGAGTAGTGTGATTAGAAGTCATTCCTGGAGTTTCTTAATCTCACTTTTCCTGTAAGGACGTCCTTCATACCTCTCAGGTCCCAAGTCTCGCCGTATAAGAATCAGGAAAAAATGTTGCTTGAAAGTGAACTACAGGCAGGGATTAACGTGGTTATCGTTGCACAAAGGACCCCTGAACATATCCGTTAGCCTGTATGATTGCTGTGCTATTTGTTTCACAGACCAATAACTTCCGTCACACAGCCTTCCAAACAGAAACGAGCTGAATAGGCACAAAAAGCAAGAATTGAAGTTTTGTTTAAGGTAGTCGAGGACCGACTATTATTGGTGTTGCCGTACAGGTGTCATAGATCAGGCCAGGGGTTCATAATCGGAGCTAAGGATGAGCAGGTGGGAGCTTCTCACTCTATTTTGATCAGCTTATTCTTTTAATCACGTGAAAAGGTATACTTGAACTACATGCTAAGAAGGATCAATTTATACAATTCACCATGAGTCTACTACTACCACTACATTTTGAGGCGAATGCTGCGCTGATGTCCTCATGTTCAACACTCAGTACTACCCATTTTCATATGAAAATACTTAGGTGTCCGTCCAAAATATGGCCTAAGCGCATTTGTGTTTAGTTTCCAAGTTGGTCACGTTTGAAACATGAAGTTTGGTCACATTTCCATGTTTGGGTAGGGTTTGAACTTTATTCGAAACAAGTATACAAATATCTTGCCAGTTTTGGTTGACTAGATGACGCTGCCTTTAATCTTCTTAGATCTCCCTTCTTCCATTATCATTCCAATCTGACCAAAATTTCCCTAGTAGTCAATAATTCTCACATTACGTCGCACAACCTCAGGGCCTTCCTCGTGGCTTTATGGCTTTGCAACATACTTGTCCTCAAGTGCCAACGTTGACATAACAATACCTAAGCTAGCTGCAAACCAGCTCCATACCACCCACAGCCTAGTCGTACGAACGTCTACTTAGTCACTTTCCGATACAAACAGCCATTGTCAGGTCAACAGCCGCTCACACTCCTGGCCGGTCACCAAGCACAATGTCAAGCCCAGACGAATCAGCACACGACACCTCTGTGTGTATCGTAAGAAGCCGCGCGATACTACGACTACAAAATATTGCGAAAAGATTTGGGGGTTGGAAGAGATTGCTGCGCAGGCTTGAACAAAAGCACGTCATGCACAAAGCTAAGGCCGACAGCATCATCCACTGCGCGGGAATCAACTGGAGCTCTTAGACCCGGTCGACTCCAACATCGAAGGGATGAAGGCGGCGGTTTTCGACTTGAACTTCCATCGCCTTCTGCTGTCTTAGAGCTATATACGACCACATGGATAAGGGCGTGGGAATGAGAGAGGAAGGAGTAACGAGCGGAGAGACAGCGTCCATGGGACAGACGGCGCGGATATAACTAAACATTATCGGACTAGAGATCACTGGTCGAAGGGAACGAGGTCACAGCCTTGATGATAGAGAGATATGTGTTCAAGTTTACGGAACTTCAAGATGGCTTGAACGGAATTGGAGAAGGGGGATAAAATATCAATTTGTGCAACGAGTGTGTGTGTCACAGGCAGAAGATATTGGCAAGGTCTGCATTGATAAACACCAAACATGGTTCAATCTTGTTCAAAATGTAAAAGAATACAAACTTAATAAAAAGAGATTGATTAATGAGCGAAAAAAGAACTCTCGATCGGGGAATCGAACCCCGGCCACCTGCGAATTGGACTGAACGTCGAATGACAAGCAGGTATCCTGACCACTAGACCAATCGAGATGATGTTTATGTGGGCTCACTGGTTGCATTTCGTCATAACAACAATCATACTCCATACAGAAGGGCCATGTATAAGTTGGTTTGGACAAATAGGAAGAATGAAAGTAATATCTCAGTAATCAAACCCGATAAAGTCTACCGGAGATTATTAGTATCAAGTAGATATAGATAAGCTAGCGCCTCATTCATCTGTGAGTTTCTCATTCATCCTTTTCGTTACATCCAGACGAGGTATACCATGATATCAAAAGAGTGTTATAAGTATACGGGCATTACGAACCTCTGCTTTTGCCTACTTCTGATACGTTTCAAAACACACAAGGTCTCTCCCAGATTCTATTCGTAGTTACGGTTCAGAGAATGGTTGAGCGGGCTCATCTAAAAAGAGCAAGCGAAAAGACATCCTTGGTGAGGTAGTGGTTGGGATCACGTGGAGTCATGGAGTAGTGAGGGTGTCAGCTAGGCGTCTTAGCTGCGTCTTTCATATATATTTTGTGACAGTTACTGCGGGTAGTTTTACGACCGAGATCGGGCGGGGTTATATTGCGGGGAGGTACAGTAGGTAGGTATGTTGTCATGGACTATCGTCCATACGCGCATTTACATGACTCATAGTATGTATTTATGCGTGTACATCCTTCTGTATCACATAGGCTTAGTTATCTATAGCGTCTACTAGACGAATCCTATGTCGTAATGAACAACAGACATTGGTGCCTGAAACCGTCGTGACAGAGTTGTAGTGTCTAATCTTTGGATATCGTAAACGAACTGCATTCATCATGGTTCTCGAGATCGAGCCTAGAAATTGGTACCGTGACGAGTTCCTCATATCGACGGAGCACCGCCTTCTCCAGGTCGACGCGGTCCGCTCAGCGATGAGCCCGGAGCTTATGTGGTGGGCACAGGCACCACCAACAGATGTTTTGCAGAAGGCTCTGAATAATTCGCTGTGTTTCGGGCTGTACGAGCTTCCTCAGTCCACCTCTCAGATCGCAGGTATGCTCATTCTCCACTTCACTCCGGATTTCTGCGCTCGGCTTACACTCACAATCCCAGGCAAGGGCGGCCCGAAGCAGATCGGGTTGATGAGAGTCATCACGGACGACGTGACCTTCGCCTACCTCACTGATGTATATGTTTTGTCTGAGTATCAGGGCAAGGGACTAGGGCGCTGGATGTTGGCGTGTCTGGAAGAGGTTATCCAAGGTTGGCCGCATTTGCGCCGCTTGATGTTCGTAACCTCGCCGGGCACAATCGACTTTTATAAGAAGACTATTGGCGCGAAGAATTGGAGCGAGCATAACGAGGGAAAACTGGTTATAGGGGCTGTTGATGGACCGGCTATTCCGCATAAACAGCACGAATAGAGTACTGGGCACTAAGAAGTTCACACCTTGGAGCCAGTCTTTCCATACGCGCCTCCGTGGGCTCGCCGCAGCTCTATTGCGCGCTTGTAGGGAGGTGCGGTGGGCGGTTGTATAGGATCGAGTGCTACGTGGTCTGGTGGGAGGCGGTAAGAAGCATCTGAATCGAACGCAGACAAATCACCGCATGCAATGAAAGGTGCAATCCACCTGATATCTGTCTCTCTGTGCTGGCGATGGTCCTCTAGTTCAACTTCGGTGATACCGTGCTCATCAGTGACTTTGACGTAGTGAGGGGCACTATCCCAAGCCCCCGTTGTCTGGTTTTGCATTGTAGTCGGCGCGGTTATAGGAAGGCTCCTCAAATTTTGCTCGGTCATCTTATTCAGCCGGAATCCAACACCTAGGGGCTCCTCGAGACTCGCAGAGAATCCTTTCGGGGGCTGGAAGTTCAGACACACTATGAATGCCTCGACACTGCTGGCCCGTGACGATCTGGGCTTGGCAACATGGACTTGCTCGAAGAATATCTTGAGCTGAGCATATAGCACATCGACATTCTTACCCCTGAATATCTTAGCCACGAACTTGCCGCCTGGCTTGAGAACGCAGAGAGCCAGATTTAGCGCAGCGAAGAGAAGCTGCGACTGCACATAGATGTCGAGATCGTGTAATCCCGTGACGTCAGGGGCGCCATCGCTAAGCACCAAGTCAACGGGATGAGCGGCCTGTTGTGACATGGTCTTTGCGTCGTAGTCAGGATCTAGGGCCTTCAGCAGCAGTGGCACTGTCGCAGGATGAGTGATATCGGCCCTGAGTGTAATGATGCCGGGCAGGGGACTGATTGGTTGCAGGTCAATGGACACGATCTTGACATTTTCCCGCGGCTTCGGCTCTTCGGTGCCAGGTTCGATCTCCGTGACCGACGACACGACGGGAGGCTTCGCCGAGCCGAAGACTCCAAGCATCTGCTGGCGGAACTTGGCCTCCCGGTCCTCGAAGGCTGTGCGGCCGAATTTCTCCCCCTTGATCAGGACCCTGGAAAGCACCTGGGACCAACTGCCCGGTGCAGCACACAGATCAACTACGCGCGTCACATTGGCGAACAAGTCAAATTCTATGTCTTCAGTTAGTCTCGGGGTTCTATTTTGAATTCGATAATAAATGTTTTTTTTTTCCTTTTTTCTTTTAATAAAAAAAATTTGGCGGGGGAGGGGTAGAACAACCTTCATCGAGCTGTAGGAGCTTGAAGGCACTCCTTGCTCGCCAGCCCTGCTCTTTCGCGAGTCTGTAATATGCATCCCGCTTGTCTTTAGATGATTTTCCCATGTTGAATATCTCTCGACTTAAAATAAAATCTCGCCGTTGAGATAGGTGAAGCCGAAGAGGGGACAATTAAGTGAGAAGAGTAGAGGTGCACTGAATTTTCGACGAGCGAATCAAAGTGTTTGACTTAGTGGGCTGGTTTAGCTGTGCTAGGGTGCAACTGTAGCGTAGCAGTACGTACGTCAAGACGCTAATGCGCCATGGTGGGGTTGCAAGGGTCTTCCCGATAATGGACCTGGCCTGAAATCTGAATTTTTGAAGACTTTCGCGCTCCCTCTACAACAATTCGAACTGGACGTACAATCGACCGCCTTCGACTACGCAATTCTCTCAAAATGAACGGGGCCAAGAAGAGGAAGCTGGCGGTTGGAGGCGCCTCATCGTCGGCAAAGAGAACCAAAACCGCGTCTCTCTCCCAAAAATCTAAAAAACGAACTAAACGATCTGTCGGCATCAATTCCCTACCATGGAGCAAGGCCGTGCTCCCCGATATGTTCGATGATGCCGAGGGATTCTTTGGACTAGAAGAAGTAGAAGGCGTCGAAGTCGTGAAAGGCGAGGGTAACATTGTCGAGTTCGTAGGTTAATACCGTCTTCCATCACCTCTTCTCGTATTGACAGTGGTTTTCAAGAGAGCGGTTGTTCCAAGCGACAATGAGACCGAAGGAGCCGATGAGGCGGAAGAGCCCGAGAGCGACGATTTTGAAGGATTTGACGACGAGCCATCCACCATGGCTGAGCCAGACAATACTGCTTCTCAAAAGATACCCAAAGCTGAAGCGGTCGACACCGCCTCGAAAATAGAACCTGAAAAGCCCAAAAAGGAACCAAAGAAGAAGCAGAATAAGAAAGCAAACACGAAGGAGGACAGCGAATTAGAAACCAATGTGTTCGCCGGATTAGAAGCCCTGGACGAATCTCAAGACGACATTGACTTATCTGAGTGGGTAAAACTAGATATTTCTGCCGTACTTCTCTCCTCGTTGGCCAAATTGAAGTTCTCCAAACCCACCGCGATCCAGGCTGCAACTATACCGCATATTTTGGCAGGTCACGATGTGATAGGGAAAGCTTCTACCGGTTCCGGCAAGACCTTGGCGTTCGGAATACCCATAGTCGAGAAATGGCTAGAGATGGCAGAGGAAGACAGTACCGAAACGGCTACCAAAACTCCTTTGGCTTTGATTCTCTCACCAACCAGAGAACTTGCCCATCAGCTCACAGATCATATAAAGAATCTCTGTAACGGCCTGCCGAGTTCTCCCTACATATGCTCTATTACCGGAGGACTTTCTGTACAAAAGCAGCAACGCCAATTGGCTAAAGCTGACATTGTTATCGGAACACCTGGTCGGTTGTGGGAGGTATTGAGCTCGAGCGCCGAGACAATGCGCTCTTTTAGAGGAATAAGTTACTTAGTAGTGGATGAAGCAGATAGGCTTCTGACAGAGGGTCATTTCAAGGAGGCCAAGGAAATTCTGACCGCTTTGGATCGAGTGGAAGTGGACGAAGAGGAAGAAGAGGCTGAGCCCTCTCCCAGGCAGACACTCGTCTTTTCAGCGACATTCCACAAAGGTCTTCAACAGAAGCTTGCTGGCAAAGGAAAATCCAATCTGATGAGCGAGGAGGACTCAATGGAGTATCTGCTAAAGAAACTGAACTTCCGTGAGGAGAAGCCGAAGTTTATCGATGTCAACCCTGTGTCCCAGATGGCCGAGGGACTTAAGGAGGGGTTGGTGGAATGCGGTGCGATGGAAAAGGTGAGTCTAATACTAATCTCGGTAGCAATGAATTGCAAATATGCTAAAAAAGGATGCAGGATCTATATCTCTACGCCTTATTACTTTTATACCCCAATGTGCGCACACTGGTATTTACCAATTCTATTAGCGCGGCGCGACGCATCTCCCCAATGATACAGAACTTAAATTTAACTTCACACGCATTGCATTCACAAATGGCGCAGAAAGCGCGCTTACGGTCCATTGAGCGCTTTACTAGTACACCTGCTGGTCAATCTTCTGTCTTGATTGCCACAGATGTTGCTGCTCGCGGTCTCGATATACCTAACGTTGATCTCGTCGTGCACTATCACGTGCCCCGCGACGCTGCCGCATACGTGCATCGGTCGGGACGTACGGCACGTGCAGCCAAAACAGGCCTAAGCATCTTGCTCTGCGCCCCAGAAGAAGTGATCCCCACGCGACGGCTCATCGCAAAAGTGCATTCCGAACGAAAAGTCTCCCGGAAGAACTTCTTCGTGCAGACGCTGGACATGGACCGAAAACTAGTCGGTCGTCTGAAACCACGCCTCACGTTGGCGAAGAAGATTGCAGACGCTGGCTTGGCGAAGGAGAAGGGTAGTAAGGACGACGAGTGGATGCGCAACGCGGCCGACGAGCTCGGCGTCGAGTATGACAGCGACGAACTCGAGCAGGCCGGTAACTGGGGTGGTCGCGGTGGGGGCCGCAAGAAGAAGCAGCAGGAGGCTAGAGTGATGACTAAAGCTGAGCTGGGCGCCATGCGCGCGGAACTTCGTGATCTGCTCTCCCGGCGCGTCAATGCTGGCGTGAGCGAGAAGTACATTGCGAATGGTCTTGTCGATATCGATGAGCTCCTTAGAGGCGCCAATGGCGATTTCCTCGGAAAAGTCCAGGGGTTGGATATTTCGGCTTTGTAGTTGAAAGAAGCTGAAACGACTATAATCAATATCACTGGTACTTATCCTTGCCGCTATGGTTTTCGTAATAAGTTCAAGCCATAAAGAGAGTTATTACAAGTCTCGTGCTGTGAAGAAGTTTAGCTCTCGCTAATAATATCACCCGTGTGACCTAAATAGACAACCAAACTATGGTTCAGACACCCAAGTCAGACTTGATTCCAAGAAGCAACAGAGCGATTACTGATAGAGGAGTTTTACGCTCATGTTAGTCTCAAGTGTTTCCGATATTCCTTTGTATTCTCTCTTCGATTGTGATCATTCGCTGAATCTCAAACCTTGCGTAGAAAAAACTCCGCGCTCCGCCCGTTATCAGGACTATGTCTCTTATCTGTGACTTCGATCGGTGGTTTCGCATTCAATCATCCAATAAGCACTAATTCATCTGGGTAATCGCAGCACAAATTCCGGCCACAATAGTTTGAACGCACACACATAAAAAAGTCTTATCTTACACTAGGCCTTTCCTTATGACGCCTTTAGTAACAATATTCTATCATGATCTTTCTATATCAGCTGTAGTTCGTGACCAGCCCGCAGACCTGGGATCAACTTAATCCTTATCTTTGTCTGCTGTGTCCCAACGCACAAGCTCTACTCTGCCACTAACTGGAGATGAGTCAAGTTTGACATAGTAGTCTTCTCCCTCTAGGCTTTTCTCAATTATACTATCCGCTAAAATCTCCTTCCCATTGAGAATAGTGTCTGTCTCGAAACTTACAACCTGGGACAGCGTATGCCAGGAATCTCCGAGGAAAGTATATCGCGAGTGTCTCGAAAAGAGGGCCGTCATAGCACCTATAGCGACAAGGGATGAAATCACCAAGATGACGACGGCAATGAGCCCTCTTGATTGTTGGGGTACCCGTATAGTTTTAGATGATGTGATGTGCGCCGCGTAAGGTTGGTCGTACTTTTCAAGGAGATCATAGTAGACCGTCTGTCCAAGAACGGTATAGACGCTCTGCAGTGCTACGGCTGCTCGGTTGGAGTTCCGCAAGATGTAAGAGAATATGTTGGCATATAGGGGGTTCGACGCTTGGGACGAAAAACCAACGCAAGGTTGGCAGACGGATATTGTCGAATTTGGTGTCTGCGCTTGTGCAGTGTTGATCAGGTACGACTCCATCACTGATGTGTTGTTCTGCCCGAGTGTTAGGGGATTGTTCTTGTCAGTAATGAAAACGTGGTTTGGGTCATCTTCAATATAATTGACTTCGAACACTCCTCTTTCAGTGAAACCTTGGATTGACGGATCAGCCCCAAGTAGGACTTGAATATCAGTTGTGTTAATGACTGGTCCAGACAAATTTGCCTTTTTCTCAGCCGTATTCGTTGTTTTATCTGCTGATGAAGTAAGATTTACCTCGGAGAGCATAACGTTGAGCCCCATAAAGCAGAGGCTGATATTCACGAAGTAGCCAGATTGTAGCTCAAAATTTGCCCATTCCCCATTCAGTGTATAGTTTGGGGTTGGTATGTGTTTTCCTCGGCTCTCGTTCCAATAATTCTCATAAAGTTCACTGGTTATTACTAGAATCGACGAGGCTTCCGGTCCCCAGGGGTCGTCGTTCAGGTCCCAATACGATGGCTCAGGTGTCTGCGCAGGAATGAGATCCGGGAAGCAGAACGTGTCGACAGAGTATCCTTTCCCAGCCTTTCCAGATATAGCGAAGATGTTGCACTTGAAAGAAGAAGGCAAACAACGCTCAGAATTACATAATCTTGAAGAACCAATTCCGGCCTTTGTGAATGTTTTTTCGTAGTCCAATGTCCCGGATATATAGCCGTAGTCGAAGAGGTCGCTGTAGTTCGCCCCTGTAAATTGGCTGTTGGAGAATACAGGGGGCATACACGCGACCCTTGAGCTCAGGACGAATGCCTGCCCTTCGTAACTGCGCAGCGCGGTCCTATTATCTGCATCAGAAAACGGTAACAACGCTCGGCGCTTTAGCCCTGTGTCGCTTAGGCCATGTTGGTTCGGCTGTGCGAAATAGCCCGGTGGCGATTCCCCAAAAGAAGCAAAGGCACGAGGCCGCTGGCTCCAGTATGGATCGTCAATCGTCATCAATGTATCAGACGCAGCAGTGAGGTTGAGAGATGCAGTTGAAGGGAAATCTGCCAGGCTTGCATAGCTCAGATCTGAGAGCAGAATAGTCGATGCAAACTGTGTTCCAAACGCCGCAAGACCTAGAAATACTATGAGGAGAGACTCTGTGTGCAAGGATACCTGACTGGGGACGTCTCGAAGGAGTGTGAGAATGAGCGTCCAGGGGCCATCGTTCACACTTCGGGCAATCGAGAACTGCGCAGCGTGGGACTTGCGAACCCTTCGCTTCTCAAGAATCAGAGCTGCACACATGGAGGTGCAGACCGTGGTTTGAGAGGCAATTATCACACGCATGACAAGAGATGTCAGGGTGATAACCTGCGGGAGCCAGTCGTGAAGCATAATGTTTCTCCATGCTGAAGTAGCATGCTCCCCACCAAGCCCTGTCCCTTCACCAAACCACAAGAAGATTAGAAATGACAGTGCGGCAAGTACAATTATAGTTCCTCCAACGAGGACAGTAATGGTAAACCAGCCAAGAGCTTTGCGGGTTGGAATCTTCGGGAAGGGAACTTCCTTCGCTACCGGTTCTGCGTTGATGCCCCGCCAGACGGTTAAGCCGTTGCTACTTGATTCAAATTGGCTCATGGAATTGAGATTAGGCCCATTAGGTGGATAGTTCGCTGACCCAACCGTTATTTCTGGGCTTGCAAATGTGGCTAGGCTGCGAGGTGCTGTAGATTGTGATATTGAATTGGAAGACATCTTCACAGTCGGAGAATGGAATCGCCTGATAAATGTACCAATTCGACAGTAGAAGAAAAGATTTGAGGTTCGAAGAAATATTTATATTTATTAGATCAAAACCAGCCTTGACTGGCTTATACTACTCAACAACACGCGTCTCTTTTCCACGGAGCCTTGAGATACTGTATTTTTGGAACGAGACAAGCTGAGATAAATGCATTTCAGCTGCATCCTACTGAGTAAATGGATTCTTCCATCTGCTCACTGTATCGGCCTCATCAAGTCAACACTATTCTCAAGTAGAAGATGAGAGTAGGACATACACCTCGTCCAAATAAATATATCACGTAATCCTACGCCGCAGGAGATCGCTAACCTTATCGGCTATAGCTAATAAGTGATCCTGTACATGGGTAATCCGAGACGAACTAGGAAAAGCGTCTAAGAGCTCTAAATATGCACCTAACTTTACCTAAGTTGGTAATTAAAGTAGGTATTGGGGTCGATGTATAAGGCGATCGCTCACGGTGCGGTAACATCCATGTCGTATACTCCATGGCGTCAATACGCAACGTCTAGCCGTAACAGTAATCGACTATCTACTTAGTTTAGGTACTTTTGGCGACAAGTGAGCACTTGAAACTTGGGGGCGATGGCTATAACAGGTCAGTTATTCGGCCCTATTGAAACAGGCGACCAAGCTACTCTATACTGAAACATCCTTTTACTATAGCTACCACCTACACCAGAAACCTGGAGGTAGATAGGGAATTAGCCAATGAGAACAGAGGCTATATGAGACATCTCTTCGAGCTGAAAACACCGTCGGTCGCCAACTGTTGTGATTGGCCTTGGTTGCTGAGTAATCCGGGATCGATGTAACCTAAGTGTAGGTATAAATACTAATTTTACATGTGATGAATATAAATTTTAGCTATTCTGGATACAAGACCTGCATGCGTCGCTTCAGGTCCTTTACTCGGTACCAAATCGAACACATCGCCTACGACTATGTAGCATTGCGGCAGATAAGGTCTCTCCTACCTTAGTAACAGTGAGTCCTGGGAGTGTATTTTGCCAATTATAGTTACTATAGTAGCTAATTATCTGCCCTTCGATCACTGGAAATGCTCGAGTCTGCCAGAGTTGGCACATGAGGCGAGGCTCCGGCTCGATAGCATGCCCTCGGCCACCGGCCGGGTGTTACACGGAGCGTCTTACCGGGTCGTAAAGTCTCAGGACAATACATAATTAAGTCTTATGTCATCTTTATCCTTAGACTCGTCGCGTGAAATCCAGTGCCGTTCACGTTACCCAAGCCACTCAACTCTGCATCCCATTTTTAGCCCTTAGAGACGTAGCGAGTGAGGCATGTTGAAGTTTGCCTAACGAGCTGAATTCCTGGTGTTGAGCTCATTGAGGAGTGTCAAATCTTCCCGAACATACGTCCGGACCGGAAAGCACATGTTTACTCTAAGCGAGATGGCGTATTCGCTATGAATGTTGCTTTAGAGAATATACCAAGCTAGAGATGGATCCTCCGTCGTTGCCTGTGAGAGACATTACAATCTTACGCAATAGTCTATAGTGAGATATTGTATATTCGTTACTTCTACTATGTCTTTAAGACCAAAAAGCCCCACGCCATCATGTCCCAGAGAAAAAATCACTCGGATCTTACCGAAACGACTGGCAACTTGCCAAACTCGTTCATAAGATAGTCAGTCTAGCTTATTTTGACGACTACTGCTTACGGGTTGGTCTTTCATGGTTGAAAACCCCTTGCTCTGTTTTTTTATGAGATCAATTATTGAAACGATGTTTGTCCGTTGACCTGGCACGAAATACTTCTATAGATAGTACAGTTCGTAGTCAGGCAACAGTTTTTGGGAATGTCAGGGGCTATGTAAGATCTGATTGGTTAGTTGTGAATGTAAATGACTTGGCATATCCGGTTCACGGATCTTCACCCAGGATGGCGGAGAGTAAATATCTAACACTGGGGAGTTACCGCCGGTCCTGTGAAATAACGACTACCTATTTGGCCAATGAGCCTCTTGAGCCACTTGTAATATTTAATATCTGCTCAAAATTGCGACAATGTATTAACGTGCTGACTGTCATGACAAATCTGTATTTCTTCTACCCTCTCTCAATGCAGCAAGTTGGCATCTCAAAGCAACGATCGAAGCGCCTTTTGCACTCATTAAAATAATGATCATCCAAATTCTAGGTATTGCACTTACTTGTAGTGTCGCCATGCTTTCATTTGCCAACGCACCCTCGTGAGATGACAGTAGCACGTTAGCGAGCTGTTTCTTTGACTCCTGGATCTTGATGACTTGCTATTTTACCGTTAATAGTGCGTTACTTTAGTTGATGTGTCGAACTGACCTCTTCAAACGAGTCACGTATATAGAACCGGACTGTTGTTACTTCCCTTGTTTGGCCCAGACGGTGAATTCGCGCTAGTGCTTGTTCTTCCAGTGTAGGGTTCCTAGGTGTTGGATTAGAGTCCCGGCCGTCTCTACTAAAGTAGAGGTTCAACTTACCAATGTGGCTCCATTAAATATGCTCGGGAAGCCGTGGTTAGTGTAAGCCTATGTGAAATGTCAGACCAAGAGTGAACTGTGTTACAAGTGGGACATCAGAGGTGAATATTTTACCCAACAGCACCACATGATAGCGTGAGTAGCATAACTCGAATCCCCGGGTCGGTACGAAATCTGTCGACAACAGCTCCCCTCTCATTTTGCGGCACCTTTCCGTCAAAGCGAATGCTTTCGATTGAGCTCTGATCTAAGCCTACTTTCACAAGGTCAAGTGTGAGTCGCCATGTAGAGAACACAACGCTGCAATGAGTTAGCTCTGTCTACTTATAGTGAGTGGCTGTCAAATGAGGTGAGAATACCATTTAGTGTTTCTAGGTAGGCGCTTGAGGTCCGTGACGAGTGCTTCAATTTTAGATGATAGTCTCGTTGCAACTGATGGTGCTCTAAAAAGTGTAGCTGGCATCTCTTCAAAGACTTCCCCACTAGTAGAAACTGATGCCACAGCGCAAGTTGGTTTATGGCCACATTCCACAGACCGGTTATCCCGCTTCAATTTCCTAATGCAATCGCTGCAAAAGAACTTCAAACAGCTCGAAAACTGAGGTTCGGGGTTCAAGGAGTCTGGTTCATCGAGTAATGACTCGACGAAGTCCAAGGACAGTGAACAATCCAAACAGAAAATGGGATCTATACCTCTCTTGGAATTGAAAGTCTGCTGAGCGATTTTGGACCAATTATAATCATCGGGGGTCTCATGTCTTGCATGATATTGAAGACCTAAGTCACAAAAGAGTCGAAGCGATTCGATTCGCTGTAGAGCATTTGCATACACCCCGGGGCGCGACCCCCCATGTTGGCCAGAAACTGCTTCATCGATGCTGAGGATAGCTTGCTGCTTAAGAGTTTCGTATAATTCCTTTTCACCCGAGAGAAATTCTACTGGACAAAGGAGATCTTTCCTTGGGGGCAAATTAATTGTTCCCTTAGCTCTTCGTAGAATTAGGCATGCTGATAAATACTGAAGCCTCTTTATAGCCTCTTCATCCTCGCCAGACTTCCAGAGTGATGAGATATCCGTTTCAAACTTCTTGGTGTCGTTATATGGGCTTGCTTGTATAAACTTTAGCAAGGAAGACAGATCGGAAAGGCGGTTTTGGACCGGGGTTCCTGAAACAGCCCAACGAGAAGACGCTGAAAGAGCGCACACAGCTCGTGACATCGTTGAGTTCACGTTCCGAATGAAATGCGCTAAATTCTATTTAGTCTTGGATTTCCAGATTCCGAATATCATGAAACTCACCCTCGTCAAGAATAACTCTCTTCCACTCAACAGAGAACAAAAGGGAAGTTTGGCCGTTTTTATGCGCCTTCCAATCAGCCGAGACAGTGTGGTATGTTGTAAGAACAATATTCTGAGAGCGCAACTCTTCGAAACCACCTGTTCTATTTTTGCCGTAGTATCGACACCAGTTAAGGGCATCTTGAAAAACGTGCCTGAATGGGTGTTAGTACAATATTGGAAGAATATTTTAGGGCTCCAAATACTCTGCAAGCTGTTCTTCCCAAGTATCCAGCACTTTTTCTAGTTAGACATATATGATATCTAGGTTGGGATGGTTTAACGTACAAGGCGGCGGTATAATGATAAGTGTTGTCTTTACCTCATAGGCGCGGCACCCCGTCGAGGCGTCAATATCTGCAGCTACTAGGGAAATCATCGTAAGGGTTTTGCCGAGCCCCATAGTATCCGCAATGATACCTCCCCGAAATTCAGCCGGCTCTTCATTCTGGCAGGCATTCGAAACCTTGTTAACGAAACTGTGGATGCCTATTAGTACTACATACAAGAATGATTAGAGATTTCGACTTACTAAACACCATGATCAGTTGTGTGAGCCTCCCAAAGATCAATATACTCTTGATCAAAAGCCCAGCCGCGCTCACGCTGCAACATGAAGGTGAGTGCTTGCTTTTGATGCCTACAAGCAAATATCAGCTCTTTAAAGACGGAA
Organism: Xylaria scruposa; assembly: GCA_022385635.1. NCBI lineage: Eukaryota > Fungi > Ascomycota > Sordariomycetes > Xylariales > Xylariaceae > Xylaria > Xylaria scruposa. The sequence goes on along the minus strand of MU280185.1, from coordinate 374,985 downwards.
AGAATTTTCAAACAGCTTTATCATACTTCTTCAAAGCTGAGCGAATGGCGGATGGCTGGTGAGCTTCGCATAAATTGTCTCGGCTCTTAAGTGCATCTAAGAAGCTTGGCCCTGAGGAGATTGTTTGCATTTCCATTATCCGTGCTTCCTTCGTTGTGATCTCTGATAATAGAGGACATAATTCAAGTTTGCCGGTCGACAGTTTGTGAGGATTGCAGTATCTGACGTCCAGGTGACATGACCGCGGGTCTTGAAGATAAATGTCTTGTTCTTGAAACCAATCTCCAATTTCTTCAAGAAGCTCAAAAGGACCATAGATTGTGACTTCCAATATGCAAGGTAAGCTTATAAATCTGCTGGTCTGGTTCAATACGCTTGGCTTTTTATTAGTGTAGCAAGACACGAAAAGCTCAAGAGTGTCTTCTTGTAGAAGGCCATGAATCATCTGACTATGACTAGAATGAAGCCGACCGGTAATATTTTCGTGATCAAGTGATCTGAATCTTTCAGATGATTCAAATTTGACAGAGAAATCATCGAGGATGGCCAAATCCTTCACATCACACCTACCAGGAAGTTCATGAATCTAGGTTAGGAGGTTTAGCTTGCATTCTGACTAGCTGGGATAGTCACTTACCATGCCGAAACATATCTTTTCGATATTGATTTCAGGTACGGTCGACTGCGTTAATGAGTTTAAATCTTGTATGTAGCCAGCCGTTGAATGGGTATTCACTTGATAATAGCTATCGGAAAGCACCGCGTCATGGAAGGAAAAAGTGGCTTCGTTCCCAATTGATCGTGGGGGCCAAATCCCAAACTGAGGAGCATTATGCTGCGGTGTATACTCATATCCGCCTGCTGGTGCGGAGGACCAAGAATGCTGTAAGGGTAGGCATGATACTTCATTTTCTGACATGATTGGCGCTGGCCTGAAACTTTGGTATCCATTGACATTTGGTCGGGTTTCCGGGGTGTTTTCAATATGCCGACCACCCCAACCGTTGTATTGAGCGGCGGATATGGTCCATTGACTTGAATTTGCGCTAGACGCTTGATATCCCACGTGAGTTGCTTCAAACGCCGCAATATTCTGGTCATTGTACAGTGCCTTGACGGTCGGGACGTGCTCTTGGTACTGCACACGTGTAACTCGCGCTGAATCGGGCTGATATTCAGGCATGGGGCGAGGAAAATCTAGCTGGAATAAAACATTTTGGGTTCGTGCGCGTTTTGTAGGACGATCAGTATCGTATTCCATGGCGATTTACTAAGTGGTATGTTTCTAACTGTGTGAATGTTGAAATGTAATGGTACATTATCTTCTGTGTCATAGAACACATAAAAACAATTGCCAAGAGCTTTTATGCGTTTCACTACCCTCTCCTTGATTACGAACAGGCAATCTCGAGCAAATCATATCTGATTGTGGTGCTGCATGGTCACCGCGCCACAAAAGCACAGCGCAATAGAGGCTGTGTTGGCTCTGCTACAACGCTTAGGCTTACTCGTGGGCTAAAATATTGTGCGCTGTGGGTGTTGTTCTCCTACATTTGGACTATCACTACATTTTATATCCATAGACATTATGAATCCTATGGTTCTCAACACGATATAGCTACCAAGATGCCTTTAGCACCAATACCATCGGCAGGTGCTAAACAAACAATCAAAGTGGCATTTGAGAGTCTCGACAAGACGATACTACCATCTGATTCCCGAAGCTTTGCCGAAACGACGCTACAAGATGTGAGAACATCGGCGCTTCAGCTGGAAGAGCAACTTGCCGCCAGGAGAGCACTTCGAAATATGCGACGTTTAGATCCACTTTTCAAGGGACTGCAACATTACTCAAAGGTTGTAGAGATCCTATGTAATGGGACACCTTATCTCGCGTGGATATGGGCGCCGATCACCCTAATACTTAAGATCGCTTCAGATTATGTTGAAGCGTTCGAGAAGATTATCAATGCCTACTCTAGGATCGCTGATTCTTTGAAAATATTTGAATTCTTGAACAAAGCATTTGCGAGCGACAATGATTTCCAACAGACTTTAGCCGTCTTTTACGCTGATATTCTCGAATTTCATCAGTATGCATACAAATTCATAACTCGAAACGGTTAGCAGGACCCAAAGCCTTCCTATCGTCTTGGTTGAAAAGTTGTACATATCGCTCACATTGTCCTTTGAAAGGTTGGAAACTCCTATTCCTAACATCATGGGGTCGATTTCAACGAAGATTCAATAGCAAGCTTGAAGACATGAAGCGCCACGAGAGACTGATCGACAAGGAGGCTAACGCCCGAAACATTGCTGAAGCACGAGAAATGCGCCAGGAAATCCGACAATGGCGTCAAGAGAATCTTGAACAAATTGAACGACTCGAAAGAGAAGAGTCAGAGAAACAATATCACTCCATAGCCTCATGGCTGAAGGTCGATGATTCTGAACAGCAGGAAATTTATAATGCCCTGCACTCCGAAGGCCAGAATTATCTAGGGACTTGCGATTGGGCCTTGAAAAACAAGCACGTGAGATTATTCTTCAAAAAGAAGCCCGTCACTCAGGCTCTGTGGCTGCACGGTGTTCCAGGATCTGGAAAGAGTGTTCTATCAGCTGAGCTTGTTAATTTTGCGGAGAAAGCGGGCTGGAATGTGATTCGATTTTTCTGCAGCCGTTCGTACCGGTCAAACACCTACCAACAAATCCTAGGATCTCTCTTTCTTCAGCTTGTTCGCAAGGATGGCGAGCTTATTGCCAATATCTACAAGGAATCTGTTCTCGGAAAACTGCCGCCGTCGAGTGCAACCCTCGAGAAGCTCTTTCGCAATATTTTAATGAGCTTTCCAAGCTCTACTAGCCTGGACGAATACATTTATGTGTTTATTGATGGCTTGAATGAATGCGACATCGATACTCAAATGAAGATGGTAAATCTAGCAAACCTAATGACATCTAATATTATAAAATCAAGAGAGACGACAAGCAAGATATTTATTTCGAGTCGAGCTTCGGATATCATATCACAACACCTTCGAAGGAAAGAAAGACTGTCACTCACTGATGAGAAGGTCCATTTGTCTGAGGCTATCAAAAATTACGCGGCCCAAAGGCTCCAGGCTCTACACGTGAAACTAGAGCAATTGCATTTAACTGGAAAAGAGATCTGGGACATTGAGAAATCAATCACAAGGAAATCTGACGGTAGTATTGTCTCGTAAACCCTGTTTTTAAGACAACTTGACTAATTGCTCCAATAGGCATGTTTTTGTACGCTCGACTCATTCTTGATTATCTCGCGAATAACATCTTCATCCGTGGATCCCAAGTCATGTCAGCTGTGAATAGCCTTCCAGATAAGCTTTCTGATTTGTGAGTCTATCAATTCTTCACATCTTCTAGTAAACTAACACCATCATCTAGCTATAGTCAAATTCTCTCGCAAATCCTTGCTCACCTAAATACACAGTCGGTAGAGCACGTCAAAACTATGTTCAGATGGATCGCATTTGCCCGAAGACCACTTACAAGAGTCGAATTCCTTTCAGCAATGGCTTTCAGTGAGGGTAATTACAATATAACGAACAGCGCCCCGAGATTCATTCTTGATGCATGTAATCCACTTGTTGAAGAAAGAAATGACGGCACTCTGTCATTCATACACACATCCGTGGAAGAGTAAGTCAAGATGCGTGGCATGAGCTGAGATAGGAAATTAATTAGTGACGATTGCTAGATTTCTTGAATCACCAGCATGTAGTCTTGGCATTGATGAAGAACAAGCCGTCGAAGAACAGGGCATCGCTACAGTAACCTGCTTACTTTCTGGATTAAGAACGTTCACTAAATCATACGACGACACGTTGAGGAATACTCAAGTAGTGAGGGGACTGCATGCGCTTCATATCTATGCGACAGAATACTGGACCGAGTACTTGTTCCGCCACTTAGAGCTGCTTGGGTCGGATCCCTCAACGTCCCAGTTGATTAATCTTACCGATAGCCTATCCCAATGGCTTGACAGCCTCGCGATACATACTCTCGAGGAGTCGGCCGAAGCCAAACCCTCAATACCAAGCCCACGATTAGAGCTCCTTAAAGATTACCCGGCAATCCAAAAGCAAGCCAGAATCGCCTTATCTGCGAGATCTTTGAAACACCTTGAAACCCGTACAAACCTATCAAGTCAAAAGCTAGGCAAGTCTCTCTTGGCTAGGACTCCGTTTTCTTCAATTTAGCTGACAAAAGGGGTAGAAGCCATTCATGTTGACAAAGAGTCGACTGAACAAGGACTAGAAGGTATACTTCTGTCTTACCAAAAGACGATCCTTTTCCTGCTGGATCAAGAAGAGTGTCCAGGAGTGTCGACTCAGGAACTTGAAGAATTCAAGCGCCACTTTAAGACATCGGCATATACTTGCCGATTCGGCTCTTGTCCGCGCGCAACGATGGGGTTCGGGTCAAAAGAAACGTGGCTTGAACACGAGCGTGCGCATCTGCGCTGGTGGGAATGTACAGTTACTGATTGTCAGTATCCTCCATTTCCCTCCCTTAGAGCACTGCAAACGCACAAGAAATCAAATCACGACAACGACCGAAACACGAGGCCTATTCGAAAGTTCCCAACTCTCCGCCGCACCCAAGAAACTTTGGAAACCCTTAGGTACACACCTTCGGACCCTTATGGTCGCGCACACGCGATTTCTCCCGGTGGAAGATCTATTCTATCTCCATCACACGTAGTTGCACCTTCTGAATACGACTGTTTAAGCCTTGATGCCGGTAGCTCAGAGGAAACTGAGATCACAGACATCCGGATCACAATATGCGTAAGCTAATAAAGAGACTTTTCCCATCTTGTTTTTATCAACTAACTTCTCTGTAGTGTCAATGCGGAAACCATTTGCATACTGACAAGTGTTACCCCCCTTGCGATCACGTGCCGTGTCATAATTGTGGAAAATACAATTCAAGGGTGAGTGAAAGGAATGAATGGGGAGGTTGGGATCTTTTCGCGGGGGATTACTCGCAGAGATCAAGTTAAGACAGGAGCAAAGTAGATCTTGCTTCAGCTCACGGGGTGATTTGTAACAAGGGCTAGCGTACTAGCGCTTGGAATGGTATTCAATATTGCAATAATCTTAATCTTCTTGGGCGTCGAAGGTTGTATAAGTCTAAGTCACCTCTTCTAGACCCGGTTGCACCTTCTTCTAACATTGATGGTATAAACCTCAACTTGGGCAGCTCAATGAAAAACGAGGTCTCGGAAGGCTGGAGAGACGCTATCTCACGAGAAAAAGGTGCCTGGATCTTCGACGACCCGACGGAAGAAGGCATGGCTCGATGATAGAGCTCTTGGAAAGTTTTTGATAACTAAGCTTTCGAGTTGCGTAACTAGATGACTAGTATCTTTATAAACAATTGATGACAATGGATAAGTCGGTAAATTCATTCATCTATAACGACTTAATCTAACAGACCGGGGCAACACAGCTGAAAGAGTCACTTTTTCGGCCTTGGGTCCTGTGCTATACCATGTGAGCCGCCTGTAGCTGTAGTGATATATAAGGGCGATGTTGGATTATGGCGGTAGCCTAGATATATCAGAAATAAGGGGTCAGGCCGAAAGGAGCTCAGACATCAGGTGTTGTGCAAACCTTGTGTGACCATCAACGCCTACTATCCTTTTTATGAAAGATTCCATTAAAAACTAATACGATTCTGTGACGGAAAAACGACGCTGTTACCGTCCAGATGACAGTAACGGTATATAAGGCACGTCCGCGACAGATTTTGATTCTGTACTCGACTTTACATCTACTTCACAGGTCCTTGCGTTATGGTTGGGGTTGCCGCATCGCTCACGGCATCGCTGACGCGGTACACTCAGCTTACCACCACGACTTTTTGACTTATTCAACGGCACTAGGTTAAGTCTTCCGTGTCCCTCTCATATCCTCTAGACTTGTACGCCTCCCAGCTTTTCTCCCCCCGAACCATAAGCATAGGGACAAGCACCATTAAATGCCTCGTTTTCGGTTGTCTTCTCATTCCACTCTTGAACATATGCACGCACGATCATTACTAAGCCATATTGATTGCAGGAAGAACCAATAGTTTGCACAGGACAAATCAACAAGCAAAGAAATGCCAGTGTAACGCAGAGTAGTTCTACTGCTTCCGAATTAAGTAGCTAAGTACATAGCAAGAGCGAACGCAGTAATCCTCGCGGTAGAGCAAACAGATGGAAGAGTTTTAGGACGCCCTTCTAATCATCCATGAAGGTGTTGATATCACATGGCATAGTCCCGATTTCCCTAGAAAAGACCCTATGCATTCATTATCGACGCTCATAGTCAGTGTCTACTAACCGAGCATACCCGTGCCTTTTCACATCATCATTGACGATATTGAACCTGAAGATGTCCGCATCAACCAGGGCGCTCATCACGAAACTACGAGACCGATACTACCCAAGTATGAAGTAATGCCATGTCGTCAGGAACCGGTGGCGGATGATCCGATTGCAGCCCGGAAAATCTCCTGTCCCTCCTCCAGTCTCTTGATCCGATCCTGCAAGAATAGTCGCTGGCGTTTGGTAGACGAGGGCTCCGACACGATAGACTCGATTTTCGATTCAGGAAGGTTGATGATGTTTAAGGGTGAGAAGATCTCTTTGAGCTTCTTCATGATGTGACGTTCAATTACCTGGGTCGTCACATTGGCAACAAACGTCTTCTCTTGAACCTATTGAAATTCGTAAGTAAGTGCATCAAGGGTAGGATATAAGGATGCTCGTGTTCAATCTAACCTTGTAAATCGACAGCAGGCAATCTAGTGCTTCTTTGCAGCTGAAGTCGTCCATATCTGCCGTGGTTTTCTGGCCGCAAGCCGAAACAACCTGCTCAATCACTTTGCCGACGTCATATGATGAGTAATGTTGCCCATGATTGCACCTCAATGTTGTGGGATGCTCGGGCATTACTCCTTGCAGTTGAGCTCTCATTTTCTGCTGGCGTCGGTTCTGAAGATTGTCCGTATAATAATGGTTGTAATTTATCGGGTACTCTTTGTTATCCTGCACTAGCTGATCTAGCTCGTTGAATGCGGATATGCGTTGCTTTCGTAGTTCGTCTACCAGGAGGAAACGCCTGAGCAGTCGGATTAGTACCTTGCTCATCACGACAACAATGAAAGGCTTACCAAAACCGATCCTTTACATCTGATGTTGCCTGGTCCGCCAAAATATCCCGGAGGAAGTTCTCGCAAAGTCGAAGAACCCGTTCCACGTGAGACTTCGCAAGTCTTTCCCACGATTCGGATTGCTCCCAAAACAACTCAGCGACGACGTTGTGGTTGAAACTGCCAATGAGCTCCTTGCCTCTGGACTTTAGAACTTGGTTACGGGCCCATATCATTGCATCTTCTTCCGAAAGAACAAACGGATCCTTAATACCTAGAAATGATGATATCGGGCCAGAGTCCTACTCTTCAGACGAGTTATCCCCATTGGTGATATTAATCTTGAACTTGTGCCCCTTTAGTCTCATGTCTCGTGCGAACCCACTGTTCATAAACTGAACTACAGCACGCAGACGACGAGTAGAGGCCCCGGAATTTGGCGAAAATATCTCTTCCCGTCCAAATTTGAAGAAGTCGTTCTCGTAGATTCCTTGGATCCCAGCTTTACATATATCATGACAAGCCATGCTAAGCTGCGCCAGATACGTGCGGCACTCTGAGATTGTTGCCCGGGGATCTCCGAGGAGAGCAATCTCGTCCTTGTCTTTCTGTAGGAACTTTTCGACATCATCGCTGAGACGGGGAAGCTCAGCTTTGCCATGCTCCAAAAGCAGATGGCTCAGTCGTACGCGCAGATTGTCGACGCCAACATACTCCTGGTGTAAAGCTACCCAGATCGAGTCGCGGAAAAATGTCTTCTCGGAATTGACACGCTGCTCAGTCGTGAAGTCACTTTCTTTGAAGGCTCGGTTTTTAACGACGTGCCAACCCAGCTTGAGGAAGACATTTTCGTTCTTGGCAAGCTCTAGGAAGCTAGCTTCCGACTTGGACCCAGCTGACAATGTATCCGGCTTTGTGATGATACCAAGCGTTCTCTCCCCTTTGGGGTCAAACTTGCCAACTCTTCGGAGGATACCTTGATTAGCTACGTCATTTTGAGCCGAGATCACAGCGAGGCAGATGGTCCTCGACTGTCGGATGTAGTGATCAGTGATGGCGCCCACCGTTTCTATGTCGGTCTCAGTAACGCCCTTGGTAGTGGACTGTATCAAGCCCGGGATGTCGACCAGGGTAAGCTGAGGCCGCGTTGGACCCTCAACGTCGATTCTGAGAGTGTCCTTTGAAAATGCCGGTCCAGGGGTAGATTCAAGTTCGGCGATGCCCATCACTTTCTTGGCGGCGTCCATGACACCCGGCAACTCTTCAAAGTTAGTAATGGACATTGAGAAGGCATTAATAGTTCTCTGGTCTTCTGCAGATCGGGAGCTATCTGGAATAACCTTGATGGTCAACTTCTCCGTCGGCTCGCAACGGAGATTGATTTCGGTCGCGAATCTGGTGCACAAGTTATCGTTTCTCGGGAATGGTATCTCTGTCAAGGCTTCTAGGAGAGAACTCTTCCCGGCGGATTGATCACCACATACAACAAGCTGAGGTAGAGATAATATGGTGTCGAGGCCACATTTTCGCAATTGGGTGATTGTGTCTAGGATTTGACGTTGCTCTGCTGTCTGCAGCTCTCCCAGTGTAGAGGCGTCCATTTTCGGGGCCCCGGCTGCTTGTTACTCGTGGTGTCGGAAGAAAGTCTTGCGCAGGTGTTATTATAGACGTTGTATGTGAGACGATAGATAACGATGGCGAACTTGCTAAAAGCAAGCAAGAGGGCCAGGGCATGAGTGGAATTTAAATAGTTTTGTGTGTGACTAGCCAGCGCCTTCGGCACATTATCTCAACCTTATGTCGTTTTAGGTAGCCCAGCAACACAGACAAAGCAGCGTAACAGCCTAGTGTCTGCTCTTTTATGTAAGCCGATAAACTGCGCTGCATCCTCTTTTATCTCTTAAGGCAGCAGATTAGGCACACTCACAATTGCATACAAGAACTATGACACAAGACAGATATAACTTTATCTTTATGCGTGCCTCTAAATGCCTCCTTTCTAGAACTTCCTAAATCCTTTGCAGGATGGCGCAAGGAAGAGAAAGGGTATGTAGTTGTCATGGAATAGAAACTTAGCGTTGCAACTTCTCTCTCCTTCCCATCATTCTACTCGTCTAAAGCAGTTTATGTCTTAGTTAAGCCGGGAACAGTCACCCAGCAAGTCACATAGACTCAATCACAACTTGTCTCATCTCTTCTCGGCAACCAGCCCGTCACAAATCTGTTTCCGCCCCTATCCTTTCTTCCTATGCATCCTGTCCGTAACGTGCCTTATGTTTTGAAAAATAGCTGCAGCAACCCCCTGCGAGTAATTCATTAAGAAAAATAGTAAGAGACTTTGAATTGCTAGTGGTAAGGAATACCAAGGGTAATGTGGTTTAAGTCTGTATATTGTGATTCAGAAGGAAGGAAGGAGCATGTCTCTTGCCGGAGGCAGGAGCCTTACTTAGGTCCTGACTTCCTCATCTAATTCATATAAATGATTCCTTGGTGGTCCCCCTGCCCTTGCTATGCGTAGCAGCTAGCTTATGTGACTGCCGCCTTTATTTCGTGATATCTATAGTAGTCTGAATCACCATGGCGCTTCTACTGTCATCAAAATTTATTAGTATGCTATACAAGAAGCAGAATATGCACGCTCATCTCCAGCATACTTCTAAGCCTCGTTTCCCTCCACTTCTATGCCTGTTCTAACCCAGTATCTTATAAGGAGATACTGTTAATTTATAAATAACAGATCATCATAAAAACACAGCCATTAACATGAATTTATATAACATTTAATTGAAAAATAAACTTTATTTTAATATTAGAACTTTGCACTTTAGATCTTGCTTTACCTCAGAGAAAGCTACGATGCGGAGCTATGCCACTGCTTGCGAATGTAGGAGAATCCGTATCCACAAAGGATGGAAAGAGCGCACACTACTTAGGATTCGGTGAACACGACACGGACTCGCCAAAAAGGGCGAGCACCATATATGATAGACCCAAGGTATACAATTTTATCAATATGGACGTTAAACCTCGCTTGGCTTACTTAATATCGCAAGGCGGATATTATAAAAGCACAGAGGGACGCCTTGAATTGTCGGTGATACCATCTAATAGATTCTGCTTGAATAACACGTAGAATATGAATGGGGAACCGCGATAATTGATCGTTGACTTATTATTATTAGTCACGCTGCCCTATAATGGGCATTTTTCATCTGGTGGTGACCGACAGTTGATCGTGCTATGACTAAAGTCTGAATTCGACTCCACGTCCTCCAACCGAATGCCGCCTTCACAATCGTATTTGCCTCCTATACAGGTGTAGAAGCCTACCACACACGCTGCCAATTGAAGCCCCAAAGCCAGTACGGTGGCATAAACAAGGGGCCCACTGGTTGTGATGAGGGTGGTATCCGCTGCAAGATAGCCTCCAGCAATGAATGTTATGAGCGAGTATTCGAAGATGAATGCGATACCCGCGATCAGAAGTGCTAGCATGTTACCTCCCATAGCAACAGCGTAAACCAACCCCTTAGGTCTGCACTGGATGGCCTGAAAGGCTGCAATGCTGAGCAAGCAGAGAGTAATTGCAATCGGGTTCAGCACGACAGATCCTTTTGTCAGGGATATTGATGAGATGGACGCCTCGGGAATGGTCCCAACTTCCTCTCCGATTTGCTCTAGAGCCTTTGTCATGTCGTAACCAACAACCGTGCCGGAGCATTTGATGATATTAGAGTGTCTAAGATTGCAAACGTGTCAATAGCCAGTCATGCTGCCAAACTTCTCATGGGTACTAACAATATTTCATTGCTGGCATCAGTCGCACAGTAGCCCAGTGTGCCGAGCCAGGCTGTTTGTGTTGCAGCATTGTCGGCATTGCTGCGATAGTCCGCCCGGATTAGATATATAACTGACGAAGGCGGAAGTGTTGTCAATGTAAGTAGGCAGGCAGCGACACCCAGCAATAAGGTCACAAGTTGGCACGGGTTGGTCAGTACCCCGATTAAAGGATAAGAAACCATCTTGAAAGTAGTGCTGATTAGATTAACGAAGGGCCAGCCTTCTAAAAATATGATTCTAGGGTAGCGAGCGAGTGAGATGCAAAAGACAGAAAGGCAAATGAAAAATAGCACTGAGGCAGCGACTCTTGATTTATCGGATTGCAATCGCTAGGATCCAATTCCAATTGCGAAAATTTTGAGTCCATTAAGATTTAACCTATACCAGATACCAACATGCTTAGGAGACAGAGCCCACGTACGGATCGCCAATTTTGGTATAAGTGAGCTGGGGCCCTAGCGGAACGGGAGCCCGTCCGATGTGAAGCTAGGATCGCCATCGCAGGAGATGAAACCAAAAACAAAATACACTGTCAGCTTCTACGCGCTACGGCTCCTTTTCCCTGGCGCAACGAGCGCGGAAGATTGCCGAGAATACCGGGGAGCTTGGCTTCCCGAATTCCGGGAGTTCTGGAAGCTTTCTGCAGACTACTAGAGTAAGTACTTGTTCTCACGGTGATCCCGAGCCCTATGCTATGCCTAATCAAGTTGGGCATGATGCGACTCTGCCTCCATTATACTTGTACGCGTCTTTCATCTGATGTACACCTGCAAGATAAATGCAGTTTCATACTGGGCTTTATGTAGAAGTAATTGATTCTTCCATGTCCGCCTGTTAATTCTTCCATTGTTTCATAATTCTCAGGGTTGTTAAGAATCCTTTCGTACTTCGCTTGCACCTTCGTTTCTTACCGTTGTCCAAATGTGGACAGGTTCAACAATTAGGGAAATAATTGACAGGAGCTAGCTCCATCTTAGGAGAGGATCAACATGAGCTACACTAGGTAAGCAGGCCAAGAGCTTCGTTACATTGGCGGGCCGGGATCGATGAGTTCTCCTGTAACGGCACACTAAAGCTCGTTATAGTATAGGCAATGGGGCTACCGTGTAAGTAACCGAGGCTTGGACAACATGGCAATGACAGTTCATATTTCGGTCCTGTCCGTATCGTCAATAACAGACAACCATAATTGCATGGCCTGTGAAATTCATATTATGCAGTGCTGTACACGGAGTCTTACTTGCCCCTTAAATAGCCTAATTGTCAGTCGACTTACCCTCTTTTCCTGCCCATGAGATTGATGAAAACTTACTACTCAGTAGCTGGATAGAAGGGAAAAAACCTCATTTGTACAGTAAAACATAAACGTCGGCATCTCCCTATTTCCAGGAGCTTCAAACGCTTTCATTATATAGACGAAGTTTTCTTCAAAGCCCACATAAAATATACGTGTAATAAGACATTTCCAAGTGAGAATTTGAATCTTAGGAAGGCATCCATAGTTCCTATCGTCACATTCAGTACGAATCGTAACAATCTTAAATCTAAATAACAGGAGCTGAATTAGAACTACCTACAGGGGACGACAAGTGGCTGGGAAGCTAGATTTGTGGCTAAGGCTGTGGCTCTACCACGTGCATCTCCCTATTCAAGAGCCACATCGACATTCAATTCCCTCACCCTTTGATTTACTTCTCATTTTTATGACGACAAGGGCCTAGATAAACATCCTTCCGCTATTCCAACACAAGAGTTCCGACTATAACACTAAATTTGCTCTGCACATATGAACGGCTAGGCGTAGCGGATAACATACTACTTACTAATGAACCGGCCGTTTGAAGCCACCGCCTCCAACAAATGCCAACTACGCAGTCTAGAATCTAGGCGTATTGAAATAGATATGGCTATTTCGATTCGACTATCTGGTGGTGCTTGAAGAGCCGCTCCCGCGGACGGTAGCGGCAGAGGATACGTCACTTAGAATGCGGCGGCTCAGGGGTGGGACCGGATACCTTATAAGGGAAGGTGTTTACGATAGACTTTCCTTATCCCTTGAAAATTGCGACCCTGATGTTGTCCAATGTTCCAAGTTTAGAATACGATTAAGAGCCTCTCGAACTTTATTTTGTGGTTACTAGCCAAGCAACTAACTAGATTACATAAAGTTGCTGTTGTACTGAACGCCAAGAAAAACGGCGTTGCAGTCGAGTTTCCGCATGAGGAATGTAGACGCGCTGACCTAGACTTCCTTCCAACATGCTAACGTGTAAAACCTAACCGAAATAAGTTTCGGAGGAAACACTACCTAGATAAAGGCCTCTACGCCATATCTTGTCTTTTCCTAGTAAGGGTAGCAGTACGGAGCTAGTGAGGGAAAACCCAAGGCTTTCGTTCCCGCGCGCTACGTATGCAACAAAAGAAAAATAAGCGCAGACTAATACGATCCAGGGGTAGTTAGCTGATCCTAAAATCTATTTCTTCCATAGAAACCTCTTTGCTCTTAGATCGCCTTTAATAGCTTTTGGTATAGCCTGCCATAGCCACCGTCTTTAGTTCCAGACAGCGCCAACAGGAACCAGATTTGTCCTCGCCTGCAGATTATCTTGAAGAATCCCAAAAGCTCCATCGAGGTACGGAAGCGCACTGGGTCCCGGAGCAGTAAAGCCAATCAATGTATCTCAGACTTTCAGATTCTCCCGGCGGATTTGATAATAGTACGGGTTCAAGGAACTCCAGTGCGTACTAGAAACTATATTTTAAGGTTCTGCTCGTAAACCATTCCATCCCCTTGAATGTATTGGCTCAGAGTAGGTAAGTTTACGTTGAAGCAGTTTATCATCACTGGATCCTACACTAGACACCGGAGCTTAACAGTGAATGGTTAGTCAATCTAGATGTAAAAGACGATGAGGCTATTGGCAATATTCGTGCCACGTAGGTATATCAGAAGACTTCATAGCTGGATGCGCAGTTTGTTAGATGGCCTTCGGTGGCGTCGGGGCTATCCGTCGGGCTCCATCTGCACTGGCTTGGCTCTGGCGATTTCATCTAGTTACTCGGCGGACGAATTTAGGGATTAGTAGCACGTCAAACTCCCGTGGGTAAAAGGCAACTGTGTTGTTAATCCGCAGGGGCATACGACTTGCGAATAGTGACACCATGAATAAGAGCCTAGGTAAGATACGTGCAACGGTTAATATGCATCAAGAATGAAATGTGGCAAAGGCTTATCATTCCTTCGTGGCAGCCACATCGTGAGTTGGACTGGTCATTTTAGCTAATTACCATATCCTAGAGTCTTATAGATACGTAGTCCGTCCCATTAAATAGCCTCGTTTAGAGTAAATAAGTTTACCCTAAAGCTTTTAATTGCCACCGGACACTACTTCAAAGAACTTATCTTTAACCAAAGAACCCCTTCGTTCTCTGCCACGTACCCCCTTCTCCTTCTAGATAGCGTAACGCATCCGGTATTTGTGGAGTATTGTGTAGCAGAATATCAACATCAAAAATTTCCTCTCGGGGCAACCATTGCCTCGAGGTTATCTCCCCAAAGTCCCATATCAGCGTCCCTAACCTCTTATAGTATCCCCTCTCGCCATTTGGCACCAGTAACAACCCTATACCCCAGTCCTTGAAATTAACATAGTCATGAAATGATTGCGTCCCGTTTCGCCGAAACGGGATTTTTGGACTAATGCGGCCCAATAACAAGATGTCGAGGCTCTTGTATTTGCTCCGTATGTGTAAAATTTGCTCACGTGTGACTCGGTCATTGCGGCCTAGTCCTCTTCGACGAAAGACGGAGAACCATGGCTCGTCAAAATTGACTGTTAATGACGAAGCTCGCGGCTGGAATTCGAAGACGGAGAAGAAATCTTCGCAACTGGTGCATTGGCCGATGAAATTCGCCCAGCGTTCGTCGCCTACCAAAGTCGTACCCAGAAGAGCCCCTCGGCCCCCCACGTCTATAGGACCTTCTTCATCGCCGACAAAGCTAAATATAGAGTGCCTCCATAAGTCGTGAGCTTCAATGGGCAATCTAGTATAACTATTGATTCGCCAACTACTATTTCGTGACTGCTGATGCTGGATAATCAACTGGCTTGTGATAGGGTATTTCAAAATGAGCATGGCACTCAATTCGTCTGTTAACTCGGCCAGAGTGAACTGGCGCTTTTCGGTATATTTGTTTGCCTTGCCAAGTTGCAGGTTGAAAACTTGCATAATACCGTAAACTCTGTCAACTGGATTTGTAGTCGTTCTCAGGCGGGATGCAGTTAAGAGGCTGAAAGGGTTTCCCATCTTGCCCGCCGGTGTGTTGGGCAACTGTGAAGCAAAATCCCACTGCGTTTGGAGATATACTCCATCAAGGAACCCAAGAGCATTAAGCTTATCATTGAGTTGCTGTGCTTCAGCAACTAGTATTTCATTTCCTTCGGCCCATTCAAGACGGGATCTGAGAGTATGGCAAATTTTGATGAACTCTTGTAGAATGCAATGGCAAGTAGTGTCTGAGTTTGTCAGACATTCTTTTGCATAGTTAGTCACCCCTTGGCGAGAAATGATGATCGCGTGTGGACTTAAAAATGCTTCTTGTAGTGTCCAGAGTGAGGTAAACCAGGGGTCTTTTGTCAATCTCAAGATTGCTTTATCCAGCTTGCTGAACCAGACTGTCGAGGAGGATCGAAAGTCCTCAAGTGATTGAAATTGATCGCCACGTGATAGATTGACCAATGTTGACAATGTCTGTTCCAGTTCGAGCGTGTTCATTGTTGTGAGCCATATAAATACATCCGCTGCACCTCTGAAGATCTTAGCCTGCCGTGCGATTTCACGGTAATAATCTTCGCTGTCGGGTGTTTGGTCAATACATGCGATATCCAACCAAACAAACTGTGCAGCTTGATAGCCATTTGCAGGCTCGGATGCCACCCGGATTATATCAATCATCTCTTTGACAGTGAAGTGATCGGGGTTCATTCTGGGCAAATATCGCTGCCATTTTATGCCCTTGACTGGCAATGGGTCGGTCGAAGGATACCTTGGATCTTCCTTTGCGAGTTGGAACCGGCCCCAAGTGTAGGTGATCGCATTGTAACGGGGCTCTTTGTGTGATCCGTACACATTCCCTGGAGCCCAATAGTGACTTGTTAATGAATTTACATGTAGAAGACGACGAGGCCACTGGCAATCTTCGTCCCACGTAAGTGTGTTTGAAGACTCCATAGCTATACGCGCGGATCAAGGGGTTTCTATATGACGCCAAGTAACAAAGTAGTGCACGTAAATAAACTGAGTGTTGCCATTGAGAAAAAGTATACTTTGTTGTATTTTGCATTGGTGGCGGAGTTACTCGCACTTTTTTTCTTGTATCGATCTCAGATAAATGGAGCACACAAGTACCACCTATCAGAGCTGCGAGACACGTGATGGTACGAAGTTATGTTACAAAAGTAGGGGAACCTAGTGTTTTGATTGGTAGCCGGATTGGTGGTCAGCTTAAGACGCATGTCCGGATCTGCAGGACAAGATCTACTTTGGGCAGCTGATGCCTCAGCTCTGTAACATGCTGTGTATTATAATGCATAGTACACAACTTGGATGACGTTGCTATTTTCCCCATTTAACTATCTGAGTTTTTTTCTAAATTGTAAATCGATATATCTAATTTCGTTATTCCTTAAAGCTCGAAGCTACCCGTCATGTCTATTGGCTCACTTACAACAGAATTCATGCCAGCTGCGTCGTGTATTAGCCAAGGGCTTGCGGTAGTAAGATACAGCTCCGTATCAACGGAGGGCTACGACTATTATCTATTAGCTGGGCCGACTGCTAGTTCATGCTTTCCATCGAGTCAATTCCCGTCATATGGAAGTTATTATTCGCCAGGAAAGTGTCCTTCTGGCTATTCTGCAGCATGCACACAAACTGGCGGAAATTCTGCGGGCAATGCTACTGAGACAGCAGTAACCTGCTGCCCCATGTCAGCTGTATTCCATGCTCAGAGATAGGGGCTGAGACTAACCATTATCAGGGCGCCTTACGCTTTGAAATGCAACTCCCAATCAGTTGGGGGCGACTGGGGCGTATTCGCTGATTGTACCACATCTACTTCGACACTGGAGGTTGATTTCTCTATCATAGGAGCCGTCCCTAGCTCAAAATTGACAGGATATTCTCGTGATGTCTCCGGAAATCCTATATTGACGATGCCTATCATCAACGGGTATGGCATTCAGGTTCGTTGGCAGGAGACAGATGAGTCACTGCTCTTCAGCAGCATTTCTTCAACGGCAGCAACTATGTCGAACCCATCAGAACCGGCAACTACGTCTCAAGGTGCACAATCGAATCACCCTAATGCTGGTGAGATTGCCGGTATAGTGATTGGAGTGGTGTTCGGGGTGCTCATAATCCTTGCTTTGATAGTGCGACTCATCTGGCTGAAGAGGAGTCGACGCGCGAAAGCGGAAACCCAGACTACAAACAACTACACCGATCACAACGGAACGAATCCTGAAAGGCAAGCTGCTCAAACTGTAGAAGCTCCAGGACATGAGACGCCCATGGTAGGGCCAAAATATGAGCTACCAGTTCCTACTCCTACAGGCGTCATACCAAGGCAAGAGCTTCCGGCAGACAGTGGACAGCTTCAACCTGAGGAGATGAGACAAAAGCCGAGTGACTTTCCAAGTTCACCATATCATCAAGAGATATCTTCTCGGCCTCGGGAATTAGTAGCTGAAGTGCCTCGTAGCGAGTTGCCGTAGAAGAGCGCGACGTAAGAAATTGGGGAATATCCATTTGGCTTCGATTTTTATCCCTTAACAAGAAGATCTGCAGCCTTTCCGCGGTAAGGTGTCCGGCGTACAGAGGAAATGGGGTGCGGCGGCCGGGTAAATGTGCCCATTTGATATTCCAACATATTCAAGCTGATTCGAATCGAAGTCGATTAGTGGACGTCGACTGGTGACGGCATACTTGAGTTCAGTGCCTTTTCTCAGTATCACCTGTGTGCGCATGATCAAACACCAAATAGCCAGTCTTTTCCTCAATTCCGTCTGATCTGAACTTCTATTGAGTTTGGGTCGACTCGACGCAGATAATTTAGCGAAAAAAGGGGGTAATGTTGAGAGACCACGCGCCAACACCCTTGTCGCGCTCCTGAGGCCAAGTTCAATGCCCAAATTGTGCTTCATAAGATCTCGACCGCAAGAATAAGAACCTTAAGTGACGCGTCGCATGGTTTCCAGAATCGGAATAGCTAGAATACCAAGACAATGCAGCCACGATGTCGGTAAGACATTCGCACCCGAGATTAATCAAATGAAGCAATTCTTATCTCCTACTTCCGGCGGACTTAACTATCTCAACCTCTCACATGTTATTGTTGCCTGGCTCTATGACTATGTATCATGTTATATTTAACCCGCTGATTCAGCATTATATTGTCTAAAATGTCTCATGAAGTTATTATTTTCGACTTGGCTGCGATCAAGTACTTCATTCAAAGACCAGTTTAGTTCAGAAATCTTCCCCTGAACCCGCAACCGAGCATCTTCATAGATACCATCGCAACAATGTCTATCTCCGGATTCCTCAATATGATATGGTATCAAACATTCTTCAAACCGCATCCCTTACCCCCGGAAGTGCGCTTAAAGGGCCAAACAGCAATCATAACAGGATCAAACGTAGGCCTAGGCTACGAAGCAGCCCGAGAACTCGCCTCGCACGGGATATCGCGACTGATCCTCGCAGTGCGGAACGTATCCAAAGGCGAAGCCGCCAAGGCCCGGATCCTCTCCCATCTGGAATCCCAGCCCGACACCCAGGAGGAGGCATCGTCCTGCAACATCGAAGTCTGGCCCTTAGACCAAGAATCCTACCCCAGCATCCTGTCCTTCGCCTCGCGCGCCAGCACGCTGGATAGACTAGATCTGGTCCTCCTGAACGCAGGCCTGAAACTAACAGAGCGGCACATCATCCCGGAGACGGGCCACGAGGCGCACGTGCAAGTAAATCATCTCGGCACAGCCCTTCTCTCCCTTCTTCTCCTGCCGTCTCTGCGCGACACAACACGCACAGTTCGACGAAACGCAAATCTCGGCCCCGCGCGCCTAAGCATCACCTCCTCAAGCGTGTATTCCTGGGTATCTCCCCACGAAGTCCTGCGACCCGAGACCGCAGACGGGATCCTCAAATGGCTCGACGACCCCGCCTCGTTCGCCAAGGCAGAGCCCGGCGGCGGGGGGCGGTATAGTCTCTCGAAGCTGCTGGGCGTGTTATGGGCACGGGAGCTAGCGGATCACGTGAGCGGCGACGACGACGACGAGGTTATCGTCAACTTCTTCAACCCGGGGTATTGCATGAGCGAGTTCCATCGCGCGGACCCCGCCGCCGGCGCGGATAGTCTGGGCCGCTACGTCGCGTGGACCGCGCAGCAGGGCGGTTTCCATCTCACCGATGCCCTTGTCATGCATCCCGATAGTCATGGCATGTACTTGAGCGAGCAGCAGATTCGGCCGTGAGTGTAGAATATCTTTCTTATGTTTATCCTCCTTTTCCCGCCCCACTATCTTCTATCCTGCTTGTCCGTCCTTCCTTTTTCCCTGTTCTCTCTCCTGACGTTTCTCGCATGCGAGACGTCAGACGGTGGAGTTATTTTACTAAACGCGGGATTTATTATTTGTAGAATTTCGAAGTTTGTGGCATCACCAGAAGGCAAGGCAGTCCAGAAGAAGTTATGGGATGAGACAATGGCAGTGTTCCGAGAACAATGTCCTGGTCCCCATCTGGAAGAGTTCAAGGACTGGTGAATAGGATGTATGGATTTGAGATGACCCAGCTTCATTTGCGTGTAACCGTTATCCGAAGAACACGACATGTCAATAATCAATCTGGTGGTTCCTCCCAACCTCGGTTTATCGAAGCGATCGGGTCATGTGGACGAATCGAATAATTGAGTTAATCAGACCACCCGTGTCGCCGAGGCTAGGTAAATTTGAAAAGATAAATCTAGTCGCATTATCAATCTATATTGATCTCGACCCAGAGTGCCCACCGCTCGTGGCACCTGGCAACTAAAGCAAGTAACTTTAGACAAGGTATTTCAAAACGTCTAAATAAATGCTAACCCGAGATTCAGTCCACAAAAGTCCCATAATATCCAATCGTTAAGATCGAGACAAGGTCTCCAAATCGACAGTCGAGAGAAATGCAAACGCTTTCCGACTCCTCTAGGCCCTTGCTCCGGGGCACGCATGATGATGATGCTCATAGTGGTATAATATACAAGATCGTACGTAAGGCGCCCAACGCCGTTCGCGACCATCGTCCAAGGGATTCGCTTGTCCCTCAACCCATCCAGGTCGCTGATAACAATCTCCCGACCCAATAACCACCTGACAATCTAAAAGGAATAGACCTAGAAGCTAGCGAACAGGTCGCTTAGCTTGCTCTTATAGACATCCAACACATGTGAGGTCAAGACTTTCACAATCTCATATCTAAAATGGTTGATTATAAAGCCCCGCCTTGTCCTCTACCCCTATCTAGGGGCTGGACTTGAACCGCAGGAGCAGCCTGCTCGGCAGCATCGAATTTATGTCCGGGTCCTGTGACGGGGCTCCTATTTATTTCCTCCTCAGTCATCTTCATAATATCGTCCTTACGGGCGACAGAAGGCCAAGTTTTCCAGCCAGCTTTCGCGGCGGACTCAGCCTCGTTGAGCCACATCTGCCATTGCGGGGTACTTGGTGCAGCACCGCTCCTTTGTACCCAGGCAGTGCGTTTGGTCTCGCGAATTGCGAACCAAAGCGTTCGTGTAAAGCTCTTAACTCCTTCACGGGGATCATTGGGGTTTGTTGTCTTATCAGCGTTCTTTGCTTCCTCAGGCGTGATGTCTTTGCAATCGTAACGGCTGAGATCCCAAAATAAACGCTTCGGTAACAAGCCCATGGCCCAGTAAATTCCGTTCAGAATAATGTAGCTACCGCCGATGAAGATTTGCGTATGCCACTTGCAGTTACCCAGCAAGATAACCGAAACCATGAGCAAAAAGGTGCCCAGCCCCATTAGGGCACGGTAAGTCCGACCACCGACACGATACTGGCATTCTTCCGTACCTGAGTAAAGCTCGCGGGCTACCTCCTCTGTGCACTTGACAAGAAGAAAACCGCCTTCACGAGTCCGTATTATCACGTCACCTGCCGGGACTTTGTTGTTGTGGGCCCGGTTCATCAACACAGGCCGCCACCATGATGCCCATCCGACAACCGTGCTACAGGTGGCCATTAACGTGACAGCGATAATAGCGGTGCCATCGTGGCCATAGATAGCAAACCCAATGATGCCAAATGTCAGAAGCGCGGAGAAGACTTCTAAAATATGCATCGGTGAGTATAAGGTAGCGGGAATGGCAGGCCGCTCCGCATTATTTGCGAGGGTCGGGTTGGCTACGAAATCCTGGACTTTCTCCTTCATTGTTTGGCGTCGGACTATTCCTTGTAAGGGGGGTTCGGGGCTGCCTGTCACATCAGAAGACGCAAAGCTGATACCAGTAGCCCGTCCTTGTGGAAGCCCCTGTTCCTCGTCTAGGGCATCGGGAGGAGGGCCCTTGATAGACCTTGCCATTGAGAGATTCGTGTTGGTCCTTCCGTTCATTCGCAACTTGCCGAAAATTGAGTTGCCGTTTGGTGCGGGCTTGGGCACTTCAATGCCGCCGGCAGTATTCTTATCGGTATGTTTTATCTCGAGGACCTTGAAGGAAAAAGGTTGCAGCTTGTCGAGCGGGTGAATGATGTTGGCGAAGAAGCCTACGGTGTCGAGAACAACACCACTGTAGACTCCCGTCATTCTGGCAGTGGTCTCAGGAAGACGCTGGGGACGGGAGGGCTTCAGCAGGGCCTGGGGTGCAGGGATGATGCGCGGTAGGAGACAGAGGACGCTCGACGTGATGATTTGAGCGTGTTCTGCGATTGACGACTCGCCGATGACGGCCAGTAGCGTGACGACATCGAGACGCCATCCTGCAGGGCCCTCACCATCGGGACCATCTGAAGCAAACCATGCCTGTGCGCCGAAATAAGGAGGCCCGCCGCTCATTGTATGTGGATGTCGGGCAGCGATAGAGTTTTCGACGGTCGAGCGTTAGCGGCGATTTGAGTTTGGGACTAATGTGAGGCAAGGCGTTCCAGTGTCGCGGTGTCTATTTTGTTTTTGTCTGTCGTCTCGACTTTCGATAGCTTCGAGGAATCGGTGCAGAGTCGACGAGGCCGCAAAACAATAGAAGAGGGTTATTGGTTGGAAGTCATTTTGTATGAATTGGGAACAATGAGAGAGAATCGCCAGTAAAGAAGCTAATTCAAGTGCAGGTGATCTGGTGAAGCTTAAAAAGAAGCATATACAAGTTGATGGGGACGGGTAAAAATGGGCAATAGCTGATCGTGCTATCGTAGTAAAAGCTTATGTTGATGGGGATAGGGTATTTATTGGAACTGGGATGGAGAAGAGCGGCACAGTCGCAGAGGTGGGAACCTGGTTCGTCGACTTGCCAGACAGAGGCTAGTCCCTAGATTTAATACTGGATCTTGGACTCCACAGCACAGAGCCGCCTGATCGATGAAGAATTGAGGGGTCAGCAGCTAGTATACGCTAAATCCCTTGCGCTAACTCGCCCCAAAATCATGACGACGGAGGCCGCACAAAACTCACAAACACGCTCAGCTGTGCCTCATCCGCTGCGCATCTACAGGGCTTAGCGCTCGCGACATGTAGTGTCCATACTGTAGCACAGACATAATGGATATATACTACTCGTATCTCCCCCTACGTCACAAATAAATAAGGCCTGATCACATTACCATAGGTGAGTACGTAAAGTAAGGCATTTTTCGCGAAAGTTGACACCGGGTCGCCCGAGGGTAAAGATAAAGATAATGATGATCACTCACTTGGCACAGGTGCTTTGTTGGCATGCATACTGCAACAAGTCAACAACGAAGCCACAGGAGCCAATCATTACAAATGATTCTCTACTCAAGAAGCCAGCTCCATCCCTAATTGCAGGAGACTCCTAACAAAAAAATTGATAATGAGGGGAGAGGTTCGGGCCGCCAAGAGCGGCTCAGACACCTGTGGCTGCATATGTACTTAATACACTGCCCCCTTTGTGTCACAGCCTTCTAGACTAACCCAATACTCTCTTCGCTTCAGGCGCTTAATATCTGGACATCTCGTACGGCCGTAGCCAGAGCAAACACGGAGATGCGCTTAAACATGTAAGTCTATTCATTGATAGAAGAAATAAGAAAAGCGAGAATCCATTGTTGAACACTCTAGAATCCATAATACCCGACAATACGGCTTGCGCCCTAAGAAAAGCCTGAAACGTCCAGACCATCAACGCGGCTCGGCGTGAACCTCAGCCCAATATACTCTTAATCATTCCCCTCCAGTCCTGTAAGTTGGTATCGAAAACCCACACATGCCGCCATGCAAACATTCACATCGTTCCCCCATTAACACCTGTGTAAAACCGAAGCCCAGAATTACATCGCTTCCGAGGTAAATAGGCAGATCTTTTCCCCATCATGACCTAAACTCCGTCGTAGAATATCGCATTTGGTGCAAGAGTCGCCTAGTACAGACGTGCTCGTTTCGGTTTCGGCTTTGCTATTTCCAGATTGGCAAGTCTTGTCGACTCTACCCGGTTTCTTGCCTTTTCTAGCTCCGGAATGCCCGCAAAGTGTGACTTATTGCTTGAAGCTTTGATGAGAGCATCAATAAAATCTTGCCAGCGTTTCTCCCACTCAGCCAACGCTCTTCTGCGCTCCTCTGAGTCTAGGCAGGAATGCTCAATACTCCATCTCGCGAGCTGCTTCCACCCATATAAATTGATGTTCCGATGACCCGCCATGACTTCATAAAAATCGTGAGAAAGGGTAGACCTAGATCGGGGTTAGACTAGTGGAGTAGATCCGGGGATTCGTTATGACTTACTTAAAAAGAGTGCCGTTGTCGCTGCTGACTGCGCACTGCATGTTCTCGTCAAGCAGTCGATATACGCTATGCTCCTCCATGCGCTTAGCCAATCCTAACACCATGTTGGAAATCGGGCAAGTTTCCACACAAACATTATTGCTTCTCATTTCCTGAAGGATTTCCTGCTTCTGGGGTAGGGCATAGCCGTGACCGATCCGCTTAGAGCCGAGATGAAGTGCTGTTTCCAGATTCCCTTCTAGGTCGTCTGGGGTTTCGCCGCAATGGAACAGGAACGGTATTTCGAGACCCTCCGTCGCACATTGTTTCTTGAAGTTTAAGAACTCCTCCTCGAAGAACTTCAAGGGGTGTAGCTCCGCAAAAGCCTCTTCACCTACCAGGTCAAAGCCCGCGATATAGTTTGGCCATCTCTTCTTCATTTCAATGCACTCGTTCAAGGCCTTCTCGACAGCGTCGCGTTTGAAAGAACGCGGTGTGCAATAGATGACCTTAAGCCCACTGAAGGTTGGCCGGTGCTTCTCATCATCTACTATCGTACCATCGTGTTCCATATCACCAATATCTTTCATGAATTTCTCATACTCTTCGATAATTAACTCCATCGTACCAAAATTGTCGATTTTAGTTTCCGCAGTATCGTTAAGAATCTGGTTAGTTTGCATAAAATTTGGCCGTATCTCAGCATATTGGACGTTGTCTTTGACAAATTCTTCTAGGCACTCCCGAGTATATCGTCGGAAAGCCGTCTCGTAGTTGAAAAGACCTTTCATCATTTTAGTGCGTCCGTTGAATGCTATCCATGCCCTGAAAATAATTAGCTGTATCCGCCAAAGTTGCCGAGACTTGCCTTACCTGCGCGCACTATCGCGGTTGCGTGTAAAGTCACTGTCTGAGATTTTTTGTCTGGTCTCTGTAATCCACTCTTCTTCGTCGAACTCTTCTGTCTTTATGCCATTCGAGGCGCATTTTTCCACGTCAAGTTGCATTAAATTCACTGGCATAGGCTTGGTTTCCAAATCCAGTTCGACTTGAGGCTTCACATCCTCCGCTTCAGCAAAGAAAGAATCGACTTCGTCCTTGCTAAATGTGAGCTTCTGGATGAGCCATTCATCGCAGTCGCCTAACTCTTTCTCATTCCAACGCTGTCGGAAGTATTGATAGCGCATTTCCTCAACTTGCTGATCCTTATCTTTTCGTCCATGCTTATACTGAGGGCTGAAAATATCTGGTCCCAGCCTATCATATTCGCGAACTTTTTCGTCTTCGTCCGAAAGCTTTTCCGCCTCCGCAAGACTATCTTGTAACGAAGTATCGTCGGATTCGAGGGCCTTTGCATGCATCTCCATCCGAACCTGCTTGAGATTGCGCAGGCTGAATTCAAGCTTGCAATTTCTAAGATCGCTGTCGGTGAGAAGTTGGTGGTCACTCCAGATATACATATTAACCATATCTTTGGCATAGCCAAGAAGAACACCTGGCAAAAGTGTAGAATTGAAGTGGAGATGTAGATGCGCGCCCTTAGGTACCATGCGCGCCACCTGAAATAACAGAGTCTCCCTAAGGAGATCACGGACATGGAGGAAATGATGGCCTGACGAGAGAGAATGTGCTTTGAAGAGAGCGTCGTCTTCCATCTTCATGCGCGCAATCAATGCATTGGCTCTTGCTTCCTTGGCTCGCGCTTTCTCTGAGTTTGCGCCATCATTTGCGCGACTGGCCATGTCATGCTGAAACTGGAAGGTAAACTCATCCTGTCCCGAGTCGTGTCTCCGTGAATTGGGTTCAGAAGTTCCGGTGGTCATATTGGGTTGTCGCGAAGGCATCGCGTTAGGATTGTGAGAGGGGTAGTCGTCCAAGTGTTTGCCATGCTCGTCGGGTTCAGCAGCCTGATTTATACCGCAGAGATGTCCCATGAGGTTACAGATGGTGGTCCCCATGAGCGCATTCAGGTAGGTTGTACCAAGGGAGAACAAAGGGAGTACGAAGCTTTATTTATTAATGCTACCGGACAAGGCGGAATATGGTTCCTTAAAAGAATGGATGGTGAATGAATGAGAGGGTGGGTATGGACACCCTTGTGCGTGCGTGATTCAGCAGTCTGACGGCAGCCGTGAGACAATGAGCAAGCTGGCATTGGAATTCATTCATCCACCGACTACTTGTTAGGCACCAGATACCAGATGGATCACAGGACTAATCGAGCCGAAAATGGCTAATGGCTTGTTGTTTGATCATGAATATGGAGAGGGATGATGAAGATGAGATGGTGTGGAACTGATTGTCGCATGGAAGCGGTCTCGTGGAGCCTGGTCTAGTGTTGGTGGGACGTCCTACCTGGCGGGTATCTTCCTACTGTAGAGCCCGTAGAGCCTACCTATCCTAGTGTAGCGTGCCCGATCTACCTAACTAGGCTGTCTTCGCCTTGCCACTGGGAGTTGGGGCTAACGGGTTTCAACCCCACCTTGTTAGAGGCGGGGCTTGTGGCTGAGAAGCGACAAGCCCTCGACATTATCCATTAGTAGAGGTAGTACACTACATAGTACGAGTTTCAGCATTCTATATCCCTATATCCGAGTCTCAATCTGTTAGTATATTTGCAGGTAAACTTACTTACATATCCACCGTTGGGCTGAACGAAGAATTCTTCTTTGACTGCTTGGTCCCTAGCATGCTAGTTAGGTATCAAGTGTAATTACACTCGTATACCTAGCGGCGAAACTGAACTCCATACTACGGTTTCCAATGTATCCCTCGTTGATGTTCACTTCCACGAACGAAACTCATCGTCTAAATGCTGACAAGTTCTCATGCACTTAGTAGAGTAGTTTGCGAATAGCTAACAATAGGTACTGGGTTGGAATGCCTCTCACAGGATCTGGTCACATTCATTGGCTGATTTGCGTAGTCGTGAGTCAGCTGATAATCTGTCGTCTGCTTCTCTGCTAAGATCACGAAAGGACCCCGTCCCGTGTCCCCCTAGATAAGCTTATCAACCAAATTGCTACCTAAGGTGCTTCGTTCATTTCATCCTTTTGCTCAGCCCCGGTTATTGATGTGGGGTCACCCTTATATCGAGGAAGTGTATAATCCTTGGACAAACGATTAATATTAGGTCTAGGTCAGTATCAATAGTCGTTCTCATCGTCAGAGAATAGGGTCGAAGTCATTCTAAGACCTACATGTATTATGCTAAATAAAGCCTAAAATGATCATATCCCGATCACGCCCAACTTCTCTTTCCGGCTACTAGTTCCCTGATGTGGTGGTTTCTTGTAAGTCTATATATGTCTCATACCATCAACCCTCATTGTTGAGCCGCAATTCCGGGCCCCAAAGTCTCAAGACGGTTAGGAATATGTTGCTAGTTTAACGAAGGCATTCTCCACAGGGCACTGACTTATAATCTGTTGAAATAGGCAGACTCGACTATCATTGTGACCCAAAATTTGTAGTCAAGTTGTTTCAAAATTAGTCAATGTAAAAAACTAAAGGTCATGCGAGATAGACCCAGACTTCAAGGATAGCATCACGAACAACACAAAGGGCAATATTATTAAAAAGATACAGCCATGTGAGTCGGCCCAACGCTGCCAAATACTCTCATACTCCTAGCCGCTTGAAAAGTGCCAGATTCTACTACGTCTCGATGTGGCAAATGGCGGTCATCTTTGAACATACAAAATAGATAGCCATGAGAATGGACTCGTTGTCGCTTTACGAGAGATTTGATGAATAATATGAAACAAATGAGGACTGAGCAAATGTGTTCCGAGAGAAATACCGATACTAACTAATTCATTGCTTGTTAGGGTAGATACCGAGTTTTTATGTTACACATCGAACATACACCGTCTAAAACTACGCAACACAGAGCTCTCCGTATATCGCCCAAGTTAAGTCATCGCCCAATGTCACGACCTCTGGATACTGATAGCAACGTAGGGATAAGTCTTGAATACTTGTTGTCGCACAAGGAGCTCCAACTACTACATCTACAAGCTAGAGATCTATATAAAAAATGCCCTCTTTATTCTGTCACCCTAGGGAAGCGGTATGCATCTATAAGTATCACGAGGCTTTGCAAGAGTCTGACACCCAACTCCAGTTATTCTAAACTTGTTTCGGATACAGGGAACCTGACGCCTGATATAGAAAGTGAACATTTATCAATAGCTCCATCACGCCAGATCCATCAACTTGGGACGACCCATAAGCAATGGCAGTCCCTTAGAAAATGTGGAAAAAGCAGCCAGTAGGGCAGTGGATACGTCGTATTACTGGAACCCTCCGGATTTCGGCTCGTGATCTTCGATTATACGCTTTCTTCAAATTGAAAAGCTACTAGATGATTACACAACTCTCTAAGAATCATCAATCTTACCAGAAGGGGGTTTCTGCCTTCGGCAATTTGAACCCATATGGTTCCAGCACAGCCACTAACGTGGAGAATGCGATACGACAAATTTAGCGCGAAAACGCGGGCTGACTCGGCATAATTGGAGTAGTTTACATTGCTATCTCCATGATTTTTCGACTGTTGTAACATCACCGTTAGGTAAATCGGATCCAACGGCAAACTGATACTCCAGGCTCGTGGCTAATATATAAAGGCACCTCCCTAGCTTTGCATAGATGTTTGATTTTGTTGTCCCCTCCAGCCAATCTCAGTTCAGTTAGATAATACCGAGCCCAGTGCCGGTCGGACTTCCCGGAGCAAAAAGGCCATAAGAGCCGGCGCCCGACAACGTCGGCTCGAGAGGGTCTGCACATGTTGCATCATCAATGTTGAAATGCAACGCTTCCAGGCGTCACGTGGCTTCACGGCGCCCTCAATTACTTTACAGCCAATCAGAATTGTTTTATAACTGGTGAGCGTCTACCTACCTGCTACTAATTTGTTGGGGGCTGGGAGTATCCGTAATGCATGCGGCGCCGGGGTCCGCCTGAGTGCATTACAACGGCAACAAGAAGGGCGCTAAGACACGATGAATCACAGCGTAACTCTAAAGATTGCATGAAAAGTTCAGAATAAATGGATTCGTGCTCGGTGTGTCGTAATCTTGTTCCTCTTTCTGGACCATCTGGCGGATTTATCGCGGGTGGCGAGGGAATCGGTCTATCCAATTCGGCCTCCAACTGCCTGACCTGCTCCATACTGTGGGAGGGGCTTTCGACCTTGTGCATTCAAAACCCCGAAGGGGTGCAATGGATTGCTCTGAAACAAGACCAGGATGCCTTCAGACTTCAATACATTCACTCGGGAGGCAGAAAATGGACGGGTCTTCATTTCTACACTAAGAATAGTACGTATGAATGATAGTAAAAGTTATCTCGTGGTAGTGACTTAGTGTTTGATAACAGCCGATTGCCCTTTGTCGAACATCTTCGAACCGAGTAGTGATCTAGAGCCTGAGACAAGATGCGACAAATACCTAGCGCAGGTAAAAGGATGGGCTGATGATTGCCGTGAGACTCACGAATACTGCAAAGACCGATTAAGCACCGCCTTGCCAACCAGAGTATTGGATGTTGCGCGCCAGGAGGACTCCGTCTTTCTATACGAAGCGGAGGAGACACAGAAGGGCTCGTATGCCGCACTTAGTCACGTCTGGGGTGGCGAAGTCTCTATCCGAACGACTACTGAGACGCTCAACCTTTTCAAAGATGGGATTCGTCTTGATTCACTGCCGCAAACCTTCCGCGATGCAGTATTTATGACGAGATTTCTAGGATGCCGATATTTGTGGGTTGATTCACTCTGCATAATCCAAGATAGCAGAGAGGATTGGGCACGGGAGGCTACTCGAATGGCTGACGTTTACGGCAATGCGTATGTGACAGTGGCAGCCGTCGCGTCGGCAAATAGCAGGGGTGGTTTGTTCTCCAAACATGAGGCATCCGCCACCAAACACACAGTCCGACGTGTTGACGGATCTGGTAGAGATGTGATAGTGGATGTGCGGCCAGCGCTGGAACACACGTCCTACTATGAAAGTAGCCCTTATGGTCTTACAGTGGGCACTGAGGCTAAGCTCCTAGGGCGAGCATGGTGTTTTCAGGGTATGTCACATCGTAAACTGCATTTTCACCGAGTTGCCGGAGCTAACTATAGCTTGCAGAATATATCCTGTCCCCAAGGGTTCTGTTATTTACAGACTGGGAAATTCTATGGGTGTGCCAAACCCGGAGAGAATGTAATTGCGGAGAGATCAGCAGAGACACACGCGATATCAACCCTGAAAGTGACCTCAAGATCCGGTTCGACAGAGTCCTTCGCAGTGGCTCTATACGTGAGCTGCACAGGTTGTGGATGGACATAGCCAATCGTTATTCACTAAAGGACATGACCTATGCTACAGACAAGCTCCCTGCGCTGGCTGGAATCGCATATCTCTTCTCCGTAAAAAACCTGGGTCGTTATTTAAACGGTCTTTGGGAATCTACTCTCGTTCAGGATCTCTTCTGGGCGAATAGTTGGTTATTTGTAGAAGAATACCATATCATGGTTCGGCGTTTGGGAGATTCGTCCATGCCCTCGTGGTCATGGGCATCTGTGGCCGGCCCAATCGACATGAACGCGGACTCTGGTATAGAAGGCTTGGAAGTAGTCAAGATATCATCTGAGCCGATGAAACTGGGGCCATTGACGGATATCTCGGCAAAGTCCCTCACCCTCCATGGGGTATTTATCGAGGCCCGGGTATGGGGCGGCCTAGGTAGTAGACTCGATTACCTTGATTCTCATCGACGGCTAAAAGCGGATGGTATTGCTGAGGTATCATGGATCTTGGACGTCCCGACAGAAGTCACCTGTGGCCCTGAAAACCCTACAAATGCCTATATTCTGTGTGGCACTAAAGGTCCAGGGCTCGTACTTGTCTCTGTTCAAGGGTCAAATACCTTGTTTAAGAGGTTGGGTAAGATTATAAAACTTCATCTTCCAAAGCAGCGAGACCATTATGACAAGAGAAGCATTCAGATGGTCTAGAGTTAAAGGCAAAAGCAGTATAAAATAAATGAGCAATAAGGCCGGATACCACTTAGTAAGCCATCATCTTAAGTATGTGAATTTCTACCGGAGGTGTGACTAGGCTAAGAGCTATACTACGCAGAGAATGCTTATTATAAGAATTGTCAAAAATTACGAATGCAGCAAACAAACCATCTCTGGGTTATTACTTAGCAGTGGTATAAGTGTAAAGGAGGTAAAGGCTCGATTATTAATTCCTAAGCCTTCCAAGACGTTTGACCTTATATAACTAGAATATCTAACACAGCCAGGGGTACTAGCTACCCTCATGCGACTTTGGCGTCCAATAACACTTTTGTCATCTCACTTAGTCAAGATTGTGTCAAGGACTCCGTACTTGGGGTAGGCAATAGACTTCTGTTGTTGCGCGAAGGACTCTAAATTCCTTCGTAGACACTACCTAGCTATATACAGCTATCTCTTTGTTCCTATGCCTCGTGACAGATTGAGACTAAGTCGAGATTCGGATATCAGCCGCAACTCTCTATGTCGGGTAAATCTATTCAACTCTGCAGGTAATGGCCTGGACAACAACATTGTTGGTAGACAGATGAAGGGGCTTGCCGAGACCAAACCATTCGTCGTTGTAGAACGTTCCGTCGGGCTTGTACGCGAAACAGAAGTAGGTGTACTCAGGGCCAATCCTAAACACTCAACGTCAGTTATGTCTCATCTAAAATAGTACAACTTATGAGGCGGCCGAAAGCAATCTTGAACCGAAAAGAGTCTTTCAATAGCATCAAAGGGTAGGAATCAGTGACGCCGAGAACTTCTTACTGGTAAAGCGACGACACCTGGTTCAGGATCTCAGGATCAGAGAAGTCATATTCAGGATGCACTTCGACGGTTGTGTTCTGGTATGCGTTACCGAGTGATTTCTCAACAACGATGATCGCTGGGTCGAATGCAGCCTTAGCAACAGCAGCTGCGGAAAGAAGAGTCAGAACTGTGGCGCGCATTTTGAGAGATGGCTGATTGTAGTAGTTGTATTTTGTGAGAAAGAATGAGATTTGGTGATATTCGATGTTGCCGTGTTGTCGATGCTGTTACTTAGAATCCCCAATCGATGGAAATCGATCTGAATTTATACTCGTCTCGCTGAACAGTAGGTCTTACCGTATCCTTCGAATTCCTCTTGTTCTATTTTCGATAGAACTTTTGTCGAGTTGCTATAATACTGTTTCCAGGGTTGGTGGTCTCATCCAACACGAGAACCGTATTTATGTTTTGTCTTGGCCCTATGGCGAGTTAACGCGGTGAAGCAATGATCTGAACTCTAAAATCAATGCTTACTGGAAGTACGGCAGCCGCATTGGCTGGAACCCCCGGCAGATCTACCAAATGCTAATTAACCAACAATTTGACAATAGACTAATTACCCTTGGGTCGATCTTGGCGTTGAAAGATGTTAAACCCTTCTCCCATAATTTGGCTTCAACAAGGCTGATGAGAAAAGGAACTTTTTGATGGAGGTAAAGGTAGAGTATGCATTCGTAACGTCACTATGAACCATTCATCAGCTTACAGTGGATGAGATCACGAGTGATGATCTTAATCCTTTCCAATTACGAATTTCGAGCGAAAGTCGCTTGCCAAGACGACAGTGATGCAGTGAGACGGAATGCTGGCCGCTTACGCCATCCATTTGCAACTCACCGCCGAAAACTCAACCGCCCTGAAAATTAAAAGATAGTTTGGACACTCTCATGTTTAGTGGGCGATTTTGGGTTTCCGTAAAGCTGATGTTGCAGCTGATATGTCCGAAGAAGTCGATGATAACCCAATATCGGAGGCAATCGTACAGAACAAAAGGCATTGGTATGAAGTAACAATGAAGAAGAAGAATATTCCGTACATGCAGTAATGCAATTTACGTAGTTAATCTGAGAACCATTTCGCCCCAAATTTGTTCCAAGCATATTCGATAGCTGCGATATTGAGTCACAATGTTTCGGTAGATCGCGTTGCATATATTGCTTCTAAATGTTGAAGTGTTGGTGTGGAAGCCTCCAAGACTGGAGGTTGTGGCATCCGAAACTGGAAGTCACCTATACCACATTCGCCCTACAGGGCGGAGACGCTCACTTGAAGCTCACCCTACGGCATTTGGACGAGATTATAGATTGAGGTCATTCTTGCAGCGTATACAACATTATTGACATAATAAAAGTGCGGTCCTAAATAAAATAGTTAAGCAAATGTTATTAATACTAATTTTTCTATAGAATATCTTCGAAGTAGAAGAAAATGAATACAATTTGTACAGTTACTATTAAAAGAAGAAAATGGTGCGTAGTGTGCCGGAGAAACGGATGATAACGGTTTTGAAGTGGTGGCTAACGGTCGCATTATCCCATGTTATACGGACAAATGGATAGACTCCCGTAGGTACCGTTAGCAAGAAGCTCAATTTTAAAGCGTGCCTGGCTTCTGGTACCTGAACAGTGAAATCAGACCCAAATAGCGATCGGAGAAGCTGGTCAAGGGCCGATTTGATGACGTATTTTCCCTCAATGCATGTTGTACCAGCCATCTTGCGACGGTGGCCAAAGGAACTCTCGCGGCTTGTCGTATGCGACAATTGAGATACTGAATGAATCAAGAGAAAAACTGCTCGAGAGATGTGAAGAATGCAGCCGGGTGTGCCCAGTGCGCAACGCTGGTTAGGTATTTATGTCGAGTTTCCTCAGCACAGGAGATAGCAACATAAGCCCGATCGCAGCAGGCTCTTGGCCCCCAATAGCCGTGGTCTCACGATGGCTAGTTCATGCCGGTAAGCATGCCTCAAGCAACCGTGAAGTACTTTTACTGTCGATAACATTAGCCAAGCACTGAATCAGCAACAGCAAGCTTCGAACAGGGTTGCCGATTTCTTCGCTCGACCTTCTAGGCCATATATCAATTATAAGTTGTGTAAGCTAACCTACGCCTTGGGACGCTGGCGAACTTCTAACAGGTTGCCCTTTATAAATGTTTCTCATTGTTTCTACACTTAGCCTGAGCCTTATGTGTACAGGCTAGCTCCCTCATACAAGAAAAGCCATTACTTAATTCTTTTCCCCTAGTATAGAGACGGATACATAAACTTTACGAGCAATAGTAGATCGACCTCGTTAATAATAACACCCCACTTGTCACGACCTCTTGATACTAGAGGCAACGTAGGGGTAAGTCTTGAATACTTGTTGTCGCACAAGGAGCTCCAACATTTACATCTACAAGCTGGAGATCTATATACAAAATGCCCTCTTTGTTCTGTCACTCTAGGGAGGCGGTATGCAGCTGTAGGTATCGCGAGGCTTCGCGAGAGTCTGACACCACTCGTGCACACCCAGTACCAAGGACAGCTTGCAGACTCAGCCAGCGCGGTCATACGTACCTAGCCAATCATTTGCGTCGAAGTTTTATAAATACTAGGCACTGGACGGTACTATCGAACAGTCTGCGCCTATCGGCACATGCAGCAAAGATTGCTCTGCTTGTTACAACACACCTCTCTTCCAACAGATAGTAAGCACGACGGTGGGCCATTACCACAGACTACCGACAACGAGAATTCAGAGCAAACGCTGGGCAGATGTGGGGTAATAACCAACAAAACACTCTTGTACACTCATACAAAGCTATACTCAATAAGAAAAACCTATATTCCTATCTATATAAAAACTCTTCTTCTTTCAAGTAAAATGATTAGAAAAGGGTGATTATTACTAGGAGGAGGAGGAGGAAAGGGGAGCAAAAAGGCCGAAGAAAAACATACAACAGTTAAGCTACCTAGGTACGTAGCAAGTAGCAAGGCTATGTATACAGTTACTATTTTCTACCTTTTATTCTTCTACTTTTATTATTTAACTTATTGTTTACTTATATACTTCTTTATGGGTATTTTGAAACGCATCGAAGCGCTTACTGTACTTTTATACTGCTATAATCCGGTGGCCTGGAGTTCACAGTACATAATCCGTGAAGTAAGCAATAAAAAAGAGTTATTAAAATTGCCTTACTTACGGTCATCTTGACTGCACTTTCACAAGCCCTAACATTAATATAAATGAACATAAACGCTTTTAATTCACTATTGAATGTTTTAAAAAGTGTCGAAAAAGCAGCGTCCGATATTAATTCGTGGGTCACTGACTGACACTAATGGGGCATTGTTTTTTCTTTTCATGCCGTTCCCACCACCACGAGAGAAGCTTTGTGACAACTACTAGGACTAGTGTTGTCAACACCGCGATCCAAACCTCTTGGCGGATTCTCAAGGTGAAATTCTGCCCAGAATTGTCGAACCAGATTAATGTGGTGCTGAAAAATGACTGCCGTCGAATGAATCAATACTTGATCGTTAACCGTACTACGAAGCAAGTTTAAATTCTGAAAAAAACGGACGACACGTACGGTGACTAAGTTTGCAGGCAAGTAGAACATTGCGATGACTGTTGCGATTCTTACCGTGCGAGAATCCTGGAACGTCTTGTTCGCGAGGGCGGCCATCATTCGAGTTTCGTAGGCGTCGTTTTGCGCGATCTGCGTCAACCGCAGGCTGTTGTTGTGGAGCAGTTCTTGTCCGTGATACTTTAAGACGCCGTCATACTATATTATAGCACATCGAAATCAGTCACCCGATGCCTCACCTTCACCCACAACCATTCCATCTCAAGTAAACGTACCATCAGCCCGATGTCGTTGGAGACGCTTAGTAATTCCTGGACGGTCTGTTCGTAGTTCTGCAACTCGCTTACGATATTGTCGAGCTCGCGTTGGAAATCCCGATGGATTAGTACCGGCAGCTTGCAGAGATTTGCTACTGTTTCTTCGTGGGTTCGGATTGTTATCATGGTATTAAGCGTGTTCGCTAGAATCGAACGAGCATGGTGCAGCTTCAATCTTAAGGAGTGAACTTGTTGCCTGGACGAAAAGCTTATCCTATATTCTTCATATGGTTTGGATACTACGATTTCTTCGTTCTGTTTGGACCATCAGACTTCCTATCGCGTCTACCATGTTGGGCCTCGCTTTTTGATCTCTCCATTGAGAAGAAAGACACTTGATAGTAATAATATAGTGGACTCGGGTTTCATAGGCGAGATGGCCGGTGAGGAGGGGGCGAGTGGAGTTCATTGGCTGAGATTAATGAACTATAGACTTACTAGTGCTTTTAGATTACTAGATAAGTAGTTTAGGTATTCCCTCCAGCCTGCCACACCTGCAGAAAGATAGCGAAGATGTAGATCCATCGGGTGATGCAAGTCGTTGAGACGTTCATCTCTAAATTTTCCAGTGAAGCGTAGTGGCGGTTGTATGATAATCCAATCCGACCGGTCCTCGTCCTTGTTGTAGTCGTGATGGATCGCCGACTGTCGGCAGGACCACGGGTCGTTGAGGCTGCGGCCATGGCATTCGAAGTGGCGAATATTATAGCATATTCCTACTACTCGCGGAGTGAGGTTTTATTCTTTTGGCTGGAACTCACTCACTCACCTGATTGACCAAGGATAGATTCTCCATCTGCTTCTTGATCTCTGTGTCTCCGTCTTTTCTGAGATGTATGATGAGTGTAGCAGCTCATGAAGCTTTCGTCCCGAGAACCCATCTTCCTTCCCAGACCCATAACTATCTTTAAAAATTGGGGCGTGATATGAGTAGTAGTGTATAATGCCTGAAACATCTCTATTGAGATGTCCATTCGACTCCAGGAATTGTAACGGTATAAGAAGCTGGGCGCATAAATTGGTTAGTACGACCTACAAAAAGTTATCGTAAGTCGAAAAATTACTTACAAGACCCTAGAAAAAAGAAAGCTAGATTGTCGCTATAAACTCCTTCGAAGTCAGAATCCGCTGCACGTCTCTCTAGGTTGAAGATCCAAACAAAACGAGATCGCATACACTTAGGATTCCGTTTAGCTCTTTCAGCGACGAAATCAACTGTATTGCTAGGTCCTTCTCGTGAGACTGAGCCGTATTGCTAGTATGTTGCCGCGCACTATTAGAAGACGATAGATACTCGAGAATGCCAACCCTGCAGTTGTCACTTGCCGAGAACAGCTCCGGGATTTTAGCCTCAAACTCGAGCCAGAAGGGCTCTACTTCCAGCTTACACAACATGTCGCCGGAGAACTTAAGGGCGACTGAACCATCAGACATTTTGGGGGTTGTTCCTGCCACCATTCTGGCTCTTCTATGATGGTTTGAATACAGTCGAATCTTATCTACCCTATGTTCAGTCTACCTCCGACATTATATGTAACCCGATGTGTCAATGTAGCTCTGTACATGTGGAGTTTGAATTTGTTCATGATGGTCTGTAATATGTGTTTGCCTGGGAGGAGAAACAATGCCTGGCGTAGATCAGGCATGGAAGCAGGATTTGTGGCTGTGAAAGATAGGCGGAAAGCGGCACCCATGCGCTACAGTAAACGACTAGAATAGGTAACCCCTGAATGCTCTACCTTCAATTGATTGATAATTAGGTACTTAGTAGCTAGAAACTTCGTAATAAGTTGAATTTATCTGCAGCACCGTATTGTCTATCTTCACTCTCTTAACACATTTGATGCAGTGTGGTGATTGCGGTACTCATTATCATCATCGTCATGCCCAGTGATAACGTAGGAGGCTTCAGGGGCGCGGACCAGTATCTACCTGTAGGCTATGTATGCCGGCTTCCTCTTTTATGCGTGCTCATGTCGAATACCTGCAGACTCCGAGGTCCTTGGGGGAATTTCCCCCAACTGCGCCGCACTTACCGCGAAACGCTTGTTGCGAGCCGACGAAAAACAGCTAGTTCATAAGGACTAGAGGCATTGTTATCACCATCCTGAGTTGCTGACCGACCATAAGCCACAGGCGTCCATCACAAGGACATGGCACCCTGGCCGATCCGACGTTACATCGCTTCCGGTCTCATGTCCCTTCACTCACGCAACAACTTAGCAACTTCCTCATGGCCTCTCTCTACGGCTATCGAAAGCGCCGTCTTTCCGGACTTGGCCGTTGCTGTGATATCTGCACCTGGGCGCAGCAGCATTCGCACAACCGTCTCGTTTCCGTAAGCCGTCGCCGCCAGGAGAGGCGTATAGCCTCCGTTATGGGCTGCTTCAATATCCACGCCCTCTCCGAGCACCAAGCTGACCAAGTCTTCATCACCCTCTTGCGTTGCCCACATCATTGCTGTCCACCTGTCCGTATCCCACGCGTGAATATCGGCATTCTTTTTCAGAACCAATCTTACTATAGGCGCCTGCCCTACTTCCACTTCTCGCAAGAGCGGCATGAGGCCCTTCTCATCTCTGGTTTCTATGTCTGCTCCCAAATCAAGCAGCTGGGAGACAACCTTCTCGTATCCCTCCTCTATGGCCCACATGGTTGCCGTGTATCCCCACCTGCCTTTCGCTTCCAGATCCGCGCCCCCAGCGACTAGTGCCGAGATTATGCGGCGGTATCCATACGATGCGGCATGATGCAAGGCTGTCATGGAGTTGTGATTCATTCTATCGATATCGAGACTTCCTGGAAGCAACAGGTTAACCATCTCCAGCTTATCATGTAAGGCTGCCTGTATCAGAGGCCTGTTTTCCATGCTACTTGTGACATCCATATCAGCTCCATGTTCAAGAAGCTTTTTCGTGACGGTAGTGTGTCCGGCAAACGATGCATGCAACAACGGCGTCATGTAATTACGGTCTCTGGCGTCAACGTCCGCACCTTGAGCGAGAAGCCGATCCACGCCGTCTTCATCCCCTTCTTTCGCAGCTCGCGCCAGCGCCGTCATACCATCGTCGTCTCTAGCATCGACATCGCTCAGAAAATACTCGAGTTTCAGTGGGTGTTGGGCCTTCGCTACGACCGGCATTTGCTGCTGCGAGACACTCATGGAGACGTCATCAGTGTCAAATGGCACACCGTTGACGCTAGAACTGGTGATAAAGCTTCGGTCTATCAGACGATTCACGATAGTGTCTATGTGCTTGGTCAACCACTCTGCCTCTTGCCACTCGCCATTCTCCTGGTGCATAGAAACTAGAGCCCATTGGTCCCTGAGCGTATCATGGTTCTCTGATCCAAATGCTGTCTGTGCTCCCTTTACTACCAAGACTTGAAGCTGCTGAGTCTCCTTCTGAAAAATGTCCTTCTCGGGCCGCTCACGCTTGTCGCGGTCCCCGACTCTCTTGAAGGCAAAGCCCGTTTGCCGATTGAGTAATGACTGACGTATCTGACTGGTGGCTCCTTCGCCAATAGGTGGTCTGGTTTCTTGCCATGTGTTTGGAAGGAATCGTATCTGACGTTTCTGGGCCATACCCAGGAACGTGACGAAATTGCATGGCTTGCTCACATTGTATCTCGAGCAGAGGAGACTAGTCAGGGGTGGTGTTATCGGCAACGTAGATTGCACACTCGCGTTGTTCATCGTGACGGACGTCACTGGCGTTTAAATCTAGGGTATAATAGTCTATGCTCTGTCTAAAGTTCGGACTGTATGAAAAGATATGGGAAGCTGAGAGACCCTGGCCAATAATTATCGGCTCAGCTGAGCCTACACAGAGATTGAGTGCTACGTAGCCACGTCAGTGTCGAGAAATACTCAGGATGGTGCCTGTACCTAGCTGTAAGCAAGCCACTGTCAAGTCAGTGCGGATAATCACCTACTCTTCATTCAAAATTATATATTTCCTATTCTATTTACTTCGGCAGTGGACGCGCGCGTTGAGCGGCTCGGTGCTGTGTACGTATCTAGTCTTGAGGCGCCAACATTCTGGGAACAATAATTTCGAATTGAATCACAAAAGGCCTGACCCCAGCATCCATCAATCTTACGTCCTTACTAGCATTCACGCTACCTACCACGGCACCTTCAATGGCGCCATAACGCATTGCGCAAATTGAAACATCAGCTCTCTTCTACCAATCGTTTCGCCCTGATCACCTCTCCCCGAGGTGCCATTATCCGATACTAGATTGCCCTCTAAGCAAAAGCGAACCGCCTCGCTGTATCCCCTTCCCATATGCTGCCTCAACCGTGGAACGCGTCTTTCCAGGAGCCGTCGGCGCCGCTCTTCGTAAGAGCCCACCCATCCCTCCGTTATCTTAGCCAGAGGCATCCAAAAGCCTATTTCGAGGAGGATAATGCCTAGGCTGTAATAGTCATACTCTAGCCGGTAACCGCGGTTTTCTTTCAGGTAGGCTGGGTGGTGGTAGTGACGGAGATCAGATTGCGCCGGCGCTGACGTGAGGGCGAATGGGTCCTCTGGCCGACTGTGGTTAAAACCAACGAGAAATGGTTCACGGATGACCTTACTATGATGCAGAGGATTGCTAGTGCTGGCATCGATATCATTTTGGGTTTTGGGGAAGAAAATGACGTTTGAGCTCATCAAGTTTTTGTGCAGCCAGCCTACGCTGTGGAACTCAAATAGCGACGCCACCAGTGTAGAAGCAAGCTTGAAGCGGTCATCTAAGTCCGGGTATGGAGCATGTTTATCCAAGTTGTCTGCAATCCGCTGGCGCAGATCTATGGGGCGGACAAGATCTTGGTTGTCGGTTGAGTCAGGGAATTTAAAAACCATCCCGAACGCTTCCCTCTCCGCGTCGAGGAAGAATCCACAACAGGTGAGAGACCGGAATAATTCCGGCTTATCCGCGGCTAGTAACTGAGCAATCCGAGTGGCACGCTCGTATAGCAGCCCCATAGTCTCTTGCTTAGCTTCGTGTTTTCCGTATCTGTGCCATTCGACCCATACCGGCTGTGAGCCACCACGCTGATCGATGAGCCGGCCTCGATGATGGTCACCGAATGGGATGAGCCCCTCAACTGCATTAGGTTCAAGCCTCAAAGAACGATCAAGAAACGGATAACGGTCGTCCGTTAATATGTTATTTATATACTTGAGTTTAGCCCTTAACCTTATCTCGTGGGTTACCGATCCGCTTGCGGCTGCACCCTCAATCTCGTCAGATGGCAGTTCTGATTCTTCCGTGACGTTGATAAGGAAGTAATCCCGAGCCTTTTCCCTTTGCTCTGGTGTCAAAAACCTTTGTAGCTTGTCGTTCAGATTTGAGAGGCTCGAGAAATCCAGACATTGCGCATCTGACTCTTGCTTTTGTCGTGCATCCAAACTTGTAGATAGTCGAGTCAGTGTCTCTTGAATTTCATCATATTGAAGGTCGGCCTTGTGAATGAACGCTCGCAATGACTTGGGTTCATCCCTAAAGTCGGAAAGCCCCAAACCAAGCATCCATGTCTTGAACCTCAAATGCTCGAGGAACATGTCAAGCGATGGATACTTATTCCTAATAGAGCCAAAGGTCGCATCGATGTTACTAGCAGCTTCGTATATAGCAATAATTTGAAGTTCCCGACTCACTTCTTCAGCTGTTGGGCGCTGTAGGAAGTTCAAAGAAAGGATCTGCCTCACGACTTCCACCAGCAAAGTAATCGTCGTCGATCCTTGCTGTTCCAAATCAGAAAGCCATGAATTCACAGCTTCACTCGACTTCCTAGGCCCGTGGTGGAACTGCCGGAGGATCCAACCGCGCACTTTGTATCGCCTTGCTTCTCTAAACCTCGCAACTCCCTGGGGACCCCAGGCCATGTATGTCACTACCTCTGCGAGGATACAGCCGAGAGACCACACATCTGCAGAGCGGTGAACCTTGCCAGCTTGGAAGCCATCGTCCCAATCTTCGCACTCGGGCGCAAGATAATCGTCTGATCCATTTTTAAAGGGAGTCTCGGAATTGGCGGTATACGGCTTTAGCGTCGAGATGCCGAAGTCGGCAAGAATGAAACGTCCGTCCGAAACAAGCACGTTGCGCGGTCGTAAGTCATGATGCAAGCCGATTAGTTGAAGATCCAGCTTGCTCTGGGAAAAGTTGTGTACATGTGCTACCGCTGAGCAGAGGGCAGCGAATGCATCCACCAGTGATTGGTCCGTTGAGAATTGTCCGTGATGTCGTTCCTTGACTAGGAATGCGTCAAGATCGCCGTCTTTAGCAAGCGGGAAGAGGAGGCTGTATTTATCTTTCTGTACAAATGAGCTGAGAAGTTCGACGATATTTGGATGTTTCAGATGATTAAGAATTGAGAGGTTCTCTAGTTCTTTTCGATGGTCATGTTCAACTGTGAACTCTTTCCGAGCTATCTAGTTACGTAACCGAACGTTAGCGATGGTATAGGAGAGAGGGAAATGGTCATTTGGCTTGATAATTACAATATGAGGGAATGAAACGCCAGGGGCCTGATGGTCTTCGTCTATCTTGACCTCGTAGACAGCACCAAATGCGCCTTTTCCAATGCGCTTGTCTTGTGTAAAAGGTAGAACAATATTTGCTCCAAATCTCCGATTTAATGTACCGCATCGAAATGTTGGAACTATAAGCTCCCACTGTTTTTCGGCAAAGTCGGTTGCCACCTCCTTCGGTAGATGGATTTCCCCAAATAGGGTCTCCGTCTTCAGAGGAAGTTTCGCGTCATCAAGTTGATCCGCTTCAATGAAGAGGGAGAGGTGATTCGGACAGCCAAGCAGCAGGAGAGTCGCAAAGATCTTCATGCCTTGTTTGCACACTCGATTTAGGGTCTCTTCTTGGTAGTACGGCGGGATTGTCGAGT
Organism: Xylaria scruposa; assembly: GCA_022385635.1. NCBI lineage: Eukaryota > Fungi > Ascomycota > Sordariomycetes > Xylariales > Xylariaceae > Xylaria > Xylaria scruposa. The sequence goes on along the minus strand of MU280185.1, from coordinate 332,315 downwards.
CGACGAATGCGTCGCAGATTGCTTCCGTTGTCATGACCGCGCCAAGAGATCGGTATGGTATATAATAATACCCCGCAACATTTTGGCGTCGCAGTCTCTTAATAGCAGATTTTAGCTTGTCCATATTGAGAGGTTTATTATTGCATCGGCAGGCTTTCAGCCTTTATCAAAAACGAAAGCCGTCGAGGCTGAAGTTGTTAGAAAAACTAGGACAAGACTTTGCGGCTTTGATTGTATGTATGTCACTGTGTGTGGGAAGAAAACCGTTAATCCGGTGATTTTTAGCTGGGGGGGTCAAGTAGAGAAAACGACTGGCGCGCGGGTTGGGGGCTGGGGGAGTTTTTTACCGTACCTAGGACTTCAGAAGCTATTCCTTTCGGCCCTGACTAGTTTCAGCGAGTTAATAAACCTACGAGGCGAGTATAGAGTCGGGGAAAGGGAGAAGGTAGAGAAGGTAGCCTGATTCAATACTATCACAATGGAATAGACTCCTAGCTCGCTTACTAAAAGTCATATATCTGTAATGTACCAATTTACAACACGATATAGCGATTCCAATGCTAACAGCTAAGCTTCCATCTCCTCAGCCTGACATATGCCACGTCATCTCCCTCTTATTGGTCAAGATCAATAGACGAGAATTCCTACCCGAGCTACCCAGCTCCTCAGTCGATTGCTACGTACAGACCTGTCGAGACCCCCGACGCATATAGAGCTTCTAATGAGCTTCTGTCACAGACTTTATCTCACTCTATGCCAAATCTGTTAGTCATTTACCCATCGCGCCTCGTCATTGATTCTTACGTCGGTCAATCTACGTGGTGCGCTGAGTTCAATGTAGCCGCCTTCCTGCTACGGGAACCATTAGTGATAGACTCAATTTAAAGATAGACGCAGCTTCTCATACATTAACGCTGAAATTGGACCCGAACAATGACCGGACTAGCCGGTCAAGGGCCGACTTAATCACGTATCTCTCCTCCAAGCGCGTTATGACAGCCATATATCTGTATCGGTAGAGGAAATCCTTGAAATTTATTGTATGCGATAATGAAGATTGTGATCTGACGAGGATGAAAAGGTGGTTTGAACAGGGTTGGAGAAAGTGAGGTCTGGGTGTACGTGGTGCGCTTCGCTGATTATATACATCAACTTTCCTTAGCGGACGAAGTAGCAATACAGCCTGCGGGATGCTAAAATAAGTCATATCACGTGATAGCAGATGTAGACAATGAATATAGAGTATGATTTGTCTTATGTCACGGTGTTGTTCTCTCACCAGCGTTAGTCGTCATAATATACTTGACACGGGGGCGAGCCTTATTGTCGATTACAGCAGACACTAGTTCCCCTATGGGACAACCAGTACCCTAGGGCTAAGAACAAGGAGTTTTATTCAGCAAATAATCTTTTTGGGGTCTATAGGAGCCTATTCTCTCCTATTCTAGATCAGGGGTAAGGGCTTCTAGCCCTTTTATTTACACCCGCGGTTGAGACTCTGATCGCAGCTTTTGATCTATACCCCTCTCGCGGCCGAGGCTCTCGCGATAGTCTTGAGCCAATAACTTTGAATTTCCAGTAGAGGGATGGTGGGCCATCGCCGCCTGCGTCTCCTACGCAGACTTATCCGTGTAGACCTACTCACAGACCTGCCTATACAGACCTGCAAAGGCTTTAGTAAATAGTTAGGTATCCTAGAGATTTGGATATACTTACAAGTAAAAAGTAACAATATAAAACTAAGATCTCGCACTCTAGAATCTATTTACTTATATAGCTATACAAACTATGTCTATTTTCTTAGACCTAAAAATGGAGAAAGAATTGTCAGTCGGTGTATGTCTTAATTGCACTTCATATAAAGGTCTCGCCAGGCCCTGACAGGTATGGCCGTATGACACCCTACACTTTTCACCCCACGAAGATAAAACTACACAAACTTGGTGTATTTATACAAGGGCCAGAAGTGAAAAACGGCTTTTTCATTAAATATAATAGAAATTGTTTATCACGGTTAGGTTTGTTGGAAAATTCGGGTTTAATTGAGTGCTGTTAAGTGGGCGACGGTGGCAGTGATAAGGAGAAAAGGGGGGTGCGTGGCCTGCTAGTCTATTACTACCGAGGTAGTCTATCTTATTCCATCTTGTTCACATTGGTAAGTAAGTCTCATGCAATCTCCAAGTACCCTCCATAATTGACCGCTGGTTTAGCATCAGGTTACCGAGCGAGTTTTGAGCAAGGCTGCCGCTTCCTTCTTTCGACCTTGTAGATGATACAACGATTCCAGGCTGCGTAAGCTGGTCAGAGTTTCGGAACTATTGATGCCCCAAGAAGCCTCTCGCGACGAGATTACCTGCAGTAATAGTTTCTCGGCTTTCTCGAACTCGCCCTGTGCCTTAAATATATTCGCCAACTCCTCCATGTGATCCAGTGTATATGGAAATTCGGAACCAGGTTCCCGTTCTTCGATGGCAATAAGCTCCGTAAATACGTCTTCAGCTTCTTGCAGCTTTTTTCTCGAAACGTAGATCCTCCCCAATTGTGCCATTTGCCCTATTGTCAAGGGACTGTGCTTGCTATACTTCTCCATGTATAGACCCACGACTTCAACAGCGAGTAATTCCGCGTCTTCGAGTTTTCCAAGGTTCTGGTATATGGATACTAAGCTAGACATATGATTTAGTGTTTCTGGATGCCCGCGTCCTAGCCCCTTAATGCTACGCTCAACCATACCAATCCCTAACTTTTCAGCCTCTTGAGCCTGCCCCTTGATGCCGACGATGGACGCCAACTCGGCTCTCAGCAGTAATGCTATCCAGTGTTCAAGTCCAAATGTCTCTTCAATGCGACTAATCTCGAACCGTACTGTGGCCTCAGCACCTTCAAGGACATCGTCCCGGAAATAGTTGTCGGCCAATGAAAATCGTTGGACATACCCCACGCTCTGCATCATGCCGTGGAATGTCCCCGGGACATTGAATTCATCATTATTCGAGTTAGCTATATCATCAAGCATCTGAGACAGCTCATGTTTAATTGTTATATCATCACAAGCACCCGAATGGTCATCTTTCGCGATAGGTCCACCGAATCCCAACTTGTAGCATAGTAATAACTGAGTGTGAAGCGGAGTCGGGGCTGGAATAGTGGCGGTTATCTCTCCAAGGCAATCAACAATTGATACTCTCAGTCGATAGTCCGACGAATATAAAGCGTGTAGAGAGTTACATATCTGGTGAGGTTAGAATATTTGTGGCAATTTAAGATTGAATCTTACATTGAAATCGTTGTCAGTAGCGGGCGGTAGTTCAACTGGGTCCATGGGCTTCCCTCTCATGATGCGATCTGGGTAGGCTAGATAAAGGGCGGAGGGATAGTTTGTTCTGCGTGCTCTATAAATTATTAATAAATGGGTGATGCAACTAACAGAAGATGCGTACTTACTCTTCGATGCCCAAATGATTGAGCGCCTCTTGAATACTAGAGCAACGCAAATCCGGGTCCAGATGCAAAGTACCCGAGAAAAATCTTTCTAGCATCAACTTACTTTGCGCCTGTATTCCGGTTTCTTCTGCCAGGAGCTTCTTTGCCAGGTCAGGAAGTAGGCTCTGGTTTTTTAGCCTCGCCATAAGTTCTAACGGCGATTCCGCCTTCTGAAGTCCGAATCTCACGCACAACTGTGAGTCAGAAAGGCGTTGTTCGGCCAAAATCCAGAGGCAAAGCATCCCATAAGAGAAGACGTCGGTTTTCATCGCCTCAAGGGGTGTAAAGTCAGGGTACTCGTCGCATTCAGGGGCGTACCATGGCCAAGACCGGGGAATCGGGATTCGTGCTTCATCGTCGCTATACCAAGCGGAGAAGCTAAAGTCTATGACTTGAGCCATAACTAAGGCGCCCGGAGATTGGCTTTCGTGAACTAAGACATTCTGAGGCTTTATATCTCCGTGAATGATATCTATAGGGCATTAAGTTCGATCCAAGCTCTCTATTTTGGGGGTGCGGAACATACGATGAGATTGTACTGCAGCGATAGCATTGCCGACATCTAGACATAGTTTTAAGCGATCGCCAATAGACAGCTGGCGACCTTTGGAAGATTGTGCGAATTGATACAAATCTCCGTACTTGGCTTTTTCAAAGACAAGAACGGGCCATATATTAAATTTATCCCCTTGCCGTGTTACATCGGTGCCGTTATTGACTAGTTCACGTCTTGGGGTTATGTCCCAGCAGAAGCCCTCCAGATCAGGTATGTTTGGGTGGCCGTTGATATGATCATGCTTCAGGATGGCCATCTCGTTGATTAGGGGCAGGAATATCTCGGCCCCTGGAGCTCCCGCCTTTTCGTTATCACCGATTCGTTTGAAGGCATAGCTCGACTCTAATGAGAGGCTGGCTTCAGCGATGCGACCGGTACGGCCGCCGCCGATGAGATTTCTCTCCGGGTCCCAGGTAATTGGTAGTATCGGAATTTGGAGACGCTGCAACACTGCTAGGAAGGTAATGAAGTTGAATCTAGCCATGGCGATCTTTCGAGGTCGGGGGCTGTGACTTAGGGGGAATATTGTGTAGATGCTAGATCGGCTTTTGATCGAGGGATCACTGCTACTAGCCTTTGAGGAGTTAAGGGATGTTAGATTCTGGCAGAAGAAAAGAGTTGAAACTGGCTAACCTGTATAGTGGCCATGGTCTCTACTTGTTCCAAATGTGTAGTGCAAAGGGAACTTGGTAATGTTATTCGGTTTGAACATTTAGGTGCGTGTGGGAAAACCTAGTGCCTATAAGCCTAGGCACGAGGAGTTAATAAGAGGATCAGTACGGCTGTGACCGTTTTTGTTTTTGGAGACCATGTCAGCAATTCTAGTGCCTACCTAGGTAAAGGGGTATGCATAAACTAGGTATCCCTTTTCCTAGCAAACCATCTAACTTCGAGGCCGTTACTCTTTTGAAAGAACTTTGCTTTGAATGGATCTAATTAAGTTACCTACGATAAAAGAGACATCTGAATCCCTACGTGAGTTCTCCTATGAGGCTTGAAAAGTGTAGGGCGCTACCTGCCTGTTTCTTTTGCCACAGGGGGAAGATTATCGCATAATGGAGTTGGGCTTGATTAGGTAGCTATTGAACATTTTGGAGTTAAAATCACTACCTAGTAGTTGGTTTTAGGATTAAATTCGTTGCGCCCTGTTAATGGTGGTGCGCAAAGCAGGTTGACCATCCTCAGCTAAAAGGAATTATAATAATTTGATCGCACCTTAGTGGAATCCCATTCCATTACCGGTCGGAAGCGGACCCAAGATGGCTTCGTCTAGATCTCTCAATTCGCCAGTATGCTTGTACTTCCTCTTGAGCAGAGTTCTAAGGTTCTTAAACGTGTCTGCTCTGTTTGGGTATTCGTCTCCCATCAGATAGGCAGATTGCCGTACCACTCGGATACTCTCTTCTAAGTCATGCATTTCTTCTGTGTGGTCGTATAAGCGGACAAGCTTGTTCCCGAGATTATTTAGATACCCTGCAAGCTGCACGTCGTCGGCGGCCGTTACGCGGACTACCTCTCGGGCCACGTATATTGCTTCCTTTATGTCGGCGAGATCGGCCGTCTGCTCAAATTTGCGACCTAGTTGGTTGGCAAGGTTGGTCAGGGCAGGCGTTTGGCTCGCGCCGTCGGCTCGGATCGATTCCGTGGTCTGTCGTGAAATTTGAATGGCCTCTTCCAGGATTTCAATGTCGCCTGCTTCCTCATACAGAGCCTCAAGGCATACTCCGAGGTTACTCAGATAGTCTATTCGATCTGGGTCTCCAGGAGGGGTGAGATCAATTGCTTGTCGAGAATATTGGACTGCCTCCTCTAGGTCTTTGACCTCACCACTTTCGTTGAATTGAGTTACAAGGTAAGCACCGGCATTGCTTAACCACGATACGTATGAGCTGTCTTCGGCGCTGACTCTAGAAATCGCTTCTTTGATGAAGTTGACAGCCGCTTCAATATTCAGCCTACCGCCTTCTTCGACGTAGGTATCAAACCCGTGCCCTGCCATTGATGCTAGCAGATAGGGCATATCTTCCTCAGTATAGCCATGCTGCGCCGCGATTTCATCGACATTCATAGTATCTGCAGACGAATAGAAATATTATAATCGGAGCCAGCTTAAACTATTTATGTGGCCCTGATTTCCAGAGTCGCATCCTGAGAATTGCACAATAGATGTGGTGTGATGTGATGTGTTGTAACTGCCTAGGTACCTAAAGTATTACCGAGCCAGGGTGGAATCAGCTGGAAAACAGGAACTTACAGGCGGATAATTGGTGACCCAGTGAGGACGCTGCAGGAGATCAGGCGACAGAAACCATGAGAAACTGAGGTTCGATTTGGGGGCTGTATACAATGGTTGGGCGCCTATCGGCCCAATTACTACTCTCTGCTCTGTCGACGAAACCTACCTATCTGGTCGCACGGACAACATCCGAATCCAAGCCTCTTGAAAAGGCTCAGAAAAGCGAAAGATTTTTGAGAACAATTGAATATGTCATTAGACGTGAGTCATTCCAGTCCTTCGTGGTGGTGTGGACAAGGACGTTCATCTCATCATCTCGTAGATGGTTGATAGCATTGTGCTTGGCACAGACCACTCTACATTCGATCGACCTCGGCTCCTTTTCAGCACTGCGATTGGAACACAGAATGGTACAGCACCTTGCAACTTGATAACATTCCTTGTCGCAGTCAAAAAGCTCCGGGTTCGGTTCTTACCAGTAGCTTGGCAAACCAAAGAAGGATTTATCGGCGCCGGGGGCACAAGTGGAATCAACCAGGCTCTTTTTAACAGGAATAAGAGTCTCGTTTTCAAGCGTGTGGCAGAAAAGGATAAGCTTGATGAGCCAATCGAGACTATATACCAGCGGCTCATCAATGAGGTCATGGTTTTATACCATCCTGCTATCCGCGATCATCCCAACATACTTGGCCCATTGGGAATCTGCTGGGATATTTCTCTACGCAACCAGCAGACCACGTCTAGAGTAGGAGTCAACGTCGTGAATGAATACGAAGCCTGGCCAGTTCTTGTATTCGAGAAGTCAAGCCTTGGCGACCTCTATCAATTTGCATGCTCGCAAGATGGACGGGAGTTGGATATCATCGACCGCCTGAAAATATGCCTGGATATTGGATCTGCCATAAGTCATATGCAATTGAATCGTGAGCAAATAGTTGGAGAAATTTTTGGAAAACTCTGACACCAATTGTAGGTATCATTCATGGAGATATAAAGCCACAAAATGTCTTGATGTTCACAGACAGTCAAAGTGGCTTCTTCTCAGCCAAGGTGGTGGACTTTGGGTTTTCGACCTCGTATGACGGTGACAATTCCCCGATCATGCTCGGTGGGACTCAGTTATGGCGCGCCCCTGAGGCAACGGATTATCCTCACTTCACACCAGACCAAGCAATGAAGACTGATGTCTTCTCCTTCAGTATGCTCTGTCTATGGTTCATGTTCGAGAAGCATCTCTCTGGTATCCTGCCGCTGCCACAAACCTTACAAATGGAGAGAGGATCCTGGGACTATGAGATAGAACATCGGTCTTTGCGACTGCTTTGGGACCTGAAGCTTGAAGGCCGCTTGACACGATATGCAACCCAGCTAGTATCTGCAGAAGCAGATCTATCGGAAAAAAGCAAACAAGCATTGCAAACGTTTTTCATCAGGTCTCTTGAATGCGATCCCCAATTGCGCGAATGCAATATCAAGGATGTACTCCACAACTTAGACATTCACTTGTGGGTAATCCAAGCGTTCTATGCACGGCATTCTATTACTAATTCATAACTAAAGGTCATCTCAAGCGGCTCCGTCTCTGTTAGATCCAACGAGTTTTCCGACCGACGACGAATTTAGCGTAAGCATCTTGGAATTTAATTTCTTTCGGTCAACATGCCTAAACAGTATCAGATTTGCTACTCACTCCCGACATACTTTATGTTAGACTATCGCGTCCGGTCCGCAATCTTTCAGAACCTTGAGAAGTTAGTATCAGAACGGCCAAGTGGTGCACTCGCTAAGCAATTGGCATTTTGTTACGAACTTGGTTTTGGACGTTCGGACGAAGAACTGTCCCATCCACTTCCAAAATACGATGAAAAGGATGCGCGGCTCCAACTACAAGAAGGGGCCATCAATAACCACGAATATTCGAGCGACATTAGCCAGTACCAAAATATTGTCAACAATCAACAGGATATGTTAGCCAGCATATACCAACAATCACTACCTATTTTAGTCGACCACTATATTGAACATAACTTGCTAGCCGTGGCAGCGAACATTGCGAGAGATGAAGTCACTAGGGTTACCCGCACCTTGGGCACCCAGCACCCAATATCAATGATTATCAAGCACGTATTAGCATTTATTATGCATACCCAAGGGCGTTTGAACGACGCGAAGGAACTGACACAAGAGATTCTGGAAGTATCTGTTAGAGAGATTGGCAAGGAACATCCTACAACCTTGGTTATCATGGCAGAACTAGCGTCAATATATGAGGGCCAGAGCGACTTCAAGAAAGCTGAGGAGCTTGGATCAGAAATTGTAGCCTTGACAAAGAAGGTACTGGGAGACGAACATGTTTTGACGTTGGAAAGTATGGAACATCTCGCAGTTACTCTTGAGAAGCAGAACCGTCATGTGGAAGCCGAAAAGATCTTGATCGAAGTCATAGACGCAAAAAGGAAAACTTTTGGTCGAGAGCATCCTCGTGTCTCATCGAGCATGGGGCATATCGCATTGGTACTTATTAGCCAAGGTCGTACCCAGGCCGCCGCCAAATGGGCACATGAGGCTATTAATATCAGCAAGGCGACGCTAGATCAAGACGATCCCCGCAACCTGAGTCTTGACGCAGTCATAGTGAAGATATATATATGTGAGAGCCGCATTCAAGATGCCGAGAGATTACAGACGGATCTCCTCGAGAGAGTGACGAGAGTGCTCGGCCATGAGCACCCCGATCGACTGATTCATATGCATAACCTGGCGCAGATTTGGAGCAGTCTTGGTCGACCATGTGACGCCAAGGATTTGTTGACTTCATGTGTAGAGCTCCAAATCAAAACTCTTGGCCACGAACACTCTGATACAAAAGAGAGCCTGGAACTACTGGAAGCCTGGAAATGAGATGAAGCAAACTGGCGCGCAGGAATATAAGACTATTCAATAGCGCTTGCTAACTTTACCTATTGGTCGGAATATTGTATAATTAGAACCTTTACTTCTTCTTCTTCTTCTTCTTCTTCTTCTTCTTCTTCTTCTTCTTCTTCTTCTTCTTCTTCTTCTTCCTCTTCCTCTTCCTCTACAACGAAATAGAGGTGGTTGTGACACATAACCCAGAACTTGTTCTTGTCAAAAAGCAGAGAGAGAAAACAGGCCAAAATAAACACGTTTTATTAAAATTAGGAGGCTAGGATACTTACGCTCTACACGTAGTGCAATATACATACTTATATATATGGTTTACTTAGTCCTAGCCCTTCGGGCCCTGGAGCCCCTAGCTCATTCGTATTAATGTCCTTGGTAAGGCCAAAAAAACAACCGCCTATATATAACACATAGTAACACACTGCCCACAGCATGCTCCAGTAGTATTCGACCATTCCGTTTCTCTCAACAACGGAGGCCCGGCGGCTTCGAGAAGAAGACCGGACCGCCAAACCGCCACGACCCGACATGATGAGTCAGCACAGGCTCTCGTGCTGAGTTCCTAATATTGCTAGAGCGAGAGGGAACACCGTACTTCAGCAACAGCAACAATTATTGAGTTGCGGATAACACCTCATGATTACTAAACCATTCCTAAGCTTAAAATAACAAAGCAGAGGTGCGCGGGAACTGCAGTAACCCGTGGCCGTTTCAATAGTTAGAAACATTGAATAACTATGTGTAAAATGTTTGTAGCTTAATAACTTTAACTAGATTCAACCAGGCTAGAGCGAGGTAAAGGAAGAATGGAAAGCTTCTCATTGGCCATTTGATGATAATATATGCACGAGCTCATAGAAACCACGCTTCTTGCGGTTGTTCGGTTGAAGGATATGTTGTTCGGTTAAATTGACGGTGTTTCTTGTCAGGAGTTGCGTTGCTAGTATTCTGGATTATCAACGTTATAAACTCATAGAGTTTGGATAGTTTTGAAATATTCTAAGGTACTTCCTAACATCAGCACATCCCAAGCCTGTTCATAAAGATTTGATCTACAGAGATTTATCTGCATTCTGCTGCAAAAAGATATCGAGAGGAAATGCCTCAAAAAGTCACAACAGCGATCGGACTAAAACTATTATGTTGAAAATCATCAATTAATTCTGTATTGGTTCTCTAAGGGATGCTGGTCTTCTTCCTAAGGCTAAACTTTGTGCATATTTACCGCCAAGAACGCAAAACTGTCTCCCCAGATTGCTTTCTTGGATGAGTCTAAACCCCGACAATGCAAGAGGCGGCACCAAACAACTCTGCATATGAATCGTCCCAAGATGCCAAACATCACAAGACCGAGCCAGCTCCTCCCAGTCAAACTTCAGACAGCTTGCTGATTACCAAAGGGTTCGGCTAAGCCTCTCCGAAGTTGGCTTCTTAGCATTGTTTGCTCTTTTTGCAGCGAATGAGAAGACGCCACTTCTTGGTTTCCTTGGTGCGGCTGGCGTGATATACGTCACGCGAGACTCGTTACCCTCCGAGTCGAGATCCTCAAATCCCTAATCGTCGGAACCCGTGTTCTCACACTTCTAATCATCGAACTTAAAGCTTCGGCTTGTGTGGACATCTAGGGGCCCTCCCTTATAGCTTCCCCGCTTCTTCTTGTTTTTCTCTTTGGTGAAGCCTTTGCCCTTTGTCACAATCAAGTCTCGGTGAGCCTGTTCACCATATCCGTGGGTGACATAGGCGTTCGAGGATAGACGAGGATCAACTACCACATCTTTGGAGATGCGAGAGAAAGGTTGGTTTTGTGCCTTCTTGCCGTTTGACCCGTTACCCCTGTTGTTCGCCTTGAATGTTGTAGGGTTAGGTGGAAGCGGAGCGAATTCGGGTGAGGCCTTTTCCAGAGTTGCTGAGCTGTCTGATGTTGCACCATTTGCGATTTTGCCTTCAGTCTTGATCTTCAGTTCCTTTTTGTCAGACTCAGACTCAGATTCGCTCGAAGAGTCAGAGTCAGAGTCGGGGAGCGGGACTTTAGCGGCAGTCTCTACCTCATCCTCAGATTCGGAGTCGGATTCAGAGCTAGATGAGCTATCGGAATCAGAGTCAGAAGAACTATTACTATCGGATTCGATCTTCTTCGTTCCTTTTGGCTTGGCTTCTTCGTCGCTTGAGCTGTCGTCGGAAGAAGAATCGGATTCAGACGAGGAGCTCTCATCCGGGCTATCCTCCGTCTTGACTTTCTTGGCTTGGGGCTTTTTCTTGTCGCTCTTCGAATTTGAACTAGTCATTTCTTCGTCCGAGTCCGAGTCTGAAGACGAGCTATCTGAGTCCGATTCCGCTTTGCGCTTCAAAGACTTGGTGGCAGAGGTAGTCTTGGAAGCGGGACGTTTTGATGTAGTAGCTTGTTCCTCGTCGCTGTCACTGTCGCTATCGCTATCGCTTTCACTAGAACTGTCGCTGCTCGAGGACTCGGAGGAGGACGACTCAGCGGCAGGAGCGTCTGCCATTGCAACATCATCATCATCGTCCGAAGACTCGTCACTGCTGGAGCTGTCGCTGGCAGAGCTGTCGGATTGATCGCTTTTACTACTAACACTAGTGACCTGTGCTATGGCGTTGGGGGTGCTATCCTTGCTCGCAAAGGTCTCCCAGGTTTGGAAGACGCTGACCAATGAGTGGTGTTCCTTGCTAGCTGCCTTCCCAGCATTGTGACCCTTCCAGGGCTTGGTAGCTCGCTGTTTCTGGAACTCGCGATGGGCGTCTTTGAAACCTTGCTCGGAAAGGAAAGATTCGACAAGGTCCATTAGCTGAGCAGGGGGCTTCTGGGTGGCGGATGTCGAGGCGGTCGAGGGTTTGGCAACAGCGTCTGATTGCTGCTTCGCAGGCTTCTGGGCCTTCTGGGCTTTCTTGTCTTTCTTAGCCATTGTGTCTGACGTGACGGTGGCAGCTAATTGAGCTGAGGCGGGTGAGGTTGAGTTGTTGCTGAAGAGCCACGCGGGGGGTCCTGAAGATGCCGAAGATGTAATTGTGCTGCTAAGTTTAGAGCTCTTCGACATGACCCGGGAAAGCCAATTCACTTGATGAGAGCAAGGGCAAAATCAGATGCACATGCAAGCAAGACTTGAAACAAGACGGCGAAGAAAAAGAGCGAGCGTCGGTTGCTAGAGCGCAACGGTCGCAACTGTTTGCTGCCACGCGCTTGCCAGCTGAGTAGAAAAATTTGGGGGTTGTAGGGGAGATAAAGCTCGATAACGAAGTTTCAAGGGTCTCCCCGTTTTCTGCCTGCACTTAAATATTCACCGCCTACTTGTTTCAATTATCACCTCAAGATTGCGCCTGCCTTATCTTGTCTTAGCCTCTCATTACGTCACTACCAATCGAGCTGAACTTACATCTGTGAGATCAGATCGTGCTCCTGCTTGTTTGTGCAAATGATACCTTACAGGCATCAGAACTACTTCCAAACCAGTACGCTCGTAGATAGCATTGCCTATATCGAGCAAAGCCGGTTTTGATTGAAGCACATGGCACTTGGGCTTTTAGCATTTCTGTTTTAAAATCTCATTGGCAGTTTTGTTATGCGGCGCAGCTGACAGCATCCAGATCCTCATCGAACGTTTGCAACGCGGTTTTAACTCACTATTTTGTAGGACTATTCTATGGTATCAGCTCATTAACATTTTTTAATATCTAGCGCTAATAGGTGTATTACTCTTCGCCATCATATTTGTTACACGTAGTTCACGATAAGCCGAGAAAAGCCAACGGATAACGACGAGTGCAAGTCAAGCATTCTCTAGTTACGGACAGCAGTATAGAGTATCTAAAAGTTACTTCAATCAAACAAGCGTATTGGCCCTTGCGTCTGCATTGGATACTGCGTAAGCCATGTATAACAGGAGTGAGTTTGCAAGTTATTGTGGACTGGCCACCTTGCCCCAATGATAAGTTCGGTCGGAAGTGCTTACTCACCTATTTTCCAGAGCTTTTCACGCAATGTTATTGGAACTGATTAATAGGACGAGATGCGACAGAATTCTTCGCAAAAGATAATTTAATGTACGTGTAGACCGGGTGAAACTCATCCGGATACTTAGCATATATGACCACAGACGGTCGTAAATGCTCGGTTCTAAACTCTATCGCTAAATCGGTATGACCTTCATACCACTTAATCACTCGGCCTCATTACAGCTCTGTGGCGCAAACCGGACAACACCGAACACCTCATCTTTTGAGAGATAACGTAAATGCGTAAATGCGTAGGATACCCGTATCAGCCGAAAACATGTCGTAGAATGCGAATCAATCGCGCCTGAAAATATATACCTCTCCGGTCAGAATGGCCAAGCCAATAGTCATGGCAATACTTATGATGGGCAGATTGACGCGGGCAAACTCGAGCCCCCGTACGCGGATATGTTTCCGTGCGAGAATGTCTCGCCAGAGCAATCCAGCCAGCGATGCGCTGAAAGCAATGCTGAAGGCGCCATAGTTGACGCCAAGGGCCATGGAGTATATCGTCGCCCATTTTGTCCGGTCTCCTAACGGTTGCATATTTCGTCTATGAATTTCTTCCCATGCCTGTATGACTCGCGAAAGCAATATAGTAGTACCGATATTTGTGCCGGCAAACTGGAATCCAAATATTAATTCGCTGCTCAGTCGGAGTTATAGCAAAGAAACTCACATTGCATAAAATCACTGAAAGAAAACCCATGCCGCCAATGGCTCCAATGGTGCCTGTTTTATTCACCCAATGGTCCCATCCATAAGCAAAAACAGGAACCCAACCGTTAGTTACTAAACCTTGCACAAGGATAAACATTTCGAATGAAAACGGTAACAAAGCAAATGGAAGATGGCTGAAAACTGCAATGACTGTGGGGAATGTATCCTGCATCCATCTGTATGCTTCCGCAGTCACAGACACAAGGTTGCTCGAATTGTTGCAGGCCGGCGTCGCATACACACGCTTCTCATTGACTGCCGTACCCTCGGTAGCCTTTCTCTTCCCTTCCTCTATTTCTTCGGTTGACTCTGTGTCTGTTCGTTTCTGTGACGAAGCAATTGTTACTTCAAGGCCTTCCTTTTGTTGATTGAGGACTTGTTTTTCTGACCCATCAAGTCTTGACGATGACATTCTGCCAGCGCGCTGCTCTGGCGGTACAGTAGGTGATGAACTTGAATCTATGTTCTCGCTTGTGGGATGATCTATATTGTCATCCGACAAATTCAACTGCTCGCTTTTCTCATCACGACTATCACGGCTGTCCGTATCAGGTATTTGGGACACTCTTTCGGGTGATGCAGCAGCAGAATCGGAATTTTCAAGAATGCCGGCCTCTGCCGCTAGTTGTTTTTTCTTTCTGTCCGCGGCTTCAGCAACTTGTTGCCTTCCGTCACGGGCGATCTTGCGCGTCTCTTCCCGGTGGATCCATCCCCAACCCAGATCAAATATAAGCATAACGGTTGCAGCTGGTAGGGTGACGTAAAAGACGCGAGTCTCTTTATTCTGGCTTGATTGGACCTCGTTGAGCACGAGAATGGTGATCAGTGTCGCAGCCATGATAACTCCCCCAAATGCAGCGCCAGCTTTATCAAGGAAGGGGTTCATGATCTCCTCAAGGGATAATTGCTGGCCTGCCTCATTGTTTGCAAGTTCTCGTTCTTCTTCGCCTGCAGTGCCGCGGCCATACGGAATATTCGGGTTCACAGGCTTTCTGGCCCTCGCCTCCTCATCAAGTTCATGCATTTTTATCGAGCTTGGAATGAGAGACTCGTTCGCGAAAACAATATATAGCAGGAAAGGAAATAGTAAAATAGCGGTGATTACAACAGGAACAACCATATCCCTAGTATAGTCGATGAATTTGATTTGGAACGCTCCAGCAAGCACGAGGTTCGTCGGATTTGAGGAGACAAGGATAGCCGAGGCGATATTGGCGACGGAAAACTGGGTATGGATCCATGCTCGAGGATGGACAATATTGCTTGACACACGGGTCATATACGCTAGAAATGCGGTGCCGGATAAGATGATGGGATCATTTCCAATGAAGCTGCCCAAGCCGAAGAAGAATGCATAGAGGAAGAAGAACAAGCGATGTCCCACTCTGCCACCCAACTGAAGCACCCTGAACGCAAGATATCTGATAAGACCTGAGGCGTCAATCGATATAGCAATATAAGCAAGTGAGAAAAAGAAGAGCAAGATGTCGTATGGTACGATGTTGTCCGAGCCGGCGATGCCACCTTCCACTTCTTTCCGACCTATCGCGCCGATAGCTAATAAGAATAGATCTGCTATAAGCGGCCCCGTGACGAAATTGACGGGAAAGTGAAACCAAATGTATGGCTTAATAGGGCTGCTATCCCGACCAACTTCATTACTTGAACTAGGATCGAGTGTCCTCCGGCCATAATGCTGCTCTGCAGGTAGCACACGCAGCCGTACCAAAGCTCTTATTCCAGACTCATACAGTATAAGAGGTACTGGAATGTGAATGTGGGTTGGGAAGAGCACGGTGATGTCTAAAATAGTAAGCGACAATACTACACAGGATACTAAATACAATTGGCTGTCAAATGTGCCACGTACTAGCTATAACGAAAACCACGAGCATCAATATCGACCGCCAATGCTTTATCTTGGTGGTATCGAGGTCGACGGGTTCATGGGTGGTATCAGACATGATTGCGGAAGGAGCGAAATGAATGCTGGTCAAGTCTCGATTCCCCACAGACCTCAACGCCGTTATTCAAATATGAAACATGGCGGGGTATACTTTTCTTAGAGGGAATTGGGCGATAAAAGATGTTAATAAGAAGAGCCGCGTCTACAACTGATATCCAAGCAGGGCATGGACTGGAGGGGGTCAAGCCAGCCTTGGCATAAAAATCGTGCTATGCGAAAAATGCACCGTAGTGAAGCACGTGCGGGATGATTCTCTCCTGTGTGGGTAAGGCTCGATGGAGATGGCTGTGCCCAGATATACTAAGACGCTACTGAGATCATCCGTGGTCTTGTAAAATAGCACGACCGAAGCTGGGCTGATGAGGCGGGCGATGGAGAGCATCCCTAGAACCCAAGGGGTCTTCGCACCTCCCGAAGAACGAGCCTAGGGAGTTTTGGAGTGCAGAGCATGTGCAGTAGAGCAGGGCTTAGCGGGCAAGCTCTATTGGTTACAACCAACCGAATTGCTAGCAGTGTGGTGGCTGTGCCCCGGCGGCGGTGAGACGGATTCGGTTTCTATTGGATGATGATCCAATACTGCAGGCTTCGAGAAGGACAGAAAAGCATACGGAACGGCCAGTGCAACCTAGGACATCATTCTTGTGTCCTGTGTCACGTAAACGCCTCTCTGATGTCTGATTCCGCCACTGAGCAGTTTGCGATGAGCACAATGAGAAAAATGGTGGTACGTTTGAAAAACAGATTCGAAAGAGACCAATTAAAATATGATACCTACCATTCAAAAAATTCACCTAACATAATTTAAAGAATATATGTGCCTAAGTAAGGCACATAACAAAAATCTCAATGCTTGAAATTCAGTAAGCTCCTTGCAATGACGTCGTGTCTCGTAATGATAGGTAGGGCTTGAGAATATGAACTTGCCTAAAGCAGCCTTCGGTCAATAGGGCTGGTGGGCGCGGAGAACGCGCTTACTTAGGCACCCACTTAAAGGTATATAATTTCGGGAAGTAGCGGGGACTCCCGACGAGCTGGTTGCAGTGGGTGCAGTTCCCCCGGAGAATCCACTATAATCTTCGATCCTCGTCGCATGATATTACCATGCTTATTGCTTATTATTGAGCTGCGATGCAGCGCCTCAACCAATCTCGATCACACTCAAATACGTAAACTGAGAGAACAACACAAGTTTCAGCTTGCAGAAGACGTGGCCCGTGCTTCTGACAAATTGAAATGCCATCCTCTGTACACCTACCTATAGGAGTCGGGCCCCCGTGTCAATCATCTCAGTCGTCGTAATGGGCTTGTAGGACTCGTGATCTGATCGGAGCCTCATTCTTAGGTTGTCTACACGCCGCCCCGGGACTCTTCTTTCTTATAAACCCACTTCCTCCAAGGTGAAATTCATGAGGTTCATATTGCACTTGTTTTCGCATCTATGTGAACATATCTCCTGGCCAATGATTCGAAGGCTCTGTTACATGCTACAACACATTCTCCCACCCATTCCATTGGCGGTTGCTAGATCTTACCGTACATATATTTACCTGTGGTTCATCTAAGCCTCCCACTCCGCAATCGTGCTTCTCATATCCACCAAACAGTCCACATTGTAGTTCACTACAGGCAGCCGAGCCTGCCTGACTATTTTGCGTCTTCTCGCCCGCCTATATGCCCCCTCTCATTGCGAATCCATTGGTGGACTCTCTAATTGGCCGAGATATCATCATCGACGCTTCCAATACTACCATTAATCAGCCTGCGGTTCAAGTCGTGTGTGCCTGGGCAGTGTCGGGGCAATATGGGTTCGGAACAAGACTTCTGTAAGCTTATAGCGCTGCACTTCGAAATTACTATCACTATAACGTTTTCTTACCCAAGTGCTCAAGGTATTATATCCTGGTGGCTACTTGTGTCTTAGCCCGAAAACATGAATGGCTGAGAAATGCTTGTCTTGCAGCCGCCCTGCTGTTACCAGCTGTTGCTGCTATTCATGCGGTAGTATTGGCGGCAGTACAGTAAGTCACCGTCTATTCTCTCGTGAAGCTAGCGACATGTCTATTATGTTCTGCTTGGAAAATGTACTCTTCGAGGCACCCATTATATTTACTGATATGTGTTACAGCGTAGATAGTAAGTATTGATACTCGGCCATCTCGTTCCGCGCTTCCTGACGCCTACATCTATAGCCGCAGTTGATATGGATATCTACGGCGCTTTTCAGATCTGTTCCATCGGCATATTGGCAGCGCCCATCACAGTATACAACTCTAAAACCTACTTCAATGATCCTGGGAGAAACATTATCTTCATATGGACAGGTTTACTGCTTGCCGGTAAGCAATACCAATTATTCCGCTATGGAACCCCTTCTTAGTGGGATATAGGAATGTTGAGCTTGGCGATCGAGTTCTTCCGTGTCGAAACCCACGGCTGCTCCTTCGACGACACGGGAGCCCCGATCGACCCTTCTAACTTGACCGCCTTCTTCCACATGAACGCGAACTGCAGTTTGCATTGTTTCTTCGATTCCGATGGCCCATACTCTCCGATTCGCAGAGATCCCACTAATGCACCCGCGGTGATCCCTGCACCAACGCGGCTCACGTTTAACGCCGTCATCCTTTTGGCTGCTGCTAGTTCTATCCCTCCTGTTCTCACAATTGTAAGTTAGCTTTATGATATTAGGTATCGTTTTTCAAGGTGGACATATCACTTCTACCACTACTGCCTAATTCATTCAGAGATTTTGGTTACGAGCCGAACTTCTAGGCTAATACTTGGCTTTCTGCATAGATATTTACTTGGGAGAAAATCTTAGAAATCAATTGGAAGCGACGATTTGCTCGAGGAGAGGTCGACAACAACAATGATCCTATCGAAGGGACTAATGGAGCCACCCCTAAGATGATAAACTTCATCAACGACGCAATCCGGCGCTTTTTAACCAGCATACAGATACCGATTTTCGGCGCTATTGTTATTGTACTCCTCGTCATTGGCGAGATCAACTTTTGGAGCCCGCAGGTCAACTACCAAACAGAACCTTTTACTAGTATAGGACAGTGGGCCAACGTGGTTGCCACTGCGCTCGTTGTGCTTGGCTCGTTGTTTTTTTTCCAAGGTAATCGTGAGATTAATGGCGAGGAGGGTGTAAGCTCTATCCATTCCCACAACGGCAAAAGTCCCGCACCAAACCACACTCCATATAGTAACAGAGATCACGAGAGTATAAGGAGCAGCATTCCATGGGTCCCATCGGAAATGGACACAGACCATGTCATGGATAGCAGCAGTATCCGTCGTGAAATTCCTGACATTGCGCCGCCTGATGAGCGGAGTAGAGGGTCCATCGAACTTACAACTGTCACTGCAAGCGCAACCCATGAGCCGGTCTCTCTATCAATATCGAATAAACATCGGAACAATGTAGCCAACTTGTTGAACAAATTCGGGGAGTACCTTGGAACACCAGCACCAGACCGCTATGATAATTCCGTATTCGAAGAGGGAAAGACGGAATTCCCCGAGATTCCGGGGGAAGCAGGGCGAGTTGCGGGCTTCGAAGAAATCCGAGATTGGTATAGAAACACCCACCAGCAAGAGGAAGGGGGAAGCGTTATTCCTGGACTCTCTAGAGTCGAGAGCTCCTCATCCATTCGCATACTTGATCGCGATGCCTCGCCGTCACGACCGCCTCGGTCCCCATCCCGCTCAAATACAACCCCAGTTGAGCAAAGCGAATATCCGTCTCTGGAGCTCGGTAGGGTGACAACATCTCCTGTCGCTGGTCCGGGCCGGAGGTCAAGGCGAGACACACTCGAGGTTCCGACCCACCCAAGGCCAGCGCATATTCACCTTCAACACAGCTCGACGCCACGTACACACTCTTCAACTACAGTTTTGAACACAGAAGGCTCACCGAAAATTGTAGTCTCAGCTGAACCGGAACCGGAAGAGTCCTCGCCTAATACACCTACGATGCGTGGTGCGTCGTTCGGCCCTCCCTGAGTTGCGATTCCGCGGTGATGAGCTCGGGTGGCGAACTGGAGTCCCTTTGCTATCCTCTCTATAGCTGAACTGATTCACCAACATCCGACAAACCACGGCGTCATCTACAATGGATCTACTCGTATCTACCAATGATACCGGGACTCCGTTCAGCGCATCGGAACCGTTGCATGCTATCATACCGAAACGACAACTAGAAAAGGGTCGGCTGCTTCGGTATGAGGTGTACTCAAAACGTCAAGCCGCACATTCTAACATACGCCTAGGCCGACTCGACTGTTTTATTTACCGATACCTCGAACATATGCACAGACATATAGTGGGAAAATACCTTTATGAGATATGACATGACACACCTTATTGCTGAAAATGATATATTCGATAGACTCACTGGAAGAGGCTAGAACAAAATCACGAAATTGGATTTAGGAGCACATTATGGGTTTTACAAGATACCAATATTTTCTTAGGGCGCATTTCGTTTGCATGAAACTGCAATGTAGGAAGAAGCTGGGAATTACATGTAACATTAGAAGGCGTTAATATATATCCTTTGAATAACCAGTCAGCTTTACAACGAACGCCAACATTCTCTTGATTGAGTGCTCGATTTTGATTGAAGGATGAACGCAATGACCTTCCCAGGTTACTTTTTACTAGCAGCCACCTCGCGCCCACATCTATCCCAAATATCCATGCTCGTCAACACCGTCGTAACGAACATGGCAATCCCGACCGTGCCAGTGCTAACAGGCACCCAGCCCACCACGCTCCCGGGTAACGTGATGTCCAGGGCATCAGACACGACACGACGACTGAGGGTCGAAATCTTGGCGCGCACTTCCCGGCTCCGGGCTAGATGATCGACCTGCTCTTGAGTAGTAGAGGATGCCTTCTCATCCGTAGTCCCCTCCTTCTTTTTCTCCCCCTCGGCAGGCACATCCTCAGATGCGCTCGCCACAGCATCAGAAATCCTCGACAACCCAGCCAGAACCCCACAAACGAGAGAGAAGAGCCAAAAGCGCTGTCCCTCGACAGCAACAGCGCGCTCGAGCTCGGGTCCCCAGATCGCGAACCCGGGGATCCCCTGGACATCGACGATAGTCGAGGCCTCGAGGAGGAGATACATGCCGTTGAAGGTGCGGCCGAAGACGTCGAGCCAGAGGGCTATGTTCTCCCTCCCTTTGTCCCCAGCCTTCTCTTTGGCCCCTTTACCCTTGGCAGAGGTGGTAGAGGTGGAAGTGAGAGAAGCGTAGATTTTCTGAGCCGCGAGGAAGGATTCCAGGAATCGGAAGAGACGAAAGTACCGTCTCGCGAGAGCGAGCTGGTTTTTCAAGCCCAGGAGGGCCGCATGCGTCGTTGCCGGGTTTGGAGGGCCATTGTTTCCTTTGAGTGATGATGCTGGTGTTGTTGGTACGTAGGACAGGAGGACGATGAGGATGTTGAAGGGGAGCGTGTACGAGGATAGGATCTGGGATAAGGCCTGGAATAGGCGGAAGGTTCGTTCGAGGCCGGCTTCGTGTTGCATTAGTGAGAGTTATATTGGTTGACCGATCGCTATATAGTAAAGGCCATGAGGAGATGGGGATTGTATGTGCCCCATTTTTCTCATCAGCGATATTGAGTATGAGAGGATCGGAATGAGAGGGCAAGGAGGAAAAAGAAGAAAGAGGTCGCGAATTCGAGATATGTGCTAAAAGCGACTTCCTTGAAGACGTCTCATCGCATATCCCACTTTGACTGTGCTCATATGCATACTCTCCTCTACCAGTAAACGGGGACTAAATAAGGGAGAGAGATAAATAAGTAAAATGACCGTTATCATACCCGCGTCGGTCGTGAACCTCACGAATTGCTCAAATGTGTGAGACATGGTTGTCGCTGTATAAATGTGTCCTGTTAGGTGGTTGTGTTCCAAGTACCGGGAGCTTGATATGGAACCCGATGTCGAGATTACCAAGAAGGGGCTCGAGCCCGATACCGCGCTTAACAAAAATAGAGACTAATTATAGGTATTGAGAACAGCGACTTTCTAATACCGCGGTAGACTTTTTGAATTTGGAGACAAAGGCCCTAGTATATGTGTATATAGGTATCTCTGACACTAGGCGGAGATAGACGGACTATTTGCCTAGGTATGATGCCGGTAGCGAGGAACCAGGTACGACAATCGATATACGGCAGTTCTAAGTAATTTAGAGATGGTGGATCGGAGATCCCTCTTGGTATAGACGAGTTCCAGCCGGTAGTTGTCCGGCTCATACCCCAATGAGTGGGGTTTGTAAGCGGAGACGCATGTCGAGTGGTCGCCATTGATTAGATTCGTCTTGTTGATAACGACATCATATATAAAATGGGAGATAGTAGTATTATCGATTTCGTTCTCGTCAATTAAGATTGCGATACTTTGTATGTGGTGTTTCGAGCGGTTGTACTTATAATGTTGGTCCAAATTGCCGTTACCAGATAGATATTACGACCCTAAACCGCGGCCTGGGACATACATATCATCACAGAGTGGGTGTGACTCTGGTCACGATTAGGAATAGACGTTCTTCAAATGGCTCGGTGAATATATACAAAGTGACGGGTAGGTTGGGCAAAGTGTACAAGTCGGTATTATCCCTCTTCTAAACCCCATATCTACGCCGACTGCTTTTGTTGTCTAGATGATCTTGGAGACTGTTTATTGACCAGGGGAGATCAGTTTGCCCTCCGCCCGTGCACTAGGGTTCCATCCACCACCGAATGCTTGCTGGCCACCATTCTCGGCGGCATACTTCTGCATCCTCGCCTCTAGCTCAGGTCTGAAGTGTCGGATCAAACCCTGGATAGGCCAGGCAAAGGCTTCGCCAAGAGCTGCGATTGACGTCAGTACGATGCAAGCATATTTAAGCTCATGTATCAATCTCAACTTACCGCAGATGGTGTGGCCCTCAACCTGTTTTGTGAGTTCTTGTAACATATCAATCTCTCGTTCACGGCCTTGGCCCTTCTCGAACCGGCTCATTATCTGTTCCGTCCACTTGCTGCCTTCACGGCATGGTGTGCACTGACCGCAAGATTCGTGGCGGTAGAAGTGGGATAACCGAGAGATGGCTCGGACAACATCAGCGCTCTTGTCTAGAACAATAACGGCAGCGGTGCCCAGACCAGACTGGCTGTCCTTTAGCGCGTCGAAGTCCATCAATTGGTCATCGCAGACGTGCTTAGGTAGGATGGGTGTTGAGGATCCACCGGGAATAATGGCAAGAAGGTTGTCCCAGCCGCCCTTGACACCACCACAATGCTTTTCAATGAGCTCTCGCAGGGGGATACTCATTTCCTCCTCAACAGTAGCCGGGTTATTGACGGCACCCGAGATACCAAATAGCTTTGTTCCCTGATTCCGCTCTCGGCCGAAGCCAGCAAACCAGCTTCCTCCTCTCCTGCAAATCGTAGGGGCGACAGCAACTGTTTCGACATTGGCAACAGTCGAGGGACAACCGAATAGACCGACAGCGGCAGGGAATGGGGGCTTGAGACGAGGCTTGCCCGGCTTGCCCTCGAGAGACTCGATCAATGAGGTTTCCTCGCCGCAAACGTAGGCACCAGCACCGCGGTGAATGTAGACGTCGAAATCGTAGCCTGAGCCGCAGGCATTCTTTCCGATCAATCCGTCGGCATAGGCCTCGTTGATGGCGTGCTGGAGGACGGCTGCTTCATGGACGAACTCGCCGCGGATGTAGATGTAGGCGGCGGTGGCGTTCATAGCCCGTCCGGCGACAAGACAGCCTTCGACGAGCTTGTGGGGGTCCTTTCGCATGATTTCTCGATCCTTGCATGTTCCGGGCTCGCCCTCATCGGCATTGACGACGAGATATCTCGGCTTGGTGTCCTTGTCCCAGTCCTTAAAATTCATGAACGACTAGTTCGGCAGGTTCGTCAGTATATTCCCCCTTCATAAGGCTTGTATAGACCGGGCGGATCGAAGAAACGAACCCATTTCAGACCAGAGGGAAAGCCAGCTCCTCCTCTGCCTCGCAGACCTGAGGCCTTGATCTCGCTGATGATCCAGTCGTGACCCTTTAATATGATCTCCTTCGTCTTGTGCCAGTCACCCATCTTCTTGGCGGACTTGAGGTCGGCGGGGAAGCGGCCGTAGAGGTTCTGGAAAATGCGGTCCTGGTCTCGCAGGCCGCCATAGGTGCGCTTCGGGGCGGCGCCATCCTGGACAGTCGCAAAAGTTCGGTTCTGCGAGCCGGCGGGGAGGGCGACGCGTGTCAGGGCCTTCACAGAGGCTGCCGACGGGTTGGTGGTCCTAGACAGCATTGTGAGGGTGTGTTTGGCGCTCAATTGAGCTGGGAGAGGGGAGAGTCCAGTGGCAACGGGGAGTTGGTGTGTAGGTTTTGGACGATGTCGAAGTGATGAGGCACTTGAAATCGACGGCTAGCAAATGGCCGCTTCATGATTGGCCCGGAGCAGCTGAGAGTGGATCCCCGTGGCAAGTAGAGCTTGGGCCACTGACATCGTTTCTAGCATCAGCTCGGATAACATTATCAGGACGGCTTAATTCCTTATCGTGATCAATTTACTACAGAAAGCTACGAGTACTTGTCTGTTAACAAACCCCAGAAAAACGAAAGTGGTTCGTCAAACCGACTGCATAATCCTATTCGACTCGTCGATATAGTCGAGAGAATCGCGGTAGCTATGAGCGCCCCTTATATCTAGTATGGCGTCGTCCTCATCGAAACGACAGTCGGTTGCCCCACGGGCGCCGGCTGGTCCTAAGGCCCCCGTCAACTTCTCCTCATCCATCACTATTGCCGACTCTGCGCAATTGTCCGGTCATCATACCATCAACATTAGTTCCGAGTCGGTAGTTCATCCGCGCGCGAAGCTCGATTCCGCCAAGGGAAGGATCACGATCGGTCGGAGATGCATAGTGCACGAGCGGACCAGCATAGGAGCAGCCTCTGCTGACCCGACACCGAGCGAATCGCGGGACGGCGTCTTCATCAGCGACTACGCTACAGTCGAGGTCGGGGCGGTCATCGAGTCCGGGGGTACCATAATAGGTGAAGGGTGCCTTGTGGGTGTGGGGAGTCGGGTTGGTAAGGGCGCAAAGCTGGGGAAGGTTGGTTGATCACCTTTGAATAGCTTGGTTCCAGCTCCAGTGTTAACCATGTGCATCGCAGCATTGCATACTAACACCGAAGAGTGTAATACCGCCCGGAGAGGAGGTGCCTGACTTCACCGTCGTCTACTCAAACGGCACAAGACGGATGGATAAACGAGGCGTCACAGATTTGAAGAACAAGGCTCAAGCTCGGCAGATCGAGGTCTTGAGAAAGCTGATACCCAGTAACCCTGCTAAGTTTCAACCATGATACCCAATTTCACATTCACGTATGCATCCATGTTTTATGCTCAGCCCTCTTGATGCAAATAGCTAGCTGAACATGGCATGTGTGCCCCTGATGACTACGTCTACTTTTCTGCTGAAGAATCTCGGATCGCCCTGCTGGCTATAGCCCCACTCATAGCTATCGCGTTGTTGTCATCCGTCTCAAGCTACTGGTGTAGTTGCTTAAGTTCGACTCGCGCATAGATGCGGGGTTTAGTAAGAAAAGGGGGTTGAGTAGAGGTTAGGACTCCCGTTCATCAGATTGAAGTGCGCACATGAGGGGTTTTCGAGTCTTCGAAGACTCGGAGTATACTCTGAAATGCTATGTGCATCGTCTCCAGACTCACTGTCACCGTGGGATTGCAGGCTGTGCCTAGACATTATGGCCGTTCCGGAGAGCTGCAATGTCATGGGCAAGCTGACCCGAATTTACCCCTGGCTGAAGCATACAATGGAAAGCCAACCGGCGCGCCTCGTCGTGTATGAAGGCGCCATGCGTCGCATTAAGGGCAACTTTACTGGCAGTAGTGAGCAATTTCCATTGTGATATAGCTGGGTGGGACTCCAGAGGGATGAACGGGCGAGATCTTCACAGTCTTACCATGAACCTCGATGATCAAGATTTGTTTAGCGCATATATATGTTATCTATGCTGAACTGTTTACTCACTTCGCCTATAATGAGGGCTACGAGGCGGAAGGATCTAGGCTGGCACATGAATATGTTGACTCTGAAAGCTTGTCAGCTAAGCCCAAAACTCCTGAGGCACCAGATCATCTAGATCTGCCTTAACTTGGGCAAACTGTAGCATTGATGCAACACATGAACAAGCGACCGTAGTAGATCTAGATGTATGAGAATTCATTGCAAAATACCTAGTCTATGGTGTAGTGGTGACTTGCCTTTTCGGGCAACCCGACCATGTGCACGATAATCCTTTATATGATCACGAGAATTCTAGTCTACCTATATAGGTTAACATGCTGCAGCTATTCATCAACGCTGAAGACGCTACTTATATAGTCTAGTTTATATTTATACATCTGGAAAAGTAACACATCTGCCATCCGACCATTACTATAGCAATGCAAAAGTAAATGATCTCTATACTCAATCAATAAGGCACGTATCATTTCCGGACCGAAGTCCGCGAAAAGCCTCGACAAGACCACAGAAATGGATACATGCTGCTATTAACACAGCAACATGAAAGATCTGATGACTAGCGCCATATATGTCAAACCGATACGGCGCCCATCTCTCAGGGATCTACATATATACAGATATTAGCAATCTTCCCAGTAAACTCCAGAGGATTAAGTATGATACTTCTTACCCTGGCAGCATATATGCCGGCGCCTACCAAGTTAGAGGTACCCATCCAGCCCATCCATACCAAAGACATGCGTAACTTCTGCAGCTCCCATCCATAGAGGAGTAATCCATGGATAATGAAGATGATAGAACTTAATCCGAAACCAGCATAGAGACAAGCACGCCAATGTCTGAACTTTGGTGTGCTGAAGTGAGGATTCAAGGTGAAAATACCACAGCACAGAGCAGTAGTAGTAGTCTATCTTCATCAGCTACACGAGTCAGCTAGAAAGGTGTGGGCGTACATACCATTGTCCAGTATAGCACCCGCAGGGTGTTGTTGCAGAGAAACCCATAGTATATGGTTGGAATCCCAGCTCCCCACATCAAGATGAGGATTCCAAAGTAATCAAGCTTGTTGCAGAATGATGTCAAGGAATGGCTGTGATTCCACATGACATGAAAACTTAAGTGTTGTCAGATTTGCCTGAGGTTACATAGGAGTCTTTAGTTCGATGTAGGTGTGCAACTTACGTCGCTGAAAGCGTAAAACAGACCGCTACACCCAAGCAATAAACAGTGACGACATAAATGTCCTCAACGTGGGCGTTCTCTTGGCGCAGATATTCATTTTGATAGAAATGTAAGGGAAGCGCCAAGAACAAAACAGCACCAAGTAAATGTGAATAAGCATTGATTGTTTGGTTGTGAAGGTACCGAAGGCTTGTAAGCGATTTCCAAGCAGACCCGGATGTCGGCCTACATCATAGATTAGGGATTGAGAAAATTGGATTGTTCACGCTCAAACAACTCACCTGTATCCCGAAAGGATGTATTCGTTGTCCTGCTGCCATGCTGGTATCTCATGGAAGAAAAGTAACTTCGGGACCCGAGAAGACTTATGATTATCCGCCTTGTCGTCGACCACGTCACTAAGAGCGGTTGCCTCGGCCGCACCCACCACATGGGTATGAGAGCTGAAAGGTTGTCGCCTGGACGTCATCGTAAATGGAAATATGTCGCAGGCTTAACGCCGTGATCGAGGAGTCACCATATGTACTTCCGTCATAGATTATCGGCAGGTTTTCCCTCCCCTCTCGCGGGGTAGTCGAGCAGCTGAACCGTATACTCATATAGCATCCATTTCACGAAAAAGGAATAGCATCTCAAAATGTGACGAAACGAAGATGTGCAGAAGGATCAAACCTGGCAAGCCCTGGATACTTCTATTTTGGGGGCCGGGCGCCAAAAAGGGCTTATCAAAATGTTGGAACAGAATTTCAGCATAACAACTATTAGTAATGTGGCGCTAAGCGGCGTACGATCGACGCAAGGAATATTGATGTCAGGCAATCCTGCACTTTGTCGTCCCCTTGGCACCTGGTATTGAAGTCTTTCACACCAAACCACGCTTCTGCGGAGTGTTTTCATATGCACAGAAAGTCATTAATAGTTAGCCCCCTGATGAGTATTCTACTTGACGTGGTGCTGAGCAAGGACACACACACACAAGCTCATGCAATTAGGAAGTCTACGCTTTAAAAGCCGAGTATTGTGCTAAAGCCACGTTTACGTCGAGCAAACTAAAGATAGCAGACGGTTTCGGGTGATGTAGGTAGTAGATCGGATGTGGTTGTTGATTCCTATGGTGTGTGCCATCAGCCATTTGGCCACCAAGGGTGTCAACCATGACAGACATCCAAGCAGCATCATGTCCTTGCGAGCTGATCATTCCCCTTTCAGCTTTCCACTCCTAACTTCCAGAATAAATGTGTGAGATTTCATTTCATCGAAATCTGGACATAAATCATTCTATAGTATTTTCGAATAGGTCTGTTTATGTTACGCCTGGACTGCGGTCCTCATTACATTATAGCTTGTCGAAGCCATGTCTTTAGGCGTCCAAGGGCCGGCTGAGATAAATTCGACCCTTGTAGGGTTCGTTTCTGATCCTGACGGACGCGGAACTCTTTCGCTTCTGTTTTCTTGTCTCTTGACCCTCGCCCTCTGCGTTTGGTCAGCCGTCCATTTGAATTTACCAGAGTACAATGAAACGGAGATTCACTACCTGTATCGATACTTGAAATGGAGTATTCTGGGCGTCTTTGGACCGGAATTGGTGATTTGGGCGGCTTGGCGACAGTTCATATCCGCTCGCGCACTGACAAAGATGATTGACAAGGTGACCTTTGGATGCGTGCTTTCGCAACAGCCTTGATACGACACTAACTACTGCTTTAAGGGCGGCTATCTTGACGACAACGAGAAGCGTGCGAAACAATGGACGATGGTGCACAGCTTCTACGCGGGAATGGGTGGCTTCGCCTTCGACCTAGCAACTGACGACATATCAGACGGCCCGCAGTTTATCCCCTATCTGCGACGTCTTCACATCACACCCCGCGGGATTCAGGTTCTAGCGACATGCGGTTTACTACCCAAAGTACCAGAGTCGATAATCACAGACAAAAGCAAGGCGGACGGGACCGCTAAGCTTATCGCTTGCTTCCAGGTTGTTTGGATGCTTGTCCAAGCCCTTACTCGGCTTGCCATCGGCTTACCCGTAACGCCACTCGAAACGAACACCATTGGCCACGTGCTGACTGCCCTTATTAATTACGCGCTTTGGTGGCACAAACCTAGGATGGTCAAAGAGCCGACGATATTGAGGGGCGACTGGACTCGACCAATGTGTGCGTTCATGTACATGTCCAGCCAGGTAAGCGCAAAGTCCAGAAGGGACCGAGACCTTCTACG
The DNA here is from genome assembly GCA_022385635.1 of Xylaria scruposa. Lineage (NCBI taxonomy): Eukaryota > Fungi > Ascomycota > Sordariomycetes > Xylariales > Xylariaceae > Xylaria > Xylaria scruposa. The sequence goes on along the minus strand of MU280185.1, from coordinate 302,953 downwards.
TGACTTCGGGGTGCACCCCGAGATGTCGGAAGTCGTATATATGTCCAGCAGTCGGAAAGATCAGGAGGGATCTAATGTAGAACGAACGAATGCGAAGGCCGATGTCGAAGCGGCTATCCCCAATGCGACGTCGCAGGACGAAAAGAAAAATTCTTCGAAGTCAGGCTTCATGAAGCTGCGTGATGAACTTCCAGGGGTTGCAGTAGATCAAACACTAAAATCTCAAGATGGAGGCCATACAGATACGACCGCCGAGGAAATGCGTCTCTTAAGATGGAAATTAGCATGCGATGCTATTGAGCGCTTTCCGGCAATCCGACAACGTTTGGAGTTTCCCGAGTTCGACATAGACGAAATGAGATATCGCGAAGCACTGCGACTGTATCCCGAAATGCCGCCGAAAGTGAGGAACAAATTCAAGCGGGCAAACCAACCTAATGAGCCTGGGAAGTCAGATGAGATTGAAAGTTTCGTGTGCATATCTGAAGAGCTGGTCGTTGATCGACCGCGAAATTGGCCGGGGGACGACCTCATTCGCCACATGCAAGGCCACTTGATGGGAATCATTTTATGGAGCGCTAGCACGGTGTACGGCGCCGTTCATCTCGCAGGGTGGAATGAACGTTTCCCAACCTCCATTGAAACGTGGTTTTGGCGAGGATCGGCAGCCTACATCGTCTTCAGCGGCGTGCTATGGTCGCTGCTCAACACGATGGGTCACCTGTCCGGCTCTGTATGGTGGTACTGGTATGACATCCTTGCATCTACGGAGCGCAGAAGAAGTCATATCGTTATTTATATCCTCTGCTTCATTGGGGGTTCGCTGTATGTCGTTGCTCGAGTCTATCTAGTAGGCGAGGCGTTCGTATCACTGCGGAGGTTGCCTGAGTCAGCGTACCAATCTCCTTCGTGGGTATTGACAGTACCTCATCTCTGAATAATATATATAGAAAGGCGAACGAAATTCAAGTTATGTCTGAATTCGGAGGAGGCGGTAATTCTTTGGCGCATTTAGCAAAAAAGCGTAGCTGTTTTATATTTCTTCCGTCGAGTTCAAGGCAACTATTATACCTTCGCACTATTCCGTCACTATCAGTCTAGAGGATTGAATCATGACCGGAGCCCCATCGTAGAGAGTGTATCATTGATCCCCCTGTCACATAAAGTGTCAGGCTTTAATCAACTCAACGCATATAGAGGTCTTATGCTACATCACGGAGATTTGAGGGATCAAGCCATCTGTCTACATCCGAAACTATCCTATGTAGAACCATAGGCTACCATCCTAAATATCTCAATCTTGTGTTTAGGCGCAAGGTAGATAAATATGATAGGAGATGACACTGCATATCCGGAATTAATGATATATGTCCATGGACGCGAACTCGACGCTGCCCTCGATCATAATTGGAAATATGAACATGCTTATCAGAGGACGCTGAACGCGCCTATATGTATAGCTCGAAATCAGGTGTTCCTATATGTTCATCTGGCAAGAAGATCGTCCTACTACCGACGATGTGTTGGCCAAGTAGTTGTAAAAGTAGCAAGCATAACTTTATGCGTAGCAAGGGCTCATCATTAATAGGGATGTAGATGAAGAGCTCATATTCTAGTGGATCATGACGACGCATAGAGAAAAGCCACCACATGGGGATGTCGATGACGATGATGATGCTGCAACCTTGAAGACGACTGGTGCTCTTCCCATCGCCTCCAACAGCAGGGCCGGCTCCGACCTCACGACCGCCACGGGCTCCAATGAGGGTGAATTATTACCCTGGATAAAAATCTAGATGAATGCTGAGATCACGGATGGCAATGTGAATCTCAAAGAAAGGGCAACCGAGGTCGAGGAAATCTTTCGGTGACTATGGAAGTGTTTCTTCGCATAGGATACCATATGACGGCCGACTTTGTCAGCTCCAAGAAGCGCAACCACTATGCCAACAAAGGAGGAACTTCCTGCATGATAGGGGGGTTGAGCAGATGTATTTCGGGCCGATGATATTATCGTAATTCATACAGCAGCCCGCTTGAACAACTAGTATCGATCGTCATAGAAAGCTCATGCAAATCAAATACCTTGTTAGGCTTATTAATCTACGTAGACTTTCTGCTACCGTAGCTTCATGAGCTGTGAGACTTCTTGTTATCTCAAACGCCACCGACATAAGCAGCGGCACCCTCAAGATTGTGGTAGGCTCATTGGAGACACCGGGCTCCAACGGCTACATACAAAGTGCCATGTTCTCTGATCTTCTCCGTGGCACTGCGGTTAATCACATGGAGATCCCGTGACTGCTGTGCGAGTAGGGCAGGTCGCTGGTTCTGCCAAGTTCTCAGACCCATAGAATCGAGCCGCGTGGCTGCACAGTCTTGTGATTAGTTCGTTGCATCTCAACCGACTACCGGAGAACTTGGCTCTCCAAGATCGTGGTTGATCTCGCTACTGCAAAGCCCAGTCGCCGCGCAGAAAAAGAAACCAGTTTGAGCGCAGCTGTATGGAATCCTAGCACCACCGCCCAAGATAGGCTGCTCTCAGCTATTGTGAAAGACCTATCAATCAAGCAACAGGTTCAAGGTTGTAAGATCGTGTCGCCCTCTGGCTGGTTGGATCGGATACAGCAAATTATAGCTGCCGTGGCGAATGACGAGGGTAGCAACATAACCGCCACAGTTGCGGATAACACGGCCTTCAAAATATTCGGCTCTTAGGAAACCAGCCTCTAGACAATCAAAATTATTGCTACATGGTCAAGATTGGTGGAGCATGCTGTACAAGCCCAACCTCATGCGTGATGCAGTAAAGGGCTGCAGGAGCGGATAGACGAGTGCTACCAACAGAATGACGCCCGCAGCAGCGGATAGTGCAGCGTGTGGCGGACAAAGCCCGTTTTGTGATACGCTGGCAATATATCAACCAGCGATTCAGCGATGCCATTGGAGTTGATGTTGCGAACTTGATATCGTAGATGACTGGTAATTTGCTGTGGGGGGTGCTTCGATCCACTCCAGCGAAAAGGATGGGTGTCTCGATACAGTTACATTCGATACAACCCAATCAGGAACTATACTTGCTTTTATTGAATTTGGGTCTTAGAAGCCCCTGTAGCTAGCCGATTTGGAGCAACAGAATGCGAATACCCTGCAGCAAAGAGGCCGTGAACATTATACAATGTCAGTATTTTTAGGAAACGTATAACCTTTATCCATAGAATTTAAGAGAATGGCGAATTGGCAAGGGCTGGTAGCTGGTTACTCATCGGGAACTTTTTATCACAGCTTTGGCATTATGTTTTTTGTGGAAGGTCAGGAGAGGTTCTTGTGAACGTTATACGTCACAAAGAGGATGCGTAAACTCACCAATTTAGAAGCTCTTGTAGTGGGCAAATTTGGTCCAGAATGCCCCGCCTCTTCCAGACTTAATAAATTAGCTCGCATGTTGCAGGGAAGTATATTGGAGATTATCAACGTGCAACATGTGTTTCTTCTAAGATAAATACTAAAAGTATAGAGATAGATACATCTTCGTCACCTCAACAGTAGTATTGCCTTGAGTTGATATTTTATCTTAGAATTTTACCCGCAGATTTTAAGTCTGATAATAGGATTACTATATGCTAAAGCTGATCAAGAAGAGACCAGATATTACTATACCGATTCAGTTTTCCTAGGTTCATCGGTGGTAGCAATAATTTACCGGAACTTAGTGCTTAGATATGAGACACTAAATACGCAGGAGGCTAGCCGGTATACCTATAATGGCTAATAATTCAAAGCTAGTTGTATAGCGTCTAAGTCCTCCTCTCGCTCCTAACTAATTAGGATTGACTAAGGAGTCGAGAATCTTGAGTTCTTACTCTAGATTTCTATCTAGCAGCGATCTGCCTATAACCCCTCTTCAATCTGGAGCCGTCGTAACAGTAGTGTATAATGCGTTCCAAGAAAATCCTTTGTATTTGGCCGCTAGAACATCGTGTCTAGGGACCTAGATAGGATTCGACATGGTTTTTATATAGACTATAAAGATAGTGCAAGAGCTAAGCTTCATAGTCCGGAATCGATCGGAAACCACCACCACGTGTCTATAGAGATACTTGGGGTTCCCAATTATTATCAAAGTTTCACATCACAGAAAGACTGCTCCACCAACGTGCTTTGGATACAATCCTATTCAATCACTTCTTATATACCTATTTGGAATAAAAAAGCTCATCTGCCCTAAATTAGTCGCAAAGCATGGGCAAAAAAAAAAAACCTCTCGAGTCCAGGGTCCCACGTGCGTCCACTGAGTTCGATCAACAAGTATAACTATAAATGTTATCACTCTTTTGATCTCTGTCCGAACGACGCATATGTAATCGTGGCTTCCGAGTCTACCAATAATGAGGATTAATTCTAGTTCCTACTCCATCTATCGTTGAACAGAACTGTTTGACTTATAGCTTTTGGCCTTGCCAGAGTTTACCTATGATTGGTTTCTTGATATGGCATCGGAAACTCTGGCCAGCATGACTTTCAGATGTCCCTGAACAACTTGGATTCTAGGTTACGTTACTTGCCAAGCCACAACTCCTTTTGGAATTGAAATACGGCGCTTAATCATTACTGCATGCCACTTACAATGTCACCGTACCCAAATTTTCCTCCAACGACTTTTTGGAAGCTTGCAGTTCTGCTCGTGATAGCACAAGTTCGCTTTCACGTAAGCGGGCTATTTAGCCCACTATTGACCCATAACACAATCTGCAGAGAGGGTCCTGTCAGCACTTATCTGGAGTTCATCATCCACTGCCTTAGACTTCTTCTCGTTTAGCCGTCTTGCCGCGTGACCCGCTCAACGACCACCTGAGTCTCAAAGATAAAACATTGAGCGCCGTGGGGGCATATATGCCGCACGATTGCCTTGGAAGGAAGCCAGAGGATCAAGGAATCAATAGTCACTTGACTAACTTACAGAAGTCCCTATCATGACGGGTAAAGCCGTAGTCTTCCACAATGTGAGGACTTATGGTACTGTTCGCATCTAGATTAATTTGGCGCAAATACTAGCCTTATGTCTATATTTGCCCGTTTTAAATACTCCGAGGCCCGAAAAAAGTGGCACTGTCTGACCATCTTGGCGACAAATTCACACAGCTACCCTTCAATTCCTATCCGATTTGGTATCTCGCTTGCTACGGTACGCTTTTCTGGGCAGCTGAAATTCAGCACAATAATCTGCGCCATTAATACCCATTTCGTATAGAAAAAGCATTTCAAACATTGGCGTCTGCCACGTGACGTAAGAGGCTTCTCTGTGGAGATCGGAACGTGGGCCAATCGAAGACAATAACCCTTTCCACGGAAAGGGGTCGTATCCGGGACAGAGAGTGTGTCCGTATTACAATTAATTTGCCCTATAATGAAATACGATCGGGTGTACGATCCACGATGCAAGCAATGTCAAGAACTATTACCCCAACCCAGGTTCATGCCCTGGTTGGCAGGGGTGCGCAGGGGTGGTGAGGCTGTAGCTGCCTATTACTATGTAGTTATGCTCCCGTAATGGTATAGATCATGGGCTATGTTCAGTTAATATAGTGGCACGTTGATCGTAGAAGATAGTGGGCATCCATTGTTCTGATTGGTGTTGTGCGATGTTAACTGTTGGTGACGAAAGTCATTCTTACCACATCCGCAGTGTGCCGTCCCAAAAAGAAACTAGAAATATCCCCGTGCCACGAGATGGTATGCTGTGTCTCTCCTGTAGCAACATATAACAACGGCATGCCACACTTCAATGATCTTCTCATTTGTTCGGATCATTAGCTTTGTTAGATGGTCAATAAACCTTCCAAAAATGGCAAACTTAAGTGTCTGGGTGCTGGCATCTCTAGCCACATTACTTTATTCTATTGGCCTTGTTATCTATCGTCTTTATTTTCATCCTCTAGCTAAATTTCCCGGGCCGAGGTTGGCTGCTGCAACGGGTTGGTACGAAACGTTTCATGACCTCAAGAGTCCTGGAGGACAGTTTATGTACCAGCTGAATAAGCTTCACAAAACTTACGGTATGGTGAACATGGAAGAGTCCACCACCAAAAGCTAAAGAGCGATAGGCCCCATAGTACGGCTAAGCCCGGACGAGGTTCATATAAGCGACACAGCCTGGGTAGACACACTTCTGGTCAGTTCAGCTCAAGTACGTACTATATTGCTTTTAAGCGTCATTCCACTTACTGACCGACTAAGGGAACTCGTGATAAATATGTACCGGCAGCCAGCCAGGCAGGTACCCCACAGGGAGGTATGCAATGAAGAGAATCCTATATTGTCAAGAAATGGAAGCCTAATTGTAATCAGTGTTCGGAACCTCCGCTCACAACACCCATCGCCGACGTAGAGCGGCCCTAAATCCACTGTTCTCTAAATCGTGCGCAGCTAGTGCCGAGGGACTCATATACGACAAAGTGGATTTACTTATTCAAAGCATCGACACTCAAATTGCCCGTGATGGATATGCCGATATGCGCATAGCCTTCATGTCCTTCACGACAGATATAGTATCAGAATACTGTCTTGGGACCTCTTCTGAACTTCTCCAAAATGAGAAAGAAGGAACAGAATGGTACAACTCTATAAGAGCTTTAGCAAAGACAATCCCATATACCAGGCAGTTCAATTGGATCATACCTCTTTCACAGAAGATACCACCCTCTTTCATGCGGTTAGTTTCTCCAGACCTAGCTAGGGTAGCAGGAATGCATCATGTACGTTTCCCCCATCCCCCTCCTTCTCTATTACTCTTACCACCTATTTTATTCTCTTCCCACCCACATAACCACATATATGTATATATCCGTACCGTCGCAAGTCTCGTTGTAACCAATCATTGGCAGGAAATGGAAGCTCAAGCCTTGCAAGCGGCCAAAGAACACGAACAAGACATAAGGACGGGTTCAAAGCTGTCATTTCATCGCAATCCTATGGAGAAATTCGCAGTTTTTCGCGCGCTGCTGGAAAACGATGAATTGCCCCCAGATGAGAAGCTCTACAATAGGATATCTCATGAGGCTGTTACTTTAATGGCAGCAGGGTCTGAGACCACATCTAGCACCCTAATGACGGCAGTCTATTTTATTCTTGCCAACAAAAAAAGTATATTGCCAACGTTACGAGAGGAAGTCGACTCTGTCACATCCACTAAAGCCTCCAGGCCATCAACTGCTGACCTTGAATCTTTACCGTGGCTGGTATGTTCTTCTAAAGGAACCCCCAATAGAGTTGTAATTGATAAGTTACTATACTAATCAAATCTTTGTTAGACGGCTATCATTAAAGAAACTTTGCGGATCAGCACATTGACAGCGAGACTGACTCGCGTCGCCCCAGATGAAGTACTTCAGTACAAGGATTGGATAATGCCACCAGGGGTAAGATAATTGACCACCTACAAGAGTTCCCTTGAAGAATGATACGTGATCCGTGGATGGTGCTAACGACAATTTGCACAGACTGCCGTGAGCATGACGCCCCGAGAGATCTCATACGACCCAGAGATCTTTCCTTCGCCAACGGAATTTCGGCCGGAACGTTGGCTACCCAGCAACCCTAACCTAGATCGGTGCAACCGGTATCTCGTGGCATTCAGTCGAGGCAGCCGTATGTGTCTCGGCATCAAGTAAGTCTAAACCAAATGGATTCTAGAATTCTCCCCTCCTGCGTACACCTGTATAGAAGGCCGTCTAACATCAACACACTAGTCTGGCTCATGCCGAGTTGTATATTGCCATTGCTACGTTGTTTCGTCGCAGGGATTTTGAATTGCACGATACTGTACGAGATCGAGACGTCGATTTCACTAGGGACTTCTTCGTTGGTGAGACCTCAGCCACTTCCAAAGGCGTCCGAGTCAAATATGAGAAGATGTTACCGTAACGGCTCCTTAACTAGAAAGATCCGATTAGGGCAGCTAGTATAGGATGAGGTTCGAGTTTAGGTGTATATCCGGTTGCCAAACCCACTTTTGTATATAGCGTCAGCTGCGCGTGGGATAAATCAGCAAATTGAGTAAATACATGGCAATTTAATCTTTACAAGTCTGCTGCCGCACTGCGCCCTTTGGATTGAGCGTTTGTCATGGAAGGCTTTATTGCTTTAACCCTATTGGGCGACCATGATGCTTTTTCTTCCACGCCGCCTGACATCTGCAGATGTCTTACCCAAGCCGCGGTCATTCTCGAGGATTGTCATTAGTGGAAGATCAACTCGCACGGTTCTCCCTTTGGGGTTTTAACATCAAGGTCTTCATCTCTGGCCGTGGATCCTTGGATTACCGTCTACGAGAAAACCCTGACGTCCGGGAAGCTATAACCGCCGTCTTGGAAGCATTAGACTACCACGTCCAGGGGTGTAAGTACATTAGAAGAGTTATTGATCAAGTTCACCCTATACATGCATATCCGTACTAATATCTTGATTCACCACGTTCTAGGCTTCCACATCCCGAATTCTCTATGTCCCACAAATCATGGATCTTTAGGAACGATGGATGAGAGACTCTCTAAGGCACTTCGAGGAATTTCGAACGAAATAAGCCTCCTCCACAAATTCTTAAATGCTATTCGCCAAGCCAGCAAAGAGATACAGGACAGAACGGCGGTCGAAGCATTCAAAATAGAAGATGACGAAGGTAACAACGCCGATCCGTTCCTCCTTACATTTACTAACTACATAAGCGATCGGTTCCCCGATGGTAGCGATATTACTCGGCACCGTCTAGCTAGCACCATGTTACAACGTCACAAGAAGACTTTGTATCGCAGGTTTAGGTACGGTAAATATCATAGTCAATCTCGGAAAATGCCACTACAAGCATCCACAGTGCAGTCACAGGTTCCGCCCGCCGCTCAGCCTACGATAGATAATGAACCGCGAGAACAGGAAGAGCATCAAGAGTCTACCTGTGCCCCCTAAATCATTGCGCAGTCGGTAACCATAACCGCTACGACATTATCTCTCCATAGCTTCCCTCTGTAGTCTCGGTATCTAAAAACGTTGCACTAAGTACATACCAGAAACTTTATTTCCCCCCTGCTCCTTGTGGTAGCCTGCAACACAAGTACAAAAAGTTAAAACAGAGGAGAGAAAGGGAGCATAGAGAAGACCTAAGACCTTAAATTAGTTACAGGCGTAGCCGATGGTCTTCCCCCTCGGCAATTAGTTGCGTTCATGGGGGAAAGGTACGAGAGAATATTGGCCAGCGAATGGGAAGAGTGCCTTCAGTCTGCGCCGGAGTTAATTTGCCCTTTTTGTTTCTGCGCATTGCCAGTAAGACGTTATTGACAATAAGAAGTGGAGATAAGAATCACGGTCTACACCGCTGGTAGTTCCAGTAATGACTTATTGTTATTGCACAGAGAAGGAGAAGTTCTATCTATACAGTAGAGGTTTCGTGGCCAGTATAATAGGCGTGGGCTGAAGGCCCGTGCCTTTATACCCCTAACTCTCGGAGGGTATTCAGTAGCGTTTCCGTGACAGTAAGTCATCAAATATGAGAGACATCTTTAATTTATTGCCCTTCCTATACACTAACGGTTGTAGCCCGCATGTTAAGAATGATCTCGACCCGTAAATCTGTTTGTTTGACGATTGCAGTTCTCCTGACGAGTTATACAATGATAGTCATGAATGGCTAAAACACATGCGCGAGCACTTCTTAAGATGGCGGTATAGTTCAAAGTTACATAAAGAGCTTGTATTTACCACCATGGACGAATATGTTGCCCATATGAAAACAGAACACGCCGCGAAGCTCAAGGACGCTCAATTGAAGATCGTGGCGGAAAGGAACGGCCGCATCATAGGTCCGATGTTCAAATTATGTCCCCTTTGTGGTATTGAGGAGGTCGATGGGGGCATGGAACACCATCTTGTGGGACATTTACGCTTCTTTGCACTCAAATCGTTGCCTAGCTACGAGGAAGAAATGGAAGAGTTGGACGAGTAAGACAGTGAACAGAACACTTTCGCAAGCCCTCGAACTAGGAGCATTATTAAGAATGAAAGATATGAACTCGACAAGATCACTACAGGAAGTGACAGTAGCAAATATAAGCCCCCGCATATTATTTCACCACAGCCTGCTCCTCCAGCCACGGAAGACAGATCTATGGATTTTGTTGATGAGTCTTTGTTTGAAGGTGTCCCCTTTCCAGAGCGGCGGGTTTTCGAATAGGCATTCATTCCTAATCTCTCGGTATTCGAAATATAACAACATTATCCAATCACATAGGCATTTCATAGTCGTCAAAAGCCACTAAAATCTCCTTCTCGGCACTCTGAGAAATCTGCTATGCACTGTATAGTTGCTGCTGCGATGAGGATGTAGCTTAGAAATTTAGGATGACGTTCTTTCGCACTGTCCATCTCCGGCACAGCTAACTGATACCAACTCTGTCACTTTGCATGAGCTTCTTCGGGAAATCAGTTGTTGCAATCAATAAACCAGTGTCATTTGACCAGAACACACCAAGTCAGCATCCGTATCCCTAGTAGTAAGTTAGACAAGCATTCCACCACTCCCTCCAAGCCAAAACGTTCCTTCCACTTCAACTATGTCATCGTCATTCAACCTATCAACCTCAATGATCGTACGAGGCGGGTACTTATTCGGGTCTACCGATCAGTGGGATGCAGCAGTCAGTTCAGCATACTCAAAAACTAATGAAGGGAAAACACACCATCCCCCCAAAGTTCGATCTGAACCTGATTGCACATCGGGCGATAACGGTACATATCGGTAACATAGACAACGACCCTCAAGCAAGAGGTGATGTCCGCCCCGGCCATGCTCGCCAGAGCGACCATGTTCTGAAACGCCAGTCGTACCCGTGGCATACCGACTGGCGCTAGGGTGCTATTGGACGTGTAGATACCTCTCATACCTTGAAATGGCCTGTCGTTAGCTTTCTTTGAGTCGAGTGGCAGAGACACGTTTTTCGGGAACTATACCCGCGATGTATAGAGTATCACCAGCCTGGGACATGAGACTCCATGGCCCCGTAACGTTGAAGAAATCTCCAGGATTGAAGATCTTGACGCCAGCTGGCGATGTGTAGTTCGGCTCAAGTGTGGCATTGGCGCTGAGGGCGCCTACTAGGAGCCCTGCGACGAGGGACAGTCTGATATGCATTTTGTTCCGTGTCTTGCTGTTCACAAGCTCCGTATCAATAACACGAAGGCTGAAAGTAAGTTAGAAATGTCAAATTTGTCAGAATTAAGCATAAAATGACGACATGTCACATTACTATAAACTGTGCCTCTCAGTCTCGAGGGATTAGGGTAGCATATGCTAGTCTATAAACAGGACTCCACTAGCAATCTAGTCCAAAATGAAGATAGTATAAGAGGTGATCCTTCGGCATAGCATTCTCAACACATTAATCGAGTCCCTTCATGACCGTCTTGATTTTGATCGTATTTTAATGTTGTAATTGGAAAGAGAATTGATGAATCGCGCGGTAACGTAGATACACCAGAGCATTCACCCGAGCATCTGGATTACTTGCAGTTAAGCTACCCTAGAGGAGGATTGGAAGGAGATACAAATGACTGCGACAGGGACGAAATGTATTCCAATAACGCTCCACGATTGTCTTTATAGGAAAATTAGAGCAAAGATCACAGATTTAGAGATGTAGGATTGAGTCTTCGTTAATGCCTACACTGGCGAAAATGGAAATCCCATATCGTGACTACATTGACTTCCCTAACGTATCTACAACAAGAGTTAACCCAGATAAACGCAAGTACTAATACACAAATGTCTCAGCATTTATAGACAAATGTTATTAATCAAGGAGTTCCTAAGCTCTAGTGAATTCGTAAAGCTGATTTTAATCAATTGGATTTAGCTGTGTTGAAAGCTACATGTAGGCACGCACTATATACCTACCTACCTTAGGTAGTTAAGGGTTCTCTTAGTATACAGGTATAGCTGAGGATGCCTTATTAGACCCGCTTTTAGCCCCAGGAAGAAGGCTAACCCCAGCTGCTAGAAGCTCCGATAGAAATGTCATCATTGGGATCGTGAAATCTGCGAGCAGCCTCACAACCTCGACCAACACCCGACCACCACCTCCAACAGCGACCTGCGTCGGCACTCTAGCAACGCACCATGTCGCTGAGCAGAGCAGACAAGGTCCTGCGGCCCGCCGCCGGCATACGGCGAGGCCTGCTCCAATTCACAACCACCACCCGCCCATCACAGCTCCGAAGCCTCGCACCACCAACACCCGCCCTCGCCCTCGCCCTCGGTGCCCAGCGCGCCCTGCACGCCTCGACGCGGGCCCTGGCACCAGCATCTCCCACAGGCAGCTACATGGGCCCCATACCGCCGTCGTACTTCCAGCGGCCGTCGCTCCCGGCCAACACGGTGGTGCGGTTCGTGCCGCAGCAGACGGCGTGGATCGTCGAGCGCATGGGCAAGTTCAACCGCATCCTCGAGCCGGGCCTCGCCATCCTCGTGCCCTTCCTCGACCGCATCGCCTACGTCAAGAGTCTGAAGGAGGTCGCCATCGAGATCCCCAGCCAGAGCGCCATCACCGCCGACAACGTCACCCTCGAGCTCGATGGTGTCCTGTATACGCGTGTCTTCGACGCTTATAAGGCCAGGTAAGGAAAAGACTGGAAAGAGAGGGTGGCATAATGGAAGAGAGAGAGAGAAGAGAAGAGAAGAGAAAAGGAAGAACAAGACTAGATTGACTGACTGATTGACTGACACCACCCTTTCGTCCAATAGTTACGGAGTCGAAGACGCCGAGTACGCCATAAGCCAACTGGCCCAGACGACCATGCGCAGCGAGATCGGCCAGCTGTCGCTCGACCACGTGCTCAAGGAGCGGGCGGCGCTGAACACCAACATCACGGCCGCCATCAACGAGGCGGCGCAGGCCTGGGGGGTGACGTGCCTGCGGTACGAGATCCGGGACATCCACGCCCCCGAGGGCGTCGTCGAGGCCATGCACCGCCAGGTCACGGCCGAGCGGTCCAAGCGCGCCGAGATCCTCGAGTCCGAGGGCCAGCGCCAGAGCGCCATCAACATCGCCGAGGGCAAGAAGCAGTCCGTCATCCTCGCCTCCGAGGCCCTGCGCGCCGAGCAGATCAACCGCGCCTCCGGAGAGGCCGAGGCCATCCTCGTCAAGGCCAAGGCCACCGCCGCGGGCATCGACGCCGTCGGCGCCTCCATCGCCGCCGGCGGGGCCAACGCCCAGGGCGCCGTCTCCCTCAGCGTCGCCGAGAAGTACGTCGACGCCTTCGGCAAGCTCGCCCGCGAGAGCACCGCCGTCGTCGTCCCCGGCAACGTCGGCGACATCGGCGGCATGATCGCCACCGCCCTCAGCGTCTACGGCAAGGTCGGCGACACCCAGAGCCGCGCCATGGCCAAGCAGGTCCTCGAGAAGGGCAACGTGATCCCCGGCGAGGAGGCGAAGAGCGAGCGACCCGAGAGCGTCATCGATTCCGTCGTGCGCGAATTCGACACCACAACCGCCAAGAGATGAGCAATCACTTCGTTGTCTGCTTAATCACGCATTTCCATCGCTCATCGTGGCACCTAATTCGATAGACCAGGTGAAGGTGTTGGGTGGGGAACAAATGCTCATGCTACGCTACTAGCTCTCGTTTTGAAACTCATGTACTATTATGAAAGAGGGAGTAGGGAATTACAGCTCATATGTCTTTGCATTGATTGATGGGACTGGCGGGCTAAAATCAAACGAGCGAAGGAAAAAAGAGAGCCAAGGATCGAAAATAACGTCTGGCGGCATGGCGGCGAGAAAATCACCTTTTGGCATGCAATGTACTTCTATAACCACTACGGTGTTATGTGACCCTCACAACTCGTGCTCTTTCTGTAATGGGCATAAGCTGTAATTCAGACAGCCGCGAGGGAAGTTTTACGGCCTCCATCATTGATAAGTCTAAACAAATAAATAAAACTCCCCCAAATCTACTTAAAATCTAGTTGATGATAACCACTTCTAAGCTGGAGCTGTTTTCACGTCATCTTTGCATGCGTTATTTACGTCACAATGGAAATCACACCCCCAATTCTGTGCCGACAACCTCTAGTGCCTCCGTCAAAAGCCTTGAGATGTTGGCATCACCGCTGGTACCGGCAACTCTGGTGGCGCCGACAATAAGCGAGTAAAGGCGGAGCAGATGTTTCCTCCCATCGCTCTCGACATTAGGTGTGTCAGGGATAGCTTCCGGCTCACTCTTGAGTTCCACCAGTCGCTCCAATATTCGAGCCAACTCCTTACGTTGGCTAAGAGGTTGCGGTATGCGGCCACGAAGAGGCTGGTCGGCGATATACGTCCGTAGTGTCAAAGCGGCTCTCAAGATCAAATATGGTGCCGCCGTCCTAGCGAGTCTTATCCTGAGCATTCGCAAGGGTTCTGAAGCTGGATACTTCACTGTTGGTGGTTGGGCGGTGGTCTTTGGCGTCGCCGCCTCGTTATGACTTGCGACTAGAGAGAAGAGCTCGTCTAGACAGACATAAGACATTTTACTACGTTTCGAAGGCGGGGGATCAATCGTACGGCCGCGCCGAGTCTTGTAAAGAGACGATAATCCCACTGCGTCACCTCCGTCCTTCCCGTAAATGATTGAGGATTCAGCAGGGGAGGGTTCGTGGATGATGGACATCCGGAAAAGACTTTCAGCAAACAGCTTCCTTGTCTTGTCAGGAACAACTTCGCCTCCCAAGGATGGTATTATCAGATCTCGTAACTGGTTAAATGACGCAATGTCAAAATCTTCGTCATCAGATATGTTGACCCTATCAGGTGGGGCTTCGCAATCTGCGTTAGTTATGCCGTTAGATATTACGACAATCATGTGCCACATATCTTGCAACATGGCTCGCGGTATATCTAGTGAAACCAACTGGCTCATGGTGGCTCCTAATATAGCTATAGCCGACTTTGTTGCCTGTTTCCAAGGCTGTTCGGACTTGGTTATGATTGGAAACTGATACTTGAACACGATAGGTTTCGATAATGCGTCCAATGCGGTCAGCAAAGCACCGTTGTTATAGATATCCGTGTCAGCGGAATGCGATTGGATCAAAGACTGCAATATCACCATGCTTGCTTTGGACATGGCAACATACGTCCGCTTCTGTGTGGTGCGCTGGCTTGCTGCATTGCCCCCATCGGTAAAAGCTAACGAGACAAATTCGGAAGTCTGAGCGATCAGCGCGGATGGTGCGCCTGGAACATCGGTTCGGAGTATCTTGAGGACGTCTAGCACTTGACTCTGTAAGGGTGTGGCATGGTCAATATCAGCAATAAAGGCCCCAGGTGTCGCTGTCTCCATTACGTCACGTAAGAGCGTGAGCATACGGCGAATTCGATCAACCGTGAGGTCATCCTGTATCAATCGATATACGTCACGCAAAGCTGCAACATAAGCCAGTAGGCAACTTTGATTGTCTGAAGTTTTATCCGTGCTCTCGGTGTCAGCCACGGGAATGCCTCGAGCCCAAAGGTCCCATGCAAGATCGATGGTTGTTTTGTTGAAGTTTTGCTTGGAACCACTTTGACTATGTGAAAGCATTTGCGTTAGAGCTTTGTAGGTTGCAGTGTTAATCTCCAAAACTTGGAGGTCCAGTAGTGTCGCGAAATGACTCAGGAGCTGCTGCCAGTACGAGTTGAACGTCGGGTGAGCAGTGAGTACATCAAGATAGTTTGAAAGCAAACTGGAGATACCATTAAGAACAACAACAGCAGTATCGTGCCAATCATTCCGGGTTTTCTCGTCACAATCTTCATGATCAAGTCCTTGCAGTTCTTTTTCAATCGATGCAATCAGGCGGAAGATTACTGCTTTGATACACACAGACCATGCTTCAGGGGTAAGCTGGTCGCCGTACGCATCGAAGATTCGCAATAATGTTTGGATTGCGCCTGGAATAGTTAGCAAGCCTTCGCTGTGACACAATTTTAAATCTTACTATTTCTTAGATCCAGTCTATCATTAGTCGTTACAGTCGTGAGACGAATAAGGAGAAGCATCCATAGAGCAGCATCTGATGATGCATTTTCGGCATTTGACGCTTTCTCAACTAAAGAAGCGTCATCGAAATCACCAACAAGGTTGTTAGTGATCGGGAGCGCTTTGTTTTTCCCAGAGAGGAAATTAGAGAGATCCCAGAAAAAGGTCACAGTCTACGAAGTTAAGGCGTTAGAACAGTTATGTAGAGGACTAGAAAAACTTACCGTCAATGCAATATTAAGATCATCGTCCTGCGAGCAAAATTTATACAGGGTATCAACGAGAATAAGAAAACACGATTTTGGTAAAGATGATAGAAAGTCCGAACACACGAGCTGCAGAGAACTAAATGCGGAGCGAATTAGCCTTGGTGACCGAGTAGTCAAGCCTTGCTGTGGTATGCGTTCATCACAACTGTTCTCGGCACCAAGCCCTCTTGAAAGGAAAATTGTGCCGATAATTTCAAAAATAACATTCCATCCACTGAGGAGCGATTCACCACATTCATCAAGCAGAGCTTTCAATCCATCTAGCATGATTTTATGAATGTCAATATCGGTAGCGTAGGTAGCAACAGATGTTACGCGATTTTCCTCTTCCAGGGGTTTTAAGGATGCACGAAGAGATTCCAATATTCGTAACTGAACTCTCGCACGAGTCTCATCGTTCTGGGCGCCAACAGCTTTCGCGGCATCTAGCATAAGCCGTACTAGAATGTCTGCACCGCGGCCTCTGACTGGTGCTGACATGGCGCTGGAACTAAGCGCTTTGATGAGCTCGGAAATGATTTGGTCCCAACCAGATACATCCGGGGGATAAAGGAGTAATCTATCAAGATTGATTATGGCCAGGTCACCAATCTTGGCAAGTGCAAACTGATCTTGCTGGTTGGGTCCCGAAGACGCAGTCACTGCAAGACCAGATAATTTCCGATGCTGAGTACTCGGAGTTCGCAAGCCTGGTACTGGTGACGGTGGTGGGAGTGGTGAACCAGGCTGAACGAGTAGTTCTGATGGGGTTTCGGATTGGTGCTCTAAAAGACGGCATACGGCGCTGGCTATCTCGACAAACGCATCGTTTGGAAAGTCGACAGTGCTTTCGAGCAGCCTAGAAGCAGCTGTCTCTACTGCCCTTATCTCGGTGCTAAAGCTGGCTAACAATCCCGCAGCCTCGGCTTCCGCCTTGGAATCGGATACTTTAGTCACTATTGGGATTTTTCCAGCAGACTTTCCGTTTATAAACAGCACGAAATCGGCTTGTTGTAAAGTCTCTAAGATGATCGACCAGGACGATCCCAGCGTGGGCCCGAGAGCGATACCAAGATTAAGTAGTGCTCGCATGCACAACAAATTACGGGTGTTGATTGTTTGCGGTGTCGTACTTGCGTCAATTGAGGCTTGTCTTTGCCTTTCCCCTGCAGCTCCTACTGGTGTTACCAGGTTCTCGACGCTAAGCAAGCCTCTGGCATTACTTAGTATGGTGTTAGGTGTCTCTGCAATAGGACTAGATATAGCGGGCTTTGAGGAGCCAGCGTTGAGACAGGCAGTGAAAACGTTCGGGGGCACAGCTGCTTTACCCAGAGTTGTAAGAAAGGCATCTCGCGGGGTGCTCAGTTGTAAAAGCCCAGCAACGTGAGCAAATTTCTGAAAAGCCCTTACAAGACCATGATAGTATTCAGAGTCTAGGGCAGCATAAAGAAAAGTTGAGCACGTTGCAAGAATAGCAGGCCAGCATTCCTCAATGATATCGGCACAGGTTTTGACATCAGCGTACAAGGGATGATCTGTAAGGGAAAGAGGATTAACAGGTACCGGGTTTTTCTTGAAGGAAGAAGACCTGTCTAAAGAGGTCATAGTCGCAGCCTTCTCCACTACCGGTTTTCCATCTTCTGTATTGTTGACCTCTGTCGGCGCTGGAGAGTCTCTGCCAGTATCCGAAGGCTTGGCTGCCCTCTTGCGAGATCGACCGTCGCCCGGTACCGTAAGCGGCAGTATAAACTTAGCCAGGCCCTCCGATAACGACGTTATACAGGATAGCGTGAGTGCATATACGTAGGACTCTGGGATGGCCGGGGGTTCTGCCTTGTCTAGTTGGTCTATGCAAGCAACTCTCACAGTGCTCCATTGCGAGCTTATGCCGGTGTTATGGCCCTCGTTGACGGATCCACCGATTATTCCCGTAACGCCGCTCGATTCTAGCATGGCTTGGTCCGAGGACGTTCCCATATTAGCATACGGGTCAGCAACAGGAATGGTGGATTGGTGGCCAAGGCCGATAACTGTTGGCTTTTCGGTGCTTACGCGGACGAACGTTGCAGTTAGATTCTTGAGCACACTTCTTTCACCTTGTTTGTTGTCATAGAGCGTGTAGATGCGCCTCATGAGGGTAGGCTCGGCAAAAATACCCCTAAAGACCTCCATGCACAAAGCTCGCCTCCAGATAGCGGCATCTTGATCCAGTAACTGAGTCAGTGTATCTAAGGCGTTTCCGCCCTCCAAAGGTAGAATGCTTAGGTGCTTCTTTAGCATGGTATACAGGATGCGCACCAGCCGGACAGAGGTGGCAAAATTGGGTTTACTGTTTAGTGACTTGATGATAAACGGCATAACCCTAGTACGGAGCGTGTAAGCTTGCTCAGCATGTACTAGAAAGAGGCTGGCATGTTGGCTTAAGACCGATTCTATCAATTCCAGGCCAAACGTCTGCTGGAGCCCGGTGAAACGCAAGTATTCGGGTCGGTGATTTTCCGTCATTAAGCAAATGTCTTTAAAAACGCGATGCGCGTCCATAGCAGCAGCGCGAAGTTGGACAGTTTTGCCGTCGTCGATAGGCGCTTCGCCAACCACTTCCGTATCCGACGTCGACTCTAGCGTGGATTAATCTCATGGATACTTGTGGGGACCGAAGGACATACTGTCTTCTGCTGTGACCTTTTCAAAGACGGTCATGATGAGCTGCTGGAGAGTGGCAGCTGAGGTATTGCCGACAACGCCATTCTTACTTGTCTGCAATATGAAGCAGATGTTAAGAGCAGTAACTAGCAAGTCACCTTTGATGTCTTTTGCATAGTTTTGAAGCAAAGTAGGCAGCGCTTGGAGGATCTTGAGCTGGACATCCAAACCAGCTGATGTAGCCTCACGAAGGGCCTCCAGCACGGGGCTTAGTTTGGACCATGGTAAGGCGCCCACAAGGATCAAACGTGACAGGCAGACGATAGCGATACCAGTGAATTTGGCATTCTTAGTCCCACAGGCGATAATGAAAGGGTTTACGAAATTGACCCTTTGAGCAAGTTCTAAGAAATTGTAAGTTTGCGTTTCTCTCTACCAATAGGGTTATACGAGAGTCCGGTGCCTCACTACAACATACCGGCAGCTAATGGGGCCTCAGAGGTAGCACGTATGCTTTTCAGCTCATCGAGAGACTTCTCAGCTGCCTAGACATGATTAGCTCTGACAGTAAAATACATTTATAATTACACGATTTTCGTCTGAGTCTAGGCCTTGACCAAATACGGGATTTGCATACCTGTCGTAGGTCATTGTGCTTGCGCTTGCTCTCCTGGATGAGATTTGCCAGCTCAGTAGCCAGCAACTGAGTGGTCATCTTGGGCCCAATAGTGTTTCTAGCGTCGCTCCATTTAGCGAACTCGAATCATCGGAGAGAAGGCGAACATGTGTTATTCCGCCGCCTCGACAAAGAACTGTAGAACCGCAGGTTGTCAGGGTAGATGCCTAGGATTTAGCGAGCGGTCTGTTTGGTGGATTGCGGAAGCTTGTTGCCAGATTAAGCCATTTGGATTCAGTAACCCATCTCAAAGTCGGCAGTAGCAGGGATGATGACTCAGCAGATAGATCCCCCAGAGAGCCGCCCTAGCGCGCACCTGCCCGGGACGCTAAGCCTGGGCTACGGCTCTCAAAACCTTGAAGTATTACGGCATAAGTCCAGCTCCCTCGTTTCACCCCACCATCCCACCTTGCTCTCCCTCCCGCATTCAGGTCAGGCCTTCTCTAACAGCTCCTTCGTTGTTGATCCTTTGCGAAACCCCAAAACTCACGTATTTTCATAGTGTAGTTTCTCGTAAAGGCCTCTGAAGAAATCCTTCGCTCTTTATTATTGCAATCGCGTCGCGGTTCGACTGCGTTGCATTATTATATCATAGAGTCGGCCCACATACATACACTCAACCTAGATATTCGAGATGGCCAAAGTTCCGCGAAACTTCCGCCTCCTGGAGGAGCTTGAGAAGGGAGAAAAAGGCCAAGGAGCGGGTGCGTGAGATTCTACTGCCTTCACTATTTAGACCCTTTCGCTGGTTGACACTTGGCATGCCATACTGACTCGCGTTGGTTCGTGACAGAGGCTTGCTCATATGGTTTGGACAACCCCGAAGACCTTCTCATGTCCGACTGGAACGGCACCATTCTTGGACCTCCCCATGTTAGCATACCTCCTCCTCGTCTCTCGCTATAAACCATGATAGACGCTGATAATGTACTTCACGGCTAGAGCGTTCATGAGAATCGGATCTACTCCGTTAAAATGCACTGTGGTGGCCAATACCCTGATCTGCCCCCTACGATCCAGTTCATCAGCCAGGTCAATCTTCCCTGCGTGAACCCAAGAAACGGCGCGGTCGATCCGAAACAGCTGCCTTGCCTAGCCAACTGGAAGAGAGAGAACACGATGGAAACCGTCCTGATCGAGCTTCGCCGGTAATACTTTCACAGATGGCTAGTAAGACGTAGAGAGAAGTTCTAATCTGGATGCAGATATATGGCCTCAAGCCAATGCAAGAAGCTCCCACAGCCACCTGAGGGCTCCGTTTTCCCCGGAAATTGATTGGGAGCACTTGTGCCCTGTTAGTACGACGTCGATGCTACGAGAAATGATTTATGGTTACAGGCACGGATTGTCACCTGATGGAGGGGGTTTGGACAGGAGTTAGCAGACGAGAGGGGATTTAGATCTTGCAGGGAGTTTGCTGGTGGGGAATCTCGGATTTCACATATCATGGCAGCAACAGACATCTTTGTATTAGCTGGTCGATCAGCAATCTGTATTACGGGATGGTATAACAGGAACCCTCCAGAAGGGTGGTGTGAAATGTTTAGGTACCAGTCAGCCCACATATTACTCGCTCTCTTCCCCCCGCGAGCATAAATACGAGTTTTATTCATACCCAAGAACGGATGGTATGTTAGGTACTTCGACGACAACACACGTGAGGTACATCCTTTAGTACGTGAACCAAAGGCGGAGCTAATTCCGCCCCAACAGGGTTCTCCGATTCAAAATTAAAGGAACCAATAATTCGAGTTCGCAATGCAGCTTCAATTACCTATGAATTCCTCTTATCCGAATGGCATTCTTCGGACCTTCAATTCGAAAGCATCTTGTTCCAGCCCGTAATTCACGACATAGAACAGCATGTAAGCCTTGCACCCCAAAATTTCAAGCATCTTTCTTGGGATAGGTCGATACTGATCCCACAAACCCATCAGGCCTTGCCCTCTACCGCGCCCTCCTGCGTCTCGCACCGCAAATTTCCCTCCCAGATAACCTCGCGACGGGCTGGGGGGCAGGAAAGAACCCTATCTCAATCCATATTCGACGAGCATTTCGGCGAAATGTAGCCGACACGAGTCCGCGGATCGTGTACCCGGCCTTGAGTGCAGGGTACCGCATGCTCTCCGTGCTCCACGACGCCGCGACAACGCCCAACTCAACACACCACGCCTCAATAACAACATTCCTCGAAGCACGGCTCGCAGAGCGACAGCGCAGTCTCGCGAACCGGCCACCACCACCCAAAGGTCCCAAGCCCGGGGCGCCACGACCAGGGACTCTCCCCCTCCTCGTAAAAGTAACGCCTCCGCCCAGCGAAACCAACCCAAACCCGCAGCCCAGGTACGAGACGCCTCACAGACCGCGTGCACAGTCCGAGCTAGGCGGGACCGGACGACGGCAGATCCCGCGATTAGACATGGCTTCCGACTTCCCCTTCCTGCGGCTCACGAAGCCGGAGCCGGCCTTGCTGGGCCGGGTCCTGCGGCAGAAGATAGCGAAGCGCATCGCGCGCATGGATGCCCTGCTTAATCTCAAGGAAGAGGGGCTACCAGCCGCAGATCTAGAGGACGAGTGGGATATTGCCATGGCGCAGCTGATGCGAGAGGAGAAGAAGAAGCGTGGGAGGAAAGGTCGGGATGTGGATGACACGGTAGAGGAGCGATTAGCGTGGGAAGACGAGCACGACGTGGGCGCCGGCGAGGGCAGGGACGGACGCTCGCATGCGTACGCGGTGACTCAGTACGGCATCAAGGACCTGACGAGGACCATGACGTGGGAGCGACGCGACCAGGTCGCCCGCGCGGACGCCATGCGTCTCCTCATCATAGAGGAGAAGGCGCTGGCGGCCGCGGAGAAGGAGCAGCGGGCTGCGGAGAAGAGGGCTAAGTGGGAGGCTAAGATGCTGGAACTTCATGGGGAGACGTGGCGGAATTTGTTCCCGAATCTGAAAGGGGAGTCAGTGGGGGAAGGTGCTGTAGATGGCATACCGCGAGGAAGGCGATGGTGACGCCTCTGGCAAGACTGAATACGTTCTCGCGACTGTACATTCTATGTACTACTAAATTTAACATATGAATACCCCTGAATACATATTCTGAAGAATCACATAAGCAAGTCTCGTAGCTGAGATGATCATACATATATGTAGATCCCCAACGTAAAAAATTGTGTATTCCGCACTATTACATAGGGAATAAACAACTTGAACATGTCACGCGGTTTAACAAGGACAGCATAAAGTAGCGCAGTGTCCACAATTTTGTAAATTATTGCATCTCATCTTTTTAGATGCGTGGATAGCTATCATTATTATCGTTTTATTTATAAAGTAGAATAATTGTTAACAGGCCAGGTCATGTTCCTAACATTCATTTGTTCGCGTAGCTCACTTGTGGATTCCTATCCCATTCTATCCATGACGCCACCTAACGGGGAGTATCAAAGGTATTCCGGGTCAAACATTTGCGTCGTATACGGAAGGAAAAACAATTAGTGCGCCATGCGGAGTAGAGATAAACTTTTCATTCGGGTCCGGGCTTCACGGCTTCCCAAAACGCGGTCACGATATCTGTCTTCCGGAAGGCAGGGCCGCGACCGACACACATGCCCCTGGAGCCGAGGCCTATGCTAGGTTAGTCATGTACCGGTCTCATTACGCGAAGGATATGATACTCACTTTCGATGAATTCTTCAACGCTGAACCATACCCGTTTGTTGCGGTTCTTGTTATTTGCGAGGCTCATGGTTGGGGAGGAGTATCCGAAATGCGAGGGATCGGAAAACGAGGTGTTGTGGTATGCAAGGATTGAAGACATGTTGCCGGACATCGTTGTTAGAAAATCAGGGCTTATGGACCCCGAAGCCCACATGTCCGTCGTGGTGGTTATCGGAAGGATGCTGTCGATGCTAGAGACAGAGGGTTGGTATGAGGTATTCTCCGTAGACTGCATCAATGTCTTCTCGGCAGTGTTGGATGAGACGTCGAAATCCATAGTAGTCCCCTGGACAGCTGGTACTTGTGGGCTGGTCTTTGTCGCATGAAGAGGGTTATCATAGAATTCTCCTGGAGGAATTTCTATGTAGCCGACTCCATTTTGAGGCAGGGTGATCAATCTCTGCGCTAAATACTGTTCAACTTGGTACGAGTCGAACCACTCGCCCTGCCACCCTGGGAACCTTGTGCGCTGTAAATCATCTAGAAAGTCGCCGAATCCCGTGTTTAGGAACGGGGAGCCACCGGGATACGAAATGGTTTTCGCATCACCTGTAAAGTGAGTCCCAGATCCCCCTATTTGAAATGGTTGTGCAAATGCATTCAGATCTTCATCGGCGCTCCGGTTCAAGGTGGCCTTGGCGCGATGGCGTATATCGTCAAGGCTCACATAATTTCTCACGAAACCGAAGACACGGTGCATGATGTCGTATGGAGGATTCTCCATTGATAGAAGTCTCACGGCTTTCTCTGTCGTACGACGGTGTAATCTTCGACCAAATGTTCTCTCTAAGAATGCCCCCGAGGCAAGCATAGGGAGAGACTCCCACTGTGGTAGGGACCATTGTGCCTGCATGGAGCCGTCCATGAAACCCAGATTGTAGCCAAAGCTGGCGTTTTCTGGGTTTGGCATTTTCACAAAAGTGTAGTTCCCGTCCTCTTGAGAAGTATCGAGAGTGTGTACTAATTCTTGGCTCGTATTCTGAGGCTCAGGCTCATGTGTCACGATTAATCCGCCAAGAAGTTGTTGTGATTGTTGCGTGGCAGGCTCATTACTAACCGATTGGCCTTTGGATTGTGATTGATCGGTTCTTGAAGCATTGCCTGCTGGCGGCTGACCATCAGCAGTCTCTTCAGTCTGAGGAGCAGCCTCGTCAGAGCAACGCTGGGCTAGCACGGCCTGGAACTGTCGCAAGCGCCTCCCGAGTTCAGGAATCCGAGTGCTTATGGAATTCTTTTCTACGTATTCCATGAGCAAACTCTGAAAGGTCGCATTGACCTCCGCGTTGCTCGCCTCAAGCCCTGCCACTTTTGCTTCAAGGTCAGTAATGGCAGTTTCTTTCCGATTACGGTATGCCCTTTGCGCAAGACGAATCTGTTCTTTCCGCCGCTAACCCTATGTTAACTTGGTCTTTCATTATTCTCGTTGATGTCGGTGCCAAGAGTATTCAGCTACAACTCCCATTATGTTGTCGCTAAGGAACCAAAGTGCCCCAACACTGGTAAAGAGAAAGAAAGCGAGAGCCTACAAACTTACTTCTTTCATATCTTGGTGATCGCCTGTTTCGAGTCGGGGGCGACCCCTCGCCCTTTTGACCTCTTCTACAGGCTCCGGTCGCTCGTTCTGTAATGCTTTCCTGCCACGCTTCTTAGGGTTAGAGGCAACGGTTGTGGTAGCAAATACATGAGCCCCTGACTTAGGCTGACCGAGCCTCCTCGGATATCGGCCATCGTCATATTGCTCAGCATTGAGCACATCCAGCGGCCCCTTGATGTACCGCATGGTAGACTGGCTTGACGAAGCACCCGCTATCGGATTATGTTCAGCGTCTTGTTGATGAGGACCCCAGCCAAGGTTGTGGGGCAGAACTGTGGCGCCCGTTGAGCTAGTGTCCTGTTCCTGGGGTAGCTGATTAACTAAAGCACCTGAAGGGGCGGCAGTATACGATGGAACACTAAAGTCGAAAGTAGAACGTGTATGTGACGGGGTGACAGGGAAGACGAGTGGATAAGGGGGGATATTGCTGTTGTAGGTGTTGGTGTTGTCGTTGCCGTTGTCGTTACTATCAAACGGCGGAACCTGGCCAAGGTAATGGTGTTGTGGCTGGTGCTGGCCATGTCTAAAGAGATGGGGTTGAGCTTGAGGATGGGGTCTAAGGTGAGAGATATGGTAAGGGTGTTGAGGTTGATTATTAATGGACCCCAGGTTGATGTCGTTATCACCAGGGTGTGACATAGTAAGACGGATCAAAACCGGTACATTCTTAGAGCACTATCCCCCATATTGCATTTTACCCCTGCCTCTCCTTCGCCGTCTGCGCAACTATCGAGGCGGGTTCTTAGTCACCTATATTTCAGGCATCTGACACGTCCGGTGTGTATAGTGCTGTAAGATGGTTGCATCAAGCACTGCAGTAGAGGTCGCCCTCAGCGCAAAGGGCCGCACCGGTGTGACAGATCTCAGCAGCAGCAGCTGAGGTACGCTGAAGCAAGCATACAAGAGTCGTATCTGGTATCCTGTATCCTGTCTCTATCAGACAGCAATCAATGTCCAGAGCCCAGATAAGGCCTAGTCTACACTAGGCAGGGCTTAGTGTAGGTTGTTCTATTCCAGAGGCCGATGCGGTATGCTGCAGCGTAGTCAAATCCCGTTAGAGCGATGAAGGGGCAGCGCGCGAACGGATTGGCAAGCCGTGACGAGGTTTGTCGAGGATGTTTTTTTATTGATTAGTGAACACGGTGTGGGCTGAGCTGAGATTCGTGCACGACTCGCGTGCCGAGATGTTGGAGAGTCGGAGGATTGATAATACACCATTACACGACCTTTACTGACAGGTAGGTATTTATTTTGCTCTCGTACTTTCAGTTCACGATAACCCAGCTCCGCCCTCGCTCGCCCGGTGCGGATCAACTTCTTCGCCGGCGTTTCTTTTTCGTGCTCGTCCAATCTTGATCCTCCATGGTAGGTGGCTTTTCGCGGGAATATCGACAAGCCATGGTGATTTTGAGCAATTGCATGGGCTACTAAAATACCGATATATCGATACGTACCGCCCTACGCCCAGGTTATGTGACCTAAGTGCTACCTTAAAGGGTAAGAACATTTCTGTTGATGCGCTACTGTTGAACTACGTGAAATAAGAGCCGCCTCGGGAGTAAGAAATGTTGAGAGACTGCCTAAACCACATGAGTCGAGCAATCTTAAGAAATCCACTATGGATATACCTACTCAAGCTGACAATTAAGAACATAAAATTAAATTGAATATTCCGACTTAGATGCCTATTCCTACCCTTCCTCTCAAGGCTTATTGCAAGTGTAGTTCTTTATCGACGCTAACTATATTAGGAATACGTTCAGATCTAATGGCAGTTCATTCCCTTGCCCGTGTGATCTGTCATATTAGAATAAATGATCCCACGCAGCTAATGAGATCAAGATATTTATATCTAATAGTTTCTCATGGTTGTGGAAAGCTTAGGTCTAAAATGCCCGGTTGCTCTCAGATCAACAATCAGGCAAAGGGTCGAGAATCTATTTACATAGTGCATCTCCATAAATCGAGATTTGGCCTCGTTAGGTCTGTCAAGTACTGTTCTGTTCTATGATAAGTAGTAATACACAGCATGGTTCGCTTCTACGCATCCCGGTCTTGGTTATAGCAAACCCGAATGGCCCTCGTGTCATATCTTTTGAAACTCCTATCCATCATATAGGGGGTGTTTTTCTCCTTTCACGGCTAATAAGTTACCGAGCTCAAACTGTACGCCACACGGCGTACTATGACGTAGCGCATACAGCACAAGAAGCAAAACAAATTTGGACGCTTAGTCTGTACGACTAGAAGCTCTAGTCCGGTGTAGGCCACACAAAAAAAGTCTCCGTTTTTACGCCGATTGCAGAAGATACTATGATCTCTTCGGCTCCGTGATATCCAGTGGATGTCTCGCGTGACTAAAACATTCAACAAAGACTTCCTACGTTATTTGATTGGGTGCCTCTCTTCCGCTAAGAACCCAATTGGGCCTTGCACGCTTCTCTAAGTGTAACCGCACCTCGAACACGGACGTTAAAAGTATGCTAGAACGCTGAAAAGACATCAAGGACGAATATCGCCAGTTGGCTGCTCTGTATGTGTAATATAGATGTTTAGAAGACCTTGGTGTTAGACTAGAATGGGTTGTATACAACTGGTCATAGTAGACTGGCCTCGGATCCGATGTCACGGAGCCGAAAAGTCAGTCAATAGCTTAAGTAATGTGCTGAGTAGTTTGTTGTGAGAAGTTCCTATTTTTAGCTTACCGGTGCAGGGGCCAGCGACGACTTCCCTAGAGATGAGTCTAAAAAAGTCGCCCTTTACCCCGAGTATTGTTCTATTATTCATTTTTTTGTGCTCTTAGCCGCCTACTACGAGGACCCCAGCATCTAGCCCTTAAAAACTCGAACGCCTTCGACGCCGCCCTCGGTGATGGCAAGCTCACAATGATGCAGTTCGTGACAAACGTTATCACGATTAGGCCTATACCTGTGCCACGTCAACAGTTGAGCTGAGGAACATTAGTCACCTACTCGTGACACGCGGTGTAGCTGCAGGGATAGAAGTCTCACTTTACTTTTAGTGCCGAGCGTGAAGCGGTTTTATGAGACTTGCAGTCAACATGACGTCCCTCGGTTTCAATTTGCGACAAAAGGACAGGTTAAACCTTCACAGAAGCTAATAGAACCTCACCTACCACCCCTGGTGGTTTCGAAATTGATTAGCGTAGGCGAGTATAAGCTGGAGTACTTCGAACTCAGGTTCATCTGAGCCAACACTCGTAGACATAACTCGAATATACTGGTCTCTGACGTTGTTGAGTTGGACCTAGCTCTGCTGCTGTGTTAGATAGCTCGAAACAGCTAGTTGGCCCGCGGTTGGATGTATTAGCATATGAAGATCAGGTACACGTGCTCTCACGGCTTCAACGTAAAGAGATGCCTGCAAGTGAGTCACTGTTGAGACAAACCCCCACCGGTGCACCTACGGATGGTCTGGGCTTACCAATTAACGGCTCGCAATTTCTCGATTGCGTTGAACTTTTCTTTCCGGGCGGGACACAGGCTCTATATGTTGTTGTTTCCATTAGCTCAGCTTAGCCACTTGGGAGACTACTTCGGGGTTTGGTTAATGGAAAGATCTCCTTTGCGGTTGTGCAGGGACAAGCTAGGCTACGGTCGTAAACAATGACGGGTAAAATTAACCTACGGAAACTGATCTAATCCCTTAAAGCGGTTATTACACAAGCTCCATCGTTATCGTGCGATGAAGGCTGCCTAGATCAATTCCCTTTCTGGCGATGCTTGAGGCCAGAATGAGCGATTGTAATGCCGCAACACTGCCGTGCTTATGAGTCATAAGATTGCCGAGTGCCGATGTATCACAACTGCTTGAGAATTTGAAGGTGCGTACGTGTTTGTGTTTCGTTTTCGCTGCTGCTATTCGCGGTTCGATCGGCGGGTTCAGCTGCAGTACGCTCTCATGTAGAGTCCTTAGGTAGGTAGGCAACACAAAGGCAGCTAAAAAGTTTTCTCAGATGCAGTACTCATTAAGATCATGAGCTTCTAAATCGCCTGCCACTCCCGATTAGGCATGCATTGTCGATAGTGCTACCCAAGAACCTCGAAGGGTCAATAACCTAGCCAAGTAACTGAGAAAAATCATCGTTCCCTCTAAGTTACGGGGTGAACGCTATTGAATTCGTGTCGCGGCTTCTTGCTGCGACGCCAGGTAAATACGCATGTATGATCTATTCAGCAATGCTTCTGTGATCAATACAACCTGAGAGAAGATATACGAAAACTTTTAAAAATTAGCTGTTGGCTTAGAAATGCTTGATCAATCATAAAATTATATGTGTGACGCACAAAGGGGCAAAAGCGTCCACCCTTACAGGTATACAAAGCAAGGACGCAGTAGTACCCTCTCGTATCGCAACTGCTCCGCATCACTTTGACCGCCACAAAAAACAGACATGAAACTGCTCCAGGGCTTTTATTAGAAATAGCGGTGAAGCGAACATTTGATGCCTTTCTGCTAAGTCACTGGCAGTACGGCTCCGCTTAACTGTTTAAAAAAGCCATATATTAGCACTTACCGTTTTATTTGCCATTTGTTAAGTTTGCACACCTGCTTCCTCGATAAACACTTACTTGTTTTGTGCTGCGATCTTGTTCGGGATCTGATAATCGTAAGCAATGGTTTTAACAAACAGTTCACCGCTTCTATTTTTTTGTTGACTCTAAGACAGAAACGTGTCCCAGGAACCCCTGCAGCTTCGAGACATTTGTGAGCTAACGCCAGATTCTGGCTCAGAATTACTGCATTATCCCGAGAAGATGGCAAACAAACATGCTATGTTAGATGGGCTTGGCTGGGGCTGGACCACAGAGAACGGATGGTGACGATGGATATCGGGTACTTGCTGTGGATCACGCTCGTTTCCCTTCGATGTAAATTTTGCGTATTTTCCCCCTTTGTCGGAGGAAGAACTTTTTGATTCCCCAGAGCCACTCTGCCTTGATTCTACCTGATCATATAGCGTATCCCGCTCGAAAACGAAGAAGTGCTGGGTGGCGAGTGGCAGATAACATGCATGTGTGGTTGGAGTTGTGACTTATCATTTTCAGAAAGAAGGTCAGGCCACCTCAAAATATGCATGAGCGGGTGTCTTGCATGGCTCCCCGGTGGCTAGGTAGGTACTTGTAAAAGCTTACTCCTAACGAATATAGGTTGGATAGATCGGGAGACTAACGTTGAAAACAGTAGCGAATATAGCCAGAGAGAAATATTGAAGTTAACCACACAGTTGTTGCCTCCTTTCCTTAATATGTGATTGCCACTCGCTATAACGAGCGTGTCAGCAGAATGGTTGGCTGGCTTAGATAGCATCTTGGCCCTACCTATCTCGCTTATCAGTTCTGCAAGGGTTCTCCCACACTCAAATAAATCGCGATTTACATTGGCTGGGGACTTTTGGGCCGGAATGCTTTGATTCTTCGATTTCTTGCATCCAGCAGGCATAGCACGCCCTATTTAATACCTAGCGGTGGTGAATAATCGCGGGGTTTCCAGGTGAATTTCTGGCTAGTCGCACTTACATGAAAGTAAAGAAAGAGACCAAACAGGCATACGAAGGATGGCTAGGTTAATATAGTACCCCTGTAAGTTCCCAGTCTGTTGGTTCCCCCCTGTATGTACGAGATCTTGGCGCTTTCATAATATGTAGTCCCCCGCGAACATCCAGACTGGATGTAAAGTCGTGCTGGCCAAATCCTTCTAAAAAGCAAAGAGAAAGTGCCTCCAGTAGGCACATATAGCTACTGTCTTCGATTATAATATAGTACTACCGGGTACACGCCTGGCCTATCTATAGTGGTGTACCGGGCATACATCTTAAGTTCTGGTACTGGCTGCTACTGCTGTATACATGTAGGTATGTAATGACAAGTCGAATGAGCTCCATATTTAATTAACATGGGCAATGCCCGACAATTTTGACACCCATTGCACCTACCTACATATACATATGTAGACACCCTATTCACCGGTTGTGTACCTCCAATCATCCAGCTACATTCACAATCTTGAAGCATTAGAAGGCATGAAGTGAATAAAGTTAAGCAAGGTGCACCTACCCGGGCCATCACTGATCAAAAACTGGCTTGGTCGATCGATTCTTAAGGTCCTTCCCACTTGTTCGCTTTTTCATCTCTATAATCTTACATCGCCTTCCCCTTCCCTTCCCTTCTCTTCCCTTGCCTTGCCTTCCCTTAGCACGGAATAAAAAGGGATCGGCAGGTAAGTGTTATGAGAGACGTACTTACTTAAGTTAATTTCTCTAACATCGAAAGTCATCCAGTCTCTAGCATACAAGAGTGGGCCAATCGCCTTGCCCGTCATAACAATACTTGGGTACACAGGCCAGCACACTAACTACCGGGTCGCGTCTCGCTATTTACTTTTTCTTTCCCTCCCTACCTCAACTTTGGTTATACCGTAAGAAGAGCGCTCCTTCTATAGCCTGTAGTTGCACGCTTCCAGGCTACTCACCACCTGCTTGTTGAATTCCCTTCGGCCTCGTAATAGTGGACGAATGTGACTTGCCTTAGATACCTACCGTTTCCCGCACTCCCTTGACTTAGGAATGAGCATGTGCGACAAACTAAACATCGCCTCGGCCGACATAAAAGCCCCTAGTTTTCGCCTATATATGCCACGTTCTGGTTGAACAATAGGCACCATGAATTCATCACGCCTTGAGTATTTCAATCAAGTATGGGAAAAGAAGAGGAGATTGACAACTGATGAACATTGGGAAGAAATTCTCCACTATATGCGCGAAACATACGAAAAAAAGCAACGGGCTACAGACAATGCCCAGAATCAATTACGAGGCTTACGCGATAGGGATGTTACCCTCGTAAGCTTCAGTGATGAGGCTCAAAAAATCAAAGATAATCTCGATGCTACCCTGGAAGCAATCGAGAAAGAATACCAGGAAAAAATACGAGTTATTGAAGAAATCCAGCGAAAAGAGATGGCTAACCTTGAGAAGGCCCATCGTGAAGCCTTGACTGCCAGACCTTTTATTATGAACGATATTTCACCCGACCATTCCGCTACCGAAGTACTTGCAACTACTAACCAAGAAACGGGGGTCAATACCAAAGATGCAGCTTCGCCGCGCCTGTCAGCAGGTACATCTACCGGATTTTCTCGTGATCGGATGCTTCCTACCCAGGATGATACTCCTACGATTATAGCTCTCGGAGGGCATGACAAATCAGCGAAGCTCGCAAAGCACTTCTCTTGTACCATCCAACGTGAGTATGCCGATGGGAAAGAGCAAATGTTCCTGCGATATAAAACTGAAAATCGGAAAGCGTTGCAAGAACTCGCGGAACTTCGGGACCATCAATCTTTACCTGTCGATTCGCCGGTCAATCCCCTACCAACTCCCGACAGTGAACATGGGGCTTCGAGAACTGTCACCTTCGATGAAGTTTATCAAAATGGCCAAGCTAAACAGTGTGTACTGTCCATTTCCTTTCCCCACTCTGTTCCAATAAACGTTTCTCACAGATGACGAGTTTGTTTCGTATCTCCGAGTTCCCGAGGACTATGTTGGACCCTCGCTAAGACTGGCAATTTCTAACACCAAATTTGTTGTAGTAAAGATACAATTGTAGAGTTTCCGTCGGATAGTGGTCGATGGTACATTCTTAAATGTGAAGAGCATAAGATGCGATTCGGGCCAAGACCACTTATTGGGGCCGGGAAACACTTGAACAGCCAACTACATGGCGGCCTATACAAGGGCTGGGCTGTGGCCATTGAAAAGCTTGGTTATCGGGTAATCGATTGCACGAAGGAGCTGGCGTCGCTAAACAACGAAGTAGTGAGGGATGCCATCGCTCGTGGCTATAAGCCTGTAAGCATCCTCAATCCAGTAAGTGCCGGCAGATATACAAGTTGAGTTAGTTTAGAAACTGAAAACCGGGATATAGGAGAATAAGATAAGGCGAAGACGATACCGAGAAACCTTGGAGAATGCCAGTCAGGGAGCAGACGCTGCTGCCACCAGCTTAAGCCGCAAAAGTCCTTCGTCGCCCCCCAGAAAGCGTCATAAAGCAGACAGGGAAAATCCAACAGAAATCATCACAAATCCAAAGACTTTTCATGTTTACTATTACTTCTGGAAAGGCGAGCAGCTTCTATACCCGGTCATGATTCTTGCTTGGGACGACCAGAAACCTGGTGGTCTTGAGCACGATCTCGCTGGCACCGGACTCCTCAACAAAGACTCCAACCCACCCAATTGCTATATTTACAAAGATACGCATAGTGGTAAGAACAAAGCTATTGCTGGTTGGGCACCAGGTTTCGAAGACGGTGGCTCGAAGGTCAACCAGAGGAAATTCCCCGCCATGTTCTTGTACGTCATTATTTCGCTGGTCTATCCAGTTCGAGGAATTGAACTAATTTGATAATACAGTGACCCGAAGCAGCAGGTTAGCTGGGTTTCTGCCAATCTTTTGAGTGAATTTCCGCTCTTTAAACTAGACCCCCCTATGAAAAGAAGCCACCCCTTCAACGTGGCGCGTCGTTGGGTTGCCAAGAACAAAGGGTTTGCTTCATGGGAGGAATTTGAAGAGGCGCAAAAAGGGAAAGGCGGAGGTATGCTAGCAGCTTGTGATTTATACGCCTTCAAACTAACATATATAGATAAACGACCGCGCTTAGTTTCGACCCCATCAGTTTCACCGATATCGGATATTGATAATGCTGAAGACAACTCGGATAGCGAAAGCGGCTCAGATACTGAAAGCTCAGCTAAATCCTACACGTCTAACGTTACGGAAAAGGTACTGCAGAAAATGCGAGATAGAGCCGGCGAAATCACTGGCGATAGTGATTATACTGGCTCGGACACGGATAGCACTTCGGACGATGAACATGAGAAATGGGAAGAGGTTGAGACCACCGGACAACGATGGGCGTGGTACGATTTACGGAAGAAATCACGCACAGACCCCGAGGAAACTGAGTCGTCTGCTTCCACGCACGAAGGCACCTCTTTGAATAACGAGGCTGGAACCCCCGTCCGAAAATGTATGGATTCGGCGCGCAGTTTGTCAAAACATGCATGCACAGAAGAGCACCTAGTACAAGTTGGCGACGATCAATCATCGAGACGTACACCACTGCCGAATCGAGATGGCGTAAATGAAGTGAATCAGGCAACTCCTCTACCGAGGACACCGACACCCTATATTTTTCGAACGCCGGCAAGCTTAATAAATCGGCTTTCGTTATCCTCAGTTGGGATAGGAGAGTCAAGCTCAGGAAGAGTGAAGCGCGGAAGATCCGAGGAGAGATCTGAAACGGGCAACGTCACTCCCAGAAAGCAGAGCGCTAAGAAACCAAGACAGAATCTAGAAATCCCTGATACTGAGATGGATATGTCTTCAGATTCACAGCCTGTGGCTTCGCCCCTACTGCCTGTCGAACCGTTGTCCGAAGAGCCCCTGGGGCCTGAACGTAACTCAGAAATCTCTGATGACGAGATGGCCATGTCCATAGACTCACAGTCAGTACATTCAAATTCGCCCCCGAGACCTGATAAGAACCCAGGAATCTCCGAGGATCAGATGGCTATGGCTTTAGATTCGCAGCCAACGGCTTCGCCCCTGCCTCCTGGCGTACCCTTATCCATGCCCACAGAGCCCCTGGGACCTGATCAGGATCCAGGAACCACTGGTGATCAGATGACTATATCTTTAGATTCGCAGCTAGTGAATTCTCCCCTGCCTCCTGCTTCGCCAATATCCAAGCCCAAAGAGCCATTGGGATCTGAACAGAGCCCAGGAATCTTGGATAACGAGGTGGTTACGTCTATGGATTCGCAGCCAGCGACTTCGCCCTTACCTCCTGCCAAACCCTTATTCAAACCTAAAGAACCCTTAGAAACCGCTGTCTTTGAGCTATCGTCCTATATCAAGGGCGATATCTCCTGGAGCCGCGAGAGCGAAGCGACTTCTGTGAGGCTCTATTATGGGGAAGGCGAGAGAATGGTCGGCACAATGGATGCTCCAGTGGACATTGTGATTGATCCGGCAGCACTTAGGGGGATCGCACGAGAGGAGATCCCTGATACGAAAGGCAATGTCGTGATGACGTTGTTTAGCAAACACCCGGATGATGCTCCGATAAAAGTCGTGTTCAACCGTGCCATGGGCAGCAAGGTGGGTATCGGAAAGGTGCAATCGCGTAGATTCCTTCAGTGGGCCAGGAGCATTGTCCCCACACTCCCACTCCTGGGGGGTTGAACGAAATCAAGGGGAAACGAGTCACGCGGTTTGCTAGAGCGATGATACTAACCTTAGGAAAAGGTAATAAGTCAGGGCATACATCAATCGGCGTTTGGGTGATGATTTGCGATTAAAAGCAGCGCCCGGCAAGGCGCGGACGAAGGCGACCGTGGGATGGCCTAGGAGTTTCCTAAGGTATAATCACCAAAAAACGGCGAGATGTCAAGGTCAAGGTCATCTATCCCTTAAGATTTGGGCTGGCTTCGTTGCTGGGAACGGGAACCAAAAGAGGCGGACGGTATACATTGTTTACAAAGACCTCACTGCTACTTACTGTTAAAACGCTGATTTAGCGAATATGTTCCAGTAACATATACTTAGACAGTTCGTTAGATTACTTGGTCCTCCACGTTAACAAGACGAAGTCTTTCAATTATTGGTCAATATAAATCTGAATAGCATGTGAAAATGCCAAGCCTCATGGTCAGCGCCGACGTTATGGGGCGCATCCCCCACATGTTCGGCCTAAGTAGACTAAAGACTACCGAGTTAGGTAGGATTCTAGACTAATTCATCACGATACTAACTCTTCAAGCCTAGGTTAATATTTAGCTATTATACTTAAAGATGACCAACTGCAGTTAAACACCTACTGGCAGTTGACAGGCCTGATTCGGAACATACGAATAAGTGGTCTTTCATGTGAGGGCTGACTTGTATGTATGCTCTTAACTAAGGTTATATAACCGTTCCTCGAGTCGCCGTTCCCGACGCCGGGAGGA
This sequence comes from Xylaria scruposa, assembly GCA_022385635.1. Lineage (NCBI taxonomy): Eukaryota > Fungi > Ascomycota > Sordariomycetes > Xylariales > Xylariaceae > Xylaria > Xylaria scruposa. Next base: position 266,995 of record MU280185.1, on the reverse strand, counting down.
ATGTCAGCTTTCAAGATCTGTGGCGTCTTTGACTTTCTTTTCTAGACTCAGCACTAAATCGCGGGATTATAATTTACTCCTTAATCTCTTCTTTACTTCATTTACCGGTTGCCGGATGACGTCGGCTCTTGCGTGTGATGGCTACCTATACAAGCAGTTGCGACTTGAGCTATCTCTGCCTCAACGCCTGAGCGATCTCGAAGGTGGCCTAAAATAAGTAGGTAGGCACTAACCTACCAGACGGCATCTATAGCACTGTGCAGTAGGTATACCTAAGAATCTCGTGGCGCCTGCCCACGCAGCCGTAACCGTCTCCAACTTGTCTCTTTCCTCTGCGATCCAGCCCGCATGGCTGCGCTTGTAAGTCAAATCAATGCATCTCATTACGTCCATCCATTTATTTAGCCAGAACCGTATGCGCAAGCGACAAGAACAACACATCCAATCATACCAACCCACCTACTTCCGTTTTGGGATGTTTTGAATGCTGGCAGGCAGACAGCGACCGACCGAGCGGGCGAGCGAGTCTCGTAGCCTCGGCGTCATCAGTCAACTGTCGTCATCGTCATCAATCACCATCACCACCACCACCATCCTCACATTTGTTATCCTCCTCCATCGCTAGCTATCCTCTTGCCTATCCCCCCATTTACACACATGCAGTATATGCAAGAAGAACGCCACCAATACAAATACATCTATCCCCTCCATCCCCAACTCACCCACCACACCAATCGCATTCACATCATTCGCATTTGCCAGGCTGACATGCAACCTCCGCTCTGCTGCGCGCTGTAGGACATTCCCTGGATGACGCACATGTCGACTCCCAGGTCTACACCCCGCCCCGACGTTGACGTCGACCGTGCCGCCAGTCCTGCCGTCCCCATCTCAACGCCCGCCTCGGCTTCTGCCTCTGTCTCCAACCTCTCGCCGCCCTCATACGCCCCTCCCACCTACGCCTCTTTCTCACCCGCGACTCTCTCCTCAAGTGCCGCCGCGGCAGCTGCTAAGCGCACCTCGACTATTCTCGTCCATCAGAAGTCTCCCCTGCTCCTGGCGACACCTCCCCAGGTCACACGCGCTCTCGCCTATAGCCATCCTTTCCTGCTCCCCTTGAATAAGCTTGTCGGTCTATTGAGCTGGACCACCGGTGATCCTTGGGAAAGCTTCCTCCTTCTCGCTGCCTTCTGGGCCATCGTTCAATATGGCGATAATGTATTACGTTTTGCCGGACCCATCGTGGCGGTCCTCGGCATCATAGCTGGCATGTACGCTCGTCGCTACAGTCCCCTATCGAGTAGCGGCTGGGCCGAGCATCCTAGCTTGGCTAATAGCAAGGACAAGAAGAAGGGTAAGAATACCGCCGGCGGCGGCAATCAGGCAGGTTCAGGGCACCAGAGGAGTACTAGCGAGGCTACGAGCACGCGGCATCAGAAGACCCTCGACGAGATTGTTGATACCCTCAAGATCTTCACGTCGCGCTGCAATATCTTACTCGAGCCGCTTCGTGAAATGACGGATTTCCTGTCCACACAGCGGACCGCCACCAGTGCGACAACCCGACCGGCTCTTACCACGCTTTTCGTACGCATTATGGCTATCACTCCCATTTGGATTGCATTGACCTTACCCCCCTTACGCATCATCACAACAAAGCGGGTTGTTCTCGTGTTTGGCACCTTATTATTGAGTTGGCACTCAAAGGTCTGCAGAGTAACGCGGACGTTGTTATGGAGAAGTGCAACAATACGGAAGTTGGCCCAGTGGGTAACGGGCTTGGAATTCGAAAGACCAGTAAAGCAAGAACAGGGGCAGAATGGGAATTTGAACGGCCAGGCCGTCAATGGCGTAAAGCAGCCGAAGAAAGCACATGAGGCGGCCAAGATATCCTCCTCGGCTTTGACGGAGGCTCTCAAACGCAGCCAATTGGGGGCCAAGGACTCAGGCGTCCGCTTCACTTTTATACTGTACGAGAATCAAAGGCGATGGCTAGGTTTGGGGTGGACGAATAGCCTATTTGCCTATGAGCGTGCAGCCTGGACCGATGAGCAGAACAATCCTGTCCCGGCAAAGGATGAGTTTGAGCTGCCCGAAGTCGAAGACGGCCGAGCTAAGTGGAGGTGGGTTGAGGGCAGCAAATGGCGCGTCGACGGCGTGCCGGATATAGACGAGGCAGACTACGATGGTGAACCCGGGCGGATGGGTTGGATCTTCTACGATAACAAGGTAAATGTTTATAATAAGCTTGTGACGAAATTTTCTCATTGCTAACCCTTTCTCTGTAGTGGCAGAATGGTCGCAGGGGTAACGATGGCTGGGGTCGCTGGACAAGAAGACGGAAGTGGTATCGGGACGCGGAATTGGTCGAAGTCCTCGAAGAAGAAGACCTACCTTCACCACAGCCACCAGCTTTACCGGCACGGCCACAACCCACCGTGGCGTCCTCAGTACCCGATAATATCGATACAGCTGCACAGTTATCGTCATCCGCACCCGCGAGCACCAATTTGGAGGACAAGGGGAAAGGTGAGGATGATGCGGTCTCGCTCCTCAGCACATCCTCCAAGTCGGCTAGATTCCGGCTCCCCGGCTCCGGGCTCCGCCGCCGCACCACGGGCGAAACCCAGCGTTCTAGGAGAGCGAGCGAGACCGCCAGTCTACGGTCACACGAGGACGATAACACGCTGGATCCGGCCTTGGAGCTGGAAATTCAGGGACACCATCGGGATCTCGGACAGTGGGGGATCGGCGACGACGCGCAGATGGGTCTTGAGTAAAGACGAATATGGAAGGAAATTGACGGTAGGCGTTATGGCATCATTTCTTTACTCAAAGTTGTCCAGTCTTGGTCAGGAGAGGCAGGCATAGGCGGCGTCCGGTAGATACCAAATTTGATTAGGGTTTTATCTTTTATCCTTTCTGCCTTGCTTCTTACTGCATGTGTCTGTCTGTATCCTTATATCGCAAATCCTCCTACAAACTATTGCGAATCTAATTATGCTGAATGATCTCCACCTTACTACTGCTTCCTCGATCGTGTTTCCAGTCAGTTAGTTCCTATCCCATGATCTTGCGCTTTAGGGATATCCGTCTCAGCAGCAACGGCAGCAGTGGTAAACTCGTCTTCTCCCTCGCTATCGCGGGCGTCGGCAAGACGTTGTTGGCTCCTTCTGAATAGGAGGTCCATTTCTTCTAGGGGGACGCCTTTTGTCTCGGGGTAGAACAGGAGGATTATCTACACATTTATCTTTCCTATTAACAGGCATTTTTCATCCAAGGTGGTTTCGTAGGAGGGTTATTAGGAAATGGTCGATAGTGAAAAGGGGAGAGGGAGAAGAGAAAAGAGGACGTACGGGGATACAGGCAAAGTTGATGGCCATGAAGAAAAAGTAAATGTTGGACCCGATCGATTCGATGCCCACCGGCCAGACCTGCGCCGCCACGATGGATCCTATCGCGCTGCCTGAGGCCGAGAAGTTGAGGCCTCGCGCGCGGACTGATGTTGGGAAGATCTGGTTCATTGGAAATTGGTTAGTTGTTGTTTTTTTGAGAAAGTCAATTTCTGGATGACCGTGGTCGCATGGGAGAATGACAACAAGTAGAAAGTGATGATGAAACCCACCTCGGACCCATATACCCACGCCGCAGGACCGAAACCCATGCTATATCCCAGCGCGTAGATGAAGATGAAGACGATGCAGACGATGTCGGCGGTGCGGTTCGTGTTGTCTGGGTACACCTGGCCTAGGACGCCGTTGATCTGGACCGGTTCGTTTAGTAGGCGAAAGCACAGTATATAATTTCTTGGTTGAGTACGTAGTAATCATAGGGGGGGACACATACCAATAGGGCGAAGCCCATCGCCAGTGTGCCCGATACGAGCGTCGTTCGTCGGCCCAGACGATCTATGAGAAGCATTTCGAGGACCGTCATGCCGATTTTCAGGGTGGACTGTTGTTATTCGCGGTTTGTTAGAATGCTGTTTGGGAGGGTTTGTTGGAAGTCGATCTTTACCTCGATGCCGCCCGCCAGCAGTGCTATCCGCGTCGACAGGCCGAGTTTCTCGAGGAGTGTGGGGAGGTAGTATTTCATCGCTGCAGCACCGCACTGCGATATCAAGTTAACAAGATTATGTCCTCACATCCAGCGAGACAGTCGTATTCCTCGTGGAAGTAGACTCACCATCTGCGCCATGAACTGAAGAAGAGACGCTCTCCATAACCGATTAAACAGATTCGGGTCCCTGAAGAGCGAGAGCCAGCTTGCGCCCGAGCACCTATACTCCTCGACGTCGTCGTGGATGCGTGAGAGCTCGAGGTGGATCTGCTCATTAGTGAAACTCTCCTCACGCAGCCAGTGGAGGGATATCAGGGCCTTTTCGTGGCGGCCGTGCTCTATTAGCCATCGGGGCCTGGGGATTAGGGTATCAGCAGATCTGTTCTAAGTGTGTATCATGACTTAACCTACGTCTCAGGAAGGAATGGCAGACCGATGCCGAAGATGGCCATCGGGATCAGATTAACGGCGAGAGAGAATCGCCACGATATATACTCCCCATAGGGCGTGTCGGTCCAGAACGTTATGCCGTATCCGACCCTGGCAGTGAGGTTAGATCAGTTGGCTTGTCTTGATTTGGTCTCATTACATACCAGAAACCGGTCGCTAGTCCTACGACGAATCCGACGTGATTCAAGACGACGTATTTCCCTCGCTCGCCCGCGGGGGATACTTCACTATTAATGGTATCTGTTAGCAAGTTTGTATACACTCATTTTCCCTCATATAAGTACCCACGATTTGAAGAAAGGGATAATGATTAATTGATAAGAGAAGAGCCAACCTCTGGTAAAGCGGGACAGAAGTAGATACCATCCCAATGCCAACCCCGGAGATGATCCGCCCGGCTATCATCATCGAATATGCCCCCGGTCCGCTCGCTCCGGACTCAAATGCCGTGCCCAAGGCAACGATAATGATACCGACTAAAGCCGCATATCGGCGTCCTAGACGATCGCTGGCCGGGTGAGATATGAATATGTAGCTTGTCCATGTTCCCAGATAGTATATACCAGTAATTACACCCCTTTGCGAAGCTGTCGGGTAACCCATGGTGAGCCTGAAGCCCGGGTGCACAAGCACCGACGAAAGAACGCCGACATTATACCTTCAATGACGGAGAGATGCATTAGTCAAATATGCACGAACATCACAAGGGAATATCTGGACAGTTGAAGATATAGATATGAGAGTAGGGATGAACTTACCCCCAAACGAAGGATCCAAGAGCGAAAAAGAGGCACAAAAGGTGGAGTCTAAGGACTGCTTTGCTCAGCGTTTTCATCGTCACGGCGTAAATCTCAACTCTAAATGAAGAAGAAATACACGTCACTTGACTGGACTCAGATATAAAGAGTCTCGTGAAATGGACGACATCCCAAGTGACACACAATAGCTTGGTTTTGACCTTATCATCCCCAGGTGTTGGCAATACCAAGATTTTATGAACTGAGACATCGTGTTCGTACGATGTAACTACGGCAGTCGTTTGTTTCCGACTTACATCCCGCCTCGTCCCGTCCCCCGCATACAGCGACACGATTATTGCATGGCCACACTAACCCATACATTCCAAGGTGTGGGATTCATACGGTGAATCGCATATGTGAGTCGTATATGAGACTTGTGTTAAAGGTCCGAAATCCACATTCTGGATCGGCACTCATGAGACGGCCCTATCAGCAGGGATTAATTGAGTATACAGACAGGAAAACGAGCGATTGGGCGCGATAATGGGGACACCAGAAAAGTAAAGTAAAGTGGCTCGCAGCCAACCGGCTAAATGGGGACGGTGGCCTCGTCGGCATGGCCCAATTCGTCATCTCATGGGAATTGAATAGCACTCACGACGTCCAAATGGGACGAGACTTGCAATATATTTTGCGGAGCTTGGGTAATCGGAAGATGTCACCCAAGACCTTATAAACGGAGGCGTCGTCATGCTTAGGACGGAGCGGGCATGCAGCGTTACTCTACTCGAGTCGAAGGGGCCGCCAAGGGGACACTTTGTGCATAACCCTATATAACGTGGTGCGCTTGGGTCGTAGCTCAATTAAATATACTTTACTGGAGAGCTCAGGATCGTCATCCAGAGGGCAACCTAGACCAAGCCGTCCATGCGCGAAGCATTCCAGCGTTGAAGAGACTAATCTGTTGGTGTGTGAGGAATCCAATGACGAGGTTCTCGAGTCCGAGTTGTGTCATTGCTTACAGAGTCTCAACATGACTCAGAATGTAGTTGAAAGAGGTGTCGCGTCGTCCTCGCCGCAGGGTAAGTGAAAGTTGACTGATTTATCATTGACGCGAAACCGCTGTTAGGGCGGTATCAAGTCGAATTGAACACTCATCACCTCAAGAACTATGAGGATAGTTTCCTGGCTAACGCCGCTGGCAGATGAGGAGTGGGAGGCCCCTCGATCTTTAGAGGCTGCTACCGAAAAAACAGCTGGCGAAGTGCGATGGCGAGATTTACCCAATAAAGACCAACTCTTCATACTCGCCCTATGTCGACTATCCGAGCCGTTATCCAACGTCTGTCTGCTTCCCTACATATTCTACCTCGTGCGCTCCGTGCTTCCGACGTCTGACGATGACACCTCAAGCGATGACGCAGCTGCTCGCATATCTGAGTACTCAGGTCTTCTCGTGGCGGCATTTCCGCTAGCGCAATGTGTCATCAGTCTTCCGTGGGGTCGATTATCTGACAAGCATGGGAGGAGGTTCTCAATAATAGGAGGCCTCCTTATCTCAGTAATCGCAAATATCGGGTTTGGATTATCCAGATCGTTTGGTGCCTTGCTATTCTGGAGGATACTAGCAGGTCTGGCGAACGGCAATGTCAGCATCATGAGAACTGTGACGGCAGAGGTCGTCAGGGAGCGGAAATACCAGACTAAGGCGTTCCTGCTTCTGCCGTTAGTGTTCAATTCCGGCATGGTACTAAGCCTGGCCTTAGGCGGCTGCCTCGCGGAACCGGCGGTGAATCTACCGGCATTGTTTGGACCGGACGGTATCTTTAACTGGAGTAGTAACCCCGAAGGCGTTCAATGGACGCTTGAATATCCTTATGCACTTCCAGCGCTCCTGAACGCCTTTCTTCTCAGCACCTCATTGATACTTGCCGTCTTGGGGTTGAAGGAGACTCTCGTGGGGAAAGAAGAACATATTGACTGTGGCCTTCGGGCTGGAACAGCAGTTCGGAGGCTCGCAACGCGGATATGGAGTAGGAGGTCTACGTCCCATAAGTACACCATGATGCAAGACAGTGACGAGGTTGCTCTCCTAAATGACAGCGGACCAAGCCCCGAGAAGACGGGACCGTCGGTTACTCTAGCCAAACCTACCAAAATACCCTTCCGTGGAATATGGACCCGAAAAGTCATCTCCGCATTGGTTTCTTTCGGCCTGTTACCTTTACATAATTCAGCATTCATGCACATATTTCCGGTATACTTGAGCAGTCCCCCAGCAGACAACACCGAGGCAACCTTCTTCGCCTTCTCAGGCGGTCTCGGTCTACGATCAGCAACGATCGGACTATGGCTTTCGGCCTTTGGTATCGGGGGTATACTCCTACAGCTATTCATCTACCCACGCCTCCAGAAGCGCATTGGCACGCGGGGCGTGTTCCGCATCGCGCTGTTCCTCTTCCCCGTGACGTACGTGGCGGCACCATACCTCTCGCTGCTGGCAGGCGACCATGGCGCGAGATGGGTGTTTCTGGGATTTGTCGTCTGCGCGCAGATCATGGCGCGTACGATGGCCATCCCTAGCACTGTAATATTGCTTACAGAAGCTGCTCCTGCCAAAACGGTGCTGGGCACGGTTCACGGCGCCGGAAACATGCTGGCTAGTCTGGCCCGTGCTATCGGGCCGGCCGTTGGCGGTTACGTGTTTGCTCTCGGGGTAGAAGAGGGTGTCGTTGGCCTCGTATGGTGGTTATACCTGGTTGGTGTTGCTTTATGCGCTCTTGCGTGGTCTTACCTGACAGAAGGTGGCAGATCTTGAGTCGTAGGGTAGCATTATAGGTGACCAAATAGAGCCAATAGACTAGATTTCAAAGCTAGGGAACCGTACACTATAACAAGAAAGGATATTTGATCTGGGGCGTTAAGACCTGGTGATGATATAATAGTATTTATTCCGAGCTTAAGACCGAGCTTCGGCCAAGCAACAGAAGCCACGGCATCACGCTTATTCTGGGCCACTATAGGATAGTTACCTTTTGACTGTCTATAACATACTCCGGGGCATACACTACACACTACGCGGATTGTATGGTGCGGGAGTCTAAGACTTTTCGGTTAGCCTTCGGCGAGCCCGGTGCCAGTGTAAAGTGGTTACATATGCAGACCCCTGACTTCGCATTGAGCGTAGAAAGACCTCGAAGGCTAGCCTGAAACTGCCTACTACTAAATGAAATAACATCAAGCAAAGAAACATAAAACAAATTTATCAGGAGGCTGTACTATGTAAAGGGGACGGTAGGCCTAAGTCGTGATAGCATAAAGGGGGTGGGCCGGACTCCTGACTGACTCTTGATCTATACATTTTCACTTTCAAGTCAAAGTCAAATTCATAAGACACTCTACAAAGATCACTGATCAATATTAGCATTTTGAATGAAATGTGATTTACTTCTTTATAGAAATCAATACGTTTATGTAGCAATCTCGACCTAGCAGTTCTTGTATACAATCTTAGCGCTTAACCAGTGAATAGTTCAATGCAATCAAAGATCTGTGAAATTATTTGTTAGCAGGTTAATTTCACGCTCGCTTCTTTTTGAGTATGACTCACAATATTCGGGTTGAGAAAGGTATCGCCACTACTTCCTGAGATGGAAGAGATAGTAATGGTATTGGACCCAGATACTAGAGTCCCCGAGGGGATGCTAACATCATATACTTCGCCATACCCACGGTACGCACCACGAGTGACTCCACGACTATCGATCTTGGTAGGTGCTGCAGGACTAGGGCCCGACCAGGAATTCACCTTCGCCTGTGGCCGCGAGCCAGCGAAGGACAAGGTAGTCGCGATGCGCAGTGTCGCTGTCCCCGAGGGGACTGAGGCAAGGTTGAACTTGATGGTCACGGGATTATTCACGTTCTGGAAGAGCGCCATGGGGAACTGGCTGACGGAAGAAGACCCGACGGTGTATGTGACGGGCTTCCAGGCCGTCATCCGGCTGTCAGACGGGTGCATGCGGAGGAACTTGTCAGCGTTCAGAAAACCCGTGGGCTGTCCGTCATACTCGCCGATCTTCCACAGCGAGGTATGGCTTGCCAGGGTGCTGGCGATGTTTTTGGACGTGGTCCCGCCCGCGCTGACGCTGACGCCCGTGGCCGTGGCCACTTTATACTCACCCTGGTAGAGCACCATCGTGTAAGTCCCCGTCTTCATTGGCGGAGACTTGAACGAGCCGCCGCTCGCGACGGTCCAGTATTGCGCGGCGGAGTTGTACCAGTGAACGACTGCTTGGAGGTTGCTCGGGACCCCCGTTGCGGTGCCGGATACGTACCCGCGAGACGAGGCCGGGACGAACCCCTTGACGTCTAGCTCGGAGAAGAAGGAGACGTCGGCGTCTTTGACGGAGGGCACCCCGGACCGCGAGAATACCATCATATACGGCCCGTGAAGGACATTGGTACGCCAAGCCTCAGTCTGCACGTGTCCGCTGTTCATGTACCAGTACAAGTTTGTGTCGTCGCCGGCATTGTTGGATTCGATGTCGCGGAAGAACGGCCCGCCCGATGACGACTCGGGCTGTGGCGCCAGCATGCACACGTGAATCTCATCCGAGCCCGAGCCGCCGTACACGCACTGCGCATCTTTGTCGATGAATCGCGTGCTGGAGTAGAACTTCGAGCGCGTCTGTCCGTTTACGACGAAGACGTCGGATCCTTCTACCGTGGAGCTAGAGCCTGCTGTCGTCGATGCACTGCCGTAAGGGTACTCGTTGGGCAATTTTGATGACTGCAGACGAGCGATGAAGCGCAGCTCGCCGATACTTGGTTCCGCCGTAATGTGAGTGCCCATATAGATCGTGCTCTCACCGCTCTTGACCACCATGTAGTGGGTGAGAGTCGACGTCGCACATGTGACCTTGACATATTCTATACGCGAAATTAGTCATTATATTCTCTAGAGTGCGACCTGAGACGATGGCATCAAACTCACTCCCGCTAACTTGCGTCACGCTGACAGTAGCGGAGCCCAGGCCGGAGGAAATGTGAGTGCCCTTGCTCTGGCCCTGGAGCTCTACATTGCGGTACTTGATCGAGGTGACATCGCAGCTCGACCCGCTAACGGTGAAGACCAGCGGCTCGGAAGATCCGGCGTCGATAACATAGTTATTGCCGGACTTCGTAAAGCCGAAAGCGGCGAACACCGAGGATGCAAAGCCGAGCGCGGACAGGAGGAGCAGTGGCAGCAGCATGATGGCCAACTACCTAACCTAGCCCTTAACTAGCAAGTGATAGAACCTGATGCAATTGGTCGTGGTGCCACCATGGCATTTAATGGGACGACGATAACCTGGATTCGATTCCATTTTATATAAGATATCTTACAGTCAATGCTATTGCAATGGTTCCGGGATTCTAATGACATTGTGTATCACATAGATGGATGATATTCAGGCACAAGTTCAAGGGTTATTCGGGCTTGAGTTGTCAACAAGGAGCCTGGACAGAAACAGACAAAACGGAGGCTCTTCTGCGTAGAGCTAGTAAGCTGGATAGGTTCGGGGTAAGAATAGACCGAGGACAAGTAGGCTTCTGGAATCGTTCAATCAAATCTGAATATCTAAATGTTATATCTTAGTTCTTTCATCTTCTTGTTTCGGCTATCCGGAGGTCTGTTAATAATTGAAGGCAATAAACTACGGCGTATAGGGGCGACCTGCCTGAAATACTATCCTCTCATTCCATTAAAGGGGCTCGGCGAGTTTTGCGCCGAGGCGATAAGAGGCATATGAAAGAGCCCCTTAATGGAGTAGGTACTTCAGATAGGATGACGAACTGGCGTACGCATGTATCTTTACTTTGGCGGGGTGAGTTTTTGACCTAGCATCAAAGTAAAGGCTTAACTCCCAAGAAACCGTGTAGGAATTATCACGCATTTTGTTCCCGGCGGATTACCGTCGTCATCAGACCACAGCACGGGTATGAAGTAGGCCGAGAAGGTTGAGCGCAACGGTAATACAGCAGCAAATAAGCTCAATTTCCAAATGAGTACTTACTGGTTACACGCTTACTTTGAAGCTGCGTCTTGGTACTCATCTTTTGAACATACAGCAACTTGCCGTTGTGTTAGCAAACAGCAATTGAGCTGTTACGAACAAAATGTGAAGAGAGTCGTGGCGGATTTCGGAGTAGCTGCAATGTCCGGAAGGTGGCAAGAATTCAAGTTTTAAAGTTGAGCCATCACCCGCCCTAGAAGGAATCAAGTTAAATGAGCTTGAATACCAAGTCTCTTACGGCCAGGTCAGGTGCTATGAATAAGCCTCGGCAGTGGGCGCGCTTGAAACGCGCGGGAATAGGCCTGCATGTCGTATCACAGATCTAGAGCAGGGATACCGTGCTGTAAGTATGTACATATATACTACCCTGGAACAAATATAGCTTTTTCAGTGGCAGTATTAAATGTCCATCTACGGCACGTATTTCGGTAAACACGCCGCTATAATCCTATAGAGTCCTGGAAGGCTGCGAATAAGGAGTTGGTTAAGAAACTAATGGATTATATCTTGTAAGAGGCGTCTTACAAGCTGCGAGTGCTGACGTCAATTTGGTGCAGCTAGGTTACATGCATAAATCCTTGAAGTGACAACGTGCGAACGGAATCTAGCTATATGTGACTGACAGCTCTGGGCTAAGCACAGTTGCAGTAATAATGATGAGTGAACAATTTAGCACAGCGTCTCGTAGTTCGTTTAGAGGTTCTGTGAAACTTCGTATAGTCACCAAGGGTCTTGGTTTTTTTCTGTTTCATGCAGCATTATAGTCGTCTCCATAGCAGTCTCGATGTAGATTAGGGTACGAAATCTACGGTATTGGTCCTTCCTAGTCGATTAGATCGGATCGATCTAAATATGATTAGGTCTAGTTAGATGGCCTAGTCCGGTAGGCAAATGATCCAAATGGCCAGGGGGTCGGTCCGCAACGCTATACTACCTACTACTCTAAGCAAAGCTAGCAGTGGTGTAACTGCATCCTAAGCTTGACGTCCCCTTGCAATATAGTTGATGAGGGATTCGAAGCCACATGGTCGGTGGCATCTCGGTTCCAATCAGGGACCGCCGTTCATCGCATTACTATATCGCATTCGCTTAACAAAGCAAGGCTGAGTCGAAAGGCCGGTACAATGTAACCCTCTCCTGAAGGCATGCAAGCTTGTTGATGATACCTGGGGGCGGGGGTGGAGTTATTATTAGAGGGATCGTGGACTTGACTCGCCACGGTCACGGTACATGGTATTATTCGTACTTGTATATATGGTCTTACGCTGGCGCCATCGATATCTTAATGGCCTTATAAAGGCCACCGGACACAACCGTCCTTTCCCTTCGTTACGCTTTGTTCAATCAAGCTTCAATCTCGAATACGCAGAGACGGAGCTTGAGCAGCAGCAGTCAAAATGCTTCTACGTGCCCTCCTTCCCCTAGCCGGGCTGTTCGCCCAGATGGCCGCAGCGGCGGACAAAAAGGTCTTCGCTCACTACATCGTCGGTCTTACGAGCGGACAGTCGCGTGACCAATGGCAGCTCGACATCTCACAGGCCAAGGCGTCGGGAATCGATGGTTTCGCCCTTAACGTCGGAGCCCAGGATAGCTACAACAGCGCGCAGCTACCGCTAGCGTACGATGTCGCCTCCGCGAACGGCTTCTCTGTGTTCCTCTCTTTCGACATGGCCGCTTCGTCGTGGAGCGCGGACCAAATCAGCTCGTACATCAATACCTACAAAGGCTATGGCAGCCAGTTTAAGCTCAACGGTCTCCCCGTTGTTTCGACGTTCGAGGGACCCTCGCAATCGGATATCTGGCCCGGTGTCCGCTCTGCGACTGGTGGCATCTTCTTTATACCAGACTGGGCATCTCTGGGTGCCCAGGGTGTGGGTGCGAAGAGCTCTCTGATTGATGGTGCCTGTAAGCTTTCTCAAGCCTTATTCTTTGCGGTGAACGCGTAATTAACAACACAGTCAATTGGGGTGCATGGCCGGAAGCAAACCAATACACCATGTCGACGGGTAATGACGTAGCATATAAGTCTGTTCTGAACGGCAAGCCGTACATGATGGGCGTCAGCCCTTACTTCTATACTGGTATGATAATCAGACCTGGGCCTTATTAAGGATATTTCTAGGCTGACTAGATATGCCACAGATCTACCCCAGTACAACAAGAATTGGTATTCATCCAGCGACTCGCTATGGTTTGATCGTTGGAAGCAGGTACTCGATATTAACCCCGAGTACATCGAGATCATCACCTGTACGTCATGTCCTCTAGAATACTAAGGTTGACGACCCAAAAAAGAGCGGAGTACGGCTAACTGGCGTAGGGAATGACTACGGCGAGTCGAGCTATATCAACGCTCCTGTTAGTCAACAAATCGTCTCTGGCGCACAGAGCTACATCAATGGATTCGATCATACGGCTTTCCGGTTTGTACTGCCGTACTTTATCAGCGCATACAAGGCTGGCAACGCCAATGTCGCTGTTCCGAGCGAGGGAGCCGTTGCTTGGTATAGGACTACGCCGGCTAACGTGTGCGGCGATGGAGGTGAGTTGGCGAGCAGTGTTGACGAGGCTGGCTAATACGACTGACATGGTCTATAGGCACGGTCTGGGGCCAGGGCGGAAGCGCCTCTGCTGCGCAAGGAACCAAAGACGTTGTCAACATCATCGCGCTAACTAATTCGCCCACCAACATCAACATCAAGATTGGTAGCGGCGATGCTGGCCAGTCGGTCAGCGCCACTAGCACTGTCGGCAAGGCTTCGTTCTACCAAGTCCCGATCAATGGAAGGACCGGCGCTGTAACCGTCACAGTGAACGGTAAATCAACGACGGGTCCTGCCATCAGCAACAGCTGCCCCTCTTCAGGTCATGTGAGTAATTGTGACGATGCTGTCGGGATTCAAGCGGATTTCTAACATGGAATAGGTCAACTTCAACTCTGTTTCATTCCAGGTATAGTTTGAAACATAAGTCTTCGTGTGTTGGGCAATGTTCAGGAAGCATAGCAGTTGGCCGGTACGGTTAGCGACGGAGCCGATGGGTAGTACACTGAGTGAGAACAAAAATACAACTATACTTTCTGTATCTTGGCGATTTTGCTCTTCTAGTCGGGCTTTTTGATACTGATTTGAAATTTGTCCGCCCACTCCGTAAACACGTCCTCGGTGCCAGTCCATGGCGCCTTCAGCATTTCTGCTGCAGCAAAAGCGTCCAAAAAGCACTGGTCCATTGTTGCATCGATAGCGGCAGTATCTAGGTCATAAAATGCGGAGGCGACCTCGTCAAAGCGAATAGGCAAGCGTTTTAAGATCGGATACACTTCGTGCAAGCGATGGATGAAGGGCGTTGCCTGCTCGGTAGGCAGTGAAGGCAAAGTTTTTATCCGCCTCTTGTTAATAGCTGAGTAAAGCAAGATGATGAGTCGCAAGCGCTTCAGGCATAAGTCTAAGCGTTCACGGATCCTATCCGGGTCGTTTTGAGGAATCGGTCGGGATGTCATGAGATCGTCGATCATCTGCTGAGCAGAGATATGGGTGTTTTGTAAGCCATTGGCGACGTGTTGCACGTCCTCGTCCTCTTCGCTGTCTTCCTCGTCTTCCATTTCACTCCATTCCTTGAGTTCTTCTAGCGTATCCTGGAGGGTGTCTCTGTGCTCATCGACCGTCTGCGCCAAGAGTCCCGCGATCCCGAGCTTTTTAAGCAGAATAACTTCGTCGCATGCGGCCCACAGGACACCAGTGGTGACGATGCTCCCTCTATCGCCGTTGGCGCCGTTCTTGCGATGGGCGGGCAGCACTTTGCCGTCCAGGGGGATTGTCTCGACCAAGCGCCTAAGCTCGTGCAGAACGTGGCGGCACTTCCAAGCAAGGTGCTGGCGCACGATGGTAGTGTGTGTGTCAGCAGCGCAGAGCTGAACGGCCGATGCGATAGCGGGGATGGGGCCAGCAACGAGCTCACGGAGCACTTTGGTGATTGCAGAAGGGGTGAAGGGCTCGTTGATGATCAGGAGGGAGAGCTTGGTACTATGCGCCCTCACAAGGCTCGCGGAGTCGTGAGCAAGAGCGAGGACGTCGACCGAAGTGGGAGCAGCATCGTTTAGTGGGGGTGTGCACGAGTCTGGGGGGATCTTTCCGAAGGAGATGTCACTCAGAGTCTCTTCGAGCTGAGTGGTGAGGCTTGTCGTGGACTGAACGAGGGCTTTGAGGCTTTCGAGTGAGCCTTCTGCAGCCTTCGGAGGCATGTTTTGCGTGCCTGGCGCAGCCAGACGGAGATTTCAGATCGTGAAATTTTCTTGGGGCAGAAGGACAAATGTTTTAGGGATGCAAATGCATGGTAGATAGAACCCCTCCATTGCCGGCTGGCAAATAAGCTAATCTGCTCTTGCCAGCTGATCAGGCCAACCGCGAACCGCGCACCACGTACCGCGTACCTAACTTGAAGTCTACCATAACCTACCTATTGGGCATGTTGTCAAGGGTGATATGTTGATATAAGAGGAATCTAGTAGCTACTAGCTTAGGCATGAATCGTCCACTGTGTTCCCTAAGTTTCGTAGGACTCTAGGTTCCTCTGGCAATAATACCTAAACAACGGCCTGTTCGTAACACCATACATGCGAAGCGAAGCGACTTGTCATAGCCAAGTAAAGAGCCACAGACCTTGAGAACCAATTAATGCCACAAAACTGTTCGCAGTGAACGCATTATCTTAGCATGATGGCGGTTCAATCGTACCAACCTTCGAAAGTCTCTAGAAGCACGCATTCTGACCCGACTGAGACCATTAATCCTTCGGGCGAAATTCGCCCTGCAAGTGCTCGCTCATTTGCACTCCCAGACCTCCCTCGAAAGGTGCTTGACCCTGATGGAGACCTAACGCTTACGGTCGGTGAGACAAAATGCGTTGATAATCCACCAAGCAATCCTCCCAGCGACGAACATCAAACTGCCGTGATCTACACAGTGTGCTCTAAGGCGTTATCGAGGGTATCTCCTGTCTGGAAAGCGCTCCTTTATGGTGGCTTTTCCGAATCAAAGCCCTCTTCTGCTTCGACGGCCTCGGATTGGGTGGTGAAGCTGCCTGACGACAACCCAAGGGCCATGGAAACCATTCTCAATATTATCCATAGTCGTTTTGAGTCGCTACCGCGAACGACCGATATCATCAGTTTGGAGGATCTCTATCAGCTGACTGTTTTGACTGATAAGTATGACCTCACTGCCATCTTGCGACCTTGGAGATCCATATGGATGAGCGCTGCCGAAGAGAAATGTAAATCATTGCGCTTCGATAATTGCTCTGTAACATCCGACCTTGAACAGCTATCATGGGTGACCTGGGAGATGGGGCATTCAAGTCTATTCCAAAGAGTATCACTTCAACTAGCTCTACACTGCGCTATTGATGATAATGGCGACCTACAAAACAATACTGGGAATGAAATTATCCCACTATTCAGCTCTACACTCGAGCCCCCAGGACACCACGGTAAGTATATTTAAAACTTTTTTTTGGCTGACCCGGTGTTGACCTTGATAGATCAGTTGAAAGCCATACGATTGAAAAACGTCGAAAAGGCGCTAGCAGTTTACGGTGATTCCATAACGAACTTACTCAAAAGGAAGGACGACAGCAAGAGAGTAATGACGTGTTCACAGATTGCGTTGAGACACGTATGTGAACCTGCGATGTTAGGAGAGATGATTTCGTCACTCTCCTGTTCCGGGTACTGGCCCTTGCCTGCGGCCGGTGACATTCGAAAAAGCGTTAGACGATTAGTACAAGATTTGAGCTGTATCCTCATCACAAGCCCGTTACATCCGGGGTGTCTGGGAGTGCATGATAGACCCAGAAAGCTTAATGGTTGCTTGGAACTCCCTCTATTCCATCCTTGGCCGCCATCAATAACAGCACGAATGGCCAAACAAGCAGTGAAATTAGGAATTCAATAAGATAGCGATCTCTGATGCGGGAGGCAACTTGTACATTCGGGTATTGCTGTTCAAATAAATGTCACAGTGACAAATGGAATTAAATTTTGTTTAGTACGCACTATTGAAGGGACTTTGTTGTCTATAATTTATACAGTCCATGGCGTAACTTGTATGATTTAAATGTTATTCTTATATATCTAGCAGTCCTACACCCCTTTTCACATTTCAAATAATCTCTTAGCATTTAACAAAGGCTTACTTAACATAAAGCAGCGAATACACATGCATTATATCACTTGATATAAAATACTAGTACATTTTAATCTTATTAAACAATTAAATTAACCCTATTAAAAAACAAGTTGGCCCCCGAAGTAATAGTTGGTTTATTGTTCAACCACTAGTTAACCACCCACTAAATATTAGGTGAGTCTGTATCTATTGCTGTATTGTACTTGCTATTATTCTAGTTCAGCAATTAGATTAATATTATATTATAGAAGCTATTCATTTTATAATGCTAACATGGCTGTGTTAGAAACTTCGTAATATGTGTTGACTTGATAATACATCTCTGGGCAATAACCTTCACAAGCTTTTCTAGTCAACCCATTCCATCGTATGAGCATTTTAAACAAGAAAGATACAACTATACGCAATCTATGCACTCAAGTAAGACTCCGAGTGAGTTAAGTAAATAAAAACCGCATGATGAAGGTTTATGCTGAAGTTGCCTTTTAACAAGATACTTGAATGTGTCTTATCCTCCATATGTTAAAGCATTGAAACTTTTTTATGAACCTCTAAATGAGCTTATGCCTTGAATAATTTTTAAACAAGGTCTCTTGTGTTGTTAAACTACACACTACCCCTGCTATTGCCCCACGTATTGGAATCAAGTCCCTCGAACATGTGTATAGTCATACTTCTTCTGCGAGAGTCTCAAGCTCAATTGTATTCACCCAACCTGCCCTACTACACTAAGACGTGAGTAGGAGAGCGGGAACGAGACACGCGCTTCGATGGGTGATGAAAAGCGATGTTAACAACACCTATTATCTGTAGGCCCCCTAACTAGCAGAATAAAGGGGCGAATCCCTGGTGGCCCCGTTGACGTCCTGAGAGATTGTTACAATATGGATATACTTTCAAGTTCCTTATTACAAGCTCCTATTATCATTAGCTAAAAGTTGCTCTCTGAAGCATAACCGAGTATAGGATGGTTATATAAAGGTCTGACTCCCTTCTAGGTGATGAGAGAGACTCGAGGATTAATAATGCTAAGTCCTTGACCCTACCTTCGACCCAGCAGCGACCTACCAATGGCCCGATCTCATTCCAGATACAGCCAATGTGTTAACAGGCCGGACAAAACCTTGGCTGTCGTCCACCTCTAGTGTTTCATTATTTGAATTATTTAAAACAATGATAGCGTCGCAGATATACGTGCCATATGTACTGTTACAACAAGGAGGTTGTAACGGCTTCGTTTTTCCTCCACCACAGATAGAAAGCGATGCAGATAGAAAGTGGTACAGATGGCAATGTAGCATGTTAACCTTGGGGGTTTGGATTAGAGGGGTTTTATGCTCTTCGCGTATGAAGCGTAATCCCGCCCCCAATAGGATTCAACCACCAGGAAGTACTACATAGCACACTGATGGCTACTGAGGATTGGTACTACGTACTCGTTTCCGTTTTGGCGTTAATGACACCAAGGAAATCTACCGTGGGGGCCGGCTCTATTTTATATAACGAGATAAGCTTGCACAGGATATGCAGAGGAACAAGGCTCGGTGCATCTTATCATCATACTATTACTTACTTCGACGTATGCGAACAATATGGGGATTCAATCCAAGATAGATGGCGTCGCGCCAGCCCTGATGGTAGGCGCATGGCTCGGAGGAGTTATCGTGGCCTTAATTCACCATTTCTACTATCGGAATCTTGATGGCTCTCCCGCAGATACTCATCAATCCATACTAGGATTCCGCATTTCTAGCCAACAACTCAGTAACGTCCTAGGCACGTCTTTTACCTTTGTCACCCGAGCCCTTCTTGTATTCGCTATCTCGATCGCATTTATGCAAGTTTTTTGGAAAGCTGCTAGACATTCGGTAAAATTGAACACCCTGGCAGATCTAGACACAATGTTCTCTAGTCTTTCTAGTTCTTTCGCTTTCGGCAAGATGTCGGCATGGCGGAAGCATCCCTTGCTACTATTAGTAGCTATGTCATCCTGGTACTATTCACTATATCCTGTTAATATGTATACTGATCATATGATAGGCTATTGCCACTCGCATTTGTTATACCGCCAGGTACACTGTCCGTCATTCTAGTCTCAGACGCCCGTTCGGTAATACAACACGTACCCAACGTGGAATTTACAAGTTTCAATTATATAGCAGGAATGGAGATGTCGCAACAATTTATAGAGCACGAGATTTATTATAATAGATACTAATATAGTGGCCCCAGTATTGAGGTTAAGAAGGTTGCTATCGCGGCAGCAACTCGAGGCGCGATATTACCCATTCAAGCCCCTGCCGAAAACTCGAGCTGGTCTATAGATTTTTACGGACCGTCACTGAGTTGTGGAATTATGGAAGACAGCGTGCGGGGTCTTGTCGAACAGAACATTGCGGAGTCCCTGGTTCCACGACCTACGTACTTGTGCTGGCACCTTAATGGCTCTCAGAATATCTCTCATAGGCCACTTCCTTTTTTCGACAACGTATTCCGTGTAGGGAAAGGTTCCTTCACTCCTCTTTGTATTGCCTTGTTGCAATCAGAGGTCGCAACCTCTTTCGAAAACTCATCATTTCTCTAGTGCGACCTACACAACGCTTCTTATCATGTTGACCTCAGCTATACGTCTGGTGCACAAAATATTAAATTCGACGTTGAGCGCCTGGAAGCCGTTGGGAACGTTTTCGAGGTGATTGGCCGCTCACTGGACGACGAAGGCGGGACTTGCGATCTTGTGGAATATCCACCAATTCAAATTCGAAAAGAAAGTCCTCGTGTAGTTGATACTAACCTGCTGCAGAAATTGTCATACACGGGACTCTTGGACGCGTTTTCCTGGGTGGTAAGTGGCTCATTGGGTTCACCGTCCAAGGTTGAGACGAAAATATTCGCGACAAACTTGATTGATACGCTAGAACTCAAATATCTCGTAAGGGATACCCATCTTCAAACCATTCCGACCCATTTTATGTTGAACAACGTGTCCCGAGGTGGCGGATCATCGAACTTAGAAGAGACACTGTTTCAACCGTCTCTGTTACGTCTAATAGAAGAAATGTTTGGTAACATTACTATCAGCCTTATGAGTTTAGATCTCTTTCAGTAAGTGTTTTACAATTTCATACCTTCATCGCCTAGTTATCAAAACGGAAATAAATCGTACCCTAACACTAATTGCGATTAAAAAGACCGAACCTCACCTCTCCGTTCAGCCCTCCCCCTATCAATGTTACCATCAATAACCTTAAACCGGTCTACTCTTACTCGCCAGCTAACCTGTGGATCGCATATGGCGCTGCTATTCTGGCCTCATCATTGGCGCTCATTGCGGGCACTATGGCTCTCATCTCTAACGGCGCTAGCTATGATAGCAACTTTTCAAGTCTGCTACGTGCCGCCTCCGGTGCTGTGCTAAGCTTCCCTATACAACGGCAAGACGCTCATGGGGCAGCTCCGCTGCCTAAGTACTTGAGAGCTTCAAAGGTTAAATGGTCTAGTCCGAGTGACTCTAACATCAAAACGCAATCACAATCTAGTGCAGAGGACGACGATAGCCAGAGGGGGAATCTCGTCAATTAAGGCAATTCGGATCACAACACGCCATTGACTGTTTACGAAAACGTGGAACAAGTAGATGAAGATGTGGAGCATAGACTCCCTATGTCAAGGGATCACGAGGCTTGGGATAGTTACGCTTTCAGAGACATACCTGAATGCTCGAGGACACTGTGAATATGGCTTCGTTTTAGTGGAAACGATGACTTGCTGACTGGAAGATACGGAGAACAAGAAAATATTCAAGATAACATGATCAGCTCGGGCATACGAAAATAGAACGCGTGGCCATGTAGGGGAGAAATGTGTGTTCCTATTTGCGCCTTGCCTGAGCACTGCCTTCCAGCTATCTTCACTCAAGTTCCATGATCGCCGCTTCATCCGCCCATTCAGGCTTCCATGCGTACCGACACACCCATAGCTGCGGTCACCATCTCCATCGGGCTATGTGAACTCTTCATTTACGCCTGTGGGCCATATTACTGAATAGCAATCAATGGTCAGGTCAATCAAGACAAAGCTCACTAGATAAAATTGTTATTGGCATTGTAGTTCTGGTTGGTGCTATCAATTCTATATGAAGTGTCCGGCAAAAATCAGCTCTTCAGGTCCAGTTTACGTGAAAGCTCGCTGAAAATTTAAGCCGGTTACGACATGATGCTGTCATCAAGATAACGGAATCATCGGGAACTTCTCGGCAAGATTCCCGATCTCGCACGGAGGTCGGGGACCCAGGATAATACCGAGTATGTGGGACGAACCCATGCCGAACGAACATGACCCCGCCCGATATGTACGACATAAATAACGGTTTCTTTTTAGTGCCAACCAAGGTTGAAGGCGCTTACTGAGCGTCATCTCGATATTCTTACTGGTTAGTGAGCGAAGCGGGGTAGTGGGGGAATGATATGTCGATGACTTGCTTGAACGATAAGAGCCACAGGAGCTCGCTTGTCTTCTCGGAATATGTAAGTGAGATGAGTCTCGGTGAAGAAGGAAAATTGGGCAGCAATAATACTATATGCTCTTTCTTTTGATTCATGCCGCCCATGCCAAGATTCACTGCAACGTGGCTCAACTTTTGCGATAGGAGGGAATGCTGCATGGACTATATGCGAACTACAAATCCAAATCGACAGAGTTATATAGCGCTTAGAATATAATAAAAGCAAAAATGTGCTATTGATTGAAATCTTAACTGGGTTTCATGGCTTCTGCATATAGTAACAATTGACTTTCTTCCAAACAGATGGTATCGTCGGTGGTGGAGACGATTAATCATCACATCAGACCGGTTGCGTAGTTCCATTCGCTATCGCCAATCGGAAGCAACATGATATAACCCTAGCTCTTTGATATGATGACGGCCTCGCCGGAGAGACTTTCCTCATGCACGTCCGTTGTAGAGCGCCCAAGCACGTCCCGATGCACGATACTATTAGACCATTGCATCCTATACTTCGGCCTTTACATCAGACCCAGCTTGGAGTTTCATCGGCATTAGTGATAGGCCAGGGATGAGAGCTTGACATGGAATAGGCTATCTGGGGCGTGTTTCGATGCATATTGCACAAATAACCAGTTTCCTACTTGTTCGTTTAACTAGGCGCATACAATTAGGACGTGAGTTTATCATGTATGACTCGTATATCTAGTAATATTGACATAGAGCTCTATATCGACGACTGGTATATACTCACGACCCCGCGCACCAGGAGCCCAACATTTAGACTTTCCACTATCATACCCCTCAATAGACAGACTTTGGAACCTTCTCAGCTCATCAAGTGTTCTTATTCGAGATACTAAAACGATAATTCGCTCGAGAAGATGCAGGGAGACATTCCTCAACGAGAACCAGTTCACAGCCCTGAGGTTCGTGAAATTGTGACTCAGAAACTCCTCCCACTAATATGGATGTGCAGCCGGGGAATCAATGGATAGTTGAACAAGGTATAGCAGGCGGAGAGCTGTACCTACTTGACCAAACCAAGAGTCGTGATGACAAAGGAGGTGCTCCGAGCCACCCCAAGAAAGCTGATAAGCCACGTGAACGCAAGTTCGACGACAAGCTCGCCAAAGATGAGCTTCCAGGTTGGGAAGGGTAAGATAACGTGATAGTATTGTCGACAATGGCGCCTAATAGCTTCAATAGGTATGTCGAATGGGAGGACTACCCTGAAAAGAGGAAGGCGGCCCATGAGATCTTGATATCGCAGGAGTTTCCTCCACCTCCCGAATTCCAACTGGAACAGATTCCTGGCAGAAACCCGGTACTTGAAGGCAAGTCTATCGATATCAATATGTCTTCTTCAGGGACTAACTGATGCGAAACTAGGTATTCGTTGGAAGGATTGGCATCGCGCAAGTGAGTTATAATGTGATTTCATGCCTCATTTTTCTAGGACCCATGCCGACACTAAAGTTCTGTCTTGCCCGGTTCCTCTGTTGGCGAGTTATACCCATCAAAAGAAACTAATTCTTATTGTCGAAGTTGGCGGCCGTCTCACGAGTGTCCCCGATGAATCGTGGGAGACCGTGCTGGAGGAGAAAGACTCGAGGATGCTACATCTCCTGCAGTTTCCGTATAATGGGGAGCCGCCAAAGGGGCTTGTCACAGAGTGCGATGTTACTCCAAACTCGCTCCACTTCATACGAAACCACGGCGGGCAAGTCAGCACCTGAATCGACACGTATAAACCGCTAACCGTGAGCAGTATCCCGACGATAGAACCAGAAGCCTGGTTCCTGAGGCTTGAGGGTCTTGTGAAGGAGCCGAAGAAGCTCACATTGGCCGATTTACAAGATGAAAGCCGATTTCCGCGCATGGAACGCCTCGTAACAATTCAATGTAGCGGTACTCGTCGAATCGAACAGATCGCGCTCTACGCCGGCGAGGGTGATGAGATGATCAATGCGCCCTGGGCGGAGGGCGCAATCGGCACAGCACGATACGTCGGTATCTCCCTGAAGAAAGTGATCAAAGACTGCGGTGGCCTCGTCGACGGCGGCCAACATCTTGAGCTCGTTGGAGCTGACACGTTAGTTTGCCGCGAATCCTATGAATAGTACGTAATTCAAGTAACATCTTCGCAGGTATTTCAAGATGAATGAGGTCATGAATTACGCCATCAGTGTGCCTTGGTCCAAGGTGCAAGCAAACGAAGTCATGCTAGTATGGGAGATGAATGGCAAGCCGCTTCCTAAGATCCACGGCGCCCCGCTCCGTGCCGTCGTTATGGGCTACATCGGCGCACGAAGCGTGAAATGGCTGTATCGAATCACGGCGATCAAGGAGCCCACGCGCGCGCCGGTGCAGAGCCGGGAGTACCTGTACTTCACCCAGCAAGTTGGCAAGCACAACCAGCGATGGACGGATGGAATCCAGATACAGGAAATGCCCGTTAGCAGTGCCATCGTAAGCCACCTCCGCGTATTTCCTATACGTCCCGCATCTTGGTCTCTCTTGAGAAATATGGTTGACTTATTTCCCTTAGATGTCACCTTGGAATAAACAAGTGGTGATTCACGAAGGTAAAATAGCAATGAAAGGCTGGGCGTACTCGGGAGGCGGCCGATGGCCCGAGAGAGTCGAAGTAAGCGCCAACGGAGGTTTCTCGTGGTACATGGTCGCTGTTGAGAACCTAAGTCCCAAGCACAAATTCGCATGGCGAACTTGGCACACGGAGGTTCCGTGTGATGTGGAAGGATGGATTGAACTCGTGGTCCGATGTTGGGATAATAGTTTGAGGTACGTGCGAAGAATACCTTACCTAGCATTTCGCTCCCTTATATCACTAATTCTGCCACATTTCAATACTAACCTTTCTGTAGTAAGTCAATATTGCCAACACCCTGCAAAATTCAAGTTCTTGGAAAGGCCCCGATATCGCAGAACAAGTTCCAGTGATGATAATATGCTTACATATCGCAGATACCCAGCCGACCGAGGTACGAAACGCGTGGAATTGGGGTTTGCACGTCACGAGTAGTGCGCACAGAGTGAAGATATATAGCGTCAACAAGAGCAAGGAAAGGACCAAGGCACGATTGGAAGAGTTTGAGAAGCGGGGGATTGATTTTGTGCCCATTACCCGGCCCACTGAGTTCCCTTTCCAGACCTGGGATGAGTATGAAGACTTCTTTCAGAGGAACGGGCCGCGGGATGTCGAAGTATAAAGCGATCAATGAGCCTCTACTGGGGCTTCGGCTCGAAAACACACGAGATTCCAAAAGTTGTGTTTGGATGAATATCAGGCTTTCGTCACTTTCGTTAAGTAGCCTATTAGTTGATGTAAGCTATTGAATACGCGAAGAACTTGCAAACAACCTATAGTGAGGGCACTGCTTAAAAGCATTATGGTTCAGGGGTGACAACAATTCTCGTAACTGAACAATTGAGTGGAACACCCAGTCATCCTCAAATGTCCTTTGGCTCATAAAGCCACATTCCATTCAGACAGGCTCGGTGTCGCTCACCTTCTCCATCTCTCGTCTCGCAAGCTCTATGACATCAACCCAGTTAGGCGGCCTACACTCTTTTTCTTTACACAGGTCCTCCGCATCAGCTGCAAACTGTAAGAGAGGAGACTCGCTTGCCCATTCACCCATCGCCATCAATCCAACGGGAACTTTGCCGGGCGTCTCCGCTTCAGCAACCGCACCCTGGTTGGGCTGGCCCTCAGGCACAACGAAACCCACCGGCACGCTGACACTAGGGACTCCGCAGAAATTTGCCATCCAGACGTATCCCATGACTTCCTGTGTGCGGTCGGCGTCACTGATGCCATGCTTCAGCTCTGCGGGCGATCGGATCGGCCAGCCCGCGCATGGCGTCGTCGGCGTTATGATAACCATGCCCGGGTGTGTTTGCCAGAGCCAGGAGAGATGTTGCATTAGCACGTGGCGCAATTTCTGGGCGAGAAGTAGGTCCGTGGCGCGAGTGGCGAGCCCTAGTGCACGCATGATACGGATTGTAGGCGAGATGCCGCTGTCTACAGGTACAGCTGTCGCTGCGTGCGTAAGCATTGTAATACCGTGGGCTTTCTGTCCCTCTTTGACAAATGGAATTTCAATAGGGATGACCTTGTAGTTCTTCTCGGCTACAAGTCGCTCAATCATCTTACGACAGAGACTCTGGATAGCTGGAGGTGAGCGATTGAACCAAGCTTCTGGGATCCCAATTACTCTAGGCCGGTCATTTTTACTATTCGAGGCTGAGAAGCTTGTCTTTGGGAAACTTGTGCTCGGATGTGGCTGACTAACGACCTCAAATATGGCAGCGAGAGAGTCAATGTCGGCAGCTATGGGCCCTTGTACGGAGCAAGAGCTAGCGTAGTTCACAGCTGGTAGGTATGTCAAGCGGTTGTGTGTGGGCTTCAAGCCATAGATGGAGCAGAAGGACGAGGGTATCCGTATACTACCGCCGGCGTCACTTCCCATCGCTATAGGGACGAGGCCAGCCGACACTGCGTACGCGGAGCCTGAGGAGCTACCACCCGTATAGTATTGTGGGTTATAAGGATTCAGGGGGGTGCCAAACGTTGGGTTTGATCCGGATGTGTCTGTCATTGTGAGCGAACTGAAATTGAATTTACACAGCAGCTAATGCATTCTTACCCATGCCAAATTCCACCATATTAGTTTTCCCCATAATGATCGCGCCAGCCTCTTTCAGCTTTTCGACAGACCAGCTATCGACGATGTTCTTGACATGCTCTTCATCGGTCGGGACGATAGATGAACCGATGGTTGTCGCATAACCCTCGACATCATACTCATCCTTGATCGCAACAGGGATTCCATCAAGGGGTCCAAGTGGACGGCCCTCTTTGTACCGTAACGTCGATGCTTCGGCAGCTTTGGTGATTAGATCAATCCGTACACTAATCCATGCTGTCGAGTGCTTCCCAGGTGGTGAAGTATCTCTTCGAATCAATGGAATTATAGCATTTGCAACGGCCAGAGGGGTAAGTTCACCGGTATTATAGAGAGAACGATAATGCGCGACAGAGTATCGCACGCGAGCGGATTCAATCAGAGCAGAAGACTGAGACGTTGAGGCCGAGACCTCTGTGGATACTGCCGGCTCGGGTTGAGCATCATCTTGCGGGATGACGGTCGGGTCAAATCGTGGCTCGACATTCTCTAGAAACTCACTAATGCGAGTTAGAGAGCCGAACCCGGCGTTACGCCAGGCAATTTCTCGAAGAAAGCCGAGGCGCTCTAGGCTAAAGAGGTGCTAAGTCAGTATTCGGCTAGTAGTGCGAAGAGATTCACGATGGTCCTTTACAGAAAGGCAAAGACTACTAAAATGCCACCTGAAAGAGTGGGATTTCGCTTCTGAATATCCTGGGTAGTCACTGATGGTCTGGTCGTGGTTAGTTGTAATTTAGGAACAGTTTAGTGATGTGATTTCAGCACTCACCCGCGAACGGGCGCAGGGTATAGCAGAAAACGTTTTCGGTGAGCGGACGAGTCTGCCATTGCGAGCAAACATGAATCGCCTTTAGACTGGAAATCAATAATGTTATCTGATGAGTGTAGGAAGCGTGAAACGGCTCGTCTGGGTGGATGTGTGTGAAGGTATAATAAAGTTTGCTGATGTGTGAAATCTGGACAGTACTGTATCTTGCTCCCGTGCCAAGACTTTAACCCCCATGCTGTAGCACTTGACGCGCGCAATCGTCGGTTACCGAAGCTGACACTCGAACACTGAATACAACGTCGCGGATGTGTTAATTTGAGATTTGGTGATATGATGCGATATGTGCTTAGCTTAAGAATCGTTACGAGTATGTGAAGCTAGGTTTTCCTATATTGAAAACCAAAGACAATGAAGATCAAGCGACTTCTGTGTTAATGCGAAGGCTCTCATGTCCAGGAGGGTTGGGGTAGAAACTCGGATCGAACATAAATACGGTTATCAGCAGCTCGCATGAAGAAGCCTCCGAGTCTGCCGCTCGTTTCCACCCCATCTACTACTTGCACAAGTGGGTGAGGCTCGCTCGCGGAATCCCGTATTCTCATTTCGTCCGGAGGAAGGCCTGGGCATGAAGGCTTTGTAGATAGATCCCCGTCGTCGGTTAGGATTGCGCCATGCTCAATTTCGACGATGCGTTTCGCTGACGCGAACATAGTGGCCATCTCCCAAAAGTTCTCTCTACCGGCTCCTAATCGCTTCATCAACGACAATGCGCGCAACCTCGTCACAAGACAGCGGCATTTCGCGACAACAAAAAATAGTAAGGGTATAAAACCCATCTCAAAAGTGAACTTGGCAGACTTGCCGCGATAGTCAAGACGCTCTACTATATCAGCTGAATAGACGATTGAACGAAAAAGGTCGATGTGCTTGTCAAATGCAGTTTGGTGGAATTCGAAGGCCGTTTCTACCCACACACGGCATATTCCAAATCGAATTGACATATCGCATCTGTAGACAGCATTCAACTCTGACTGGGAAGATTTGGAGACCAGTTTCACAAAATTTGAATGCCAATCATCGAGCAGGGTGCGAGTGAGATCTTGTTCAGCGATCAAATCCGGAGACACCATCTCGTGTATCATAGAACCGAGACGGTAGATGTCACCACGTCGAATCAGTCGGACAGTACGACCAAGAATACCATCCAAGTAGAATTGGGCATCACTAAAGGATGAGAATGAAGGGATGGCATCGTCAAGACAAAGTAGATTAGGTTGGGAACGGTCGACAACGCGGAAAAAGAAGGGCAGTACGCTCAAGCGCCGAAAGATGGGAGACAAGTGTTCCTTTACCCACGGAAATGATGCCTCTACTCTCTTTAGAATAGAGATGCCGTGCTGGCAGTGCTCGGTGGCGGCCGCTCGATTGCCCCGAAGGGATTCGATGCAAACGAAGAGAATGCATACCAATAGGACCAGAGACTCATTTTTCATAGTCTTAAGGTGTCTTATTGCCGCATTGTAATGAGAGAGGACAATTTTATCGTCAGACAGTACAGAATCCACGCTCTGGTGATCGCAAATCTGCTCATAAAGCGAACCGACGGCGACAATGGAATGCCGGACGGCCGGCTCCATCTGGCTGAACTGAAGAACGAGATGGGTCCAAAAATAAGGATCTAACGGACCGGACAAGACCGGGGCGGCAACCTCGCAGAAAAACTCTAGACATCGACGTTCCGAAGGACTATCTGCATTGGGGAACAAGTGACGAGGCCGGTGCCATGATAGAGCTGAAGATTTAGGATCAGGTGTATAGCCATCACATTTACGTCCTGTACTTGTACACTACATAGGAACAGATAAACACAATTGAGTCAGCAAGCGATTGTGATATTTTGAGTAATCATGAGCGTTTGTTCCGACTGGCGAAGCAGCCCATCTACGAAGATCGAGCACCAGAAATTGAGATCTTGGTGTATTGGTTTAATTTGGGTGTGAGTACTCACGCGTTTGCAGTGTGGTTTGCCCTCGTCACATTTCACCTTTCGAATTCTAAATGCCGGCGAACCGTTTCATTAGCCGAGACGAAGGGGCGCACGGGAGCGCCCGTTGTAGGGAGATGGGGAACCCAACTTGCAGGTCACACAACCAGTCCTGACTTTGACGTTGCCCTTGCGAGCCATGACGACAGATGGTTTCTTCGAGTGAGTACGTGGTGATGATCGCTATGCACAATGCAAACCAGCCAATGAGGATTAAGAATAATCGATGGAACCGATCGATCGTGCGAATACCTAGCTGGATGGAGTCGTAGCAAATGGCTGATTCCTCTCTTGGCTCCTTGGTCTTCTAAATGGGCGACAGAACGTCCGGTGTTGCTCAGTTTGAGATTCTCGAAAAAAAACGATTCTTAAGTTCCATGGTTCTCTGAAGGATTTTCTACAGAATGTTAACTAGGCACCAAGTTACTCTATTGTTAGTCTACTAATAAAGCGATGGATGATGCGGGCAGTACAAGCTGACCGAAGGCGATGCGGCAAGCTTCAAGCAGCGGGACGAAGTCCGCTCGGACCAATCAGCGGGTAGCGCTTCTCCTTTTCTTCAACCTAAAATTACCCCAAAACAACATTAAAACATATTCATCGTAGCAACAGGCTTGGCAGAGAGCAAATGCGCACCGGTTTCTAACATGAAGTCTACCATACCTATTATGTTTTTGTAATGACGGTTGGCTCTGCAAAGACTGTTGTCCCTTTTAATTTGCCAGGGTTATGAGAGATTGGCCAATCTTCGTACCGAAACGCTTGCCTACAGTATGTCGGGAAGCTGTAACTTGAGCAGTCAATACTACAAGAGAGCGAGAATTCAGCATGGCACATACGTCACCAAAAACGCGCGATGTAGTTAAGAAAGAATATCAACTTTTATTTAGCACCGTCGCGCATTTTGAACTAAAACATACATTCCTAGGACGCGGCTCAATATTCCTTTTTTTTCTTGGCTTACGTTAATAACCATTCTCGCCCCCTCACGTCCGCCAATCTATTTCTCATTGTAGCGACCCTCGCCCGCTGCTTCCATCACAATCTCAGCTGGCATGTAATCCGTCGTCATAAACGCGGAACCTACATCGACGAGGGTCGTATTAGTTGATGGGGGTCAACTTGGATTGGCTGCTGAGTAGTAAGGTGAGGGCACTTACCATCCGTCCACTTCACGGTCCAGCTGTTCTTGGTCGTAGGGAAGATAACCCAGCTGCCATCGCCATCGTTGGTCAACTTGCCATCCGCGACTCGGAACGTATCCCACTCCATGACTTGACCGTCCGCCGGCTTTGACCCCGAAGGATTCACCATGTCTGTGAGGGTCATGAGGCCATCAGAGCCAACGAGGCCGAGGGCATGGTCGACGATGCCAACGGGATATGTGTGGAGCTGACTGCAGCCCTTCTTCTCACTGCTAGTCTGGTAGACTCTGATGGGAGAGATGGCGTCGTCTCGATATATGCCTAGTGTAGACGCATTCGACGCTAGATAGTGGCCATCGAGTTCTTTCATGGAACTGAGTTCAAATGTTAGGAATCTCAGGTCCGATGGGAATGATTCAAGGGGAGCATAAGGTGCGCTTACGAGGAAATCTTCAATTTGAAGAGGTCCAGACCTGCGGCAGGGGCAGCCTGGGCGGTGCTGGCAATGGAGCCAAGTGAGAGGATGACGGTAACCCACTTCATCTTGATGCAATATATAGGAATGGTGTGTTGGAAGAGGATGTGATTTCTTTTGTACTATATATGACAAGTTCAGGTGATATTATAATGATGCTTGGAATGGTAATCAAAATTAGGGGTTCAAAACGAGTTGGGAACAAAGGTGACTATTTATGGTTGGCTGGAGACGACTTTGGATATATGTGGAATCAGGCGATTTCCTTCCCAATATTCAAGTCAACAGACATTTGATCGAAGTCGTTGATCAGTTCATCACACTACAGACAGACCAGATGGGGCAACGGCGAAATCGTGTTATTTCCTTCTTGGCTGTACTCGAGAATGGTAGGTAGGGTTGCAGATTAAACCTGGGAAAGTTCGTGTCCTGTCAAGGAAAGCAATGACGGCATGTATCACCGCATTGGCAAGGGGATCTAGAAACGGAAGAAATGAGAAGATGCACTTCTACTAGGAGGAACACCGAGGCTCGTGGGGGACATTAGTAAGATCTAGATGGATATTCTGCAAGTGCAACTCGACCTGTCGTTTATTTAATATCGGTGTTATTTGTAAGTAGCACATATCACCGCCTTGTCATCCCTTCAACGTAATAATTATACTGATAATAGGCAAGATCGGTGAGAAGCTCGGAATCAATACCAAGACTATCGTTGCTTATGGTCGCTCAAGCAAGGGGACTTGACGCGTCTCCTTAGACATAAGCTGCAAGTGGTTCAAACCTCCTAAACTAGGGTAGCAACGAAAAGAAGCCACTTGGCCTGAATAAAATCCCGCCCGAATCAACCTCTTACACATATAAAGGGACGTTGAAATGAGAAGGGTAGGTGAGATCGAATTCTCTATCTGCAAGCAATCAATCAAAACATGAAAGGGTGGGCAATATATAGAGTTGCTAATTTTAGCGGTCTTAGGCCAGTACCAGACTCTGGGCTCATCTAATGCAGAGCCTAGACATCGCTAGAACGCGTTGATGGCGGATGATTTTAGCGGGATCTGCCCCTAAAATTCCCCTACAGGGAACGCGTTGCACGGTGGACAGGCCCTGGAGGCAGATGTGCCGTGGGCTTACGCAGGCTAAAGTCAATAACAGCCTGCCAAGAGCAACTTCAGTTGTTCAACTCACATCCAGATTACATCACCCAAGCAATTGAGAGGGAGCAAAGACAAATATAGCCATGACCAAACCGACCTTGTTAGCAGCGATCGTGTACTTATCCGACGGTAACCGTGATCCCATTGAACATCACGAACGTACGTGCCATACTGCCAAGTGCATTAGTAGAGTGACCGGCTAGTACACCCGGGTGAGGCACCGCACTCCCAGACAACATATGACGAACGATATCGTGCAGTTTCAACGGTAGGCGGCTTCCGACCCTTGTTTGTGTCACCTATTCGTGTTTATTATCTAGCTACCTACACATCTGCGTTACCCATGAGGACAGCGCAGTCTCGTGTACTTGAAGGGCTTTCTTAGCAACGACTAACCTAGATTAACAACAAGCATAATTCTTACAGGTTAGCTGGTGAGCACTTCCGAAAGAGTTTCTGAATACCACAAGCATTCTCATGCCGAAAATCATAGCTTCCTATTCTTGTTTCTTCTACCCTCCCTAGGCAAGTTGTGGGTGGACGGCTTCTCGGAAAACTTACATAATATCTAGTAGGGGACTACATATATGGCAGGTAGGTAGCTTTAGTGTTTGGTTTTATGCATCTATTCTAGGCCGAAACTATCAGCTAGAAAAAGCCTTATCTTAACAACGTATTTCTCTACTTAAGTGAACTGTTTACGAATGATTGTTTGGGAGGTCATAAAGACAAACTTGTCCGCTCACTGATATAGATACGTATAGTACCACAAAAGACCCTGTGTAAGTTGATGTCATCAGCTCAACACTCATCGTGCACAGGTCTGACGAGCCGATCCTATATCATAAATCTTCTATTGCGAAAGTACGTGCCTTGCCTTAACCGGGTTGACCCATGGCCGCCGACTCTAGGAAGATAAATGGCCACCACCCTCGGAAAGCCATGAACATCACAAATCCCGTTTTTCTAAAACTCTTTCGAAAATTTGACTTTGGTTATGCGTTTCCGACGGGTCCTTTCCAAACTTAATGCAGAAACTGTTAGTAGCATCATTGCATGAAATCAGTAGGTATTACACGGCAACGGCATTAAGGATGATCTGCGACGAGCTTCAGGGACCGTCAGGACACCCAAGCCGTCCTCGGCCCTGCGACTAAGCATCCATAAACCTTAGCGAAGGGCTAGAACTTCAGAGGCATATCATGCTGCTCATGTTGAGCGTCAGTATCTATATACCTTAGACTGCCAGGACTCTCAGTATCTAAGAAGGGTCGCATTCTGACTTATTCCTCAATTATGAGCACTGTTACTTTTTGATCGTCCTCAGTAGTCTGCCCAGCGAAATGACTGTATCACTGCTCGTCAATATCCAGAGAAGGCCGCAATCCCAGCAGCTACCTTGAGTCGATGAAGAGGCCAGTTTCAGGCCACGAATTGTTCTATATTGCCTGCTTGAATCATTAACTATACATACTAGCTGGCAAAATGGATATCTCGGATCGAATCATCTACACCGGATGTTGGGTGGTGCTCATGCTCTACGTCTTCACTACGCTCATCGTTTTCACTAAAAGAAGCTGTATTGCCTGTGCCATCTCTTTTATCTCCGCGTGTATCCTCCTTCTCGACCTGGCATTCTTTAACACATGGTTCTTTCTGCCCGCATTCAGATATCACATAAGAGAAATCGATGTACACGGCGAGGGTATCATTGGAGCTTTTCGCGTTGTACTCTGCAGTGAAGCCGCGTGGGATGTCTATCTGATCATTCTCGGATCATGTGAGTACACATTGATACTATCTTTTTGTTGACCTTGTCGATAATCCTAGTTCCATACATTATTCTGTGCATCACCTACCTATTTCAATTATCAATATGCCGATACGCCTGTTTCAAGATCATCGAAGCAATTACTGACTCTGACTGTGTAGTTGGAAGCTGGTTGGCAGTATTCAACGCCGCCGGTATGCTCAAGACCGAAAGCTGCGCAGCTAAGAATCCACATGGGCACGGTAGAGCTGCGAGGTATCTGATTAAATCAGTCTGTCGAATGAGCGATTATCTTGGCTTCGGAGACGACGGCGCAACCGTATTACCTATTACTGTTACAAGAAAAGAAGAGTCCGAGAAAAAGAGTCTCTTTGGTGTATTCAAGGGTACGTTTGGTGATCGATTGAAGTCTTCTCGCCATTTCCAGACTACTGGCGAGACGAACTCGACTAAGCGAGCCGTTGTTATCTGGCCAGGACCGGGTCGGTCACCAGGAGTAATCGAGGAGGTAGAGTTTGGCGGATCCATCGAGTACCTACACATCTTCGAATAAGTTAATCGTAACATTGTTTTGCCGATCTATCGCAGGTTGAGCGAGCGACTTGCACTGTATCTACAAATGAGTAGACCATTCTCATGGACATCTCGTTCGAGACCCTTAATCAAACGGATAAAGAACACCGCCCAGTTGAAGGAATATTGAATGGTTGGGGATGGTGTAGCACACGAGAAGCGCATCCGCACCAGACGATAGTGCCACGAGGGAAAAAAGCAATTCAAGAGCGCCTGAACTTCAAGCATCTTATAGAACATCATTTATATTACATCATTTTTCCATGGCTATGAACAAGCAATCTTCTCGTGGCTTACTATCTTGTACCAAGGACTTCTCTAAGCTGTCTCTCTGCTGGCGACATAAGGATTCCACACCTTGATTAGTCGTAGTCCTAGACCTCATACCTGTCTGTATGATACTGCACCGGCCGATAGGTGAAATAATCAAATTTAGCGGGTAGTGCAATTCCATTCAGATCAGAACAAGCGACACCCACAAATGCACCCGTAAAGCTACCGTGTACCGGATGTCCACCACACTCGTCAGAGACAATGGAGGCATCAAAAACGGGACCAATCTTCTGCAGCTCATGGTCGCCCTCCAGAGCGTACCAAAACTGCAAGTCGCGACCACGGACCGTGAGAGCCAACCTCACCTTTCCCTCGTTGGGGATCTTTTTCGGTTCTAGGAAGGGGCGTTGTAGTGCTCCAAGCGGGAAAGACGCCTCGGACGACATGATGAAGAGCTCCCGTTGTCCATCCGAGTGTGCCGTCACCGTAAGATAGAAGAAGTTGTAACGGCTGTAGTAGGTCGTGAGTCCGGCGAACTGTCGCTCGTCTTCCGGAGAGAAGTCTATCACAGTCTCTGCATCATAGGAGAAGTGCTCCTGTCGCCTGGCTACTAGAGACTGCTCGAACCACGAACCTATTGACTCACGCCCAAAAAGTGTGAGCTTCCCATCCGCAATTGCAAATATGCGGTCAGTTTCCGGTGTTCGGAGCCATTGGAAATCCTTGTGCAGCTCGTTGGTGAAAGTATATTTTCTCTCAGCCCAATATGGCTCGTCATTCCGCGCGGCTGGTAAGTCTACGTAGAGAGACGGAACAGGTCCATTCTTAACATAAAGCCAATCATCTTCCCAGTACGCTTCCTGGATACCTGTTTCACGGCCCAGTACACAACGGCGCTCTTGAGTAGTCGGACGGCCTGTCAAGTGCACCAAGTATGTCTTGCCATCTGGTGTCTCGACTATGTCTCCATGACCAGCTCTCTGTAGCGCTGCAAAAGGGTGGTCTTTAGACGATAGGATAAATTGTTGCGGATGCACAGTGTAAGGGCCCCAAATGTCACGAGAGCGAGCTAGTGTGCAGGCATGGCCGTATCCAGTGCCTCCCTCGGCTGTAAGAAGGTAATACCAGCCATTTCTCTTGTATAGATGCGGACCTTCAACGAAATTTAGGTCCGTGCCAAGGAATATGTTTTTTCTTGGCCCGACGAGTTTCCCGGCGGATGGGTCGAACTCTTGCATCATGATACCAGCAAACCACCGGGGCCGGGCGCGGTGGTCCGCTATCATGTTGACAAACCACTTCTTGCCGTCATCATCATGAAAAAGTGATGGGTCGAAGCCCGACGAGTTAGCAAAAACGGGATCAGACCAGGGCCCTTCTATTGTTGGAGAGGAGACAATATAGTTGTGGGTGTCTTTGAATGAGCCATCCTTGCGCTTCACATCGGTATATACGAGCCAAAATTTCTCACCATCGTGAGTTAGACAGGGGGCCCAGATACCGCAGCTGTCCGGGTCCCCGCGCATGTCCAGTTGACTCTTGCGGTTCAGCGGGCGAGTAACCAGCTCCCAGTTCGCCAGGTCCCGGGAGTGGTGGATCTGGACGCCCGGATACCATTCGAATGTTGACGTCGCAATGTAATAATCCTCGCCGACCCGCAGGATCGAAGGGTCGGCGTTGAACCCCGGAAGAATCGGGTTCCGGACTAGAGGCATGACGACAAGTTTCACTTCAGGGGTAAGAGCACACAGACAGGAGTAATACGTATTTTATTTTGAGAATTAAGAAAAGACAATGATACAAAACGGATACGACTCTGAGATTATGAGGCTCTATATGGGCATCGATTCTTGATGGCTATTAATTGGTGGGAGGATTATTTCCGACTATAATCCACCTCTGAACGATCTGCCATTTAGTAAGAGGGGGAAGGTTAAAATGCAGTCTCGTACATAACCGGTGCAAGCTTCACGACGCATTTATCCGTAGAAAGATAATAGGTCACAAATTGCGGGGGGAGGTACGCTAGCACATTAGCGTCTCATGGATCTAGCTGCCCTTTTCGTCATTGATGTGGAATAACAGGTAATACATGAGATGTTTAAACAAAGACAAATCCATATTTGTTCTTACTTAATATTTATTTCAAACTTAGATCGTGTATTCAGGAGTGTTTGAGAAGCAAAGCCTTTCAAATATCGTGGTGATGGATACAGGAAATGTCAGATAAAGAACATTGTTACGGAAGTGGGTATGATTTCAAAGTTGCAAGGTTCACATTAATAACTCTCAAAGAACCAACGTGAAAAAGTGGCATCTTGTGTAGAGGACTTGTCAGTTTCGAAAGGTGAGGTTCCTTTGCATCGAGAGAAATCGTTAATTCGATTATGATATTAATATTTACTAAACTGTATGGATCGCATCATAGCGACAATACTCACATAACAGCTACCCTTTTTGTTACTTTATCATGCTTGTCTCTTGCCACTACAAACTTTAGGTTATACTCAGATCATGTAAAGCTTCGATGAGTTTCAATGGTTAGAATTAATTTGAAGAAAACGAAATGTCAGAATTGCCTCCTTCGAATTCTGGACGCCGTTACGTAATAGCTAGCGCGCCTGAAGAAGATGACAACATGCAATACTTGCACTCTGTTAACTAGCCTAAGAAATATATTTTCGAGCATTATCATTGCCAGGATTGTTTTATTGAAAGAGCATTGTCATATTTAACACAAAGCAAATGGTGAGACTGGCAAGTAACAAGTTATGCCACCAAAAGTCAGCGTTTCATGGATAGCACCCAGTGTCCCTGGAGACTATAAGTACACAAAGAAAGCTGAAACTAAATCCAAAGAAAACTTAAAACTCTTTCACCATTGTATTAAACCTTTCGATGAAATTTATCAGCGCATTGTATTTAATCCTTCTAGCCGACCAATACTTCATATCCAACTATTATTACAATCAAGTACTACACTCAACTATTTCACTCAACTACTATATTCTACTACGCATTCTACTACTATACTATCTTCAATCTCAGTACACTCACAATGAGCAATTGGGCTTATGTCAGTCCTGTCGAAGGTGATGTTAAGGTCAACTTAGACCACTTGATCATCTCCGTCAATTCTCGAGCCGGCGAAAAGACCGACCATGCCCTGAACGAGTTCCTTAGCCAAAAGGGTCGTAGGTCCAGGGTACGCTCTGCTGAGGACTATGACTATAGCATGTTCCGTGATACCATTATGGAAAGACGTAAAATCGACGACCGTGCCACACTTTACCCTTCTCTTCTTGGTCTCGACGATGTTACCAATGAAGCCTCATTTTACAAATGTCTCGCCCAAGTTCAGAAAGGAAAGGTCCTTGTCTCTCGTTCTCCTACCTACGGACTACCTTTATTGGAATTCTGGGTAATTCCTGATTCCGGCAATGGATCTCAGCCTAAGGGTACAGCACCTATAAAAGATATTCCGAAGGTTGAAGATGACGCACCGCCTGGCACATCTACCCAGCCAAAGCCATTAGGTAAACCCGTGAACCCAAATGTCAAAGAAAATGACAAGAACAAAGTCGTAATTGACCCTACACAGCCAGATGATGAACAAGACAAGCCAATAATCGATTTGACGCAAGAGTCAGATGATGACCAATCTCAAGGGCAGATATTTGACTTGGACGGCGACGAAGAGTTATACGACGACGGCCCCTCCTTGCTTGACCGACTAGCACCTCGCGAGGATCCGGTAGGTGATGACGACTGGAAACGGGCATGCGAATTCTTTCGTTGCCCAGTTGATGCCGAAAATATTCCCGTTCCCGGTTTACTTCTTCCACTCCTTCCATATCAAGCTTTTGCCATATGGCGTGCTTTCATACAAGTTACCGAGAAGAAGATTCCATCTTTTATCATAGGTGACGCGCCAGGATTAGGGAAAACTGGCATGTCTTTGGCTATGGCTGTTATTTTTGCAATGTTACATGCTAGGTATCAAGAAGTTCGTGAATCGCGGGGAAGGGCTGATCAGCCCAGGCCTCACCTTAGACGTGGTCAGAGTGGCCAATGCCCCTCCCAACGATCTCGACGTCCAGGGGTCATTTGCCCATGTGTTGCTTCAGGGCTCTCATATCAGCTCGTCGACTGTATGGATGACTTTCCATCGCTATTTTGTGTACCTCCCATTTTAATTCCTCAATGGTGTGAGGAAGCAGAAAAATGGATAGATCGAAGTCAGGACAGTCCAGCCCGCAATATAAACGTCTTTACAAACCAAACTCTGCCAGGGAGAACCCGCCTTTCTGATAACAACATCGAAGGAATTAGGGGAATTCTAAAAGCAGAGGGACAGGGGAGGTCGCGAAGCTACCGATTAGAAGCGCAACAAGGCTCTTCTTCCAATATCATCATAGTTAGCCGTCACGCTACTAACCAGCTTCTAGACAGATTCAAAGTCCTCAAAGAACCAAAGAGGCGGCGGACAAGCCGAGCAGCACAGGATACCATTAACTCGCTCGGCTGTGGCTTTCTATTCTTCGACGAGTATCATAATTACAAAGGCACAAGGACGAGGACTACTCAGGCGTTTGAAATGCTCAATACTATTCGTAATCTTGTTCGAAGGGTAATGGCAATTGGTCTATCGGCAAGTGTGACAAAGGGACCTGACATGTGGAGGCCCTTTGTACAGCACCATTTCAATAGCCGTGAAGTTGGCCAATTACAGGGTTTAAACAATGTTAGTAGCCTAGACAGGTACCAGACACATTACACATACCTGGTCAATAGTCTAGGCAGACAGGAAGCGGACAATCAGGAACGGAATACCCGCCAAGGGGAACTCGTCAACTTTGCAAATGCCTTCATTCCTCAGATGATGCTTGCAAGAACAAGAATATCCAATTTCCGAGGCAAGCGTATCGGATCGCGGTACGCACCGGTCAGAATGAAACAATTAGATATGCTTCCCGGGGAAACCCACACCAATTTTAAAGCCTTGGCTGGCAGGGTTCGGGCATATCTTAGGCAACAGTACCAAGACGCAGTAACAGAATGGGAGCAGAACGGGAGACAAGGCCAAGAGCCAGATCGCAGGAGCTTGATCAATGACCGCGTACAGCAAATTTCAAATAACCTGAACCGTAATGACGAGTTCTCGGTTATTACAAGGGCATCTTGCTTCCCGTATATTGTTACCCTGTACGTTCGAAGTCTGATAGAACGCAGGGATCTTCTAGTTGACAATATTCAAGATATTGCTAAGGGAATAAGCCAGCAACTCAGTCCTAGTCAGCTCAGCGTCGAGGCAGTAGGCGGATCGATCGCAGCCGTTGATAACTTAATCAGCCAATCTCCATTTTCTACATATCGGGGTGAACTTAGACAATGGTCTCCAAAGATACTCTGGGTCGAGGGGTATATTCGGAACCTGCTCAGAATTTTGAAAATCAGACCGGATTCGCAAGAGGTTCTTGAGAAGTTTGGACCGGCACCACCGGACGGCACTAACGCTCGGCACGCCCTGATTCTGAGCCAGGCGCCAATTGCCGCGTTTTTGACCTTCATAATCCTCTGGCAAACCTTCCATGGAGATATTGTCCGGGGAAATATCGTATTGATATACGGTCACTCCGGTATTGATCCAAGGGAAAGGAGCCGGTATACTGCTTTTTTGCAGCAGAGTTGTCAGAATGACAATCGGGTTAAAGTGCTGATTAGCACCACTGATATATTCGGCGAAGGTCATAACCTTCAACGTGTTAACAGTGTTATATTGACTGAAGTTCCAGGTTCCTATGAAACACAAAAACAAGCCTTTGGGCGAGCAGATCGACAAGGGCAAACGATGACTCCAATTTTGTACCAACTTTACGACAATCTGAATCTAGCTGAGCGTGTAAAAATGGCTAGAAACAGGAATCGAAGACGCATCCTTCGGGGCGACGAAGACGTTGCCGACCAGGTAGATATTGAAGAGTTCTTCAACGACAATTCCATAATTTGAATAGATTCCTCAGTATCGCCTATTACTAGGAGGTAGTTTATTATTTTTCAACTACCATACGATTGAATTTGATTCGCTTTTCTCACTTTTTTATATCTTTACTGACCCCCATTTCAATGAAGTGAATGAACAAGGTTTTCCATATTTCAGTTAGCACCGCATCACAGTTAGTCACAAAGGATAGGGATCATTACAATTCTCAATAGAGAGAACTGCGAATTCAAAAAAGCTTTCGATTTCGTAAAATTGCAAAATTGTACATTACGCAAAACAATGGTAGTGATTGTTTAGTAGTCATCGATCTGGTGTATTGTCTTACTGAAGCTTATCTAAGCTACCCGATGAGAATAAGATTTAGTCAAAGAGCGGAATATAATATCAATGCGGACTTAAATTGAGTCGTTGTAAAACCTGCCTGGTCCTAAATAAATTTTTAAAAAATTATGTTGTTATGTTCTCTAAAGATATACTAAAAGCCAATGAGTCTATTAGATGATAACTGGAACAAAATGTTAAAGCTTCGTCGCTAAGGGTAGCTCACATCCTTTCCTCTCACACATTATCGTCCTATCTAGCAAAGTATACAGATCCTGGTTCCATCTACATACGAGATGTACTTACAACTGCAGCAAGACTCCAGTATGGAGCTCATGGGTTGATTTACCATGTTCCCTGCTTTTAGTCCACGAGATTAGCCGGTAAGTCTATGCTACCTTAAGCCACTCTGGCCGCGATTAGTCTTTATCCTGTCATTGGTTACAGCCTGAAAGCTGACCATATGTTCACGTTATGAGATTCTTGCAACAATTGTCTTGGACAATGCTATTTCATTGTACCTATCCAAGCACGTGCTACGTCGAGTCTTAAGTATAGATAGCAATTTCTATTGTTAGTATCCCGAGAGATGTTCTAGAAACACCTAGACCAACGGTAGATTAAGCGGTTATATTGCTTATCCCCTGTACGGAGGGGATAACGTGTGCCCGGCCCTGCCTGGAATATCATTTCTGGCTGCGAACCCTTATTATCGAGTCGGACGAGAAAGGAAACGTTCTGAGCGATATAAGCCGATGATTTTAATCATCCTCGAAGATTTTCCTGGCCGTCCTTGATGCCCCTCATTCTCAGCCGAGGCTTCAGATTTCTAGCCACCGGTCATTCATCTTGTCTACGTCATGAAGGTTATTCTGGCTGCCAGCACCCTCATCTGGGCGAGTTATGCAGTCGCCGTTCCCGGCTTCACTGCACGCCGTCTGAGAGGGGTCGAGCCGAGTCTTCGGCATACCGGCCTGCCCCAGTTACTTGACAGTGAATTTGATTCGCGCCTAATCAACAACACTGAATATACCTCGAACTGGGCTGGTGCAGTTTTGAATGGTTCGAAGCCTGTGTAGCGCCAAACAAAGCGTCACGGGACTAGACTGATTTCTCCAACAGGCGTTGGGTATACAACCGTCTCTGGCACGATTGTGGTTCCGAAACCTTCCATGCCGGCCGGAGGCAGTAACACGAGGACATACTCGGCATCGGCATGGGTCGGTATTGATGGAAGCACTTGTCAAACGGCT
Source organism: Xylaria scruposa (assembly GCA_022385635.1). Classification (NCBI taxonomy): domain Eukaryota; kingdom Fungi; phylum Ascomycota; class Sordariomycetes; order Xylariales; family Xylariaceae; genus Xylaria; species Xylaria scruposa. The sequence continues at coordinate 224,504 of MU280185.1, read as the reverse complement.
ATCTTGCAAACAGGCGTTGACTTCAGCGCCAGGGGCGGGACAGTCGCTTACGAGGGCTGGTACGAGTGGTATCCGGACTATGTAAGTAGCATGCCGTTGGACAACATAATAAACGTGCTTGTCGAATCCCCCACATCAACATTTACCCGTTGCATATCAAAATGTGGCGCAAGGGCTCCGCGCAATCTCAATTTCCCCCATACAACTGGCAGGCATGCTCGCATCTAAACGATTGCCTATAGTCATACAGATTTGCAAATTTCAAAATCTCGGGTGGCGACACTATCACGATGACCGTAACAGCGACGGGCAAGAACAGTGGCAGTGTGACGCTCGACAACAGAACAACGGGACAATCGGTCTCGCATGTATTTACTAACCAGGTTGGAAATCTCTGCCAGACCAATGCTGAATGGATTGTCGAGGATTTCTCTCAAGGGAACAGCCTGGTTCCATTCGCGAACTTTGGCACGGTGGTCTTCACAAACGCAAGCGTCAATGGCGGTACCGGGCTCGACAATGCGATTATTTATGACATCAAACAAGGCAACAAGGTGTATACTAGCTGTTCGACGACGAGCTCAAGCTCTGTTTCCTGTTCCTATGTAGGATAGGTACCTCACATAGGGAATGGGTATTGGAATAAGGCCGTGGATCCTACCATCTTATGTTCTCTGATGATTTCTTTGAATAGGTGTGTGAGAAGAATATTGAATCACGATTTAGAATTCGCGACTGCATATGTTGTAGGCATCGTGTTCTCACGTCCTGTTATGCCATTACATCTGTGCATGGTCATAACTTTATGTACTGCCGGCTTGTCGGTTAGTTAGCCGCTGGTGGCAGCTACGGCCACCTGAGAGGAGACCCCGAATGCCAAGACATGCAGCTGGCAGAATATCTCTCCACAAATCTCCGCCACCTGCATCAAACGCACGGTCCGCGAGCCATTACCATGCCATTACTACCGTTGCCATCTACACTGTTTTGTTGAGCCGAAGTCGCACATCACAAGGGCTAGAGCATAGGATCTGGAGCAATCCTCCAATTTCTCGTCGAATTGGCCAGAGACGTGTCGGTAAACTACTGGACTCGCCGACTCAAATATTTTTTCTCACGTTGGTCTCGGGCCTGTCACGTTGCTGTCAGCTCATGCATGACCTGACCTGGCGAATGCAAATTGGATAAAGGTCGCGAAGCTACTGGCTCTCGACCGCCCAACGCAACCTCATTTAGCGGTGCCCCAGCTTGCCTATCTGTTTACCGCTTTTATAATTACATTTCACGAAGGACTCGAATTGCCTATATCTTTCTTTCACTTTCCCATTTTTCCTAAAAGTAATTGGAGAGAAGAGAGAGTGGGAGAAATAAAAGGAAAAGGGCGCGCGAGAGAAGGAAAATAGGCCTATATCCATCTATTGGCCTTCAACAAACCGCTGTCGGAATAATGTGCATTGCCCTCCTGTCTACGGCGCATCCTAGATACGCCCTCATCGCCCTCGACAATAGAGACGAGTATATCCTCAGACCCACCAGCCGGCCGCATTGGTGGACCCATCAGCCCTCGGGGAGCCGGATCCTGTCACCTCGGGACTTGCACCGACGTGAACGCGGCACGTGGATGGGCGTTAGCAGTGCCGGCCGCCTTGCTATTCTCACCAATTACCGAGAGTCCAGCCAGGATGACCCGGATCACGCCATTTGCGGCGTGCGCAGCCGTGGCGCACTACCGACGGCATGGCTGACGGCTCCAGCGGAGGAAAATCTCGATCATTTTACCAAGAGGATGGTAGCCGACCCTGCAACTAAGGCAGCAGGAGGGTTTTCGCTCATTTGCGGTGACCTCAAGCAAAAGTCAGCAAATGGCATTGAGCCGCTAGCTATCATCACAAATCGGTGCGACGAGCTAGCTGGGGTGCCACGCATCGGTGGTGACAGGGGTGTGACCTATGGATTGAGCAATACTATCTATGTCGAACCCCCCACGTGGCCCAAGATAAAGCGAGGCAGGCAACTACTAGAAGAAACGATTCAAGAGGCCATTGAGAAGGATTTAGATGAGGAAGAGCTCATGGAACGACTTTTTACGGTCCTCGACGATGACACCATGCCTTCACGGCCGGATATGTCGATGCAAGACCATATGGACGCTCTGCGACACTCGATTTTTGTACCCGCTTTTGGCGACACTGAGGCATGGAAGGATATGACCGACGCCATAGAGCAGGGCAAGGCAAGGGCGGCATTCAATGCGATTGAGGATGAGAGCGACCCAGACACGCCTATACCAGCAGATCCATTTGTCAACTTTATGAAGGGCGCGTATGGGACCCAGAGGCAGACGCTAATCCTTGTTGATTGGGAAGGAACTGTTACTTATAAGGAACGGGCGCTATGGGATGCATACGGAAATCGGTTAAGTAAAGGTGAAGGTGATGTGGTTATCAAATACAAGATAGATGAGGCATCTCAATAAGAATATTACACAACATTCCATGAGATGGTTCGTCTGCCAGATCCCGGATACATTTAATTAGATTGAGATAGCTTATCGTATTCGAGGCTTGAGTGGTAACCTACCTGTTGATTTCTCGGTACACTTGCCTAGATTGGCGCTGCCTTCATATAGCAGTTACTAAGGCACAGCAAGAGCATCGCGAAAGTATTGTGAAGGCACTACCGACGCCTCTAGCAATAATTATTATCATACACCCGTCATATCATCTATCGAATGATCGTTTCCGGATTTCTACCTGGACACATTGATTAACAGCACGGGTTCCCGTCTACAAATAGGCAAAAGGGACGGCACAGCACTTATCCAGCATCCTTCACTAACGGCGCTTAATTCTTATCTACCATTACCAATGGACCTCTTCTCAGTAAGGCTCGGCTCTTGGGTATATTACGGGGGACTAGGCCCTTGTGCCGCCACGATGGGTGAGGCGCCCGAGAACTATTATCTGTCAGAGGAACCATGCTACAGGTTTAAGTCTAACAACCTCGAATTCAGGTACGACACTGGTATTAGGCATGTGGCTAAAGATTTTTTACGGAGCATTATTCACAGCTCGGGCTGTCCGTGTGCTAAATCCACGAATACGCGGCACAGAAGGAGGCGGGCATCGCACAAGATGGAATCTGAAAAGACGCCTGCGACTATTACCATACGGTGTCGTGTTCTGGCACGGCATCGCTAAACATTCCCGGTTGAAGCCGATCAGAAGGAAAATACGACTAGCTTGCAAACTTCACCAAGATCTCTTCCTAAGAAATGCGGCTATCAAAGAGCCAGATTGGAGAGAACCTCACGTTACCTGTGTGTCCCAATGAGATCAAGTCTTCAATCGCCGGTTACCTGGGTGATTAACGTACGTATTCACTAACCCATCCAACTAATTGAAGCATTAACCATCAGCTAACTGCGACTGATACAGTTGGTTCTCGACTATCTTTCAGAACTCAGATGCTTCCTTGCACAACGAGAGACGGCACCCGATCCCATCAACAGAACGCTATCACCCCATCCCGTAACTATGCCTCGTCATCACCATAATTCAACGCACCATTCATCCACCATGCCAATATTCCGATTTTACTTCTACATCGCTTGTGTGATCACAGCTTTCACCGCGCCAATGATTATGGCAATCGAGCTTTTCATCCTCCTCCTTTTCACTGTCGCACCACTGCTAGCAAGAGCTCCTTCTGATGAAGTGCCTCTTGACGTTATCGGTAGGTCTGCTCCCTCTGTTATCGCAACGGCTACCACCATCACTCCCGTTATCATGTGTTAACTTGCTACACAGATGCGTTGGAAGTCTGTGTGTGCCTGATGGTGATCCTGATATTGGTTGATATTGTCCAGGCTTTGGATTATTATCTGAGCCTGAGGGCTTTGCCGGAAAAGTTTTTCGAACTCTTGGGAAGCTTCTAGCGGCAAAGAACCTTGGAGAATGGAATCTGATGTTTAATCACCAGTCGGAAGGACGGATCGCTAGATCATTGGCGGCGTGCGATATTGCATACAACTGTCAAAGAGTTGGTACCGATGGAAACCCTTAAGCATAGAGGTTTGGATCCGAGAATGCTTCATATCAGCTATGACACACGGGACTAAGTATTGATGTGACTCGGATTAGTCCTTTCCCTAACGTATCTAGAGTGTATTTTATCACTACACTGTTAGCACATAGGCCAAAAGGAGTCTCACTCCAATACCTTAGCTATCTTTATGATACCTTACCCAAAGATCCGCTGATACGCGTAGCAGCACCTCACGATCAATAGACAGGCATTATCCATATCTACGATCAGGTTGTATCATACCATAGTCATGCAAAGCGCTCGAATCCTCGCCATCCCTAAGTACAAGCTCCACCTTACCTTCTGCGCCAACTTCTCTCACTGTGGCGTTAAGTCCCCAAATCTTCGATCCTTTTACACCGGCGCTCGTATTTGTAAGCAGGCTTGTAGACCGCGAGTTCAGAGCCAGACACATGATTTCACCAAGTCGTCCCCACCTCTTGCTGGTCCGTCCCCCATGTGCACAAAGCACGATCAGATGGACTAGCACAAGCAGGTAATGATAGAAGAGCACGATCCAGGATAATCCTGTAGTAATCTCGCTAAAATTATATGAATATACGTTCTCGTAGCGGCTAGGTTTGAGTAGAGCGTAATCCTCGATCTGCTCGGAGCTGTTGTAAGTCTCGAGAGGTCCCCAGGATCTGTCTTTTGAGTGCCGCTGGACAAACCAGGCTTGGCGGCTGGGTACCATGGCGAGAGCTTCGGTCAGAACAATGGTAAGCTTGGATGCCAGGGCGTTGGATGTCGTGCCGGAGTAGTCGCGGCGCAGCTGCGTAATTAAGCCGAAGACAGACGTCGCATTCAAGGATACAGGAACCAGCGAGCCACTATCGAGGGTCTGATTCAAGAGGTTACCCCATGCCGGGTCAATGTGAATGAGGTCGTCACCAAAGCTACTCACGTTTCCGTATGTCGTGTGATTGGTGTTGATAGTGACCGAGTGCTGGATCTTAGAGCCGGCGTTGAGTGGAAAGATCCAGGCGTCCGTCTCTACCCAGCGCGCGTCGATTAGACAGATGCCTATGTCATTGTTGTCCAAAGTTTCGCGGGTCCAGATGGCCACGGAAGTGTTGATTGAATAGGGCAGATAATCCTTCACATCGATGAAGCCCAGATTCGTCTTACTTTCCAGAGCATCCTGGAAGACAAATTTTGGGACTGTGAAATTGAATTCCGGATAGAAAAGTTGCAATACCCTGAAATGGTAGTATTGAGAGCCGGTGTACTGCCCCTGAACGCCAGAGCCGTCCGAGCACTGCGTGATGACCCGGGGTTGCTTCATAACCATTGCATTGCCGTTAGCGTCATGTAGATCGGCGACTATTTTAACCGGCTCCTTTCGCAAGGCGCTCCACTTATAGCTGTCGACGGAAAGAATGTTTTCGACGCAGATCAATGGGGTTGTAGCAGCTACCATTTGACTATTTTCGTCGCGCGAATAGTAGGTGATGGTTCGAAGATCTGTGTTGGATATGGTGAGATTCACTGTATTATATAGCCCTGGCCAGTTGCCTATACTTTCGAAATTCGCGTATAAAGCAGTACTGCTATCGGTCAAGCCATCGTATGGGCAATTGTGGCCTAGGGTATCCGCCGAAGCATCCAAACAGATTTCGGATACCATGGAGAGATTGATATTCGATGGGAAAACCGGCATTGAAGGTGGTATCGCGTGACCTGGTATCACGCGTAGAATTTCACTACAATTTTTGCAAATTTCTTCCGTAGGGAGAGCCCGCCATCCAAGCTTCGGGACTATGATAAACGCGGAGCTGGCGCCGGCTAGCGAAGCCAAAACAATCGAAACAACCAGAAGCAGAGCCAGAAGAACCGAATGCATGTTAGTGGAACGGAAGCATGACCAAAACTCCGAAGTGAAGAGATAAAGAGGCGATGTCAGCTGAAAGGGTGCGGTGAGGAACCCATACGGTATACCGCGGCGGCCCAGCAAGCCACGACGTATGTGATACATCACCATGTCGAATAATGAAGTGATGATTAATGTCTCGTGGATTTTCGCCGCGACCACGAGTGCACCCAATTGGTCTGGTGTTGGATTCCAAGATGTACATTTCAGGTACAATATCAGGAGACCAGTAGTGAAGGAGAGAGCAGGAAACTGGAAGACGAGGAACTGCGCTAATGCAGACTCTACAGCGCTGCTTTGGATCGTCTTTCGCCTCTGAGGTAGAGATGGGGCCTTTGCCGAGTCCTTGAGGTCAGTAGGATCGTCATCTCTTGTCTGTTGGCGGACCGTATTGAGGTCCTCTCTGCCCTCCTGAAACGTAGATGTGTCTTCCATTTCAAAATGCTGATATATCTGCTGAAAGTCGCGCTAGTAATAGTCGTTGTTGTCCTAACTTTCGACGCTGTCGATGGGCTGGTCATAGTAACCTTGTAAGCCCACTCCTATTCCAGTCACCCCAAGATTCAAGGACTGTGGGCCATTTGGAGCTGGCGTATTGAAAAATAAATGTCTGAGCTGCTCAAATATTCAGACGAGAACGAGGTCGCGACATAGCCTTAATTTTGTATCTAAAAAACGTGAGTCTAGCATTGCTAGGCGAACTGCTTGTAGTGTTCTTTAACATTTCAATGTTACAGAAGTTCAGCCCTCGGAGCCTTGGCGTTGGCTGGGTTGTAGGTTCAAGTCGTATTCAACAGGGGACGGGATCCTCTAAAACGTGGATAGTAAGACATGTTATTCACAATGTGTAACAATGCTGATATTACCACAAGGTTTCATTGGTTAGTAGCAACTGTGGCGGTGCGACTGAAACAGAGAAGTCTTACGTGGAATATGAGCTGAGGTTGGGTTATTTTGCAAGATGACGAGGCTCGTTTCCAACATACGTAATTAACCACCGGTTGCATGAATTTCCGAATCATTGAATTCAGCCTTCTCACGTTGAGGCCAGAATCATCTCTGATGACACAGACTCAGCAAGCAGCGCCAAGATCCAGCCAACGGAGCCAACTAGGCAGAACAGTCGCATCGCCATAATGAGTCAGCAGACATTTCTAAGCCAACACGTAGTTGCCTTAGGTAGGTATGCGCTACGCTTCGGTAATAAGTACCTACCTACCTATTTGGGTCACGGGTGGCGGTTGCGATGTGCCATGGATATAGAAAACCTCAACAAGTTGAATATAGAGGACTGTATAGAACACTGCTAAGAATCACGAACTGCTTTGAAAACTAACAGTCTCAATTAACCACATTAAAGTATCTTATTTCGTCCACCAGATAGAATGTAGGTCTTTGTATGCACTTAGACTCACCGGTTTTTCAATAAGCAACTTCTCTAAAAGCAGAGTTAGTTTCACTAAAACAATTGAATTTTTTTTGTATCAGAAAGGTGTTCCCTCCAATATTGCAATAGCCTGAGCCTCCTTCTCCTGTGCCAATAATCAATGCGTGGTGCTGTAGTCACTGCAGTGTTGAAGTGGAGCGCGTCACCACATGCCATCTCACACTATAAAGTACAGGTAATCGAAAGAGCCAGCTGTAACTTCCTTATGTCATGCTTTCAGCTTGAACACCTTAACGAGGTATGATTACCTGATAAAGGCTGCCGATTCCAGGCTTGATTGACTCCGTGCTGCATGTCCCAACCTTATACAAAGCGATGTGGTGCCAGACTTGGAAAGGGCAATGCATCTACCTTCGTGGTTGTCTGTGAGGCAACAAAAAACGTCTGGGAGCAATGGGCCTAGAACATGAAGGAAATTTGACCAAAAAGTGAATTGCGTCTGATTAGGATTCACCCAGTCGCCCATGGCTACCTAAGAGGTACATATAGGTAGTCTAGTCTACACGTGCTTCTCCCCAAATTACTCCCCGCCGTGTAGCCAAACAACAGAGACAATGCAAGAAACAGCAGTGTAGCCTCGCAATTTGAACATAGCTGTTGCCCTATTCACCAGCATACAAAGTTCATTAGCCCAAGAGTTCATCTATCTCTTTCATGGCCACAACAACCTAAACTCCATACCCCGAGCTCCCACCTCAGCCGTTGCCATGAGCTACATGGAGCTGGAAATCTCCGCTGCCTCGCGCCTAATCAACCAGGCAAACAATCAGACGCTTAGAGAAACTCTGTGGACTACTGCCTATATTATTGGCGAGGTCGTTTGGATCGCGGTCCCTTTGTGTTGGGAGTCTTGCAAGACTCTTATTACTATCGCCGGGCTTCACGTTGCCAAATTATTTAAATTGATTTGCATCATCATCAGCCTCGGCTCGATTTGCTGCTTAGCCATCTTATTACGCGTTGTTTCCACATTCAAGCCGTCACGATGTCTCGACACGGCAACAGAGGTGCGAAAAATGGAAGCACAGCGAGAGATAAGATCTCACGTTTCATTTCCAGCGTCCCGAGCTCCTGGCGTCGAGGGGCTTCCTCGTCCAAGATACCAAAGATACCGAAACAGAATGTGAAAACTGCGGTTCTTGACCACAACGTGCGAGAAACGCCGACGCAGACTGCCCCTTTCACACCTGCTCGCAGCTTTCATGATCCATCCGCGCCGACATCAACTCGGAAGATTTCTGCTAGTTTCTCCACGGACTGCTCTCTGTCCGGACACCCGACGATTGCATATTCCTCTGTCACAGCTTCAACCACGATGAATCATCCGGGCCCTCTTACTAGCCATCCTATCAACCAATATTCAGCTTTGCCTTTGCCTCGTTCTCGTCAGAACATAGACGACTCTACCAAAAACAGAGCACTAAAGACCTCGCATACTTGTTCTAACCTTCCCATGCCGGCTACACAGTACAACGCACCCTCAACCAAACCATCGATAGCAAGGACCTACATCAATACAAGAGCTTTATCCGGCCGTAACGAAGAGAACATCCCCCCGAGCTTTTCAATGGCCAGCATCACTGCGACTAAGCAGAGCACATCTGAATTTGCAACACCAAGGCTGGTCCCTAAGTCGGCGTCCCCCAAGAAAGAGGCGAGTCTACGTCCCGGCATTTTAAAATCGCGCACGCTCAACGTTCTTTCTACCTTGACGGCATCACTATCCCGCACTTCCTTAGGCCAGCTCACAGGCAGCGATTCAAGACGCACCTCGACATCATCGAAGGGCACAATCCGCAAAGTCAAGACGCCCTACCTGAACTCGCAATCGGCATCTTCTACCTCGTCACAAACACTCCCGAGCCCGTGGGTCGAAACAGTCAGTCAACGCCAGATTTACAAGGCCCAGAGCTCGGCGTACTGGGCGGGTCGTTTCATGGCGCTGCAGGACCGTTTCCAGTCCGAGACGCTGATTCCCGAGAACATGCAGATGCTCGTCGACGCGCACGCCGAGCGCTCTCTGATCCTCGCGCCACCGCCCAGTCTGGCGTCCTCGGCAACTATGAGTTGCATCACACCCGCCGTCAAGCCCATGCATTCGAGCACTGTATCCAGCAGCCCCAGCAAGTCTCAGCGACAACTTCAAAAGCCCCAACCGAAATCTCGAACCAATAGTATTACTTCCAAGATCTCGAGCTCGAATATCAGCTTCGTCCCGACCCAGAGTTCGAGCGACATATCGACGCTGCTTATCAACGAAGATGTCCGCACCCGTCGCATATTCATGCATCTCGACGCCCTGTGCGCGACGAACGAAGCGCGTTTCAGTCTCCATAATTGGCAGCAGTGCTACGCACGGCGTGTGGGGAAGGAGCATCGTAAGCAATCTCGTCCCAGTGACACCCTCTGTCTTCATGTGTTTGGCATTTTTCTCGTCAACCTCCAAAACGCTGAAAACGACGATGATGACTGACCTCCGATTGTTGTAGTTATGCCTAACGACAGCACGTTACAGAAGAGGACCCGCGAGTTGACATGGGTTGGTCGCCTTCTTATGGGGACTGGTGGCAGCCATTCGAAGAAGGGCGGCTCTGGACGATAGTTTGTTAGTCTGGTCTGTTCGCTTAATTTTGGAATTTTGGGACTGAATTGTTTTTACACTTAAACGGAGTTGGGATTGTATGTATGATATATTGACGGGGTAATTGAAGACAACTTGTCTTCGAATGGACATGGTAGAGAGATTATGAATGGGAGCGGGCACGGCGCGAATAAGGGGTAATCCTTCTTGGTAGCGAAGCTAGGCGTGGGCGACAACTTGGCGTCGAAAAGCTATGTGGTTTAGAGATGGACATTGACACAGCACCTTCTTCACAATGTCAAACCCAATTGTAGCAACAACGCTTGTTTCAAACTTCTTCTATGCTACCACTTGCTTGCGCTCTTAATCTCGTAGCCTCAAATGCAATCAATAATGGGCCTCCTTTTGAATGCCAATGTTATCTGTCTACCCATCCATCCAGATAGGACCATGTCCGAAACGCCAATCCATTCTTGATTTTTTTTGTGTTGTCCTAATCCGTTTTCTATAGATCCCTTTCACAGGGAATTTATTCGTTAGTCTAACGTTATTTTCAAACGTTATCTTCTGTTATCTAATGCAGATAATGTCACCGGTGCCCATCTGACGATTATGAGCTCTTCTCTTATCTATGATCACTTCGACTCGTTGGCCTTCTTCCTTGTGCGCATAAAGTCCTTGATCTGATCAACCTTGGAGGCGAAGAACATTCCCTTACGATCGTTCCGCCACGCGACGACGCCGATGTCGTCGGCAAAGTTGCAGATCTCGTTGTACTCCTTGTAGTCGTCGAAGTCCTTGAAGAGGAAGCCCGAGGTGGCGAGCATGCGCTCCGTGTCGAGCTGCCAGAGACGGATCTGGTCGACGACGACGGGGGGCAGCACGGGCTTATGGGCCGACGCGGCCACGCGGTGCATCTGCTCGTGCGCATGCGTCGCTAGGTACGATACGATCTGGTCTGAGGTGATGCCCATGTCGACGGCCCGCCGTATTGAGCCCCTCGTCAGCACGCCGGATACCAGGCCCCGGAAGCGGTATTTGAGATCCGCGAATAGGGCTAGTACGGCGATTTGTAGCGGTGAATTTACGTATGCGTACATGCGGAAATTCGTCTCGAGAATGATGGCACTCTTGTCGCTTGACTCTCCAGCCCCAGCGCCGATCGCGTTGTCGGCTGCAGAGGAATTCAGGTTCCCTGCTGCTGCGAAGCCAGCGCTCACACTGCGAAGTGTCGTCTCGCTGCTCGTCAAAGTGGTCGCGAGGCGTGTGGGGAAGAACTGTCGCGCGTTGGCCGGTGGAACATACACGAGGCCGAAGTCTACGAGGTTCGGCAGCATGTTGCGGCGGGCCTCTGTCAACGCGTCTGTATCGTATGCCCGTCCTAGCTCCAGAGAGGCAAGCAAGAAGAAAAACGATAGCATGTCAACGTTATCGAGGCCTTCTCGCAAGGCTTCGTCGGCGCCTTTTGCCGAGGCAACAGCGTCGACGGATTCCAACCAGAGCAGGAGAAGTGTCCAAACTTGAGCATTTGCTTCTTGAAGCAGAAAGGTGAACCCAGCTTGCGTGATGTTGATGCCACTAGCACCACGCCGTTCGACAAGATGGCCCCGAATCATAAGGTCCTTTACCGACTGCTTCGGTCCATTTGAACCACGGTCGCCCGGCCCATTGCTGAAACCGACGGAATTAACGACGAAATGCAAAATATCGTCCCATTTCTTCTGGGCGTATCGATCTAGAAAATTCACATCGATGTCGGAGGGGACGGGGTGCGTCGAAGGGACGCCGAAGGAATTGTGATCACCACCACCCTCGAGAGCTAATCGTAGGCTGTTACGAAAGTTGGGGGTGAGAGAGATGGTGGGCGAGGCATCTCGCTGCACGATGTGGAGGGACCGCAAGATGGAGATGGCCTGGTCTTTCTCTCGCTTGGCGCCTGCTTTGACCCAGATCTCGAGGTCGGAGAGGAGGAATGGCCCCGGCATGTACAAGATTGCCATCACGATCGTCTTAGCTGTGGAATGACGACGTCAGCCTAGCTCGTGTACAATCTGCGAGTGTCACACATAGCTGCTGGTGTTGAGAGTATGGGAGCTTGAGGAGGCTTTACCCAGATTCGGAAGCATTCGCCGAAATATGGCAAACGTTGTGGAGGGCTGCAGATACAGTCGGCGGAAAGTGGTGCCCGGCAGCTGCTCCAGATACTCGGACAGCGAGCTCGCGTTGGCCGACATGATGAGAGAGAGGCGATGTCGAACCACTAGCGAGACTTGGAATTGTGGTTATCGTGGTTATCGGGGCATCGTCTGTGAAGAGGTCGACCGCTCGAGGGCGTAGGAGACAAGATCTACGCTCAAAGTCGGTCTAGCAATCACGTTGTAGGGGGATGGCTTGGTTGTTGGGATATTAGTTGTGGTGTTGAGGATTTGATGCTAAAACGGATACGCTGTTACGCGATAAGGCTGCAATGACGCGGGTGTAGATAGTGGAGATCATGGGTATCCCGGTAAGTGCTCCACTAGCGCAGCATATACGTAGGTACTTGTACACTAGGCTCTAGCCTAGAGCCTGGAGTACTAATATGATGCACCCAAAATGTTAGGTCCAAAGAAACATGCATATTACATAAGTTATGAAAATGCCAACCTAGAGAAAATGTCTTCTGCTAAGGTATTTTTGATAGTTGAGAGGCATACATGTTCTCTGTCTAATTTTACATTGTTGCTCTTATCTATAGTTCTACCATATACTACCTCAGGCAGATGAGTGATTTACACGCACCACGATGTCAATGAATTGGAAAAAAAAAAAAAAAAGAACAGCATGTGGTAACCCGTAGTTATGTTCAATATGATTGGTAGGATAACACTGCGAATCAGACCTGTCATATATCTGTGTCAATGTCACATTGACTCTGGCGACCAACGCTGTAATATAAGTAAATAATGTTCAGAGAAAATGTGACATAAAGCAGCAGTGGCGCTGTTCTACCGACTAAAATTCGTCATTTCACATCCCTGGCAACTACATCCCCCTATATTCTCGAAGAAACTAAACCTCTAATTCGTGTCACCTCCTAACGTTAACCAATAGTAGCCGGACCTACCTTTGCTATATGCTAAATTCTACCCTCCAAGGACCTGGATACCTCAGGATATGAGGCATTTGCTAGCAGGGGTCTAACGTAGCATATGATTTCGTCTTCTTTTCAGCTTTGTCTTTCATAGTCACATCTTAGACCCTAGCCTAATACTTCTTTATAATTTATGTCATGATATTATGCATTTGCGCTATCCTTCAGATTGCTCGCTGGCCCCTACAGTGTGGTCGAGACCGCAACATACGAGCAATCCACAACGACTTTGTTTGCTTGCGGCTGGGGACGTCTACTGATATGGTAGATCTAGTATATAAGTTATATCTAAACAGCATCTATCTTTCCAGTCACCATCGCCGTAGCCACTATCGGAACACCGCAACCATTGTCATTAGTATGTGACAAGTTTGGCAACTGAGCACGGTCATTTATTGGTTCATCGTATCTCTTACATGCTCATGCCTGGAAGAGCAGACAGCCCTATATAAATAAGCTTGTAAGTATGAGTCTAGCATGGTAGTAGAAAGAATAACTTACAGCCGTTGATATTCTCGTCAACTGTCGGCTTGACTGTGCAAGCATTCATCTGTGCGGGTTGCTGCGACTTGAGGGGGTTTCCATTCTCGCAAGCGTTAAACATGCAACTAGAGTCCATCGCACGCTGGAGAGCGTCGTCTTTCCACCCGAACATATAATCGGCGTGCGTCCCGAACCCCATCTCATCACCGTAGCTCAGAACGAAGGGCTGGGATCCGTCCGTAGGCCATGGTAGGTTGTTGAACTGGGCCGTGTCCCAGAGTGTCTCGTACGTGACTTGTGGGACACGAACTACAATATGTGGAGTTAGCACCGTTGACCTAATGATACTTGATAAAGTTTGAACAGAATATAAAAGTTGGGCGTACCGGGATGCGATGCTGGGCAGGCTCCGGAGTTGACGAAGGCGTCATTCACTGTATTGTACATGTGAGACTGGTGGTCAGGACTGTCGAGGTTCTTGCCATCCCAGCATCTAACATCAGTTAGTAAAGACTAAAACGAATCTGTATGAAGTGGATACTAACGCTGGGAAGTGGTGAACTGTCATGATACCGTTACATTTCTGAGTTGGGAACTCATCCAGCTCGGGGAATCGCGTAGACTTGTTTTGCAAGCATACGAATTTAAGCCCCTTGGAGTATTTAGAGGTAGCAGTAACCTTTCCTGCCGTCATCCTGAAACCCTACGCTTGTTAACATTACGAGTCCCAGGTAGTCCATTGGGACACGACTTACTTTGGGAAAGCTCGTGATCTTCTGATTTCCATTTGAGAAGAAGTCTTGTTGTGTGTAATAAATTGTCATGCCGCCATTAATTCCAGGTGGCAGAGCATCGTTCGCCATTATGGGAACACGTTGGTACGATCCGTTCTGGTGCTTGTACTACATAACTTAGAATTAGCTTGGTTTGGAAGTGTTCTGAAATATGGAAATGTTTTGGCACATGGCCTAAGCCCCGAAGAATGGCCATGAGGGTAGTTGGTATTAGGGATAATCACTTACAAACATCACAGCCGTCCAATCTAAAAAAGTCGAAGTTAGTTATCGCTGTTCGAAGGGGAATTTGGGAACGGTTTAGAAACTTATAAGCAACAGCTTGTCTCAAAGATTCAGGCCAAGGTTTTAAAAATAAGAAGGCGACTTCGAGGGTAGCTCACAGTTAGAAAAGTCTTCTGAAAATGTGCATGTTGTGCAAGTAGCTTTCTGGGCAGGATCTCCGTCCTCAGGCTGCATTGATGCGTTGAAAGCATTTCCACCTACGATCTGGTGGAGATGGGCCGACGGAATACTGCCAGGCTCGACAACGGGATCAAGTCTCTGAATGCTCAAAGTAGACTGTAACCTTATCAGTCAGTAAACTTCATTTCTTTGCGGCACATAATTCTTTCATGAGTGAGTACAAGAGACAATCATAACAGGGCTCGTCTAAAACAATCATGTTTAAAGATTAACGAAAATAAGAAAACAACTGCGATAGGAACTCCTTACACAACCGAATCGAAGCGCAGCTTCGGAGAGCCCTGCAAGAGCAACGACAGAGAGGACGGACTTCATTGTTGCGAACGACAACGAAAATTTTTGACGATGACGGTGGTGAGAGGACAAGAGGCCACCCCAGGGCACGAAGCTCCGTATAAGTATTCCGCAGACTCCGCCTTACAAGATTCCGGCAAACATGCCGAAAGAAACAAGTGTTTTCTTTTCGCCGATTGTTTTTATTCCCACTGTCGTCATACGTTCATTTGTCCAATTTAGGCGAATAATGAGGCCCAATCCGAATACTACACCTCCGCATGCTGCGCATTAAGATTACCAGGGTATTGAACCGGCAGTAACTTAACCGCCGAACAGAGCATTATGGGCGCTTTTCTGATTGGCAGATAAATTGATTAATATCAACTTTCACATGTAGAGCTTCGCCTGTAATAAGTTCAAGGGGTATACCACAGAGTCGCAACGAAGTAAATTGATACAAATTTAGAACAGCGCATAGAAATCACTAGAGCTGCGAAGCCGTTGTAACCGAAAGTTTTGAATACCCCTTATGTCGTCATTGATGGTCTGCGAGATGTGCAAGGCAATATGGACACACGTACGGTTCGTCTAGTGATAATAGTATACGAAGAAACAGCATGTCTTAGAATCAGAATGCTATAGAGTTTCTTTAATCCTTTCATACTGCCTTCCATGTGATATTCAAATATGAGGCTCTATTCGCACAACTTAATATTCTCTGCTAATGATATATTCTACTAATGTATCATCACGAGTATAACTCAACTCGATCTACACAGAAGGTTTTAATCAATAACAATCCAAAAATCAAGACAACTCCCTAAACCTCTCAACCGAGCTTTGTCGAGAGGCTTTTGATAATGAAATTTGTGTTAGAAAGGCGGTTCCAGCTACTGCCGATAAGCTAAGACTGGTTTAATTTAACACTGTTCTGGGCATTAGAAAACTCCCGAAGTTGCGCCTTAATTCTGTATGCTGCGACGTTTGAATCATCTGGCATGCCGTGGCGTAGAATCTATATACGTGTCAGGTAAGTGGCAAGGCGATTTTAATAAATACTAATACACTCGTGAGATGGATATTAGAATAAATAGCAGTTAATCTATAGCAAAAGTGGATAAATATAACCGTATACGATATTCATTTTTTAATTGGGTGTATACAGTTCTTATCCACTCTCTACGAAAGACCTACTGCTATTTATTCTAATACTTATCTCGAGACTGTATCAGTATTAATTAAAATCGCCTCGAGTGGTCCCCCCTTTCGTGAGACTAGCTCCCAACGCACATCTTTAACTAGATATTGAGGGATTATTCAAAAGAGCCATGATAAGTTGCGATAGCTATGATGAGTCAATCATTATCCTATCGACTAGTGATCGTATCCTTTAACGAACGGTGTGTTATAGTTGATATGAGAGCATGACCGTATAAGTTCCTCCTCTCGAAATAATTTAAGAAACAAAGCTGTAGTACATTCCATTGATATACAGAAGTGTCAATACCTCGGATTCCCTTAGGTTCCCGATACACAAGTATGTGAAGTGGCGAGAATGGCTTGTCAGTCAATGTGCGGCAAGACTGTCTCAAGGAGGGTTACAATTAGGGGGAGAGTACAGTCGAGTAAAACTTATGTGACGGAGCACCTACAAGGCTCTGGTAAGCTCAAAAGCAGTCTATTGATCTACTCTGCTATATATTGCAAAAGCGAGCCCGCCAGCCCACTTGACCAGATCGATTATATTGGCGTGTGCGATCATGTGACTTGACCCCTGAAGAATACCCGTACGAAAAGCTTACATCTCACCCTTCGTTCAAGCAGCCTTGCGAATAGCCTTGCCACGTCCCGTCACAACTTACTGATGCGTGCTGTATCATGGGCTGATAAGCGGAAGTCTTTGAATTGGAATATGGCCCATTGTTTGATCCGGACCAGGCCATCCGCCAAAGTTTCGTACGAGACCTTGTCTTTTCCCATGGGATTTATGGTCTGGACAATAACTGGCAAGAAACGTTCTATTTGAGAACCAGTGGGTGTTGACTTTGGCCTGTGAGAAAGGGCATAGTCAGCATAAGCAACAAAGGTACTCATGTGGGTAAACAAACAACTTACTCGCATCCCAAAGTGGCCATTCTGAATCGCAGGAACCTGTTGGCCCATAGGTTGACCATGTAAGTGGATAAGTGGAGGAGGGAGACATCGATGCAAAGGTTAAGCTTTTTTGGAATTTTTTGGACATAATCCGATCCTATTCCGTCGTCTCCAGGAGCTTTTCGATAGACTTGGCGCCCGCATGGGTCCATTTCAATCCTAGTCCGAAGTTGTTGTCTGCCTCATCTTCGAACAATTCTTCTGAAGACATCTGGAGTTGTTGGATAAATGGGTATCAACAAGCAGATGCAGATGGATGGGGGGACAATAAGCCCAGGCAGAAGCAGAATTGGACGACTCGAACAGGAGCACGTATAAGTACGTAGTCTAGACAGACGCAAGGGTGAATGGCCGAGGTAGAAATGAGGTTGCAGATGGAGAAGACGTAAAGGCGAAGGAGAAGAGGTAAATGTGAGGGCTAACGAACGCGAGAGACTTGCGTACGTGATAGATATGATCACAAATACGCCAGTAAAACAGTTGATTGGGTCAGAACCTGAATGTGTTTTGAATGTTGTAGGAAGCTAAAAGCTAAGTGATAGCGATGTGAAGGTTCTGTACCAATATAGCGGTGGTTATGTGACCTAACAGTAAAGGTGGAAGAGGACAAAAGGTAAAGAGAAAAGTCTAGGCGGAAACGGGAGCAGACAACTTGAACAGAAGCAAGTGCAAGTGCAAATAACTTAGACAAGTGAAAGTACGACCCAGCCCCAAAAAACATAATTGCGATCTACCTATATACAGGAGAGAAGGTGTAACTCAAGCACAAGTAACAAATTGACATGTACTTTTCGCTACCCTATTCTTTCGTGCTAACGCTAACACAGAGAGCAAAATGAGCTGAGGTATCTAGAGACGCGTTTTTAATCTTCCTACCAATATCGACTTCTTCCTCTTGAATTCCGGGAAGGGTTTAGTAGCGAAAATTGACTCAGTTCAGGTTTTCTCGATCTAGACAGACTCATACAATCACCATTTAAGACAGATACAGAATCTCGACAGTAGCTAAGGTACATGAGCATCATGAAAGAACGAGTCATTCTCTAGAATCTTGCAGCACTCAAACGACTATACACTATACACCGGAAAGGTCCATGAAGCCGAAGAACAATGTAACATATTACTGACGAACGAAGACTGTCTGATTAAGGACAGAATCAGTATGGGAGCTGGGTATAGGAAAGTATTACTGAATACCATAGGATCGCCTGCAATGTTACCATTCTAAGTTAGCCTCATATGCGAATTGGATGAGGTGCCCCCGCGACTAGAGCAGTATTATTGATAACGGAGCATACAAGGCTTGGCGTTATAACTTCGCGTACACATACGGAAGGTATAGACAAGCAGCTCGAAATAGAAGGGAATTGGTATGAAATCTGAGCCAAGGTACGACCTACGTAAGCTACAGGACAGGGAGATGTGTGAAGGGCTTAAGATACTGTAACTCGTTATCTATAGTACAAACTAGGTAGTACGAGTTGGGCCGGTATTTTCAATACCGAAGCCCCCAAGTATTGAGGAGGCCTAAAATAGAGTACTTGGCATGTAATGAGCTCGCTTTGGCATCCTTAACACTTTTCTTTAATCCATTCTGTTAAACTCCGTAGTAGATTTCTTGGTTGGTAAGATTCTCAGGTAATTTTCTTAGAAGGTTACTAGCTATAAAGAGCTTAACAAGAACAAAGGAAGAATATAGAATATCCCCTTTTAGTAAGAACAATCGCTTTTAACTGCACTTTGTACTATATTACTAATCTTTCGAATAAACTGCTTTGTACTTCCTAATCCAATCTTTGAACTTAATTTTCAATATCGCTTCAGCTCCGTGCATAAATCATCAGATATCTTCCAGTAAAGGTAAAAACATCTATAAATAAATTGATTAATAATTATATCAAGGGACGAAAAATCTCGCATCAAACTTAACAACTAGAAACAAAATTTGACAACCAATTTCCGATCATCACTCGACCATGGATTCACCTGATATAGAAGATTTAAGGGACATCGATGAACTACAGTTTACCATAAAACGCGAAGGCGAACAATCTATTACTACTTATAACTTCACAGATTTTACTTCGGGCTTGTCTGCACTCCCTGTTGCCTCTGATCTTGTTTACGAACAATTTCGGGAGAGGCTGAGAAACGACCTACAAATCCCGTTAGACGCTACACTCTATCCACCCCAAAACTCAGGCGTTGTGAGAATCGAAGATAAAAGTAGCGATATCATTGCTCTGACCCAAGTTCAAGGGTCAAATTCAATTAAAATCTCCGAATTTCCCCGTCCTATCTTACCTCTAACTCCCAATCCGGTTGTGCGACCATCAACTCCGGAAGGCAACAAGAAGTCTGCCAATTATCAAAGAACGGCCGACAGCCCAGGTGACAAATCAGATGATGAGTCACCAAACACCCGTGACGACGAATCAGACGATGGTTATGACGATAGAACTGGGAATAATAATGATATCATTAGAAACTTCAACTTTGACTGGTCTGATGTTGACAGCTCAGATTGGGCCGCTGTTTGCCACTTTTTCTGTTGCGAATTAGATGCGACCAAAATCAGAATCGAAGGGATAAAGGTAGATATTGAACCGTATCAAGCCCTTGCCATTTATAAAGCTCTGATACAGGCAACAACAGGGAGAAGCTCCTTCATCATAGGCGACGACGCCGGCTTGGGAAAAACAGGTATGGCACTCTGCATTGCCACCATCTTCTTTCTTCTTCAACAAAGATACCGTGAGGCCCAAGAGGAATGGGATAATCCTCCCACCACCGGCGCAAAACATTGTCCAGAACACCCTGTTGGTCCCACAGAGTGCCCCACACAGAGAGGAATTCGGTGCCCTTGTACTGGGGGAATCCCCGATTTAATAGTCGAATATTTACAAGATTTTCCAACTCTCATAATAACTCCCCCAGGCCTCATACCAACTTTCGTTGGCGAAGCGGCCAAGTTTATAGACACGAGTCCAGATTCGCCGGCATCGCCCGTTACAATTCACGTCGCTCATTCCTCCTTCAAAAAATCTGACAAATTCTTCAGTAAAGAGAAGGCGAATCTGATCAGGACATCAAATAAAACCGACACTGGTAAGTCACGGCATATTGTGATAATGGGCCCAGCCGGCGTAAATGACTTTCTCGCCCATTTCAGAATATCAGAGTTCAGGCGGATCACCTACGACCTTCGGGCTGGTTTTGTCTTTTTCGATGAATTTCATACCTACAGGGGGGATAGGGGAAGAGTGACAGCTCCTTTCAAGATGCTGGAAAATATAAGTGGACATGAATTTAAGAGTACAGTTGCTATCGGCTTGTCTGGTTCCGCAAGAAGCGATGCCGCATACTGGCGACCATTTATTCGCCACTCGTTCAACGACCGGGCGTCAACACGAAGACAGAGTGGCAATCCCTCAGACGATAGATTCAAAATTGCCGGCCTAGCCACGATCGAAGAGTTCGACGACTACGAAAAGTTGTGGGATAGTCTTGTCAGAAGTCTGAATGATACGACATTACAAGGTGATAAACTTCTGAAGCGCAACGATGATCGAGATACGCTATTTCGATTCCTAAGGGAATTTATCCCTATTATGATGATATCTCGTCAGAGGGGTGATAAATTTCGGGGAGTACCTATCCTTAGCAAAAGCCGCACGCAACTAGTCAGATGCGATTCGCAGACAAGTATTATCAAGGACAGCTTCGGCAATCTTATTTCGCACGTCAAGATGTTGATCGACCAAGAATACAGCATCTCACTCAGTAAGTGGATAGACAGCAACAGGGAAGGTGAGAAGCCCGTTAAACGAGCAATCGCGCAGAGGAAGCTTGAGTTCGTGTCCGACCGCCCCAGAGGTACGGCGGGGTCGTTAGTTTCTCAGTTGATATTACGATCCTCAACTTTCCCAGCTGTAGCACAGCTGATCCATGACAAGTCCGTGAATTATGAAGCCATGCTCGGGCAAAACGTTCTCGCAACAGCCACAAAAATCAGCCGCATACTTGGGCCCAAGAAAATCGATATTGAAACCAAGATAGCGGCATTGGACGCCTTAGGGTCGTCTGTTTGGTTTCAACATAAAGATCTCCTTTATGAACAGTCTCCTAAGATAAAAGAAGTAGAGCGCCAAATCAACACTCTGATAAACATCTCGTCCAAGGACCCAGATGACCCGTCCTTGATCAACCAGGGGCCACCGCCAAGTGATGGCACGAATATTCGGCATCTTTTGTTATATGCTGATTACCCACTTTCGGCATTCTTGATGCTCCTAGTACTTTTCCCAAGATTCTTGGATTCAGATATCGTGTTTCTATACGCTCATAGTGGCGTAGATATCGCAACAAGAAAACGATATATAGATTATATGCAAGAGGATTGCAAGGAAGGCGACCCTATCAAGGTACTTATATCGACGATGAACATTATAGGCCACGGCTTTAATCTTTTCAGGGTTAACAACGTGGTAATAACGGAAGTCCCGAGAAGCTGGGAACGCCAAAACCAAGCTTTCGGGAGAGTTGATCGGAGAGGACAGGTCATGATACCAAACCTGATCCAGCTGTACGACTCAATCAACTTAGTTGAGGAGGTTCGCCGAGTTCGAAACGAGAACCGGGAACAGCTGTCAGGAGTTGGACATGATAATAGTGCTCCTAGCTACCCTTTGGCTGACTTAATTCTCGACAAAGAAGACAATGGGGATGTCGACAACGAACCTAGCAGTAATGTGACCGGCAAACAACCGGCTCAGGGTGGCCAAGTTGATGGTCACCTAATCACCAGATATCATATAGATGGAGATGGTGTATTTGCGAGTGCCGCGGAAACAGAGGCTGCGGCACGCCAAGCCTTCCCCGACTTGAGGTTCAGGCGTATATCTACGCGAGGAACAAATGATATGTGCGGGGCCTTTGCGGTCATCGGTTCGCTCCAGCGACAATTCAACCAGCGCGACTTCCCAATCCCAGAATTAGAAGATCTAATAAGTGCTATCTATGGAGCACAAGGAGACTTCGGAATACCAGTCTACCAGAACTTCACTCCAGAGATGGTAACAGCCGGACTACGAGAATGGGCTCGACGGCAGGGTATTCCCAAAGATTTCCGTCTTGGTTACATTCGGGGGACTCAAAGACCAGATGAGCCTGAAGACAATGAGGCTAATTTGATGTATTCGGAGACGATTGAAGGGCGAGAAAAGGTCGTTGTTTGGATCTATCTTCGCACTACTGGAGAGGTCGGTCATTACGAAGCCATTGAACGGGTAGGTTGAAGTTGAAAGTGTATTATAGCTTTGTTATATAATGTACTAAATTGAGAGATTATAATCGAGATTAAGGAGTCTTCAGAAACCACGTGTGTTTTGGACGTGAGTATTCGTAAAAGATTGAAATTGATGATGGCCATACAATTTGTTGGTGGATTTTTAACCCAGCAACCTCTTCAAAAAATAAATCCCATCTTTATCCATTTTCTGCTTATTTATACTCTCTTCATTTGTTATAATAGAAAATCTAATATTACGATTCTCGGGCTTACCTTTAAGATATAGACTATCACTGAATGATGTACTATCATAGGGTGAGTAATTATAACTCAGCCCATATAAGCCAAGCTCACACGAATCCTGGATCTTTGGTACCCTATTTTCACAATCATATATGCTACGCTTTTAATGTTCTATTGTTTCCTTGTACTTCTGTGCCCCCCTTTTCAAGAATACTATTACATCAAAATCATCTTTGTTTACAAAGAAAATGATATTCGGTCGAAAGTGCTTGCGAACAAGTGCTAACACCCATTTAAATCATACTACACTAGGCAAAATAAAAGGTATTTACTCGACTACGACACCCCATTCGTCCCGTTTGTGCAGCAGCTACCACTTCCATTGGTGAAGGCCAACTTGCTGAGCCTATCCGTAGCATCGGTAACCCCCACCCCGTTGGCAGCAACCTGGCTAGGGGTGCTACAGAAGCTGGGCGGGACATCCATGACAGGATTATTGGAGAAGAAGTTCCGCGGTCGCAGAAGCAGCGTAATTGGTTCGACTGGCATAATTGGGAAGTCCTCCGGTGCCGGGATGTGGGTTACGCCAAAGGTGTGCCAGAGAACCACGTCTGTATTATCGATTGACTCGCTGCCGTCGCCCATCCACTCTGGTAGGCCGAGTGATGGTTCGCCCGATGTTTGAGGCACGTGCCTGCCGGCTGGCCAGAGCTGGTCATCTCGGTCTGTCTACAATTAGAAACTCTGTTTCAGGCGTGGAATGGCCATGCTTGCTTACACTTGGTGACGTGGACCGCGTGTCTGGCGAACCCAGCGCGTTTCCACACCAGGGAGCCTTCTTTGGGCAATAGTCTAGGAACTTCTCGACTGACGAGCTTGTAACTTGCGGGCTTCCCACTATACGGGTGCAATTTATTCGTGTTGCAGATGTCCCACGTGCGGCTAGTGGTGCCATCGTAATCGGTGGCTGATTCGCCGACCGTAGAGAATTTGGTCCGCTTGACCGAAAAGGCGTTTCCGTAGTAGTTCTCTGGGCTTCCGACAGG
Source organism: Xylaria scruposa (assembly GCA_022385635.1). Taxonomy (NCBI): domain Eukaryota; kingdom Fungi; phylum Ascomycota; class Sordariomycetes; order Xylariales; family Xylariaceae; genus Xylaria; species Xylaria scruposa. Next base: position 200,636 of record MU280185.1, on the reverse strand, counting down.
AGCTTCCGAAGCTACGGCATCGGCCATGAAAACCGTGTTGCTAGGTCCGTCTACATTGGCATCGATACGCAGGCAGAAGAGGTGTTGGTGATTGTGGGCATTGACGCCTTGAGCAAGTCATTAGCCGATTTAGGGGTATATACAGGGTAGCTCGGCTTGGACTGGACCATACCTGGATATACTTGAGTTCCCCACCCGTGCGTATCCTCATTGGGATCCATGGCATACGTGTTTAGAATGCCAGTAAGTTTAATCTCAGGCTGGATCGTTCCATCTTGCTATAACTAGTGTTAAGATCGTCTTACAGGGAGGGCCTCTTGGAATAGCAACTTACATGAAAAATCCACTTTCAAAAGTTAGCACTTGGTCGACGAAATGAAAGGTCAGAGGCGGCTTACCTGGATGGCATATTCATAGTTGGCGGCAGTAAAAATTTGTTGGATAATCAGCTTCCTTGCTCTTGTCACAATGACGGAATCATCACGGAAGTCAGAGTGTTTGAACAAGATACCACCATCTTCCTCGTGAATGCAGACTATAGGATCCAGCATCAGCACTCGTTCTCCTGCCGTAGGAATTCACGCGATAGACGGAGGCGGTACTTACTCGCGTTCTTGATTGTCCGAATCCCACCGGCCCTAGTAGGGAAATCGGCATCCAGATAATGAATTGAACCTTTGCAGTCGCAGCCTAGCGTCAAGCTATTTGCCATGTATCCGGCGCCGTACTCTCCAAGGTCAAATGCATGTTTGCGTTGGTGAGGATGCTCGGGGTTGCCGCTACCCTGAAGTTAGCAGCTAGTACCATATTATATAAGGTATTATGATTCTTGAAAATTAAACTTACTATGGTACCACCATTTCGGCTAAGGACAGACGATAGAAGATCGGACGTACGTTGCCCTTGTCATTGAAGGTGATATTGTTCAGGATGATACCCTCCCTATAGTTGAACCCGATGTGGAACTTCCAGTTCTGCCACTCTATCTCTCTACCCGTCATCTTGAAAGACACACCTTCTGGCTGTGTAATATTTATCGGCTTGAGACTATTTCTGTAGCCCCCAGCTTTCTCAACGCCAGCGGGGTGGTAGTTGATAGGTTGCATCTTACTGAGTGGTCTCCTAACCTTGGGGATATCAATGGCAATGATTTCGTTTTTCTCTGCGTCGTATATCGGACAAAAGTCCAGAGGGTATTGGTATTGGCAATCGTCCACATTAGGCCGGTAGTACATCAACGCTTGTTGGAGACGGACTTTGTTGCCGTGTCGCTCGTCGTAACCGATGGTCCACGGGTCGCAATAAACCTTGTCCATGTTCTCTTTGGAAATACCACTGATCTCACACTGTTCGATGACCTTTGGATCTTTGCGGCAGACATGCTCGACAGCCATCAATTCCTCCATCGTAATCTGAGTCTGTTAGCAGTATCTGCATAATACAGAGTCAAAAGGGGACGTACGATTGGCTGTAATCCATCTAGAAGTTCCCACTTCGTGATTGAACCCGACGCGATATCTATAAGTCCATCATAGACTTTTCCTCCAGGAGCAATAACCACGACATCTGCAATTCTCGTTGGTCGCGGGGAAGAGGGGTTCTCCAGCCACTTTGTCAACTCGGCCTTTCGCGGCTCATGAAGAGAGATGACATTAAATAATAGCTCCCCATGAGCCTTTTTGACGATACCGATAACGGATTGGATTTCCTCCTTGGAAAGGGGATCTAAGGGGTGAGGGAGAAGGTCTGATGATGCAGCAACCATGTTGATGATGTTGATATCAGTGGTTCATGACCGAAAGAGACAGTATTATACAAATAAGATGACGGTAGATAGATTATCATTGGTATTTATATGCAGCTTTCATGATGATATGTAACCTATGAGCTCTGACCCTGGGCCTATCGATGTCAGCTAGACCTGAGATACTCATGAGACCACGAGGATAAGTATGTTGTGCATCTGGACTACCAATTACTTTACAGATTATGCAATGTTAACGTGATAAGAACGCCTCACTCCCACCCCCATCCCAGTAATTCTCTTTGGTGCTCTCGGACGAAGCTTGGTATCTGGCCCCTCACTGATAAGTAAGGCCGTCATAGGGAGCAGATCAGGCCTGTGGGGAATGAAATTGAGGAAATCATAGGTCTTTTAGTTAAGAGCCAAGGATTCCGGGGTTAGGACTATCTGGAATGGCCTGTATCAACAGGCATTGCCCCGCTCGGGTGCATCTACGGGCATTTGCGGGGTCGCATAGGTTTCCCGAAACCGGCTTAAACACTCGACTTCGATATTTGATGCATTTCATTCCAGACCATTTCAAGATATACAGCTCCATGCGATAATTGCTATCTATATCCCGAGTTGGGAATAGCCCCGAAAAGACCGAAACAGCCTCCCTTAGAAGATACGGTCCATTCCGCATACAAGTCGTCCGTCGATAAGTTACATTAAGGAATGACGAATCTCTCATTACAAATGAAGACCTCAATATCAACGCATCACTATGGGTGAGGGCAACGATGTAAAATTAGATAGATAACATGTATGCAGTTCATACTCTTCACTGCAATAATAACTGTTCTACAACCGGAATATCATTCTTAACCAAGATAGCGCCTCTACTATCAAGCCGCAAAGTGAAGGCCAGTGACAATGTCACCCCATTTGCCATGCATCCAGTCCAGCGGCGGACTCATCTTCGGTCTCCACGGCCCTTCGTTACCGTACCTGGGCAATATAGAATCCGCCGCCTCTCTATAGTTAGAAGTCAACTGCCAGAATTTCCTATACCCATTGGTCCCCCCTGGAGGCACGCGAGGAACGGCAGTGGAGACGTTTTTCGACTTCATATATTTCAAAAGCCGAACAAGTACTGCCAAATCCACGTCAGCAAGTCCGTATCTAGAGATCTCTCGGAGCTCGGAGTACCAAGGAACTTCAGGTTCCAGCACAACCTGCTTGGCAGAGGGGCATAAGGGGAAGATAATCTGCATGTGACTTACTGTGTGCCGTGGCGTCAGCGCCAAGCGTCCAAGAAGCGTCGACATAGCCGATCATAAACATCATGTTTGGCACGTCCTGGATCATACTCCCATGCCATAGCAGCCGGCCGCCCCAGTTGATCTTCTCACCGTTGACGGTTACGGCAATATCGCCCCCCATCCGCATTTGTAGACCGGTCGCTGTGACGATGACATCTGCATCAATGGTGGTGCCGTCTTTCATGCGAATGCCGGTCTCCGTGACTGTGTCGATGTGGCCCGTTACGACGTTGGTGGTCGGATTGTCGCGTAGGGCCTGGAAGAAGTCGCCGTCAGGGGAGAGACAAAGGCGTTGTTGCCAAGGAGTGTAAAACGGTTCGAAGTGAGGGTTTTGGGGAATGCGCTTCGGGAGTTGTGGAATAGTTAATTTGATAAATAGTTTCTTCGCGCGCTGGGGAAAGTATCTAGAGAATAGCACGGTCGTGTAGGCTTTCCACTGCAATGTAGAGTCAGTTATCGTCAATTTCAGTAAGTATTGAACAGGCCCAAGTAGGAATCATTCTATTCCACCGCCAATATAGAACGAGAATAGTGCCATGAATCACTTACAGAGTGTAGCATGCGAAGCCATGTTCCAGCAACGTACTTTGGCATCAGCTTCATAAACCAGGATGTTGCTGGACTCCGGTTGCTCAAGGAAACGATATATGAGGGGCTCCTCTGCACCATCGTAACCGCACCAGCGGTTTCCGATAGAGCCGGGATCAGAGTAATGGCAGTAGCTCCGCTTCCAATGACGGCAATTTTCTTACCGCTATGATCGTAGTTCTCTGGCCAATGCTGTGGGTGGATGATCTTCCCCTTGTAGTCTTCTAGACCAGGGATCACCGCCTTGAGGGGGTTTTCATAGTCGTAATAGCCGGTTCCCAAGATGACCCAGTTTGCTCTATACTCCTTTGTCTGCCCATCATGCTCTGCCGTTACTTTCCATTGATTCGTCTCGCTCGACCAGTCCGCCGCTAGAACTTTGTGATGAAAGTGTATGTGGCGGTCTAGATTATGCTTTTTTACGCAGCTCTTCATATACTCTCTGATAAGCGGCCCTTTGGCAATAGGGGTCTCATAAGGCCAGGGCTCCCATTGAAAGCCAAATGTGAACAGGTCCGAGTCTGAGCGGATCCCAGGATAGCGGAAGAGGTCCCACGTACCACCGAGTGCGCCTCGCCCCTCAAGGATTGTGAAAGTGAGATCCGGGAGCTGCGACTGTAGCCGATACGCAGCATTGATACCCGATATACCGGCTCCGACAATGACCACATCGAGCACCTCTGGTTCGGGAACACCGTTTTGTAATTTTATTGAGCCCATATTGGCTGTGGTATGAGCTACGTTTCTAAAAGCAATACGATGCTTATTGATCTAGATAGGAATTAATAAACAGCTGATGTTTTGAACAAGTGCCACTTATATGAACTCACCCCCTGTAGGAACGGAGGTGCCAAACCTTAATATTTGTTGAGCGAACGGTGTCAAAACGCTTCCGTGGGCTAGACTAGTCTTTATCTAGGATGTCGTATGTTGTACAGTGTTTTACACTCCCACCATTGGACCGATTGGAGAAACTAGGTATTTGTCGTCTTGCAGACTTAATGGACGTACATACAATCAATCTTTATATCCTCGACCTCCCAAATACGGAATTCTTTACCCCTGCAATCAGCTCCCCGCAGTCATTCTTGGCCGACGGAATCCCCGCAAACATGGTGATGTTCTTTTCAATAGCCGTATTTCGAAGTTGAGCATCGGGTACTATATGTGTTTTGATTGGTTCGTTCATCTGTTCCAGCAGTCATCTTTCGTATACTGTGTCACAGTATGGAGTCCTTCCCATAAAAAGAGACCTACCCCTCCTTAGAATAGACTACCTCGGTTTTTAAAAAGAAAAAGCTTAGTCTAGATAGCACCAATAACGAGCACGAGTTGGAAGCCCGTTCACTCAGCTCCTAACTTTATGACAAGAGTTCCTGTCAGCTAAACAGTACGCATAGTACCAGACAGCTGCGATAGGTGATGACTCAGCAACTAGCGTAAGAGAAGTCGTAATTGGTGGAAGGGCAACACCCGAACACTCTGATAAAGAATACTTCCTGGTTGAACCACATTGAAAAAGATCAACTCCCCGCACTACCATTCCAGCGCCATGTGCGAACAACGGACTCGATAAGCCCCATGATGTGTGGGATATAGTCGTGTTTGGAGAATCCATCGTTAAGCCCGATCAATTCCCATCTGCCTCGGTAAGCGACATACAGCCATTGCGCTAGCTGCCGAGGTGCCGTGCATAAACATGTCTGACACAAGATGGGGCAGAGGTAAGGTAATCTCGACGATCGATGAATCATCTCGTGAGATGTTTCACAGCATCCGAATCTTACATTCACGTCCGGAATGCTTTATGATTCAATTGGTTTGACCGCAGCGGCCACTATCTTGGACATACCAGTACAGCGAAACATGCAGAAGTGGCTTTTTTCTCTAACGAAGAAGGCCGCATGTGAACCTCACTGACGGAGATAGGGAGCGAAGCGCCACCTACACGAGAAAAGTCTGCGATCGGTAAGGTAGAGTGTGTATATGACCGAGTGTCTTGAATTATTTATCATTTCTGTTCGTCATGACAATGCACGCCATACAAAGATGGCGATCGCGAACTCCATCACAAAAGTAAACAAGATGGACGCTACCCCAGATTTTGTATGGAGACTTAAAATCCACCGCACTAAAAAGCCCTACTGTCAGACGTTCCCGTCGAATACAGGATTCTTAGTCTATCTAGCGGATCTTGGCCCGCGGGGGGAAAGGCGTCATCACCATGCTTACGTTACGGGTAACTGCGTTTTGCTCGTATCAGCAAGTTGAACGAGGCTGAAGTGCAGTAGATAGATAGATAGATAGATAGATCAGATATCAAGTCGGCAGCGACGAACGCATAACAAACAAAGATCATTGTGTATTAACTAGTGCTGTAATCCCGTATAACTGTCTCACTTCTCAGAGAAAACTATGACAACAACCAAGAGAGAAGAAGAAGAGGAGGACACCCTCGAGCTGGTGGCGCACTGCCTCTGCAAAGCGCAGAGATTCACGGCGCTCGTACCGCGCTCCTCGCTCCCTCTGAAGGCAGCCTACTGCCACTGCACGTCCTGTCGACGGGTGACAGGCGCCCTGCACAGCACCTACGTGCCATGGCCGGGCTCCGCAGCCGCCATCCTAGAATCCAGCTCTCTCCGGCGCTACGCCTACGCGCCACACCTGACCCTCTTCTCCTGCAGCGTGTGCAGTTCGAACATGTTCGTCGAGAAGACGGACGTCAACGATCCCCCCAGCTACGGCGCCCAGACGGGCGTGCTAACAAACATCGCCGTCCGAGAGCTCATCAACATCACTCATCACGTCTTCCTAGGCGACACGCTGGACGGCGGTGCCTCGCCCTGGCTCTGCGACGCCAATAGCGACGGAAGTCGGCCACGTCTGTGGCGGGGCGCCAGAGGACAGAGCCAAGAACTCTCGTCGACACATCACCATTGGCCAGCTGCTGCTGCAGGTCTCAGTCATCGTCCGTCCGAGGATACCGATATCCCTGTCCGCTGCCACTGCGGGGGAGTCGATCTCGTGCTCCGCCAGCCTATGGCGGACTTCGCAGCTGCGACGAGGGAGCGGTCAGGAGAGCTGCCTTGGCTCGTCGACCCTGTCTCGAACAAGTCGCGTGCCGCCTTCGACGCATGTGACTCGTGTCGACTGTGGTCCGGGAGCGACATCTTCTACTGGACCTTTGTCCTGCTCCGTCATCTCGCGTTTCCGGCTCCGAAGTCGGATAGTCCAAGTCCACCCCAACTCCAAGCTGACGCCAAATTTCCCGCGTCGAGTCTCGAGTTGAAGGCCGCCGTGTCCGCCGCAGATAAACGTGATCCGCGCTGGGGCACACTCACCTTCTACGAGAGCTCGCCCGACGTGCAGCGCTACTTCTGCAGCAAGTGCGCGGCCTGCGTATTCTACGCATCCGACGACCGTCCGGAGATGGTGGATCTGGCCATCGGTCTACTGGACTCCGGAGACGGGTCCCGCGCCGAGAGCCTGTTAGCGTGGGACTACGGGGGCAAGGTCGGGTGGAAAGAGGACGTGGTTGGTGGGTGGAGGGAAGGTTTCATTGAGAGCGTCGAGGCGGCGGCCGAGCGTTGGAGAATAGAGAGAGACTATCCGAAAAGTTGGCGTCGGAGACAAATGGAGGGAGAGAAAGCGTCTCCAGTCGCTAATAACGATGCTTCCATAGAACAATCAGCAAAGTAGAACTACTGCCACGTACCGAATCCTTCCAAGGCCCTTGATTGGTGAGTGTGAACAGATCGGTATGTAATCACCACTTCAGAGAGTGATTACGTCTAATCCTAACATGGAATCCATTAAGCTAAGACTCTCTGCCAGAAACAAGTAGATGTAATTAACATCGGCGACCCCAAGAAGTGCTGAGTGCTAAGCATTTATACCCCTCACATATTATTTAATTTGTGCCTTTGCTCAGCGTGTGATGTACAATATAATAGTACCACAGGGGAGCCCAAAAAGATATTCAAAGTCAGATGAATCTGCAAATATTCGCTGTAGAAGGTATCTATCTAGTTCGCGTTTTAAAGCCCGCGCCATTTTTAGATTTTAAGAATCCGACATGAAACCCAATAAATGCGCCGCTGCAAGATTCAACAGAAGGGGAATCAAGCGAGTATTTAGCACCTCATTCCCATGTACCCATCGGCCAATTCATCACATAATAACTTCGTTAGAAACATCCTGTAATTCAAGTCAGTGAGATTCCTATCATGAATTATGGAAGTATAAAAAAACATACCCGCTTCAGTTCTTTAAAGGGTAGGCAGACGCAATTCTGCACACGAACTTCATCACCGACACCACACTCTTTACCAAGAATAGTGATGCTTTGTACCTTGACACCGTTCTTCACGATGCTAGTGCTATGGCTGGTAACCGGTGTGGGCGTGCCCTCCACACGAGCCCAGGCACCGACGCGGCTATTCCAGCCAACGATGGAGTAGAGAACACAAGCATCGTGCTTAATCTCAGCGTCTTCGAGTACGATGGACTCCTTGACACGGGCGCCGGCCCCAATAACAGCGCGAGGGCCGATAGACACGTTAGGACCAAGTTTAGCTGTCGGATCAACTTGAGCGGATGGGTGGATGAAGACAGGCGGTATGAGATTTGGCGATGGCTTGGCCAGCTCCCTGGAGCCAGTCTGTTGGGCTTGTTGCAGGTACAGAGCATTCGCTGGGACGGCGGAGCCCGCCGTCTTAATCTGACGCCAGAAATCTTTCGTCTCATGGACAAAGAACTGTTTGCTGTCGGCCAGATCACTGAGGATGTCCTGTTCGAGGCGGATGACCTCGTTCTTGCGCTCCTCGTCTTCGTCGGCCATGAAACTCGATTCGAGGTTTTCGGATGAGGGGTACGACACGAGGCGGGGACGATCAGTTCTGCGCTTGATGGCAGTCCTGATGCTAGGAAAGATAGCATCTACGCTGAAAAGGTAAACGCCACAGTTGATTAAGTTGGAGATCTGGCTCTCGGGCTTCTCGACGTAGTGTAGAACGCGACGGGAGTGCTGGTCTGAGACGATGCAACCGAAGTTAGTAGCGGCTTCCTGGCTTACGCGGGTGCCGAGAATGACCGCCTCGGCATCTTTATCGTCGAACAGCTTCGCCATGTCGTTCAGGGGGAATGAGCAGCACACATCCGAGTTGAGAACGAAGATGCGCTCGGGGCGGCCCTTGAGGATGGCATCTCGAAAGTGGTACAGGCCACCGGCGGTGCCCAGAGCCTGGTATTCGCGGAGGTACTTGATGGGAAGATTGGGGAACTCGGTGGCAGCCTCCTTGATGAAATCCTTAAAGACGGACTCGTCGTAGTAGCCGATCATGCAGACCTCTTGAATAGAGGGCACCTTCGCGATGGCCGTCAGGCAGTGCCAGATAATGGGATGGCCAGCGACATCGAAGAGAGGCTAGGCGGGCGTTGCTGGCGTGAGCATGTCGACACATCAAGGAGGGTGGAAGTATAACACCACACTCACCTTGGGAACATCAAGGGACAAGGGGCGGAATCGTGTACCTCGCGAGGGACCGCCGACCTGATATGCGTGAATGCGCGTCAGTCAACCTCTAATCTACCTATCTATGATGGTGGTGGGGTTGTTGCAGAGGATGGGCAGAAAGTGGGTTGGGCTTCGTATACGCACCAGGATAACAGCTTTTGTGTCCTTGCCGGCGGCACCATTGGCCTTCTCGCGGTGTGGTACTTGGAGCATGATGGGGCCTTAGGTGCAGTGCTCTGTGTCCAGGAATGAGGGGACGGGTGATTGATGGTAGGGAAGAGGAGCAGGAGGAGGAGGAGAAGCGAGACAAGGCGAGATGAGGCGGTGATGAGATGGCCAGTGTTCAGATGCTTGCACTTTTAGTCTCAATCGTCCTCAATTAACATGTCATTGGTCCCTTATGAGGTTGCTTGTTTAGGTTATGTCTGTAAGTACCTTGTTGCTTGGGTTGCTTGTAAGGAGGGGCACACACTGACCTCAGCTGCACCACTCTCGCCTCAACATGTGGGGTGACTTTAGCGTAGTGATTGGTTGAAGCCTTCGTTCTTCTTTGACCATGATCGAGGGTACGATGTGACGTGCATACATAAGTTTACTATTCAGCATAGGCCTCGAATATTTCACATTTGTCTTGTCTCTTGTAATTTTCTCCTTCATTATCGACTTTAAATAACAATATTGGTGCGATTTGCCCGGTCATCGAGGTTCGACTTAAGAAACACGCCATATTCATGTCCTGGGCACCGATGTTATTGTCACAGTTGTCTCTCTTCTAACCTCTATATATAGGACTAGACGATGCAATAGTTAAGGGAGATCATCTTATTTATCGTCGGCACTTTCATCCTTTGCCAGGTCATGCTCCTTCAGTAATGCTGTGATCTCGTCCGCGCTCCAAAGTCGTTGGTAGATTTTACCGTCCTTCGTTTGTCCCACGGTAGCAAACTCAACTAGGTCATGCGTCAGTAATCGAATTCCACAGACCTGCTGGGTTCGTGCTTACTCTTCTCGCTACTCAGCTTAGTTGAATCCATTGTTTTACTGAGCACCTTAACAGCCATGCCACACGCCTCCTTCAACGTGCAGTCCTCCTTGTAGTCTTGCTTCAATAAGCTGTCTGCACTAGCCTTGTTCGCACCAGCGCTCGTGGCTTTCCAGCCACCATAGTTGCCCGATGGATTGCTTAGGTAGAGTTGGAATTGTCGCTGCGGATCCCACCCCGCGTAGATGAAGGACACACCAAACGGCCGCAGACCACCATGTTGCGTGTAGCCTTGCTTCAGATCGCATAGCCTTCGCACTAGCTGCTCGCAAGGAATGTCTTCGTTGTAGGTAAGGAGATATCTTTGGGCGGCTTGCCGGGCGTAGTTGATGAGGATATTGGCATCCGACGTCATTCCTGCTACGGCACAGATCATGTTGCTGCCTCGGTCAGCCTCTTTGTAACGTCAGAATTGCTTGGTAAAGAATCCTCAGCTCACTCATTTAGTATGTACAACTTCTCTGCCGACGTGTCCTGCTCCAGCAACTTTGATGTCACTTTGCGCTCTGCCGCTAGGACGATGCCATCCTTTGCAAGAATACCAATGGCGGTACCAGCATGGGAAATGGCTTCCAGCGCATATTCAACCTGGTACAGACGGCCTTCGGGAGAGAAGATGGTAGTCTACCCAACATGGTCAGCTTGTTCGCATGGAGAGCCATGGCCTATAAGCGTACTCGTGAATCGTAACGGCGAGACATGGCGGGCGGTGCAGCCGTGCGAGGCGATTGATCAAAACGCCTTGACGCTGCGATTCGTCTATTATATTAGATCGAAGTGTGAGACCAGGCTTCAGCTCGAAGGGGTCGTCCTGTAGTAGTCGTTGAGAGTACACAGCGTTCGGTGTCTGGCGTGCTGCAAGAGGTGGGTTGTAGCTAAGGTAGGGAAGGCTGATAGGTCGTCCACCAAATCAGGCCGGACACTTGGAGCTGCTAGGCTAGGCAAGAGCTTCAGACGCGTACAGCAGGCAGGCAAGCAGTAAGCTAATACGTTGTGGGTTAGATATGGCCCAAGCTTCTTGATAAGTAACCTGCCCAAGCCACACTCACCAGCCACTAACTAGGTGGGATAGGTACCTAGATGGTTACGAAGTTATGGACGCCCACCTACGGGCTACATCACCCAATTTAATGCTGGCCCAATTACACAACTAGACTTTGAACATACTACTGTCTGTTCAACTGTCAATTTCGATTACCTATCTATTTATAAAATTGTGCGGCTTTGTGAATCTCGCTGTAACTGTTTCCTAAACTGATACTGTTGACGTAGGGAGGAGCGTGGGGTAGCTGGCGTAGCTCCGACCACCGATTTTCCACTTAGGCCAAGCAGATAGAGGTACCTAGGGTAGGTACAGTGGACATGTACCGGCCTCGAGGATCCGTCAAGGCCCCACCCTTTGTCACAAGTGTTTGTTCCATTGGCTACGCTACTGTCCTCGCGCCATTACCCCATCTTCCCATTTTTCCCATCTTCACCTCTCCAACCGACCTTACCTGACGTTAACCCTTTCCCTCACCTCCACAACATCCGGTAAACGCGACATCGGCATCCACCTGCAACATCAGACTTGCCGCACTGCGACGCGAACAGCAGTGTTACGCCATTGCAAACTCTTTGTTGTTTCTCTAATTGCTGTTCTGTTTACCCCCTCTGCAACACCTTCAACACGCGACACTGTGGTGTCTTGACTCCATACACGCCATTTCTCTTTTCGCACCAAGTTGAGCTGAATCGCGAGGCTCTTCAATACCTGTAACGGCTCCTACCCCTTCACTACAGCTACCAGGATCGACAACCATATCCCGCGGACCAGGAGTGGGATTATAGCAAGGCTGGGTCTTTTGGCATTGGGGAAAATTCCATTAAGACGTACTTTAGTTGATGATCCGTGGTCCTCTGCCACCTCAGCCTCTGATCGGGCCGTAGTCCAGTCAGGCATTGTAGAAGATATGAGTGTTTGAAATCCTGCTGCCAGCCTGTTCACCGCAATCCGCAATCCACCGTAGCCGACACAGCTGTGTCTCGCCATTTTCAAGCGACCCGTCTATAGTCTCACACCTTAGTTGCACTCGACGGGTCAAGCATCGTTACTTGCCGCCATGTCTGGTAAGCTACCACCCGCGCCATCTACGTGACCAATGTGTCGACGGTGTGAGTGGGAGAATCACCGTTCTTCTACGACCCGTCGCTCCTCGCAAGCCGTCCTCAGCACCCCGCACGACAGGTCAGATTCAATTGCAACATGTTGTCTAACAGATATACCTCTAGGTGAACCAGAACCCCGTCGATCGGTGCGTGCCACTAAGGGTCAACACACGAAAGCCTTCGACCAGCTCGAGAACGGTCCCGAGCCACCTAAGCGACGCCAGACCAAGAAAAACACTAAGAAGGCAGCGGAGAAAGAAGATAAGCATGAGGAAGACGAAGAGATCATTCGCTGTATTTGCGGCGCAACCACACAGGACGACGACGATGCAAACGAGCCTTGGATCGCCTGCGACAAATGTGGTGCTTGGCAGCATAACGTTTGTGTAGGCATGAGTGTATTTACAGAAGATTTAACTAAGGATTACTTCTGCGAACAATGCTCGCCTCAGGACCACAAGGAAACCCTAGAGGCAATCAAAAGGGGCGAAAAGCCTTGGGAAGACCGACGTCAGAGATATGAGGACGAGAAAAAGCGAAAGAAGGGAGGCAAGAAAGGCAAGGGCAAGCGTGTCAGCGACCACAAGGAACGTGCGTCTCCAAGCGCTGCAAGTGCCAAACCAAAGCCATCGCCAACGCCGGATGTCAAGAAGGAGGAGCCCACTCAAGAATCCCAGTCAAAGGGGAAGCGTAAATCACGAGACCACTCTCAAGGCCCTGCCCCCAAGCAACGTAAAGTAGTTGATAACAATAGCCAATCTGCACCCACATACCCCAAATATTCACCGCCGGGTGACCTACCAGACTCTATGTCGAAGCTCGAAGGCACGAGGAAGCAGGCCGCGATGGCATTGCAGAAATCACTTGAGAGCGCGATCGACCAGGCCGAGAAAAAGAAGCTTTATACTCTCCCAGACGGCTCCTCCAAGAAAGCCATCTCAGAGCGACTGGCCATTGAGATCGAACGTGCGTTTCAAGAGACTCGCCCGATCAATTCCCAGAACGCGGCACAACTGCGGACACTTGTGTTCAGCTTAAAAAACAACGTTGAGCTTGCCGCTCGCGTACTGAACCGCACCCTCCCACCGCCATCGTTTGTGGTTATGACTGGTGAAGAGCTTGCAACAAAGGAGCTTCAACGTGCAAATGCTGAAATGAAAGCCCGCGCCGATCAACAGTCGATCCTCATCACCGACGACGGGCCTCGCGTACGACGTACACATAAGGGTGAAGAAGTTGTAGAGGCAGAAAGTTTTTCTATGGCGATAGATGAAGCCCCGTCGCAACTTCGGCAGCAAGGGATTCGGGAAGCCGCAGAGGCTGCTGGTGCCGGTGCGAGCGCAAGCCCAAGTACAGGTGTTGGCACGGAGACTGTGAGTGGTGATGGTGAAAAGCCAGCACCCCCTCGCCGATCTTCGTCGGGTCCTTTGAGGATCAATACACAGCCCTCACAGTCGCCAAAACCTGCCGATTTTGATCTCGGCAAAGTCTTTTCGAGTGTGCGTTCTCCCTCTACTCCCCATCAGCGACGAGCTTCCACGCAAGTTCGTTCAGCTGGCCCAGGGGATGACCCAGATGTGGATCGACTACTTCAAGATGATGGCAATGAGTCTCCCCCATATTCACCCACTGAAGATATTGATCCCGAAGTGATTTGGCGTGGCCCCTTGACCATGACTAATGTAGCAGACATTCCTACCATTGCCAAATTTGTTGGAGGAGCCGACTTAAGCAAGGTCAGAGGTATTCCCTGGAAGGATCTGATACCTGCTCTCCTCAGCGTCTGCGGTCGCATACCAGAAGAGAAGGCAATTCCATATCTTTGTGGTTTGAGATATAATAATCAGATTGACTTGGTCATCACCAGTCTTTCTCCTGCCCGAACTAATAATGAGAACGACCGTAAACAGTTCTTATCAGTCATCAATTATTTCCAAAACAAGAAGCGTTATGGTGTTGTTGGCGAGCGAAGGCTCGGCAATGTGCGCGATACCTATCTGGTGCCTGTACCAGAAGGCAGTGGGCCTATCCCTGAGCCTATGCAAAATATAGGAGATCATTTGATCCCTCAAGTGCGGACTGAACCGATGTTACTCATGGTTTTTGTCGTTAGAGACGAGAAGCAAACGCCGTCGGTCGCCGAACCATCACAATCCAATATACAGCAAAGTCAAACTAGTACTCCTTCTCACGCCACTCCTGTACCGCCCCCTCGACATCCGTCCTTACCTGGCCCTACTTGGTCCCCGGCTACACCTCAGGGCCCATTTAGTAATTCTAGTATACCTCCACCGCAGTACAGCCAAACACCAATACCACCTCCAAAAATCCCTGGACAGCCTATGCCACCTTTGCCTGCTCAACCACGTCCCACGCCACCAGCTATACCAACACAGTCTAATGTCCCGCCCCCAACTCTCAATCAAGATCCCAATCTCAATTCAATGAGAGCGGCACAGGCTGAAGGCGAAATGAAGGCTAGACAGGTACTTGGGCCGCTTTTCAGTAGCTCTACTGTCACATTTCTGTTACCTCACGCGGCCCGTATGAAGGAAGGCGAGTGGAACGCAGTTCGTCGATGCTTAGAGCGAGATCCACGGGCTCGTGACGATCTTCAGCTCCTCAGTAAGCTTTTGACTGAGGAAGGGAATGCTAGAAAGAACGGCCCCTCGCCTCAGACTACCACGCCCTCCCCTAGTGTCGCACAGACGACACTTGCTACTGCCGCTAATCCAGTCCCAGAGGCGCCATCAACATCGCAACCAAAAACTTAAAAGGTCGTGCTTGAATCAAAATTATTATACCCAAGTACATAGGTGTTTCTTTGCATTGCTCCTGTATGATACTATTTTGCATCGCTTTACGTCCAACGTGGCTAGATGCGTCTATGATAGGAATATGAACAGTTTGAAATCGTCATCTTAACCACTTTGGCAGTGATCTGATTTATATATGTCGTAGAGACAACAACATTCTTGTCCGACGCAACTACTCACCTCATTTGCACAGAATCTCTATTTGCGAATAGAATGTGTTTTGATCACATCAGTCTCCGCCGATTCACTACCCCATACCAAGGTACGCTTGAAAACTATTTTGACTTGACATAGCATTTCCAGCTGATATTATTTATTACAAATTAGGGATTATGAAGAATATATAGAGCTGCATTCACGACCAAATGCAGGTCAAGAAGCCTCCCTTATGGTGCCGCTATCAGCAGTACAAATACGATGACTATCTCGAACGGCCCTCGTAGAATATTACCGCCTGCGATCACTGCTGTCGGCTGTGCAGGCGCAGGCACGAGCACAGCAGGAGTGCCTGAAGCCCCAAATTGTGTTGAAAAGGTCGAACATTTGGTACCTCCTGGACCACATCCAGAACCATGCGCAGGAGCCAGCGCGCCCACAAATGGCGCGATGCCCGCAGGATATGTCATTGTCGCCGTTATAGCTTCCGGTCCGCATAGGCCCAAGTTGCACGTCTCAACTCCCGTGACGAACCCATACGGTATCGGCGTGGGTTTTTCAAATGGTGGAAGTGTTGATACGCCGACGTATGTTTCCGTGACGACATAACTCCGTGTCGTCAACCCCGAGGCGCCCGCGGTTTGAAATGCCGGGTATGCCGTCGTGAATGAACTCAGGACCGTGCAGCTTGGGCAGTCGCCAGATATACAGGATGGCATCGAATATGAGAGTGTGATTGTCGCTGGATGCTCATTCCCGACAGGATCCGTATTGATGACAGGTCCAGTTGGCCCTGGGTCGGGTATTGAATCTGCATCGCTAACACATTTCGTTACAGCAAAAGAGGCATAAGCGAATCGCTGGGCTGAGGCAATATGAATGCCTACGACGCCAAGTATTGGCAGCGTGGTGAAAACTGAGTACCGCATCGAGAACAGGCGTCTTCAGGAGAAACAGACGTCAAGACATTGGGAGGGATCTGTAAGGAGGGATGGGCGTTCCCTGCGCGCCAACGCGGTATATATACAACTTATCTGCTATTAATTTCGACATGTTTACAATAGCATTGCTAAGAATGTATGTGCTATTATCATGTTGACATGCTTACATTCTAGACAATCTTGACGCGTCGGACCACTTAAGGTTCGCTCCAGGAATGGCCGATATTGAGACTGTCTCGGATGAAATGGTCCGCCTATTAACTTGTTAAATTGATATTTTACACGCTCGATCGCGATAATGGATATTATTTAAGAGCCCTGGACGCCTGATTTCCCGTCCCGTACGATGAATCCAGTCTTGATAGCAGGAATACCCTGATGCTGTACGATGACTCGATTCAGCCTGAGATAACCTCACATTTTACTAATGATCCCGTATTTTGCCCTGTTGGCATGTCTCGTCCATGCGGGTCATGGACTAGACACCAGCAGGAACCGATCATTAAATGTCCACTTACCGCACAAGCCTCAAGTTCTCGTCCAGGAACCTCAATCCATATGTTATACCTACATCACAACTGTGTTGATAACTCTTCCACCAGACGCCACTACTATATCCAATGATGGTGAACCATGTACATATTCTATTAACGATGCAGGCGGTACGTTAGATTCAGGCCGTTTATCTATGTCTACGCTATAACTGACTTGGTCACTAGTCATAGTACCTGGAGGTCCCAATTGCCCGACCGTCACACTCGCAAACCCTCAACCTTGGCACCTCCCAGACAGCCTCCTCGATGCTAATGGGCAAGCACAAAACAATGGTGGAAGTGGGAATGCGAGGCCGCCGCTCCCTCAGCTGGGTCCTGTACACCCAACCACGACTTGTACTGACACAATACTTGTCGGTGGTAATGGTGGTGGTGGCGGCGGCGGAGGAGGAGGAGGAGGAGGAGGCGGCGGCGGCGGCGGCGGTGGCGGCAGAGTGCTCAGTCACACCCGGACTAGTATCATAACTATCCAACCCTCGATTCCAACAGACCAGCCGGCGATTCACACTGGGACGACGACCACTATTTCTGGACCAGGAACATCAAATGTGAGTGTCTTGTCTTCCCTCGCCCAACGATTATAATATATGGTCCCTTCTGACTATCTACTAGATGCGGCCGGTATTATTTGCTGCCAATAGAGCTCGTTCTCGATCTATAAAGCCGCCCACACTCCAGTTTGCAGGATTTCTAAGAGGAGGCGGAACCACTCTAGACTGTTCAGAGGCCCAGATATTCTATCTAGGCGACTGTCTCTTACAGAGCGCTGGCAAGTTTCTAGGTGCCAGACCTCGAGCAAGATATGTAGACTTGACCAGTCAACCGGAGGGGACGATCCTCTCTTGCTTCGAAAATGTAGATGGGTTTCTGGAATGGCGGAATCCTGCTTTCTATGGCGGCGCGGCTAAATTCTGCGTAACTGCCAACGGTCATATTTTCGCGACATTCACGGCATCGGGGGGCCCAATTGGCTGTGTCCCTGTCTACATCCCTGTCTATCCCGGTATGTCATGGAATTCGATGTCCCAGCTACGTTACTAACATTACCTCGCTTCAGCTGAAGATTGCCACGATGGTGATCTCGAAGATCCCGATGATCCTGGCATATCAGGGGGAAATCCCAGCACTACTTACTCTCCTACCTCGGGGCAGAGTACTACTGTGAGCACATCAAAGGGGCAAAGCAGCGGTACAGGAGGGACCGTAAGCTCTTCTCAACCGACCGCGGGGCCATCTGGCAGCCAGACATCCAACTCGACCTCTACCACTTTCTCATCAGCTCCGAACAATGGCACAACACAGAGCTCCGCAGGCTCAACAGCTGGTTCGAGCCAGCCCACTGGCAATACGAGTCTCGGATCGTCCACAACAGCAAATTCATCTTCAACTGGAACCGTAACGTCTGGTACCGTATCAACTACCAGTGCTACATCATTGTCGAGTCAGACATCATGCACCGTAACTGGTTCATTGGGTGGTACCGGCGGCGGCTGTGATTCAGGAGTCAATAACCCCACTAGTACAAACTCTGGATCAATTACAGCCACTACACGAACACAATCCAGTCAATCTAGTCAGTCCAGTCAGTCCAATCAATCTAGTCAGTCTAGTCAATCTGGCCAATCTGGTTCGATAACCTCTACGAGCACAAGACTGAGTACTACGACACCATCGACAGGGCCAAACGGCACGCCCTTTACGCCCACAAGCACAACCAGTCCTAACTCAGCTGGAGGAACAACAGATACCTCAAGCTCGCCCACAGACATAACATCACAGAGCAACACGCAAACAACCTCTCCACTAACTTCGACCACAACCTTCAGACCGACCACCTGGATTCCGCCATGGATTGACGACCCTGATGACCCCGACGACCCCGACGACCCAGGTGACCCAGATGATCCATTTGACCCTAATAACCCTAACAATTCCGGATCCTCAACTAGTAGAACACTTACTACTACACCTAGCACTTCTACTGGCAGCCTTACTAGTACCTCTACTGGGACATCTACCGGAATCTCTACTGGAATCTCTACTAGTATTTCCACTAGCAGCTTCACCGGGAGTTTGACTGGAAGCTTCACAAGCAGCTTGACAGGAAGTCTTACTACAAGCTCTCCCACCAGCTCCTCTACCGGTAGCTTTACTGGCAGCTCTACTGCCAGCCCGACCGGCAGTTTTACTACCAGCTCTGCTAATGGCATGACTGGCAGTTCTACTTCTAGTTCTACCACCAGCTCTACTGCCAGCTCGACTGGCAGTTTTACTACTAGCTCAAATACTGCCTCTACTACTGCCTCTACTACTGCCTCTACTACTGCCTCTACTACTGCCTCTACTACTGCCTCTACTGGTGTGTCTACTAGTAGCTCTACTGGTGGCTTGACTGGCAGTTCTACCACCAGCTCCGCCACCAATCCGACCGGTAGTTTTACTACTAGCTCTACTACTGGCCAGACCGGAAGCTCTACTACTGGTTCTACTACTGGTTCTACTACTGGTTCTACTACTGGTTCTACTACTGGTTCTACTACTGGCTCTCCTACTGGCTCTACTAGCTCTACCGTAATCTTTACAGGCACCTCTACAAGTATATCTATTAGCAGTTCTACCGTAAGTTCCCCTGTGAGCTCTACTGGTACTTCTACTAGTAGTTCTTCGAGCAGCTCTACCGGAAGCTCTATCGGAAGTTCCACAGGAAGCTCCACAAGTGGTTCAACTGGTATTACTGGAAGCTCGACTGGTAGCTCTACTGGAATTGCTACTGGCAGCTCAACTAGTAGTTCTGCTGGCAGCCCTACCGGAAGCTTCACCAGCAACTCTGCCAGTAATTCTCAAAGCTCTACTAGTGGTGGTTCTACTAGTATTTCTACGAGCAGTCCCGTTGGAAGCTTTACTAGTACTTCTAGCGGTTCTATCAGCAGCTCGACTGGTAGTTCTACTGGCAGCCCTACCGGAAGCTTTACCAGTAGCTCGACTAGCATTTCTCAAAGCTCTACTGGTGTTTCTACAAGCAGCTCTACCGGAAGCTCTGCTAGTACTTCTGGCACTTCTATTAGCATCTCAACTAGCAGCTCTACCGGAAGCTTTACTAGTGGTTCTACTAGTATTTCTGGAAACCCTACTGGCACTTCCACCGGCAGCTCAATCGGCAGTTCTACTAGCAGTTTCACCAACAGCTTTACTGGCAGCTCTACCGGAAGCTTTACAGGAAGCTCTACTAGTACTTCGGGAAGCTCTGGTACTGGTTCAACTAGCAGTTCTATTGTGATTCCCACTAGTATCCCTACCGGAAGTTTGACCACGAGTTCTTTTAGTACTCCAATTAGCATCTCTACCAGCATTTCTACTGGAAGCTCTACCAGTACCTCTGGAAGTTTCATTAGCAGTTCTACCAGCAGTTTTACTAGCGGAAGCTTTACTAGTACTTCTACTGGCAGCTTTACTAGTACTCCTAGTAGTATTACTACCGGTAGCTATACAGGAAGTTCCACTAGTACCTCAGAAAGTTCTATCGGCAGTTCTATCAGCAGCTCAACTGGTGGCTCGACTAGTAGCTCGACCGGCAGCTTTAGCAGTGGAAGCTCAACGGTTACTGGCAGTTCTACTATTTCCCCTACCGGAAGCTTTACCAGTAGTTCTACTGGAACCGTTACTGGCACCTCTACCGGAAGCCCTACTATTTCTCAAAGCTCTACTAGTAGTTCTACTAATAATTCCGGAACCCTTACCAACAGCCCTACCGTAAGCTCTACTGGCGGCTCTACTGGAAGTTCTTCTACTGCTTCTGTAAGCTCTATTAGTAGTTCTACTAGCATTTCTATCAACCCTAATGTAAGCTCAACCAGCAGCTCCAATGGAATTTCTTCTACTGCTGGAAGCTCTACCGGAAGTTCTGGTGGCAGCTCGACTAGTGTTTCTGGAAGCCCTACTACTACTGAAAGCTTTACCGGAGGCACTACCGCTACCGGAAGCTTTACTAGTAGCTCGACCAATATTTCTGGGGGTTCTACTAGCCTTCCTGGAAGCTCTACTACTGGAGGTTCATCTATTACTGGAGGCTCATCTACTACTGGAGGTCCATCTGCTACTGGAAGTCTATCTACTACCGGAAGTTTTACTGGTAGCTCTACGAATATCTCTGGAAGCTTTACTAGCACTTCTGAGACTGGCAGCTTTACAAGTAGTTCTACTGGCATTTCTGGAATTTCTACTACTAGTAGTCCTGGAAGCTCTACCGGAAGTTCTTCTATTACTTCTGGAAGTCCTACCAGTACCTCTGGAAGCTCCACCGGAGGCTCTATCAGTAGCTCTACTGGCGTTTCTGGAGGCTCTACTGTTAGCCCTACCGGAAGCTTTACTAGCCCTACAGCTATTTCTGGAGGTTCTACTAGTACTTCTGGCAGCTTTACTAGCAGTTCTACAAATATCTCTGGAAGTTCTACTAGCACTTCGGAGAGCTTTACCGGAAGCTCTACTAGCAGTTCCGGAATTTCTACTAGTACTTCTGGAAGCTTCACCGGAGGCTCTACTAGTAGTCCTACTAGCATTTCTGGAAGCCCTACCAGTACCTCTGGAAGCTTTACTGGAGGCTTCACTAGTAGTTCTACTAGTGTCTCTGGAAGCTCTACTACTAGCATTTCTACAAGTAGCTCAACTGCAAGTTTTACGACAACAAGCTCGTCTATGGCAGAATCTACTGGTAGCACTAGTAGTACAACGACTGTCAGTAGCACGAGCCCGAGCGATAATTCTCAAACAACGAATAACCCATCGTCTTCATCTACAACCACAAGTAGTTCCATTGTCACGTCAAGTTCACTGTCTACTACCTCTTCGAGTACTTCTTCAATGACATCTTCCTCTACATTGTCATCTACTACATCAACGATCACGAGTAATCCTGGAACTGGTTCTTCCACTACCTCTATTTCTATATCGTCTCCTGGGTCATCAACAACGGTTACTTCTCCACCATGGTACACCAGCCCGTCTACGCCGACATTCACAAACCCTTTTACGTCATCTTGGTCATTCCCAACACCAACCTTCAATCCAGACCCCTTTACTTCATCTTGGTCATCGTTTTTATCACCAACCATCGATCCAATCCCTTTTACACCATCCTGGTCGTTTTCGTCACCCCCTATTGATATAATCCCTTCTACTTTATCTTGGTCATTTTCACAGCCCACTATCGATCCAATCCCTTTTACATCATCTCCGCCATTTTCATTTCCATCACCTACAATCAATCCAATACCTACTTCATCTTGGTCATTTTCACAACCGACCTTTGATCCAAGCCCTTTTACACCACCTTGGTCATTTTCGTCAGATTCAACACCTCGTCAAACTGCACCAGGTACCCCAACAGGGCCAAGCAACACATTCACACCAACCATTAATCCAACACCTACTTCGTCTTGGTCATTTTCGCAACCGACCTTCGATTCAAGCCTTTTCACACCATCTTGGTCATTCTCATCACCGACCATCGATCCGAGCCTTTTTACGCCGTCATGGTCGTTTTCGTCACCAACTTTTAATCCGATACCTACTTCATCTTGGTCCTTTTCACAACCAACTATTAATCCAATACCTAGTTCGCCTTGGTCATTTTCACAGCCCACCACTGATCCAAACCCCTTTACATCTTGGTCGTTTTCAACACCCACCATCAATCCATTACCTACCTCATCTTGGTCATTTTCACAACCAACTATCGATCCGATACCCACTTCATCTTGGCCTTTTTCATCGCCCTCAACGTCTCGTCAGACTGGACCAGGTACTCCTACAGAGCCATGGCCTACATGGCCAAACAACCCATCTACTCTGACTATAGATCCAATCCCTTTTACTTCATCTTGGTCGTCGTTTTTATCGACCATCAATCCTTCGTCTTGGTCATTTTCACAACCAACCATTAATCCGATACCTCCTACTTCATCCGGGCCGTTTTCAGGATCAGGTATCCCAACAGAGCCATGGTCTACATGGTCAAACGGCCTATCCACGCCAACCATTGATCCATCTTGGTCGTCGTTTTTAACACCAACTATCGATCCGTCATTTTCGCAACCAACCATTAATCCGATACCTTTTACTTCATCCTTTTCATTACCAAGTATTGATCCAATATCTCCTACACCAACTTGGTCGTTTTCATCACCAGGTAACTCGGGGCCATTGCCTACATGGTCAACTACATGGTCAAATCCACCCACACCGACCGTCAATCCGATCCCTTTTACTTCATCGTGGACATTTTCATCACCAACCGTTGATCCGGACGCTTTTACATCATCTTGGTCATCATTTTTATCACCGATCATTACTCCAACACCTCTTACTCCATCTTGGACATTTTCATCACCAACCATCAATCCAATCCCTTTTACATCATCATCCTGGTCATCGTTTTCATTGCCAAACAGCATATCCACGCCAACAGTTGATCCGAACCCTTTTACGTCATCGTTTACTTCATCTTGGCCATCATTTTCATCGCCTACCATCAATCCTTCATTTTCACAACCAACGGCCACTCCGATACCTATCACTTCATCTTGGCCGTCTTTATCACAATCAACCTCTTACACTGGAGCAGGCACCTCAACAACGTCGTGGTCTATATTGCCAAATAATACATTTACGACAATCGGCGATCCAATTCCTTCTTCATTGTCATTATCATTGTCATTGTCATTGTCTGTGTCTGTGTCAATTTCAGTACAAGTCACATTGACAACAGAGATAAACCTGCCCACGCCGACTATAGGTCCAATTTCTTCCACTACATCCCGGTCATCTTCAACATCATCTCAAACTGGACCAAGTACTACAACAGCGCCATTGTTAACACTACCGCACATAGCTCCACCAGCGTTAGGCCATGGGGTCTTCTTAGAACAAAAACAACCTACCAAGGTTCCGAAAGTGTCAGTAGTACCTCTCGTAAACCAACTAAGGTATTAACGTATGTTAACAGCAAACCAGAACAAGCTCAGGCGCCCGCGTCACACCCGTCGCGAGCCTCCCTCCCTAACTCCTATCCAGTTCGTCCTATGATCACTCAGAAAGCTGATCGAAGGGACACCGCTTCATGCACATCATTGCTGTCCTGCACAACACAGACAACGGACAACGCGTGATCAATACGATAGGTCATACGTCCTTGACAACGACTTACACAGTGCGATCTCCTACCAGAAATGGAAGCATGATCTGGACCTTGGAGAATGGGTATCCCGGAGTCCGTCGTTGAACCGGAGTGCGGGTGAAGGGTCGACAAGAGCGGCTAAGACTGGAAAATAGATAGTATAGAATGGTCGATAGCCAATTCTAGGTGCAGGCTGACCGACCGCAAGTGCACGTGAGGACACGCACGACTGGTCTCGCAGGTCGAGATCTAGTTGGCACTGTGCTGGGGGAGGAGGAGAAATGGGCTGTGTGGGGTTATCGCGTACACGTTGCCGGGCTTCATACGCCTCAGCTTTAGACGCGGTCAAGGGGCGGTTCCCGAAGTCTGGCTCCGCTCCGTTCCTGCAGTTCCGACAAAACCCCTTTTGGAAACGATACCCCGGACTTCATCTACTAACAAAATTGCCTTGCTTTTACACACACGCAATTCCTGACTGTATTTATTCGCATTCCAATTATTCTAGTTAGCATGTTCCAGCGTTCCTATAGAAAAATTTTGTTCCAAGCTATCTGAGTTCTCTACTATTCAATGGGGAAAGAGGAAATCACAAACAGACGCGTAAGATGTATCCAATTCCGATCTCTCATAAGTGGAACATTACAGTGCGAGCTCTAGAATCATCAACAAGCACTGATGAGACGTACAGTGAGCGTGTTCATCCAATAGCCGTTCAAGCATAGGACGCAGATTCCCTTCTCTGCCATCTCGATAGCAACATCGGCACGCCCAATCCCTTAACAGCAGCTACGGCATTTCCCCGTAAACACCACGCCCCTCATCATTGCTTGCTTATTGAGTGGGGGAGATCCATTGACGCCAAGTAGAGAGCTACCGTGTCTCATTGGGTTTCCTCCTGGTCTAAATGCTGAATGGTGTTTGAGTTGTACGCATTCCCGAATCACATAACGTCCCTTCGATAGTATCCTGACTTCCCCGTTCCAAATAATGCAGCTATCTAGTAGTTATCTAGCGGGCTTACGTACAGTACAGTAGCCAGCCATCTTGAACTAGCCAACTGGTTGATTCGTCACGACCACTTCACTTATCCCCCGTAGACGCTAGACTATCTACGTATATAATGTGGATATCTAGATAGTTCCGCGTACACTTCGCGAATTGCGAGTCTGAGACCTGAGAACATTACTCATCTATGTTAAATGAATTCCAATTCTAACCAAAATAACTCTTCAATGACGTGCTTAGCGTGCGTACTATTCGTGAGACAACGGCTCCGTGTCTCATACCTACCGTCGGGTAGGTCTCAGTACTAGTTAACGGGTAGCTGTCTCAATTTAGTGTGATCCATGTAATATGGAGTCAAATACCTTAGCCTCCCCTTTACCCCAGAACGGCCCCGGATCTGGCAGCAATTCGCTTACCGCGTTTGGTCGGTTATCTCGACGCTGATTGGTGTGTCACCTTGCATGCCAACTAGTTCTACAATATTGGTGTTGTACAACCTCACTCGCTACACATCTGTGTTACTCATACGTCTTAGGTCAGATCCTGGTAGTTGGGTCGAAAGTTAGCTAAGCGCGATACAAGCATGAGGGAGTTTCCAGGGTTTGGGCTTGGGTGTCGTGTACATCATGATCACCTAACCCCTCTGCTAAGGCCTGCGTGAGGAGAAGGTAAGTATCTGTGCCCGACCCGCAAGGGTCATGCTGTCTAGAAGTTTCTCCGGTCGAGCCGGCGCCCGCCGAAGAACCCCCTGATCGGTCCGACGGAGCCTGTTTGTGAGCCTTTATTGACACAACCACACTCGCCAAGAGAATCACTAAGAAGACCATAGATGGGTAAGACTACCTGATTATTAGAATCTATGAAATTTTTAGCTGTCTATGTGTGCTTATGCGCTTTTTTGATACCCCGTGTAACCCTGAGAAAATCGAGTGGCCATGTTGCCTGCCCGACCGATGCCCGACCAAAAAAGGTCTCCCAGATGAGGCTCGTGCCCAAAAAAAAGACACCCGTTGCCGAGCGATTTGTCCTTTTGCCTTGGTTCTAAAGCCTCTTTTTCTACATGAAAGTGTTAGATACAAAATGTGATAAGACAATAAAAGAAATATTGATAATAGATAGGGCAGGCAGGCTGCTGGCAAGCTGAGACCAGCTTGTCGTGTTGATGGCTTGACTCGATCTCTCCCTCCTTAAGTAATTCAAGCTCATGATAAGAGCTTCGCGATATGGTCGAACAGTGGTATCATCGAATGCGAAGAATCAAGCGCGTCTCCCTGCCAAAGATTATTCGGGGGTTAGATAACAGATTAGGAAAAATTAATGAACAAATGAAAAATGTAACCTGTGCTCCATCGCTACAACGCAACGCAACGCAATGCAACACAGCACAGGGTAAGTACATGATCGTCCAAGATCGTCATCGTCGTAATCATCATCGCCAATACACCCGAATCGTACTTCTCATACAACATTTAGTGACGCAGCCGCTGAACCCCCAGCATTCGCAATAGTCACTCGCCCTTTTCTTTCTCCTTCGCCAGAGCATCGCGCGTCGTGATGTAGACCTGGCCTCCCTTCTCGGACGAGTTCCGAACGAAGACGAGTCCGTTGGAAGGCGAGCGCCCGTGTCTCTTGTTGGATGGCGCGCGGGAGTTGCTGCGGCTGGGCGTCCGGTTCGATGATCGGGTATTGGAGGAGGCGTTCTGCATGTCACGGATCTGCCCGTTCAGCCTCTCAATCTGGTCCCTCAGGCCGGGTAGCAGGCTCGCTTCACCCTGTGCGACCGCGATGCGTCCCTCGAGGTCTACCTTAGCCTGCTCGAGCTCTGTCTTGGCTTGCTCAAGTGTGGGAACCTGGTCCGCTTTGTTCTGAAGAGTATTGGCGCGCGCCTCCAGATCAGTGTTGGCTTTCATCAGGGCATCGGCCTCGGCTTGTCGAGTGGATAGTTGGGCCTCTAGGTCCGCTTTCTCCCCTTTTAATTTCAATATCATGAGTATGGGGGACCCATCTCCAGCCTCTTTCTTCTGCGCTTCGATCTCGTCCTTCTCGCCTTGTAGAGTGTCGCGGGCTGCTTGTGCCGTGTCGAGATCTGCCTGTAGAGTCTTTATCCTCTCATCGAGCGCGGCGTGCTCACCCTGGAGCTTCTCTATCTCTGCTGTCTTCTCGCTTTGAAGCTGGTCGAGGTCTGCAGCTTTCAGTGTGAGGTCACCATTTTGTGTCTTGAGTTGTTCGTGGTCGGACACGAGGGTCTGATGCGTGGCTTGAAGGTCCGTGAGCTCGGCTTGCACGGTGACTAGGTTGGCCTCGACCTCAACCAGCTTCTTCTCAACTTCAAGACGCTGCGTCGCGAGCGCAATGTTAGCATTCTTAGCGCCGGCCAACTCGGTTATTAGGCCGTCAACAGTAGATTGTTTGTCGTCTAAATCGGCCTTCCAGGTGGCTTCTTTCTTCTCCAATTCGTCTTTTGCCTCGGCGATCTCCTTACCGAGCTCTTCCTTGGCTGTCGCAAGTTGGTTTTCAAGATCGTTCTTGGCCGCTTCGCCCGCATCGATCTTTTGCTGCAGCTCTTCTCTTTCTACCTTGTGTGCCTCGAGTTGAGTTTCCAGGGCCGCCTTGGTATCTTCAAGTTGCTTCTCCAACTCGTTCTTTGTTTCCTCGAGTTGTTTTTCAAGGGAGTCTTTTGTCGCCTGTAGCTGCTTCTCCAGGTCGTCTGTCGTGGTCTCGAGCTGTTTCGCTAGCTCTTCCTTTTCGGCAATTAGCTGCTTTTCTAACTCGTCCTTCTCGGCTAGAAGCTGCTTCTCCAGGGTATCCTTATCGGCTGATAGTTGCTTCACAATTTCAGCATTGTCAACTGATAGACTCTTCTCCAGGTCGTCCTTGCTAGCTCTTTCTGAAGCAAGCGCACTCTCAAGATCCTTTCTTGCTACCTCGAACTCAGTAATCTGTGCCCGGAAAACTACTATGCTCTCCTCCAAGTTGGTGATCTTCTCCTGGAGTCCCCGATTCTCTGTTATGGCTTCGTTGAGGTCGAGTTGGAGCTTGTTCTGTAGCTCCTCGATTGCCTCTCTCTCATCTTGGGTAGGCCTCTTCACTTCCCTCAAGACATTGAGTTGTGTCTGGTACTGGCGGGAAAGAGCTTGTAGGTCGTCGCGCTCTAACGAAAGACTCCTGAGTTTTTTGTGGCTTATAGCAACCTTTTGCTCCATTGTGTTTGTTGTAGCTGCTAATTTCATAATCTGCTGTTGGAGAAGTTCGTATTGTTCCTGTTGTTTCTGTTCTTTCTCGGACATGTCCTTCTCGAGGTTGACGAGCTTCTCCTCCGCATCGCTGCGGGCTTGCCTGAGACTGTCACGCTCCTTCTCAGCTTCCATGAGCACCGATTGCTGCCATTCGAAGTTGCTGCGGAATTCGTCGAATAACTTTCGCTGTTCTTCAAGATCTCGAAGAATGAGCTCCTTGGTATTGCGTTCCAGGTGCAGTGCTCGCACGATTTGTTTGTTCTCGAGCACCTTCTCGGAAAGCTCCTCTGATGTGTCATCGAGTCTCCGGACAAGCTGCCTCCGTACAAGTCGGAGATCTTCTGTGTCGCTCTCCAGTTGTTCAATCTTGTGAACTAGTTCCCGGCCCGGGATTCTAGCTAACTGCATGGATTGAGCCTCCGGTTGTGCTGTCTTGTTAGGCATGATCTGGATGTGCACAGTTCTCTTCCTATTGGTCTGCGATGGCGCCTTGGTCACCTTCGAAGACACCTCCGAAGACACCTCCGAAGGCGCACGGGTCCGGGGGCGTGCTCTCACTCGACTCACAGTAGTTGGTAGAGGCACGTGTCGGACATGTCTGATGTGAACTGATGGTCTACTTCGCTTGACACTCGAGTAGTCTGAGGAGTAGTCTGATACCACACTGGTGGCTTGTGTGTTGACAGACAGTTCTGAAGAAGTTGAATTGACGTCTGTCTCTCCATCGTATCCAGCATATGTGCTGTTATCGGAGGCATAGTATGTCGGCGAACGCACAGGTGAGTGCATTGGTGCTTGATGTGTCTGTACGGGTCTTGGTACTCTATAGAATCTTGCTGCTAGGCGTTCTTCTTGCTGGCGATTAGGAGAGTTCTTGAGAATGCCCTTGGGGGGTTTGGGCTGTTGTGAAGAAGAATTGTAGTATGTGGTGTCTGTTTCCGACCCTGCCCCTGGTCTAGACGTCGACCGTTGTCTGGAGGGCACTTCAAGGTAGGTAGTAGGAAAGCCGCCGGGCATCGAAGGCGCCCTCTCTATCGGCCCCCTTGAGAGTGTGTCCATCATGATGTTGTCCATTGATGAAGATGTGTGATGTTGGTTGTTTGTCGTATTCTGGCTGGATCTGGTTGATGTTGCTGATGTTTAGGAAAGATGGCGAATAGCAGCCAATGTTGTTTGATAGTTCTACTTGGAATGAATAGGAGGAGAAGTTAGTGTCTTCCTTTAGCATTGCGATGATTTTGTTCAGGTGCCAGACAGTGTGAGGCGTGTGAGCTGGTGGTGTTGTTTTGTTACTCAGTAGGCTCAGATGCAGGCAGACGAAAGAGGCTGATGCGCTACGTCAAGAAGGAGGCCGGAACGCAACGAACAGAAATACAGATGTACGATGTACATGTTGCATGAGAAAACGGGCCCAATGATACCTAGAGAACATGTGCGGTGTTGGCGTGACTATGCCTGAGTTGGCAAGGATCTCACGCGAGAGCCTTCAACGGATTGCTGTGCCTGAGTCACTGTGAGGCGCCCAATCAACCAGTCGAACGTTTTCAAACGGGGGCCGGGAGTACAGAGACCAAGCTGCCCGCCTGCGCCCGGGCAGGGAGGAATGTCGTTTTCCCTTCCCTCTGGGCATCCATTACCCATTATCCATTACATTGCCCGGAGTGAGTGAAATGAAGGCAGGGACTGCTCGCCCAGGTTGGGGCGGTTGGGCATGAATGCATTCCGCCCGCGACCCAATTGGCCGCTGTAAGGCCCCGATTTGCCACTTGCTGCCAAATCACAGCGACAGGCACATTTTTGCAGGCCGTTTTGAATTCCACCATAGGGGCCATAGGGTAAGAAGGCCGTCGGTTGGGCAATCGGATGACGTCGCGCCGTCGCATCCACCTATGGGTGTCGTTGTTGGGGGTGAGCGACGCGGGCGCAAGGTGGTGATGGCGACAAATTTGCCTCAGCCAGGACCACTGAGAACCACCCAATAGCCGGCTGTGGACATGCATGCCCTGCGTGTGATATTGACCTTGGTAGCCGGCAGCCTATTTGTGTAGCGAGGGAATTGTGTCGCTGCTCTAGATCCCACAACTTAGGCGGCCAAGACGTCTGACCTCAGACAAATCAGGGCGACCCAATTCCAATACACGACCCGTGTAAGTTAACTTACTGCACCCTGCCAAGACCTGTGGCTGTGCGACTAATACAATTTGCTCCAAAAAAGGCGGGAATTCAACGGCTACTTGCAGAACACACACCATGTTGAAGAATGAGGCACTTGGAATTGAGTATCATTGAGTTGGTTGATCATGTGAGAGAGGTGGCAGGTGGCAGCACAGCTTAACAGTGATTGATTGCGCGTGGTGGTGGGGTGCTATAGTGAGATGCGCTCAGGTCCGGTCAGGACACCTAATTACTTACAAGTACATACGTACATACAGCCTCATAATACTAATACCCTACCTCTCACTATATAAATCAAGTAGGTAACTAAACTAAATACATACCTTCTTTATTATTCAACTTCCTACGTAGGTAATTAATTGGCTCCAATAAATGGTTTCGATATTTAGGTACGTATAGCCCGCCCTGCGCGAGCCAAGGAATCGAACCCACAACAACATTCTCACATAATTCTAATCTATTCCGACGCCCTTACAAAAGTACACCAAGTCTCCCGTCAAGATGGCTTCAATTGAGTTTGTTAGTCTGTTGCATCAATTGGCGACGGTCATGGCCGATAGGTACAAAGGATTGGAGATAACTGGCTCGCAAGGCGCCGTGTCTATAATATTATATATTCAATCAGGACCGCGAATGTAGTCGTTGTCGAGTTATTGGTTATTGTCAACGTCGTGTTTGGCCAATGAAAACTTTACTCAGCAGTTGTCGTCTGGTTGTCTTGTTCCACTAGCTTCTAGGCCACATAAGTCCGACCCCATCGCTCCTTTACCCTTCCAAGACTTTGATCCACCCTTGCAGTAGTAATGGTACATATGCAGCTGATGTGTGTCCCCCTGACGATGGTTATCGTGGACTGCTGAGAGTGCGTCGATGGGGTCTGGTGACCGCCTGACCCCTTTGATGCTTGAACCAATTGGTTAAAGACCGTTCCAACCTCCTCTATTAGAACTCGTAAGCGTTGGGAACTTCTTTCATTAGTCTATGCTCAGAATGTTTCGCATTGCCTGTATGTATTCTTGCATATGTTGCGAACAAGCGCCTTCACTCAGTTCCCGGAATCTTTTGCAGCAAACCCAGCAACTTGGTTTTCTGGTATATCCCACAAAATTAATTATATGGAAACAAAGCGAGGAACAGAAAAGAAACTTGTTTGGTCGGCTTGACAAGAATCATAATGCCGAGTTGTCTTTTGTTTCAAGCCCGGGAAGATATCCAGCGGATTATTACGCCGGTTGAATTTGCCTGTGTATTAGCTCTCATACCCGGATTTCATCATGTAGGTTGAACATCAGACTGTAAGAGCACACCATGAGTAATATGGTGTCCATTTAGTGATTAGTGAGCTGACAGGGCTCAACAACTAATAAAACCAGCACTTCTCCGTGGATAGGTGGTGTGTCGTACAACATAGTCTTGGCCCACTTACAGGATCATTTTCCGTATGTAAAAAATAGCATCAAATAGATTCTGACTATCGTAGATGCTGCATATAGATCTGTTGCTGCTCCAACCTCGAGTATTACGACGTCGAGACCGCCACACCCGATCTTTAACCACGCACCACTTCTATTTTTCCAGAACCTTTTGAACAAACTATCTCCTAAATACTATGAACACGGCTTATCGATACACACAAGCCTTGCCATCAAATAGTGAGTTGGCAAAATTCCCAAGGGCTGTAGTGTGGCTCTCATTTTGTAGATACAACGAGCATAACCATATACTTCGCTTTTCTTCACTTCATACGTAGTCGACTGATTAATTTGCCTGGCAAAGAAAATTCACGTTGCGTGACTTGTACGGCTGTGCCCGAGATTCTCGTAGAACACCAATGTACATCTATACATACGGTCCGGTCTGTAAGTCGAAGACCCGCACACGTTTGCTTGCATTGTTTCTTGCGGTTGTTGATTTTCCACGTTGAGGTATAACACACCTTAACATGCCATTAGGGTTACTTCCACCGAGTAAATTTTCCGCACAGCTAAGGTGTAAATCTAGTTTCTCTCAGTCACGCTATAATCATCCTAGTGCTGCTCAACACTCTTCGTTTTCTAGAACTTGGCCACGACGCGCGTTGTTTTACTCCTACACCCTACGATCAGATAGTTCAAGGCTGTAAATAATTAATCCAATTTGTAATTTCGCCACACGAATCCCTGTTTCTAAATGCCAAAAATTCATTCAAGGCTGGTGGGTATATGGACACAGTGCTGTTGCACGTCTACGTTTGGTTGGCTCAAGCCGGAGCTCGTGTTGATTACTTGTCTGCGCTGAGGTGGAACTTGTTTGAGATTAACGCCCCCCTATAGGAACTTTTCCATTGCAAAGTGTAAGTAGAAATCATAAGATTTGCCTTTTCGACAATAGTCCCTAATCCAGCTATGATAACTACTGCACTCTAAGAATGCTATCTGCTATGATCACCTGCATGATTACCTGTCACAATCACTCATTTGTTACCATCATCCATAGCAAAGGGCATGTGTGTCTAGAGCCAGAGAATAGCCCACAGATATGTACAGATGCTTTCACGCAACAACAGGGCATATACGAGCCCATACTAGAGATCATGATACTATCTATTGTGACTAAATGTGATGTGTAGTAGGTCATATAGATAATAACTAGGTTGGCATCATGTGTTGAGTCGTATGTTGGTCTTTGTGTCACGAGTCATAGGCGTAGACCAAAAAGACCTCCTGTATATGGCCAAATAGCACCCACGAAGATATTTGACAATAAGGGTCTATTACCTGTCTTAGGTACTAAGTACTGACACATTAAACGTTGTAAATCACTGTATTGAACCTTTCCCTGACCTTAACCTGTTTTAAGGTGAGTATGAGCAAATCTCATTCTACTACGTTAAACCCCCCACCATCAATGCTCGGCACCGCCTTGAATAGTTGTGGGAAGGTTCGCCTTAATTCATCTAAATGCTCAATCTGGTACTTGGAGGCTTGTTGTGCAGGAATGAGAACTCCCTCTTCAACTAGATGTACGCTATTCCATCCCAGCTTTTCTGCCATGCTGCAGTTGTTGTAGTTGTCGTCTGTCAAGACTGTTAACAGGATAATCATCTGCAAAATCATTATCAAGCTCACTCACCAACGAAGTAGCAGTCGTTCATGTTATGGGCACCTGCCTCTATCATCGCTTTGGCGAACGATTCCTCCTGCGGCTTGCTCACAAATGGGAGCTTAGTGTAGTCGCAATAGGTAATACCCTCAAACATGTGGTCGATCCCTAGTATTTTCACAACTCGTCGAGCATGATTGACATACGCATTTGTGAAGAGCCATAGCTTGACCTTACTCCGATCAATGTCTTGGAGCAAACGGATAAGGTCCATTCGCTGATGAATGAGGTCGTCCAGTGGCAGAGCATCATCAACTTCAGAGTTGAAGTGGAGGGGATCAACCTCGTGATGCCGCATTAGCCCCCCAATAGCTAGGCCGTAGTTCTGGTAGTACTGCCTGTGAAGTGTAACTGCATCTTCAGGCGAAAGTTTCAGATGTCGTTCAAAGTAGTCATGGATCAAGTCGGCCATGCGATGGTGGACTTTGGCACCTGGGCTACTGTTAGCTCAGAAACGGATTCCATATACTCGTTCGAAAAAACTAACTTGCGGGATATAGGCAGTTATCGATATCACTACAGGCACGGTTAAAACAAGTAATAACCAGACATCTTCGGTTTAAATGGGCTTACAAGAAGAACACCTTCTTCGGCGAAGCGGGATACTCTTCGGGCGCCATAGTTGCTTTCGGCGAAGACTAGACTGCGAAAATAACAACGAGATAAAAATCCTTTCAACCCAAAGAACACGTGGAATCGTCGAACACAAGGGGATAATTATACAATTACTTATCAAAAGCTGAGGCTAGATAGTGAGGTATTTATTACTTTCATGCTGAAAAGGATATCCTGAGATCACTCCCTTTTAGGAATTGAGCTGTATTCTCGTTCTATAGCTTGTTGCTCACAAGCCACCGATGTGACGACCTTGAGGAATTATAGCGAATAATATCAACACGGGGTTAGAGCAAGCCGCCAGACTTCACCGGGTTAGGAGAAGTGTTAATTGAAGTGCCGGAACCGCGTGGTGGCTTGCGTTCCGGGCGGACCGTTCCCAATATTCTTGTTGCTCATTTATTACCTTCCGTCCCATAAGGAAACAGAAGCAATAGTCTATGCAGTTCTAGCTGACAATGTGCAGATGCCGAATGATATTCTATAGTTTCAGCTTGAATCTTACTCTCTTGAACGGCTTTTCTTGTAGATCGGACACTGTTTTGTGAATGATGCGTTACTAATAGGCGGAACTAGAGATCTCCTTACGGTCTTAGAGCAGAATCGATTGGCCGCTGAACCGAGCCGCAATTCAAAGAGGGATAGCTACATGCAGCTAGGATGCCAAAAGAGTTATGAGATCTGGTTGACTATATTATATAGCCGCCAGTGGAATATAGACGGGCACGGAACAATAGTATCGAATTCCGGTTCACCATTACATCGCAATATAAGCTATAGATCGAATTCTCGTGTGATTGATGATTGGTCAGTCGAATTAAGTTGTAGCGCTACTAGTAGCTATCCAACTCGAGCTGGGATGTGATAGTTACCAAATGAGGCAAGGTACACAAGATCTACTGCAAGGTTAATGTAGATCAATATGCGGTTCCACATGTAACCAACTAAGTAACTAGTCGAAGTTGACGAGACTCACCGACTTAAACAACACAATATACTCGAATTTCACAGAAGCTAGCTCTATGAAAAGTGGACATAAAATGATTTTACATACGATTTCATTCATTTCTACCTTCGAGTAGTTACTAGTGCGAAATAACCGAGGCAATAGAGCAATATACTAAACCCATTCAGAAGCAGCATTCAATTCCTGTATTTGTTAATTTCCCTGCTTCATAAGTATTGACTTGGTAGTAAACGGTATAGTCGATGGCTTAGGTAGCAGCTGATACTACATGAGGCAGGTGAAGAGAAACTCGCTTTTCGATCACTTACAGTATGTTCTTCCGCCATTGGCGAAGATGTAAAACTCCATCCGGACAATAGTAAATTGGTGGCATATGACGTATATTCAGCCCGCCCCGTCGATGCTGTGCTTTAAACTAAAGGCTCGGTACTGCGATCCTTGTCTATTCCTCGCCTACCTAGCGGCACAAAACATATAGTCGGACGTTGGTCTTGGGCCAAAATCCGGACTGTCATATAAAACCTTTGGATAATGTCGACAGAGGTAGAAATGTTTCATTACCCATTCACTATCAAACCTTGATTACCTTTTCTCGTCACAGCTATACCTTTGTTGTATCTCATGGCTGTGCTTAGTTCCTTAGTTGCCCTCTCCTCTGACCATGGGCTGGTCCCCGTGCTTGTCGGTATAGCCCTCGTAGCTTGTACCGTATTATTCCGGTTCATCATATCCTACTCGCGGGCTCGCATCCAGTTCCCAGGCCCGCCAGTCAAAAACTTCTTAATAGGTAATCTTGACCAGACCATGGCTGATGATGTACACGAAAAGGTTTTTCATCCCTTTGCTTTAGATATTTCAGCACATGTAGCTGAACTTTGTGTAGTGGATACAATGGAATCGAGAATACGGACATGTCTATCAAACCGTGAGTTTCCGCCTATTCATCTCTGATCTCGTGTACTAACCTGCATCAAGTGGAATGGCCTCTTCTCTCGCATGATCTATATTGGCGATCCGCGTATCATTGCTGAGATTGCAACATCAAACTGGCCCAAGTCCGCGGCACAATACGATGGCTTCAAGCCCCTTGATGGTGACGCCTTGTTTATAACGAGCAATCACGAAAAATGGCGCATACAGAGCAAACGCCTACAACCAGCCTTCCAGCCTAACGTCATTCAACAACAATATCCTTGCCTCGCAGGACACATAGGGGCAAGTTGAAGACCACTGACAGTTCATCCTATATGTCTTATGCTGACTGTCGTGTGCCTCAGAATTATATGCGTCAACTTGATCGTGCCGCACAAACTAACAGTGTTATTGACCTCTCGTCGTTGAATATTCTTCTATCGCTTGATTTTATTGGCGATATTGCATTTGGTACAAGCTTCAACGCCATTAACCAAGGGCCGGACTGCCGTATCGCACAGCTCCTCGAGATGATTCTTCCCGAATTGATGAAGTGCGGATTGTTTCCTCTTAGGCAAAAAATCCCAATTTTCAAGAAGACGAGAATTATGAATAGTGCGATCACCGAACTACGGAATATGGCAAAGGATGCTGTTAAGGACGCTCGTCGAAATGATGTGGCCGAAGACGGCAGTTCGAAAATCAAGCCAGGCAAGAAGATTTTCGAGATTTTGGCTTTGTGAGTAAACATAAACCTAAGAATTAAGAGTAACTGTTAACATGCAAAACAAGACAACGGGAAGAAGACGGAAACTACACATTCAACTCTGAAGAGCTCTGTGACAATTACGGTATGTCAGCAGTGTGGCAATGGGTTACTGCCTTACAAGCTTCCGAACTGATAAGTCCGATTGTTTAGTTGCATTCTTGGTAGCTGGAGGAGATCCTACAGCGCACACTATGTCCTTCCTGGTCTGGCAGGTTGTAAGTTACATCATGTGTTGTAGTGTCAACAATCGCTAATGTACATGTCGTGTAGCTCCGCAACCCAACCATTTACTCTCAATTGAGAGCCGAAATTGACGCCTCGATTCCCTACGATGCTGAAGTTGCAACTCTAGAGCACGTGAAACTGCCCTATTTGAATATGGTGCTCAAGGAAACGCTTCGATTTGGTTCGCCAGGATTTGGAACCTTCCGAATCTGCAAAAAGGACACCACAGTAGCAGGAGTAACACTTCCAGCGAACACAACCCTCGCATTGTGGAATCCCGCAGGTGGGTAGATGCACTCATGCACATTTCCGCTCAATGGTACACGGCATGAATGAGCTAACATTCGGATCTTACAGTACACCGAGATCCTCGATTATGGGAGAACCCCGACAAATTCGATCCCGAGCGATGGCGATCCGGACAAGCAAAGTTGCGAGGGTCATACTTCCCGTTCTCATATGGCCCACGAAGCTGCACTGGTGCGTTCTTTTTAACCTCTGCTCCTTAAACCGATTACTAATGCAGTATTGAAATTATTTAGGACAAGGTCTTGCAATGCTGGAAATGACGCTCACTCTCGCTACGCTATTCCGACGCTACGACATAACCCCTGAACCTGGCTTCGAGATGGAATACCTCCCTAGTTTTACCTTGAAGCCGAAAAATGGATTTCCCATTCGCGTGACTCGCCGGGAGTGCTAAAAGTACTTTGAACTAGGAAGGCACTATATCACCAAGTCATCGAATCGCGATGCCCGTAGTTCAATCAACGCCATAGAATGCGTTGAACGACCTGGTAATATGTCAAGTTAGGATGGGATACAGAGTGGTCCAATTGGGAGGAGGAAAGCTTGTCGGACCGACAGGGGGCCGGATGACCGGCAACACTGATCCGATAGCTACCCGTGAAAGTGGTTGTACCTACATGACACAATATAAAATGCTCATGTTTATGTGAAATACTGAGAGACCTGGCAATACGAGATGTAGGAGGTTAAAAATTTGATAGATTCGCATACATGCAATAGGAGGGAGAGAACTGACCCAAGAAATGTGTGCTAATGCTTAGCATTGCTGAATTATTATCCGATGAT
The DNA here is from genome assembly GCA_022385635.1 of Xylaria scruposa. Taxonomy (NCBI): domain Eukaryota; kingdom Fungi; phylum Ascomycota; class Sordariomycetes; order Xylariales; family Xylariaceae; genus Xylaria; species Xylaria scruposa. The sequence goes on along the minus strand of MU280185.1, from coordinate 162,517 downwards.
CGCCATCAGGGTTGTTTAGCATGGGTCAATGAACCTAGCCAAAGTAGTGGGGTTATACCCATTAAAAACATCGCATACGGCTCTATCCGCCGCGGTCTATCCGTGATGTTAGATCGTTTTTAGTTAATTCAATGACAAGGTCCAGGGCTTCTTAGCAGCGATAATAGCATTAGTTTCTTTTCCTCTCATAACACTTATTTAGTTGCATGAGACCTGTTGGATTATCGAGTAGGTCGATGTCAGTTTAGCATGCGGGAAAAGCCTTACTCTGCATCCACAGTGCTATTAACCCCTCAATGATGTTTGGCTATATACTGTTTACTTAGGTCTCGACTTGAGGGCAAGTCGGATTTCACATTCAAGGTATTGTCATAAGTAGCCACGCTGACTAAATACGTCAACTTAACGTTCGTGCGCTTTGTAGATCGGCAATGATCTGGATATCGATGCAATGAGAAGTGGGATCTCACAGTTCTGTCTCTTGACATAGTTACCAATCATTAAATTTCATTTTTATATACATAGCTCATAAGCTTCAGCCCATTTCATGTTTCGTTCTAATCGCATGCTTCTCAATGCCCTTACCATGACTCTTCCTTCATGTGTAACCGTGGCCTTGGGCTGCTTTAACTTTTAAGAAATCGCCCACGATCTTTCCTTTTCTAGCCTCGACAATTTATAAAAGTTTTCGCACACGGCTCACACATCTATCCCAGCTCACCAGCTTCATATAGCAGCACTCGATGATGGCGACAATGACCATACCACTCGCGACACCTGTCCAGGCACCCGAAAGCCCCAGTTCAGGGGGGCCGAGTTCCAACCACAAGGCTAGCGGCACAGCAGCGGTATAGTTCACCACAATCACTATGCAAGCGGCCACGGACTGACGCCCAAGTCCACGAAGTATTCCGTTCGTGAAGCAGATGAATGCATCAATAATCTGAAACAGACTCACAACCACCATAGTACCAGCGGCAAGGGCGTACACCCGCCCAGTAGAGTCTTCAAGGAAGAACCCAAGTATGTAGTGTTGCAATGAGTAGAGGAGGATGCAGTCTATACAACCCACCGTAGTAAACACGATACCATATAGGGTCGCCGCACGACGAGCTGTGCCCACTAGACCAGCTCCGATCAAGTGTCCGATGCGCGTACTTATGCCAACACTCATGGAAAAGGGGATATGCCATGTCACCATAGAAATAGTGGTCAGCACGGACTGCGCTGCGAGATGTTTTGTGCTAAGATGAGATGTGCTAAATGCCACAATCTGGAAACAGCCCCATTCCGCTAAGTTCACGGCGGAGCCTGCAAATGAAAGCCTAACCATTGGCTTCCAATTAGTCCAGGCAGCTTTCGAAAATCCGCCCCAGCATTGATGAGACCATCGCCCAGTCGGCAACATGATGTATAGGATAAGCAGGAGGGGACGCAGAGTATTGGTGAAGGCAATGCCCAGGGCCGCACCGACGAGTCCCATGTTTAGCTGAAACGCGAAGAACCAGCTAGCAAAGGCGTTAATTGGGGTGCAGATCAGGAGGATGACCATGGCTACTTGAAAGTTTCCCTGAGCTTGAAGGAATCGTTTTAGAGCCTCGAACGATGCGTATCCCGGTATTCCTAGAATGCTGACACGCAAGAACGTACCGGACATCACAGCCAAGTGCTCCTGCTTCACGAATAGCATGAGTATCTTGGGCGATGCGGCCCAAATAGCGCTGATAGGGATGGAGACAATGGCCATCAGGATCAGCATGCGTTGCACATGAAGACCAACGCCCGTCGGATTATTCGAGCCGTATGCCTGGGAGCATAGCGTGTCTAGAGCTGTGGCCATGCCCTCATAAATAGCAAAACCGGCAATATTCATTGTCGTTATACCCACGCTAGCTGCAGCTAGATCATCGGCACTGAGGTGTCCGGCGATAAAGGTTACTATGACAGACCATGTGTACTGGAGCAGGTAGGTGGCAACGAGGGGAATCGAGTATTGCAAGAGCAGTTTGAGTTCCGATATCCAGTCATAGTGAGCATGTAAGTCGTCGTTATGGGAGTCTGAAGCATTTTTCGACGATTCGGCGAGGAGTTGTGTGGTCTCTGAGGGCGTCTGGTTCTTTCCTTCTTCTCGTGCCTCTGGAGACTCATTGTGAAGATGCATGGTGTGATAGGTCGGTGCTCTTCTGACACTTGATATTGATAGTAGGTGATGTCGGTAGACTCCGAGTGAGCTGACATTCAGTCTTCGTAGCTCATATTATGTCTGCTCGTACGCAGCCAAGTAGTATGGAGAGTCTCAACCAAGACGAGTGAGATGAAAAATGTAGTGGTGAAATGATCTAGGACGTGAAAGGCGTGGGTATCGCCTCTTTTAGATAGAATCTCTGTCGGTACGTAACTCGCCTCGCCATGGACTAGACAAGTAGGCTAACATCGCCCACCATGTTTATAACACTCGAAATTGTCTCGACATACCATCAGCCCATGTACACTGGTAGAGCGATACAAGACAATTGTATTCCCATCACTCACTCGTTCACCCCACAGGCTGCACCAATTTTACATGCGGATACCGCCCCCGGGATTTGCAATGGATAGTGTCGTATGATAGTTGGGATACCTGATCCTACCAACCCGGCCCCTTCAGACCGTGATAGGTGGCGGCAGTCGTCTGCGGGCCATGTCGATCCTCAATAGTCGACCGTCTACTGTCATTTTCCATTATAACACTTTAGACCCATTCAACTGGGTAGTAGTAAGGTAGCCGAATCCGTGGTACACTTACGGCATAGGTCATAGTCTCACACTACCGACGGAGTGACCAGACCCCGTCCAAGGCGTTGAACAATGCGCAAGAATACCACGAGATCAGCTTTGCATGGGCCCCGACATTCTTGGGAACCATCAATTGGTATTCAATTCACCGCGGCCACAGGTCCACTACCAATTGTCATGCAGTCTGGACCGATCATTGCTTCACGCTGCACTCATCAGTTGCGTGCAGCCCCTGGTCCCCCAATTTTGGCGTGCCCATGTAGCCGCTCTAGCCAATTTCAGCTATTCTTCACTGCAAGCTGTAGGTCGTGGTGTGCTGCGCATACGAATACATTCACCGGAAACAAGCTTTCTCGAATGATCTTGGATGAAAGTAGAAGAGAAACCAGGCTCAACAACCTCTTTTCGTATGATTTATTGGCATTAGTCACTGAACCTCGGGTCGTGGTCCCATTACTGTGAATCGAGCGAGGAGTCCTATAAAGCATCATGACAATGGGATAAGACGAATTCGCACTATCGGTTTTCAGCTCACCACATTTTGCTCGGCTCACAAGTTAGGAGGATAGGCTGATAATCACTATAGGAGCGAGTGGGGGCTTGTATTATGTAGGGATTCGAGGATCATCCACTATAACGCACTAGATCTACACACTAAGTCGCCAAGGCGGGTCTCCACAGGGGAGGGTTACTGGGATCGCTACCAGGATTTCTATTGGATAGCAACAATTGCTAGCCTTATTAGCTCAACATCTAGACACTTCGTCCAGAGTTTAACACAGAGAAATATGAAATTGATTTGTAGACTCTAGTGAAGCATAGTGAGGCGGTTATACGCAAGTCCGAAGCGAAATTGGCAAATAGTTGTAACCAGGCTGTGAACCAGTTTCGTCCGTGCATGATACCTCTTTCTCGTTGGAAAGACTTCGCAAATGATGGGATACGTGCACATCTGAGATAACTCACTTGATGAGCTATGGCCTGATCTAGTTTCAGCAGTTGATCGCAGCGCTTCGTTATAGAACTTTAATGACGACAGGCCGTCTTACCCCGCGGGAGAGGCGTCATGGAGAGAAAATTTGAAAAAGCAAAAGGACAAATCTGGAGCGTAAGTGACCCGAGAAAACTATATGCTGACATACATGCCTATTCAACTAATACGAATTAGGACCTGATTAGCCTCGTATGATAAACTAGGCCTTGGATATTGGTCACTGCTCTACAGTATACCGTGCCAGTCGAGCCAGCTTGCACACGACCTCGAGTGGTTTCACGCCTTAGCGGCACGCGAAAGCTGTGGCTTTGCCGAACGGCCATTCCAATACGCTGGTTCGAATCCCAAATTCGTCATGATCGGCAGACAAACATGCCGGCAACACGTAGGTAGTTATTGCTCATTTAATTGATCAGCTTGACTTGAGTATAAACCAAGAGAATTTACATACCCATCCTAAGATAGGGCACTTAGTTAGCCTACCTATTCTCTTAAGGTAGTGTAACTATACTGAGCTGCAGAAGGCCTTCCCTATTCCCACAAAGGGCCATTGCATAGGGTCGGCCTCGACACATCCTGAGTAGGGGTCATAGACCGAGGCTTGGCTCTTGGAAATAGTGGCTGGACGATTGATATTCGATATAGGCAGAACAAGTCGGCTCACCCGGAGTCTTGCTCAATTACCCTAGTTGAAGGGTCTCGGTTGCCTTCTTGGAGAGCGGCAAAGCTTCATGCGTCAAATTCCTTAGAGGAGTGGAGCGGACCATACCTAAGGTGTCCACGGATATATGTATGTCGTCGTCCCATACCCAACCAACTCCTAATCCGGTTGCCCAACGCTTCCTATTTGGACTGACTTGGAAATTATTTCAAAAATATCAAAGGGTGATAAACCCCACTAAAAACAACTTGATCGTATCACGTTAGGTCTTCGAGCTAGACATATACCTGGAGCAGATCTTTAGGACACATCAGTATTAGTCGAAGACTATGATATTCCACATGATTACATTAATCTATACATCAACTCTCTTTCGCTAAAGACTAGGAGGGCACGGCAATCCATCCGAGCGGCTGGTTGATTCAGCGCCTACCTCTTGTTAAAGGTTAGATGTACTGCAATCTATCAGATCTAGACGCTGAAGGGTGCAGAGCTAGCGTAGACGATCATAAGACAGACGATCGATAACCCCGGATGCCTAAAAAGTACTTGTGCTCCATAGTCAGCACTGCCCAGGGAACATCGATCATTCCAGGGATCACTCTTCGAAAAGTCACGGAGAATGGGTGCTTGAGCGGGGAGCTCGATGTTGTGGAACTGCTGTTCCCTCAACTACGCTCATATTCAAAGCCTTTTTGATGTCACCTATCTGTTCACCTGTATTTGCATACGAAGGGGCCGGCACCAATACCCGGATTTAGATCCGAAAAACTCCAATACAGGCCGGAAGGAGACCTATTGGACACATCGCTTATGCCAACTAAGCCATTTTACTGTTGCAGGTTTCAGTTTGCCGTCCTGACTTGCATACTGCACCTGTCGGTGTTAAGTCGCACACTCACTGACTGTTCGAAAGTCGGAAGATTTCCTCCAAACCATGTGCAGTGCCACCTATTCCAGTTATTTCCAAGTGTCATGTCTCGGTGCCTACCAATCTTCCACCAGTGTCATGTAGGTTAGGTAGTACGAGAGTAAAATCTCTTATCTCAATGTACATCTCAAGCTCGTTAACCCGTCTTACACTTCATGCTATGATCATTTGTCTTCTTCACCCTTTACCCCTTTTCTCCTTCAACCCTTAATACTCGTCTACAAAATATTAAAGTATCTAACATAGATGCCACATTGTTTTCTGTCTTAGCCTCTGAGACCAGATGTGATGCAAGCAATAGTCGAACTCATCATTGCCTACCACCTAATTATAATCAGCTTGCATGCACACGGTGACGACCGTTGAGGTACATCTATTGTCATATATCAGCATTCGTAAGTAGTACTGAAGGATACATTACGATAGTATTTTCTAACATAAGGAACATATTTTCTCTCCTTGTTCAGTTGAACCATATGATTCTATCAAGGCGAAGATCCTCAATTATACAGATTTTGCATGAAAGGAGGATTTGCAGATCTAACACTATGCGAGCAGTCTTATTAATGAATCAGCCACGTCAAACTACCCACGGACTTCCTGTTACTGAAATTATCAACACACACCAATTTTCGTATGTCCGCAACAAGACGAGCCAGGACAACCATGCCTCTCACCAGTCGTACATAACACAGTGTGCAATAAAGAGACGCCCTGACTTGCTCCAGATATGAGAACATGCGCATGTCCATTAGTCATGTCATACTTCCGACGAAACCATTCCAGCCACCCGGCTATCATTTTCAACGATACCTGTCCGCAAAATACTGCAAAGGTAGAACTTGGCCAAACATCCGAGTGAACTCAGTTCACATCAATGGAGACCTTCTCCATCTTCTGCACGTTTCCATCCGAAACTAAGTTAATTTCGAACGAAGCGCCAGAAACCATCACCTTATAGGTGTACTCCCACTCACGATAGGAGGTACCATCGTTATTGTAGACCCTTTTGTATTGCTCTTTTCGTTTGGGGGTTCGGATGGTTACTTTCGCGATCTTGCGAATATTTCCTTCTAGTCTCGAAGGCGGGTTCAAGTCGGCACACGAGTAAATATCGTCGGTGAACATTCCCCATCCTTGGTCGCTTACTTCCCAGTCACGGGTATATTCATACGTTTTCCACGTCTCTTTCGATACATCTTCTCCCTGCAACGATACTTTTAGTACGTCTGTGTCGCGACGGATATATTTCAACATACCCGTTTGACGACCCATTGAAGCTGCTTAGCAGCATACCATCTCTGTCGATGAGTGTCCCAGATTTTGTCCTCCGGGTTATGGACTCCATCTTTGAAGGGGGTCTGGTAAATCCAACCGTAGTTGAATCGGGCGATGCGAGATCGTATCAGTTGCTGTCGACTATCGGTATTTGAGCCTAACTCGGCACCAAAGAGAGCCGCACCGCGACAGATCGCGGTCCACCTAAGAAATAACATGAGCAGACGGCAATCTTATAGATCATCGTGTATATACTTGACACTTACGGTTTCTCCAAACGCGATTGAAGGATCGTGATTCGGTTGTCGACTTTTCCCTTCAGGTAATTGAACATATAGGGAGATCGTCCAAATCCACCTACAAGAATCACAAGCTGGTAGTTTATGATTAGTCCATGAATAGAGATAGAATTTCGGGTATATATAAGCAGAAGATTGACATACCTTAGGTAGTCGTAGCGTTTTCCCTTTGACAGCGGTTATCTGTTTTTCAAGTAATGCACCAGTTTGTGAAACGATCTTGTCAAAGATTGGTTGAACCTGCTTTCTGCAACATATATCCTGTCAGTTTCTATTATCTGGTCCCTTGCTTAAGTTATGGTATCTTACGACGAGAATCGTAATTGAGCAATCTGCGCCCGGCTAGGAAGTTCGATTGTATAATAGTCCGGCTCTCCGCTAAAAGCTTCCTTGATGCCGTGCTCCCACTAATGGCATTAGTCAGTTGTTGGGCTTGACACATGATTCTGGTAAAAGAAATACCGCCGAATTTGGTAGACAGTACGTACTTCATTGTTCATCAATCTTCTAATATCAGACTCGTTCATTTTGTTCCAAGATACCTCTCCAACAGCGTTTTTCAAGAACGACTCAAACTCCTTGTCAAGAAAAGTGCCGCCGCACAAAGCACCTTCACCCAGATATTCCATTAGTTTCCCGCAAGGTGTGGGTGGCAGCGGACTTTACCTTCGCCCTCGACACATTCTGATACAGAAAGTGGCTGTACTGTGTTTATTCTATAGCTGATGATGTCCCTAGTGCACAATGAAGATTAGTATGCGAGCTATTTCGGAACTAGGCCGACCACTTACACTGTTCCACCGCCGGCATCGACAACAACAAACGAATCGCCAACTTGCAGGTCAGCGCGATTTTCAAGCTCAGGTATAGTGGCGATGGCCGCAGCTTCAGGTTCTGAGACAAAAGAAAGAGTAGTCTTTCCAGCATCTCGGTGCTTGAAGATGCCTGCAAGTCCTGCAGCTTCACGCATGTTATCTCTAGCGTAATCGGTCCAAATCGCTGGGACGGTGAGAACGATATGGAATGGCATTCCATTGATAAGGTCCTTTCCATTTGCCCGGGAAATCTGCTCAAGGACATGCTCCCATAGCACTTTGAGATATTCACCTATCAGCTGAACAGGTGTTTTTCCAAGTTCAAGAAGGGACTTTCTAGCGTCGTGGAGATGCGAGGAACACTTGATGTGTTTTTGCAAGTCTCCATCATTGAGTAGAAGCAGCTTGAACCACTCGATTGTTTTGGCGCCAGCAGGAATTTTGAATCCCCACCAAAGCTCGCCATTCTTATCATAATGCATCTTTGAGGGCACCTTGGATCGGTCTGAGTTATTGCGGCGGATGTCATGAGAGGTTTCCCATAAGGTGACGACTTCGGGTTGACCAGGCGAGGAACCAGGCTTGCGGATGAGCCAAGACACACCCGAGTACCTGAGTTTGTGGTTAGTAACAACCTACGAAGCTCAAATACATTGCGCCCTCGCGTAGTGAAGTAGTGAGTACAGGACCTAACGAAGCAACAGGAGTAAGAGGACCGCATGCTTACGTTGTGCCAAAGTCAATGCCGACCACTAGGGTGGTTGGGCCTTTAGGAAGCGACATTGCAATGTGTTTTTGCTTGTGGGACTGAGGCTTCGCAGTGAGAAAATGATGGGATTGAGGCAGGAGGAACTGCAACGGAGGATCCAATACAGAACACAGGTGGAAGATGGAAGAGGGACGATTTGCTGCTCAACTTGTTTTTTGGGGGGAGTGAGTGAACCTGCATTCGAGGCATGTAAGTATGGGAGATTAAAAAAGAAGACAGCAGAAGCTATTGTAAACAACAGAATGGAAGGCACTGCAGGTACTGAGGTACCTAAGTGATTTAACATTGATTAATACTGGAATTCCATATGCATATCTTATGTACATACCTATCCATGCACCTAGGACATATGAATATTTTAATTTTACGGCAAGTATTTAAAACATTTGATGCATGTGCACTTATCAAGTTGTGTTTCTATTTGCATTAGGTATAAACATGGGTACTTTAACTTTAACAGTATTAGCCCTTTCCTTCCTTTCAACTTTATTTAACAAGCATTGAACTGTTGTTTGTAAAATAATTTCACATTTATAATATTGAATTGGTATATCTATTTCTTTTGGTTATGTTAAGCACTGGAGACATTTGTTGATGTGTAGAAATATTCAAATAAACAAGCATTCAAGAGATTCTTTAGGTACATTTAATAGGATCTAGGTACTAAATAGATGTACCTGCCACAAGTACGATACAGATAGTTTCCTAGGTAATAACTTGAGTTTCTTGGCACACAGCTTTCTGTCTTAAGATCACCTTGGTAGAGTACTTCTTCCCTCAATTAATTCTCTCCGCAACGTGCATCTCGAGCAATGCGTTTCTTTGATCAAGTTGCGAGATAAGAAATCCTAATCCACCACTTGTTATTGACTAGAAAGATCTAAGCTGAGAATAGGTATCTAAGTAAGTTTAACTAACTTTGTTTCGAGTTTCATTCTCCTTTGTAATTATGTCCCACCCTTGCAGTTTCGCCCTATTTGGCTCTTGCAAGCAGAAACCCTGAGAGACTGAACTGTGTCCGACATACAGGGAAGCAAAATGTCAGGTCGCTACAATCCGGCAAGAGGTCCTGCGAGCGGCAACGGTTTATCTGCCAATTCTCCATATAATAATCAACCCAGTGTCGCTGGAGTTGTCCGAGTCCAACACCGGCCCGATCCTAACGCTGGAGAGCAGTCTGAGGCTAGTCAGCACACAGAACAGCATCTTATAAGCCATATTCAATATCTGGAGACGCAACTTGCAATGAAATGCCGATTCATTCAAGGTTATTTGCGGGGATGGTTTTGGCCTTTCCAAACATCCGAAGCCAGTCTCGATGTAGAGCTCGTTGGCATCAACCCAAATACTCATGAAGTCGTATCTAAAGACTTTAAAGTGCAGAGCCAAGCAGAGCTTCACGACCTTAGGCAAGCCTTGAAGGAGAAAAATGAAGAATGTGACAGGATTAGAGAGTACTGGCAAGCCGCTATCGGAGAACTTAGTGACATCAAGTCATCGAAGCAGGTATTCATGGTCGATGATGCTGAGATGATATCGAAATGGAATCAACTCCATTATCGCATCAAGAATTTCGCCAAGACGTATTTGAGTAACTTCGTCGCTCCGATCTGGTTGACTCAGAAGCAAGCAGCGCTGCTTGAATCAGTCAATCCCTTGTATCAAGAATTTCTCAGCGCTGAAGGACGGGCACATCTACTCTTTCAGTCCTTAATATGGATGTATGTCACAGAGAGAATTCTCTCGAAGCCAACTAAGGTTTGGGGAGAACCTATTTCTGCAGCTTTTGACATGCTACTCAGAGTTAGCCGTGGTAAGCTCTATATCGCAACACTTTCTGTAACAGTTTACTAAACAATTACCACAGAATCCACAGAAGACTACCATAGCTGGCGTGCCGAGACTGGAGGCATTGTACAGAAGGCAAGAGGCGTACACAACAAAATAGAGCTGCAGCTTAAGGACAGACTTTACTCGATCATCATGCAATTTGTCTCGAAGGAAGCAGTGTCCGATGAAGAACACGAGAAAATCATTCGTCTCTCCGCAGGGCGAATTATTGACCAAGCTATCGAGATTGCTGTGATCTTCAACCAATCGCGATGCGTTTACCGTCTTAAAAGAGTACTTCACAGAGAGCGCTTCAGTACCAAGACCATGGAGTTTGACGAAGGGTGCGATGCACCCCAGGTCGACTTGATGATCTTCCCCGGACTGCTGAAGATTGGTAACTCGCGAGGCGAGGATTACGACCAACGACTTGTTCTCGTCAAGAGTCGCGTCTGCACCTTGAAGCAGGACGCTAACGAGGATGGAGAAGAGAACGAGGACGATACCGATCAAGGCGATGGCAACGGAAACGAGAAATGAAAGACGACGAGGAAGACAACTAACTGCCTTATTGAGATCTAGGCGTTGGTGCACTACAATTGTTATTTGCCACGGAAGAATATTGTGTGAGGTCAGTTTCGTTGACAAAAGGATGAGAAAACGAAGGAGGAATCTGTCAGAATGATATCCACGACGTGGATTGTGAATATTTTCGCTGTTTGAGGGCTTCCAGTCATGCTTTTTGGATTTTCCACATTTCATTCTACTGCAATATATGCAAGTTCAGATATCTGATGTGACGGATTCAACATCCGCAGAAAAGTAACAAGTGATTTCTCATACTGTCTACTTATTGTCGTTGATCTCTATTGTGTCCTCAAATAAGAATATTGTTCGTATGATGTGCTAAACTCCGGGATACGGTAATAAAAGCGAGAGTCGCGAATCTCTCACGAGCAAAAAGTAGGATCACTGCCAGGCGCCATGGCTCATCTACATATATAACATCAATACAAATTCGCTATTCAACTTAATTCGAATTAGATTGTATGCAACATTACGAGCATTTACACAGCATTATCTGTTCGTCAATATGTACTATCATTGCTAATTCATTAGATTATCATCTCGCATTATCGACTATTTCCAACGCCTCCTTTCCTCAATCTATGCACCACCAGCGGGACCGCCAACCCAGCTGGGGTTAAGTCGAAGGACCACCTCGCGCTCCTTGTAAAGACCGTCAACCAGTTTGTTGAACCAGGTAGCCATGCGCAGAGCGGCCTTGGCAACCTGAATCTCAACAATGGGGAAAGCGCCCTCGGCGTAGCCGCTGGTGGCAACATCGGTGTTGTTGAAGATCTGGGAGTACACGTAGTCGCAGGTCCACTCGTTGGTGTCGCGGGCCCAGGTCAAGGCGCATCCGGTAGGTCTGCCGGGGTCGCTGCAGGACACCCAGTCGGCGGTCGGGACGAAGAAGTTGTCTTGCTTGATGCGCGAAACGATCTGCTTGAAGAAGGGCTGTATCGTGTCGTTCTTGAAGGAGCTCACGCCCGCCAGCTTGTAGATGATTGCACCATCCCAGATCTAATAAGCCGAGTGTCAGCTTTGCGTGGCTGCGGAATGGCAGGACGGAGGGGGAACACAAACCGAGTGCAAATTCGTGGTAACACCGGCAAAGGTAACAGGGAAGAAGTTTCCACCAGCTGCGATGCCGCTGACGTGTAAAGGCTGTGACACGTCGCCGTGGAAGTGTGTGACGAACTTGACGGCGTTGGCGCAGGTCGCATTCTCGCCGTGAAGGATCTTGCCAGCCTTGGCGTCTCGAATGCAGCTCTTCAGAATCTGAGTCTGGTTGGTGAGGGCACTGACGATGCTCCCCTTCAAGGTGGTGTCTCGGTTAGGATAGACTTGATAATTAAATTGTCAACCAATGTTCACCTCCGAGGCAATTCGGACTCAGGGTATATGATCCCAGCTAGGGAAATAAGACTTGGCTCAACTCACCATTACAATAGGCTGGCGGATTATCAGCCGGGTCGATGTAATGCCAGGTCCCGGTGTATGCGCCTTCGGGGGTGTAGCGGTAGCCGTCAGCCCAGGCGGCGATTTGACCAAGACTTCCTTTATATTGAGGCTCCAGCAGTTGCTTGACAATGGTGCGCGTGAGGGGCGTCAGGAATTCTTCGGCGGCATAGGCGATTTGCTGATGCACTATCGAAAGTTAACAGAGAACAGGCCGCGGTGTCATTGAGCTTCGCAAGCATTCCTTACCATCAGTATTCCACGCAAGAGCTGGCGCGGTGAAAACGCCAGCGAGGGCAACGACCTGAAAGGTGCGCATTGCGAATTCAATTGACTCTGATTATACCGTGGTGACCTAGACTAGCAGACACTAGAACCGCAGGTGGCCAGGAAGGAAGAGGGAACGAGAGCACACGCCGGGAATAAAAGTCAACAACATCTTGTTATATGAGGCTCAGGGTTCGCTGCGGTCCACCAACGGCGAAGTTCTTATCGCGGTTCGAGGTCCGAAGATCTCTACCTAGACTGTCTTGGCAAAGGCGAGGAACCGTATCGGCAGGCATTTTATCGAATCGAGCAGCGGTGAGCCTGGCGAAGCGCTGTCCTGAAAAAGAAGTTCAGCGAGGGACTTCGCGATCGCGATGGGTTTATTAAGATTAGCTGAACATTTGACCTAACTATTCCGGTTAGCATATCTAATGGTGGGGGACCCGTAGGTAGCTGAATGTTCCCCCGCGAAGTCCCGAAAACTTGGGTCGCAGCAATGCCAAGATCTTGAAGTCTGCTTCACATCTGTTCATAATTGGAAGACCTCGAACACGAAGAAAATTGCACACGCCATATGATAATATGTTGTTCGTCCAATGTGCTCCGACAACCCATTCGACTAACTCTCGCGAAACCGAAATCGATAGCATCAGCTGCTGTAGCCACGAGTTATGCGGGCGCGTGAAATAGCTTCTTGTGCGATAACTAGCTTTTCCCAGGTGACCAGACGCTGGATGTCATCAAGAAGAAACTGAGAGGTATATTTTGGGTTGCATGATGCAGATTAAAGAAGCCATGATCCCGGATGCTAAGTACGCCTTGAATCTTGGACTAAGCAGCATTGGAAGAAGGGGGAAAAAACATGCTACACTAGCGTTCTCTCATCGCTTTACGGCTCGGCCCGCATTCAACATCGAGTCTCGCTCCCTTTAATATTGCTGCATAAGATCTTCTTTATTCGTCAAGCTGCAGAGATATCTTCAACGGAAATGACAGCCGCCTCATCAACCACGTCGCATCGGGATACTTCCAGGCTGGCGCCAGCCGAGCTGTCGCCAACACCCGCCACATGAAACCCCTTATGCCAGTGTGAGATATCGAGCGGCCATGAACGAGAGTTGGTCTGTATTCTTTCTTACTCATTAATTGATGTCTCCATTATCGCCGCCGGCATGGTACCGGTGCAATGCGGAGTGTTGCTATTCAAGAGATTTTTGGTAAGTGTCAACATGCTTGTTACGTCATGTTCGCCACGTGGAAGGAAAGTCCGCGAACCCTTCTTCCTCACATACGATGTAGGAGCTGTGAGCAGTATAACTCTCACGACAATGCTCCCGTATTAGTTACGGTTAAGAAGGCTCGACCAGTCACCCTCCTCCCAGTCGAATTGACTATATAATTGAGTCAACCAATCCGCGCTCGGGAGATATTTGAGTCACACTATCATTGAATCCTGCGCGTAGATTGGCTGGTTCGTATAGAAGACCAATTCGACGGAACACTGATCATCATATATCTCTCGAGGTATCCTAGGAAGAGCGAATGATAAGACAGAATTACACTTCCTATTTCTCGAAATATGGTATTGTTAGCTGCGCGGTAGTATTAAGAACCAAATGCGACGCAATAACATCGATGATGTTCCTACCGGACCCACAACTCGTTTTCAGCCGCCAACAACCATCTTCTCACGACGAAAGTCAAAGCCTCACGATATTATACTTTATATGGCTGATTCCTTACTGATGTGGATGAGACGCATCAATTCGCAGAAATCAGCGAAATATGCTATAACGACAAACGTTAGTCTCGTTCATACTCGCTTCAAGCCTATAGCCGTCCGCAACTACTTTATGTAATATGAAGCGAGGTGATGTTGAGTGTCCTTGAAACATAACATGATGTAACGCCTCCCAGCTACACATGAGAGCCATAAATAATTTTATGGCTTAGATCACTTAAGCAGGGAACAGTATGACATAACGGTATACGCGGCGAGGCAAGAGAACACTAAGACAGGAACGGAGGCAAAGATCTGTGACACTCCAGCACCACATATACAGACGCACTACTCGAGAAGAGGTGACTGAAATAGAGACTGCGGACCTCGGCAGGATCATACGGCAACCTTACTTTAAAGTCATACGCGTAATAGTTATTTCTTCACCCTCTTGATGTTTTATTTCGGAGATGCCTTCGGAGATAAGGTGGCAAGTCAGTTAGATCTATGACTACCCTCTCCTTTCCCCCCTTTGATATTCTCCTATATAAGCACCAATGTTCTCCGTCGGTCCATAAGGAGAAGCTCTTAGGAAAACACACCGTTTGTTGAGCTTACACACACATACTGTACCTGCTCAAGAAAAGCCATCATGTCGACCCCAGTCTGGCTCATCACCGGCTCTTCTAACGGCCTGGGTCTCGTCTTGACTCTACATGTCCTTCACGCTGGACATCGTGTAGTCGCCTCAGTGCGCAGCAAGGCAAAGTCTGCCGATGCTGTCAAGAAAATCGAGGAGGCGGGCGGCTCTGTGCTTGAGATGGACATGACCGAGTCCCAGGAGAGCATTGCCAAGAAGGTGAAAGCTATTGGTCGCATCGACTTTCTTATTAACAATGCTGGATATTCCATCCTAGCCGCTTGTGAGGTCATCTATGTATATCGCACACACGTCCTTGTGTTGTTCTGTCGTTGGATCGAGGCATAGCTCACTAGGTCTCATCTGAATGGCGTGTGAGATCCCTGGCTAATATGTGATACAGTGAAAAGGAAGCAACCCTTCAGCTAAACACCAACTTCTTCGGCCCGCTGTACACAATGCAGGCCGCCCTCCCCGCCATGCGAGCCCAGGGCTCTGGTACCATTGTCAACGTCAGCAGTGTTGCTGCCCAGGACCCGTTACCGGCTTGCTCTTTATACAGTGCCTCCAAAGCCGCCCTCGAGGCCGCATCTGAGTCGCTTGCGTTAGAAGTAGCGCCTCACGGCATCAATGTACTGATCGTCGAGCCGGGTAACTTCCGTACCAATTTTGTCAGCGCTGTGAGTACTACTTTTTATTTGAAAGCCTCATAAGCACAGGATTCCTTTAAAACATCTGCTGACCTGCGACATGATAGTTATCCGATGCTAGCCCAAACCCCGAAAGCATTCCAGAGCATTATGATAACCCAGTTGGCCAAGTAGTCCGTAAGTTCCTTACCGTACACGGGAAACAAATCGGCAATCCGGAAGAGGGCGTCTCGCGAATCTTTGAGGCGGTTACGGGAGAAGGAGGTCCAGCGGGCCATCTGACGGGCAAAGTAAGGAGGCTCGTTCTGGGGAGCGACGCGTGGGGAAGAATGAAGCGGAAGAGCGAGAAGCATATGAACGAGTTGAACTTGCAGGAAGAATCTGCGAAGAGCACAGATTTCGTTGAATAAACGAGAATAGAAAATTACATGCTCACTCCTTTAGGCTGCACAGTTTGGTGGCGTAAAGCAATGAGACACCGTATTATCATCTCGTAGTCGTGAATGAGCTCTTGGCCACTGAGCTTGAGATGTCGACGTGGCTGCTTCTGTAGGCTCTGGTATCATTACCCAATCTTCTCATAGCAGTATGATCACATCCTACTCGGCGCCCAATATCTCCTTACCGTTTCTAGTGCGTAACACACAATAGGCATTGACATCTCGCAGATCGTAATCGTTTCAACTACATCTTTCATTTGAACACTAAAGATAAGTTCCACATCTCGGTCGTAATAAATAGGGTTGCTTGGAAATCTGAGATGTGATAAGTCGTTTGTCCAGCCAATTCTTCGAACATGACTATCCAATATCCATGAAAACTGTTATCGTATTTCGAAAAATACTACCATATCTGCAAATATTGTTAATTGGTGGTATTCAATCACGTTCTTTTGTTTTATTTTCCCTTCTTTCGTGTGCTCAGCAGAATACGTCGTGATAAAATGTCGTGTCGCTCCAGTAAAAATTAAAGTACCTAGATACAGCACATGTCACTGCGGGGATCTTGAATAGATCGGCTATCATGTCTTTCCTCGGCACAGAACGCCAGATACGTAGCACTCTAACTGAATTAGGTCAGCTTTACAGTCCCGCTTTTCACCGAGTTACCCAATCGGAGTCGAAGCGCCCAAGATTGCGGATTTAGGGACGGTAGACTAGCTCGGGTACTTCCTCGATTACCCCACGGTGCTACTTTGGTGCCTCTCGATCACGTTACACATATGCTTAGTTCATGAAGATTGTATAGTACCGTGAGGAAGAAGAGAGCTCTACCTCAGAAATAGTAGAATCTTGAAGGCCAAGTATGTCGCTGGGCGTGTCTGGTTGGAACGGTAGAGTGACTTGGCTGGCTTGGAAAATTCAGGGATGGGAATGCGAATTCGGACAATGGTAACAGCCACATCATCCTTTTGCTAGTGGTTTAATGTGTTGTCGGGTCCAGCTATGCGACCTGAAAAGAAAGCGATTGATCGAGTGGACTAATCCAGTTCTTTTTGAACCGGGATTAAGGGTACTCAGTGCGTAGCAGATATTGGCTGATAAAGCGGTCAAACCTGTTCAGGGAGGTAACGCCACCACCACCACGCGGACTGCAGTACTCCGCAGCCAGCTCAGCTAATGTGTGATTGAGCCATTGCAGTGGGGATGGACACAAAATAAATATCCCTTGAAAGCTTTATTCAGCTATGAATTGTCTAGCGACAGGGTCTTAGTTGCATCCATCTTACAAGACGCTTTTGACGCTGGCACACAGATGCAAGAAGCTAGACATCGTTTTATTCCCATACCTTTCGGCTCTTATAGCTTCCGCATTGTACGAGCTCCGAACCATCCGAATTGACATCTGCGCGAGAGACTTCTTCCTGGACGAGCCAGTGAGTGAGTGACAGTACAACAAATATCCTAGAGTTTCAGCGTACCATTGCCCCGTCATGGAGCTCGACACCGAGATCATCATCGTCGGGGCCGGCATGTCCGGCCTCGGCTTAGCTGTTCAGCTGGTGCGGCAGTACGGACACCGGAACTTCGAACTAATCGAAAAGGAATCGAGTATTGGCGGCACGTGGTGGGTAAATTCGTATCCCGGGTGCGGTGTAGATGTACAGTTATTCTTCAAGCATAATACCAAGACCTAGGGTAACTGTTCTGACCGAATTGTAGATAACTGCGCATCATTACCAGTATTCATTTGAATTGAATCCGAATTGGACTCGCAAGTATCCATTGCAGGATGAGATTCTTGATTATTATCAACGTGTCGCTGACAAGTACGACATCGAGAAACACACGAGATTCGAATCCGTTGTGATATCGGCTACCTGGGACGCGTCTTCTGGGACATGGGTCGTCATCGTCAAGGACTTGAAGACCAAAGAGACTTATCAGCGTCGGTGCAAGATTCTTGTCTCCGCCATCGGACTCCTCTCACATCCCAATGGATGTGACTTTCCCGGGGCGGAATCTTACGAGGGCCGGATTTTTCACACGGCGGATTGGGACCACTCATTCAACTGGAAGGGCAAAGAGATGGTCGTGATCGGTTCGTATCCTCGACCATAGGTCTGTATTCAGCGAACTAACACTAGCAAAAGGTAACGGATGTAGCGCGACCCAAGTCGTCCCAGCTATAAGCGAAGGCAAGGGGGCCGTCAAGAAAGTCACACAGTTCGCTCGGCAGGCGCAATGGATATTCGAGCGTCCAAATCCTGAACACTCGAGCCTCTTTAAATGGACCATGAAATGGGTCCCGTTCGCTATGCGCGGTTACCGGCTTATGCAAACGAGTCTCAATGAGTTTGACTTTAGAAGTTTTCCGATCGAAGAAGGTGCGAAACTTCGGACAATGTATGCGGCCTACCAAGAGGGCTATATGAAAAAGACAGCCCCTGCGAAGTACCATGATTTTCTCCGTCCTAAGTCAGAAGTCGGGTGCAAACGTCGCGTCATGGACACAGATTACCTAGAATGTCTACATCGTAGCAACGTTGAGCTGGTGTACAACGATCCCGTCGAGGAAATCGTCGAAGAAGGAGTCCGTACAAAGTCTGGCAGAACTGTGAAAGCAGACGCCATTGTTCTTGCGAATGGATTCCAGGTTCAAAAACCCTTGGTAACTCTTAACTTACGCGGCGAAGGTGGTCTCACTGTCACAGACCATGTAAGTGCGACACTCATGATTGGACGTGCCAATTGCTGACAGCCTCCCTCTACTTAGTGGAACAAAGTTAGTGAAGGAACAGCCTCAGCCTACTTCGGCACCTGCCTTTCTGGCTTCCCCAATTTCTTTGTGTTGATGGGACCCAACACTGCCAGCGGTCACGGTTCGGTCGCATATACCAGCGAATGTCAGATCGGCTTTACTCTCCGTGTCATCAAGCCCATATTGAAAGCGCTTAAGGCCCAAAGGTCGATTTTACCAGTTATTGGGCAGAAGACCGACATAGTAAAGGTGAAGCCCGAAGCCGAGAAAGCTGACATCGACACGACCCAAGAGAGGCTAAAGCGTCTGATCTGGTCGTCCGGATGTACGTCTTGGGCAATAGACCCCGTGAACGGCCGAAACACGACGATGTACCCTGACTTTCAATTTAAATACTGGCTGCGGAGTGTGTTTATTTCCTGGCCTGACTTTGAGTTTTCAACGTCAGCGCCAACTGCCGCTGTTTTGGCAACGAAGGCGCCTGGAGTCGGTAGTTATCTAACCGTCTCAACGGGTGTTGCTGTTACGGCATATTTGACGTATCGGATGTTCTCCTTAAATAGATTGCGTTGAGGCTGAGAGTGAGAGGCAGGAACTTAAGCGAACTGTTCACAATTATTACTCATGTATACAATATTACTTATTACTGTCGAACCTGGTACTTAAGTATGCTTATAATGATTCCTAGACGACGTAAGATTCATAAGCTCTACAGGCTGTCAGGTCAAAGGCACTGATTAAGATTTAAACATAGCGTGGCTCGTGTCGGTCCACTCCTGTATCGAGCAACTTATGAATTCAGTAAATCCGGGGTACAAGTAGCCTTGGCTTTCGGATTCTAACAGTTGTGTTTCATACCGAAGCTGATTAAAGCCACATAATCATCAGAAAGAGCATCATACAAAAGGCAATTCTGCTCCAATCAATCCTGCCAGCAAGTTTAGTCTTCAAACCGGTCCACTACCAAGAAGCCAAAGAGGCCGCCGACCGCCCCCGAGTCCGATTATCATTCTGATAAGATCTGGGGCTCGCGAAGGGAGATCTTGTTTGCGGCACTGCTCCGCCGATCTTGTGGCGCGGGATGTACAGTAAAAGGCGGCCCGTAATAGCACCCGGTACCGCCGCCGTGGCTTATAAGCATCCCTTTTGGATGAGGGAGCAAAATATGATGTCAGAGATAGAAGAAATGGGATGAATGGCAAGCAGTTGATGCTTCGGAGTAGAGGCAGATCCGGATCCTAGCTTCAGAGGACTAGGAACACCGACGATGAAGTAAATGTAACCCAAAGAAAGATAGGGGTCGGAGAGCATCCGAAGACTCGTTCGCTGCACAACATAACTCAGAAATATTGTCAAGGGGGTGTTATAATACCAGCAGGTAAATATTCCGGAAATGGCAGGTTATAATCGATCGTGTGCACATCAGCTTGTTCTCGGCGGAAATATTCCCAGGCCTGTTTGAAGTTGTTTCGTTTCGAGTTTCAACGTATAAGCTTCTTACTGTAGTGTGTATTATCTTGGCCTGATCAATATCTGCAGGGGACCTATATCGATGTAAAATAACAATCGGCTTAGGCAGGCTATTGTTATACGCATAATCAAATGCTTGCTTGGATTGTGATTATGGAGTGTAAATAGTGCGACATCTCCCCTCTCTAAGCCTCATAGCCTTATTCAAAGGGATAGAAGACGGCGATGCTCTTCATTGAGTCGTGCCCTGAAATTGATGAATGATCAACGTGAAATCAACGAGAATCCACAGGATCGGTAGCACACCCCAGGGGTTTCTTGCGCTCTGATTTGTCACTATTAAACAGGTTATCACAATTATATGGCACACGACAATTTTAATAGGTTCAAAAGTGCTCTAGGATGTGATGTGATGCCAGCAAATATCTACAATACCCTCATCCATATCCTTTCTGTGATAATTGATTGATGCGGTGATCGTCTACGCGCAAATCAGGGGATGAATGAAGAATGAAACCTGAGTTTCATCCCCCTGTCAACGGCTTCTAACCTAGCTCGGCGGCTTAGTCGATTGGGCGCTAGCGCTCCGAAAGCCCCGCCGCCTCAGGGTCCTTGTTGTTAAGCTTGCGCCGCTTCGAGGAAGCTTACGTTGTACGCAATTATTCAACCAAGGTCCCGAACCAGAAACTCTAGCCAATCGTCTACCTATCATACATTCAATAAAAGAATTCCAGCGGTTATGTTGCGTATGCACTGCTATGTGAGAGATTTCAGGTCCTGGTTTTGAACGTGATTGGGGAGGATGACGAAGCTACCCCGAAATTCTGTAATTCTGTAACATTACAGCGGTTTCAACTTCATTTGAGACACCTGGTTGTTTTCTCCCCACCCTGGCCACTCGACCACTTTCGATCACCCCGGATTCTCCTTTGATCTCTGCTTGGCTGTGCTTGGAAAAAGCTTAACGAAAGCTTATTGATGGTAGGCCTATATTGGGAATATGGATCGACAACCCACGGTAGTCGATCCCGGGTTGCGCACCACCCTCCATCCTTCTATACGGTACTCATGTTTGAGGATGTCGTGGGTCATCACACGATTGAAAATGATGTGACAGGGGAAACGGAGTATGGCTCAGTATGGAAAGGCTAGGACAGGCTCTGGAGAATGGAACTCCAGCCCCCAGTCGTCCAGTTAACTGGCGAAGGTATATATTATTCCAGACTTCTCCTCGACTTGTCACATACCACAATCTTTCTTGGCAACACTTCTTTGTTTCTTTCCCTTCGTACTACCTCGCTGGCCGTTTTTTCTCAACATTTTCACCTTCCCTTGCATTACCGTTGCCACAGTTTCGTTTCTTGTATATTGTTTGGATATCTGTGCCAGGGAACACCAAGTCCGACCTTAAATCCTTGAATCATTTCTCCGTTTCTTCACTACCTGGTGTGGTTTTCTTTTCCAAAAGCAAAATATACAATATCAGCCATCATGCCTTCCCTAACAAACATCTTGTTTCTCGTCTATGGCCTCATAGCCCTAGTGGCCGCCTCGCCAACCAGGCCTATCCAAAAGCGAGGTGTCTACAAAGTCGATCGAGTCCGGAACCCTAACCCGATCGCTAGGAATGGACCTCGTTCTCTTCTCAAAACACTCCGCAAATACCGTATGCCTGTGCCGGCTTCGCTTCTCAACGCCGTCGAGAAGCAGGAAGAGCTCATCTCCAAGAGAGAGCCCAGGAGACAGAAGGGAATGGGCAACGGGGCAAATGCCGGAGGTGTCAGTGCTGCTTCCACAGGCCGCAAGGGTAAAGGCCGTGGCCGAAAAGGAGGCCAAGGCCAAGGAGGTAACGCCGCCGCTGGTGGCAACTTGGCTCCGCAACAGAATGCCACAGCAAACCAGAATGGCACAGGTCTCGTAGAGAACGTACCTGAAGCTAACGACGTCGAGTACCTGTCGCCTGTCAACATTGGTGGACAGGTCGTCAACCTTGATTTCGATACCGGCTCGTCCGACCTCTGGGTCTTCAACACGCAGTTGAGCGCTGCGGCTACGCAGGGTCACGCGCTATATGACCCTTCAAGCTCTGCTTCATTCAAGCTCATCCAGAATGCTCAGTTCCAAATCCAGTACGGTGACGGCTCCGGCGCTGAAGGAGTTGTCGGCACAGATGTTGTCAACATTGGAGGTGCCGAGGTAAAGGCCCAGGCAGTTGAGCTAGCAACCGCAGTAACGCAATCCTTCGTCGACGATATCGCCACCGATGGACTGCTTGGTCTTGCATTTAGCTCGATCAACACTGTACAGCCCCAACAGCAAAAGACATTCTTCGATAACGTCATGGGAGATTTGGCAGAACCCCTGTTCACTGCAGATCTCCGAGCTGGTGCCAACGGTGCCTACGAGTTCGGCCGTATCGACACAAGCAAATTCACAGGCGATATGACCTTTGTCGCCGTCAACAACACCCAGGGATTCTGGCAGTTCACCAGTGACAGCTTCGCAGTTGATGGTGGAAAGGCACAGACTTCTGTCGCTGGTAACCAGGCCATTGCCGACACCGGCACCACTCTCCTGCTCGCTGACCCTGCCGTCGCTGAGGCCTACTACGCGCAAGTCCAGGGCGCACAGAATGACGCGCAGCAGGGTGGTTTCACTATTCCATGTGACGCCAAGCTGCCCGATTTGCAACTCGCTGTCGGCGATGCCATGGCTACCGTCAAGGGTGCAGACCTCAGCTTCGCCCCCGTGGACCAGACCAACCAGAGTAAGTTAATAGTTGCCTTCTGCTATATAATGGATGTTTTACGAATGACATGAGCTGACTCTATTCTTCACAGCATGCTTCGGTGGTCTTCAGGCCGGCCAGTCAGGTGGTCTACAGGTCTACGGCGACATCTTCTTCAAGAGCAACTTCGTTGTGTTCGACGGAGGTAACACCAAGCTTGGCTTTGCCCAGCACGTTTAATGTATATATTGAGAGCATCATCTTTCCTCTTGTAGAGTCGACGGACATAGGGTTACATAACAATAGACGCTGAACATTGAAATGGCTAATGGTAGCGTGTTACCTTTCCGTGTGTTCCTGACGGTGTATTGTCCGTCGGCATATGGACTCTGCCTGCCTGCCCTTCGAAAATCCAGATTGGTATATTCTCCTGGTATCCGTCACTGATTTAGCCTGTACTATAGTGTGATGAGCAGGTTACACGAGTATTTAAAATATTGCTTTTCCGCCGATCAATCGTAATAGTTGGCAAGAGCATCGCGCAACTCTTGGACGCGGCTGTTTAATTGGACTAACTGAGCATAGCCTCATGACTGAGCCTCGAACAGGTCGCAATCGTTACCTCTATGAAGTACGGAAATGTGCCCTCCGCCTATTATTAATGCGTCATTGTTAATATTCCTTTTTGCGCGTTTCGGTCGTGACTTTTACATGCGTGTGTAACATATGCGATCAATATTTTATTATGTCCACTACAATGATTGATCCTTCTTTCAATACCCTCTTGACTTTTCTAAATATCTAGTACCAACAAACCACCGTCCGTCTGGTCCAGGTGCTGAAGATGAATCTTGCTGTGGCGGCACTTGCCTTTCTAGCGAACTGGTCCCTCAGATGTTGGGCGTTAGATACTACCTCTATAAGCGCTGTTGCGCGTGCCTCACCGAATAGCGACGGATTGAAACCTATTGTTATCCCGCCAAGTGGATACTTGTAAGTATATCACGATCAATTGAACGAATGTGTGGCGCTGCTGACCGCGTATCCAGCGAAGGGAATGATGGACCATGGAGTACCTTTGATCTTCGAGTTGGTAGTCCCGAGCAATACGTAAGAGTCACGGTATCTACGTCCACCTCCCAGTCTCTCGTCGTACTCTCGGAATACGGCTGCTCACCGTCTGTGTTTGAAACGGTGCCTGTGAATTGTACCAATTCACGGGGTGGGTTGTTCAACTCTAACGCATCTACAAGCTGGGATGAACTGGGTCCCTTTGGTCTTGAAAATTTTGGATATACACAACGTGCCTTATACGGATTGGATAATTTAGGTCTTGGTCTCGCTGGGCCAAGGCTTGAAAATCAGACAATTGGTGCTATCGCCACTGCACAGCCATTCTATGTGTGAGCTATGATTTTATTTCATCTTCCGAGCTTTCAATACGGTACAAGATCTGAGAAAAGACTTCAGGGGAGTGTTCGGACTTCATGATCAACCTATTAACTTTTCTTCGCTTGGAAACTCCTCCGCGCCTTCATTCCTTACATCACTCAAGGACCATAACAGTATTCCTAGCTTAAGCTGGAGCTATACTGCTGGAGCTAGATACCGTAAGTCATTTCAAATAATTAAGAGTAATCTCTAATCTAATGCTGTCTACATTGATCAGGCCTTAAGCCGGAGTACGGCCAATTGATCCTTTCAGGATATGATACTTCGCGATTTGCCGAGGAGAACACGGTTACTTACGGGATGACAGATGATGCCAACCGCGTGTTAATCGTGTATCTACAGAGCATAAACTATTCCGACGGAAGCTCTGGTTCGCTTCGAGACAATCTTCTCTCCACCCCTATTTCAATCTCTATTGATTCGACAGATCCAAACCTCTGGCTCCCCGATGATGTGTGCAACGCTTTTGAAAAAGCTTTCGGTTTAACCACGGACCAATCTACGGGCTTGTACTTGATAAATGACACCCATCATAGCACCCTTCTATCTCACAATACCACAATAACATTTGCCCTATCCAATGTAAGCGCAGGAGGGCAGGACCTGGACATTATTTTTCCGTATGCCGCGTTCGACCTTATCGCAGAAAATCCGCTAGTCAACAGTACAAGCTATTATTTCCCTTTGAAACGCGCAAAAACCCCAACACAGTATACTCTTGGGCGAACATTCCTTCAAGAAGCGTAAGCAGATGCCGAGAAAAACTGGTCCTATCAAAGCAACACTAATTCGCATGTTAGTTACCTATCTGCTGACTATGAGCGCCGAACGTTCAATGTATCGGCATGCACGTGGGATGAGAGTGCGGAAGAGAACGTCGTCACCATCTTACCGAAGGATCATCCGAGCAACAATGGTTCTTCAAGTCCACAAGGATCCAGCCAAAACCGCGGTCATAAGCTTAACGGTGGGGCAATCGCTGGTATAGTCATTGGTGCCATTGCGGCACTGAGCATTTTGACTGGCCTCGCGTTTCGTTACCGGCCATGGATGGTGAAGCGCAAGAAGCCCTCAACTCATGAAAAACGATCTAGTTCAATTGTTGACGGCAGGTATCGAAAAGCCGAGCTGAGCGCCGAGGGGAATGAGATCAGAGTAGAGAGGATGTATGAGCTTGATGCTGCGGGCAAGGTTCATGAGCTAAATGGTGAATCTCAACCTGGAGAGTTAGCTAGTACATCTGTCTCGGTGTAGTTGCACGACACTCAAACACATTAGATTATCATGTACTGAAATATATGGCAACTATATAAACGAGAATAGTCAGATAATATCTAGAGTATGGTAATGGCCTATTAGTAGATTCCAGAGAGCACGTGGCACATCCAATTAAGACTCATGATATCATACTGCGTCGATTGGAGCCGAGAGAAATGATGATATGTTGGCATATCAGGAGCCTAAAGTGGCGTTAAGTCATAGGATTTCTTACTTTCACGACTGACTGAGTTTTAGTTTGGAAGCAACGTAGCAATATGTACACAATCCATAAGTAGCTTAAAGCGTGGAAAATATATACGAGAAAGATAAAATATATACATGAAGTATATCGCACCAAGCAGCCCTTGGGGACGAAAGCGAGAGTGGGTAGGGTATCCTCAGAAAAAGCGAGCGTAAAAGTTTCTCCAAAATCTCATTCCTGTGCGCCTTCCAGATGCAACCAGCCTACCGCAGAGCCCAACTCCTTGCCATGCGCGCACCGATAAACTCGTATCAAAAGTAGTCTCAAAGACGGAACTCCCGCAGGTGACCGCCGGTCAGGACCTAACCTAGTGTGGGTCGGAAACAAGCGACTGAACTTAGGCGGCTAGGTTCTTCTTGATGTTGTCGTACTTGGAGTTGGGGTACGAGAGCAAGTTCTGGGACTTGTCGAGCGAGCCCGAACCACCCTGGGCGGTGAAAGCAGCTTCAATCAAACTGCCGCTGCCGGTCCTGTCGCCGGAGGCTTCCCAGAACATGGAGCCAGCCAGGCCCTTGCTCTGGATGTACGAGGCCTTGCGCTTGATCATGTCGACGTTGTCGTAGGAGATCAGCTCCTTGCTGGCGCTGTCGTACGAGTAGGATGCGCCGGCGACGGAGTCGTAGATCTCGGTGCCAGAGCGCGGGAGGACCTTGTAGTCCCAGATGCCGTTCTCCCAGGAGCCCGAGCCGACACCAGTGAAGGGCTGGCCGAGACCGCTGGTGCTCTCGAAGGCGCGACCGTAGAGAGGCAGGCCGAGGGTGATCTTGTTGGCGGGAATACCGGCAGCAATATAGGCCTTGATGGCGGCATCGGTGGAGAATGGCGTGTTCTTGGGGTTGGCAGGGTCGGGGTAGAGGTTCGCCTGGTGGCCAGCGGTGGTGTCCCAGGAGCCAGCGTAGTCGTAGGACAGCATGTTGAATTGGTCGACGCCAGCGGCGTTCATTTGGCTAAGCTTCATCTTGTTGTAGTTGTCTGGGCCGGCAGGCAGAGCCACGCTCAGAATGAAATGGTAGCCATTCGCGTACTGTGATGAGTAACTGTCAAGCGCCTTGCGAATGGCGCTCAGGAGCGAAACCATGTTGTTAGCCTCAGTGTCGCTTGCAGGCCACTCCCAATCGATATCTATGCCATCGAAACCCCAGTCCTTCACAAGTGCGACCGCGCTTGAAGCAAATGTTTGTCGTAGCGCATCGGTGCTAGTAGCAGCGGCGAAACCGGGGGAGTATGTCCAACCACCTATACTGAGGAGCACTTTGAGCTGACGGTTGGCCTGCTTCAGTTTGTAAAGCTGCTTAATGCAGCCGTAAGCATTAGTGCCAACGTCATTCCAAGCTGTGAACTCTAGTTAGCCAACTACATTCACTTAGATGCTAAGCCCCTGGCTTTACGGAAATAGCTTGCTAAATTGCTAAACCGGATAACTTACAATCACCGTCATAGTGCTTTTCGAGATCAGCGTAGCTATCCGATGTGTAGCTATCCACTCAATTAGTATGCACATATGTAGCAACGATTTGAAGACTTACACAGTTCCATCACTCCTGAAGTTAGCGAATGCGTACAGCACCTGGTTGATCTGCGACACCGGTAGCTGAGCTGGCTGATAGTTTCTGCCGTAGATACCCCTTGAAGCACTTTAGCTTGAAGTCCAAATACGTGTTGAATATTGCGATTATTACCAGTTCGTGAAGTATACGAGGTTCTTGAAGTTGGCAGCCCGTTCAGCGATCTCAGAGATAGGGCTAGCGGCAGCCAGCGATGCTGAAAGCAGCAGGGTAGCAATGTTCTTAAAGGAGACCATTTTGGCTTTGCTCTCGAAAGACGAGTTGATCTGGAGACGAAGCGTTGATGAAGGCGGCTTGATCTTGTCAGAAAGAAAGGGGATCGGCAAACTTATAGAGATATATATACGTATGCGTGACTCCTATACCACCTCCCCGTGAATGATAGCGGGCTATTCACGTGGGTTCGGGAGGTAGTGAGACAAGCATGTTCGGCCGGGCAATGAGAATGTTCGATCTGGGCATCGGTAATGGTAACACCAAACCTGGCCCAATAGCTCCATCCACGGCCTCTGAATCGAAGGTGGCAACGTTGCCAGCATCCATGCCAACTTCCGTACGCGCGGAGTGCTCAGATCTGTGATCAGGGTACGTTTACCCTCCCGTCTGGCGGACCTCTGTTCTCCATCGGTATTGGTCACCTTGAGCGCGATAGTAAATGAGCTTCATCTTCAACCAGGCGCGGTCGTGACAAACTCGTGAGAATTGCTAGCACTCGTGCTCCTTCTAGTCCGCAGATGGAAGGTGGGCATTATCAACGTGTCTTGCATGCGCAAACATTGACGCCTCGGCAGATGGAGCTGCCTAGCTTTTACTCAGGGGAAGCTCGCGAGCATCACCAATCAGGGTTCAGGCCTTCCAACAGAGCTATGTCGCATGCTTCGCTCACGCGAAGACGCCCTACACATAGTAGGGGGGCAGTGGCTTATAGTAAGGTTGCATCAAGCTCTCATCTCCGACCCTCACACCACACCATCATTTGATGGTTTGGGGTCCCGCGCCAACTGTCATCTTGCATTATCATATGGGGAATCAGGATAATCTTTAAAATTCCCAGTTCTGCACTTATTTAGCATTCCAACTCCATGTTTGTTCACTGCTGTGTTTAGTTGTGGCAAGAGCTGTATTCATAAAGATGGCACTGCCCAGAATCATTAACTAAAAGTAACTGACTCAGGGCCCTGAAGATCAAATGATCAACATCGAACTTGGAATTGGCATTAGTGCAGGGACATGAAGCTGTTAATTCCTTCGACGTGCTCCATGCCAAGAGGCAAGCTGGGTCTTTTTCAATCCCCCGCATACGGAATGACAGGTTCAGTGGCTGTTTTTAGTCCACACCATACCTGGTTTGATAAGATACTTCCTCATTAGGGCTATCTCCCGACTCGGCCAATAAGCTACCGGCTGGGCAAGATGAGATAGCTGCGCTAAAGGAAGGTCACGCCTGTGATTTTGAAGAATGCCTGAGCCTTGATAGACTATTTACACAAGAGAGTCGGCCGCGAAGCACTCCAGTTGCCGCATTGTGGTCGATGCCTTGTTGCATTAAGTATCGTGGGCTTGTTTGCAACGTTACTCGAATCTTGTGAAGCCCACCACAAGCCAAGGCTCCGAAAAGGTCAGTGTTCCTGCCAAAGATAGCGATAGAACCATCGTGAGATACGCCGTTCAACGGTCGAGATGATGCACTAACCACGCAAACAGAAGAGTATCATTGCGGGTTAACTTGAGTTCTTACGGGTCCACGACGACGCGACGTAGCATCAGAGCGTGCTTGACAACCCCGCGAATAGATGGTTCCTCGCCATGGAGACATCATAATTCATCTGCGACTTCATACAGGCGGTCACATAGCGTTGAACATCAGAGTATATCGCGGTAGAGATATAGTCAAATCCACAGTCATCGCGCTTTGGATCTATAAAGGGAAGTCGAACCGGAGATAGATCTGACAGTAACCAGAGAGCCGGTAGGAGCTCGGCAGTGCGCCGGACAATGAGACGGTCGACGGTCTAGATCACTAGTGGACCGGAAGGCAGCATAGCATTTTGAAATGAGCACTCATATCGCCTCGATCATTGGACGCCAATGTCTTAGATACCGAAGAGAATAGGGGTGGCGGCTTGGATGAGGACTTTGCTAGCAAAGAACAATATCCTGGAATGCTGATTAACTGCGGTTTCATGATTGAACCAGTCAGAACTAAGCTTGCTAGGATTAGTCCGAAGTTGAGACATGTTATAGGGTGAAGCCTAATTTGAGGCTCTGGGTAACAATTTACAGATCGACTACCCAAATCGCGTTCTGGAGCGCGGGTGTTCTCGAACCTCATTTCTCGAATCCCATTGCTGGAGCCATAGATAACGGCAAGGGGTTCGTGCATGGTAATGTTGTATAACCCCCCTTTATCGGAAATAACAGTTGAGATAGTGAAAGGCATCTAGTGTACACCAAGCGAGGGTCGAATTGGCGATCGAATTGGCGCCGGAATCTGATAGTGTTAGAAGAAGAATGGAAGGATAGGAAGAGACAAGGGATCGACAATCAAATTTCCATTCAAGGCAGGTCGGGGGTCTCATGAGCTCAGACCACGTGCCACTAACTTGTCCTGTATCACTACATCTTGAGCGTACATGAGATTGATTGACAATCGCCCTTTTCTATCTAGGTAATCAGACCTCTACCAATCGCGAGACGGCCTGGAGTTTATCAAACATTGTAAAAGAACCCCTTAATGATGAGTGTATACTACGTAAACCCTTCAGCTCTACCAATTCTCTCAACACTCTCCCCTTCCGAATCATTCACAAATGACGTGTGTTCAAACCAGGACGTCTTGAGCTTCAATTCCTTATCATAGCATTTGGGTAGTAACTGCATGGCAGGTCTTATCCTACTCATACGCTGTTGTACATCTGATGTCAAGCCAGGTGCAGTTGTAGTACAATGATTCATGTGACTATCTGCAGCGAGTGAAACCATGACTCAGTCTTAGCCTTACGGGCGGACTAGTCCTCATCGAATATATTCAAGCTTTCACTTATCTGTTGACAGTTGCAATATTATTGCATCGCCATTCCATTCGCACCGATCGCAATAAGGGCTTTATTCTTTAGAAGTGGGCTTGTTTGATACCTCCTTATCTGCAAGTTTCGCGGATAACTATTCTAAGCAGCCTGCATGAGTGCAATGCAGTTTTCCTCTCCTTTTTCCTCAAAATAAGATCCTATCGAATGTGATAGATAGCTAAATCTATAGCAGGGGGATGGATGGATATCCGTGTCTCGGTCATCTCGGTCATGCTTTCATGGTTCAGATTTCTCTTAATACCAACCAAGAGTCAATATGCACAAGCCTCACCAAGGGATCAATAAAGGTCCGCATGCTCTCCTTGCTTTCTGTTACGTATAGCATTGCTCACTCCATGGCCTTGGTGTAGTCACTGGCTATACCTAGTTCTCGTGGCTAGCCTAGTGAGTCAGAGACTTCACTATCTCCGAGGAACGATGGCTCGCCCCGATAGTACCCGGCAGGGAATGGTGATAATGTCTTACCTCTCACGACATATTCATATGAGCAACTTGTATGCAAATAACACGCAGTCTCTCTAATTCAAAGATGATTTCACAACTGCACATAAAAGCACATCGGACTGTCACGCTATTAGAACACATAGTCACTCATGGAACTGGCGCAAACGAGGTCTCAACACGCATGTCGCGAATAATAACTGAGAAAATGAAGGATGTGATCGAAGAGCGGTGCCTTCAACGAGATTAATCCCTGTTCACTCATCCTCTTAGGATATGAGAAGCCTCAGCTAGTTAAGGGCAATCCTAAAGGGAATGTGTCCTTCCTGAATTACGTAACTGGCTGTTATAGGAACGCGACGCAGATATCGTAAGTCCGTTGACAAGCAGACTGTCGGCGCCGTGCTTCTCGGCCCGCTCCGCTTCTAGTCTATGATCTCTCGCATAAAAGATCGAGACTTCGCATGTCGCTGATCAGTGCTGAAATGATGTGGAGTTAGCGCCTTATGCGATCTAGATCGTGCCCCTCCATCCAGGATATGGCATTAGGATTAGTCCAAGATTAGTTCAACGCTCATTTCGAAACAGAACCAGGTTAGATCTACTCGAGTAGGGCGTCATGTGTATGGCCATAGGACACATTGGTTGTTGCGCACTACGCAAACCTACTAATCCAGTCTAAACTAGCCTATTTTCATTTGGGCTGCAACCTATCTGTGAATAGCCATTAATGCCTCAATGATAAGGAGGGCCGCTGTCGGATAGAGAAATTGAAGACAGTCGAGACGATCTGAGGTTCCTTTCACCATTATTCATAGACCGCTCATGCAAACTCACACACACCTAGACCACTCGAGAGTGAAGTCCACCAATATCGCGCGACTTCAAATGAAAAAGTTGAACTTAGTAGACAATTCCTCTGGAAACCGGTTTGAAGTTGAACAGCATTCCGGAGTCCGGGGAAAGCTGACGCAAGCAATGTGTCGCGGGGCAATGGCGATCCCATGAGGTGTAGTAGAGCAGTAGAATGAGAGAAAGTATGAATGCCGACCAGAGAGGACCAATGATGCGCGCTTAGCTTTGTCTGTGTGAAACCCCTTTCCGCCATACACTTTAGCCATGTCAGTTCGGGGTATGGGAGATGTCTGCAAGTAGCCGTGGGTGGGCAAACTTGGAACCCCGAACATGTTTGCTGTCGAGCCGGGAAATGAACGTGGATGTAGCAACCCGACACAATTTCACCTCGATCGCAAACCGGGGGAGACAATGCAGGTGAAAGGTGACCACGTCGAGGAACCGGAGGTATTACTGACCATTTGATTCGCCCATAGCTCGACAACCTATTCGAGCGCGCGGCATCCCTTTACGTACCACTAATACCAAAAAACGTGGTGCGCTCACATGGCTAGGATTATGGTGACTGAACCCACTGGACATGGACAACACCGACCTCGAAAAGGGTTTATTTTGAACGCGAGCTGTGTGATAGAATGCATGACTGATGTGTCACGAGAGAGAGAGGATCTCCAACCGAGAGTCGCACACACACAAAAAATTGTATAGATTGTGCGAGATGTCGTTGTTGTTTGCTGTTTTGGTTGAATTGAAAAGGTGGATGAAACACTTGTTGGCGTGGACGGACATGGACGGATCCTCCCCAGGCCTCATGAATTCCCTCCCGGCTAGCTCAAGAAAGAGAGAAAGAGTAGGCCCCAAAGGTGAGATGCGATATTGGATAATATATTATACCGACCTGATTTGATTTGCTTCGTTCAATTTTATGCAATTTTTGCTGATCGGCAAAGTTAGGGTTAGGTAGAATGCGGGAGGGATTTCTAAGATTGCGTTATTGAACAGCCACCACTTACGGCCCCCTACAGCACAATGTTATGTGTTTTGTATAGCGACCGATACCGATAATGGGCGGTTACCTGCCGCCCAACTGCCTAAGGTAAGTAAGGGTTGGTAGGGGGACCCGAACCGGGAGCTGGAGCTGGAACGACAGAAACGTGACAAAACAACACAACACACCAGACACCTCCTCTCTTCCCTCCGCCTGTTCTTCCTTCTCTTTCTTCCCAACTATCTCTTTCTTTACTGCTAGTATTTTTCTCTGATTAAACCCATCACGCACCAAATCCCGCGTAGATTTTGTTTTCCAGACCTGCGCCCGTGCAGATCACCGAGTCCAAGTCGATTTCGGACCACAGACAGACTACCTGTCGCAACCTCACTGTAAGCCATCTGTCGCGTGCAGTTTCGTGTCGCATTCCTTTTGGCGTCTGCATCGTGTGTCGCACAACATAGCACGACGACACATACTCGAAACTATATTGTTTTCTAACGTCCCATACAGCTTTCGCCATCCAATCCTCCCAGATCGTGCCCAAGATGCCTCGCGAAGGGACTCGGTCGGCCACGGGCAACTCGCGTCCGCGCGTCTTCCAGACCGTCGACACTGCTCCGGCCATCAAGCGCACAACTAAGCCCAGGACTAAGAAGGCTTCTGCAGAACCTGGTGCGAAGCCTGTAAAGCCGGCTGGCGTCACAAAGAAGAGAGCCCCCAAGAAGGACGGCGCTGTTGAAAAGGTAGGCCAGATATTGCATTATTTTTCTTCCCTGTCTGTGCTTGATCAACTTTCTTTATGCTGGTAGTGTTCGGAAGTCAGCAAGGAGCAAGTTGGTGTTTTAAATTTTCGCTTCTATTTTGTCGCGTCGCGTCGCGATGTCGCCTCAACACAGCCACAGCACATAGCGTATTACTCTTATCGTCAGATTCCACTTCTTCTATTATATCTTTCAGCGGAGCTTCACTGTCGCCATTACGCCCATCGCAGACCCCGCTAATACGTGTCTTTAGGTCAAGACTGCCGCTAAGAAGGTTGAGGCTAAGGCAAAGAAGGTAGAGAACCCGCTCCGTTCTAAAGCGATCCCTCTATTCTAAGTCTAACAAATTGTTCAGGCCGCCCCAAAGCCGAAGGCTGTTGCGGCCAAGTAGATGCCCATTTAGTATCATGGGCTTCTGAGAATGCTCAGGTTTCCCCAGCCCAGCTCTTTCGGAGATGATTTTCACTACAAGAGAATTCTTAATCACACCCGGCAGTCTCATCTTTAGGGAATGGTGGCGGCTTGTTTAGTCTGTTCGCAACGCATGGTCTCATTTAAAATTTCTCTCATCACGAACCCAGGCATATATCTATCGGCGATACGTCTGCCACAAAACTATGTTATTTTCGAATGGGCGTCGTATTGTAAGGCGTTAGGAAAGTTGGGTTCATGGCGACGGGCGGGTGGGGTAGTCGTATGACGTTTGTCATGAGGCCACTTTGTGTCTGTTTTATGCTTTAAAAGCAATTTCTAACCTCGAATGGAATAGCTTATCTTCTTCATTGCTTTCATTTCCATGGCGCTGTCTGTTGACTTTTAATTTTGCACTGATTGACCTTGAGCAGTCCACATTCATACGTGCTGTGCATACGCTTCTTGCTATCGTCATGCACTGATGACGTGTCCCAACAGTGACACGGCCAGAATAGGTATTACCATGAGAGCCAGGTTCAACGGCGGGTCCGACTAGTTACGAAGACATATAAGTCGTTGCTGGCAGATTTCATCAAAATATCGAGCGATGTGTCAAGAGTCAGCCAGCCCCAAATCACAAACTGAAGCAAAACCGGTGAATAGAATCTAGGTATCGCCAGAAGTTGCAATGTATTTGAGAGTAACCGAAGGCCTTGCGGATTTCGGACAGGAACAGCAGGCTGCACGAAAGAATGCGCTAAGTGCACCGAATGAACACTTACACAAATGGCCTTTCCTGTCTCCAGGGTTGCCCAACGTGATCAACGTTAGTTGTCATCATATTATTGACTGATTGAAATCCCCGTCTCAATTACGTCGCGGAGAAACCCAAGAATCAGTCTTTGACTCTTCACTACATGTTATCCAGAAATCGAGAATTTACTCACAAGCTTCTTCCGATGAGGTGACACCTCAGGATAGGTCTCCCGAACCTGACCCTTCCTTCAGTAAGGACTTATCTTTTGGGAGTTCCTTCAGTGGGCACTTTGATAGATATTGAATGAATTTCTTTGTGTTTGCCACAAAAGTCTCGAGCGAGGATCTCTCTGCATGTTCATAGAGCCGAACAATTGAAGAAAGGAAGTCAATCCTTCTATTCGGAGGGACCCTTTCACCATCCTAAGCAGACCTCACTTGTGAACAATGCCTATATTGAAAACTCGATGCTTGTTTCGACCCCTCTTGCATGTACATAAGGGGGCATAATTCGTATTCCCACCTCTTTCAAGCACTCCAAAACAGAGACTTTCACACCACACTGATTTAATAGAAATATTATCAGGGAGCAAAAATGTACCTGCCAGAATTTGTCCTTCTAGAAACCTTATTATGGGAAATTGCTGAACGCCGGCTTGCTAGGAAATACATTCAGCAATACAAGCCATTCCCACTTCCGCCCGAAAATACACGCCTCTTCAATCCTTCCGATGTGAGTATCATTGTCCCAACAGTCGGCTTTGACCCAAAATCCTTCTCAAGAGCTATAATCTCATGGCTTGCCAACACTCCTTTAGAGATCATCTTCGTGACTATAGATAGCGAGAGACAGGAATTGATTGATTTCCTCGATTCAGGGCCCATTCAAAGGGCTATCGAGGGCACAGAGATTATAATCCAGTCTATTCTCCGTCCCAATAAACGCGACCAACTAGTAAGAGGGGTTAGAGAGAGCACAGGAAGGATTGTGGCCTTCGCTGACGACGATGTATTGTGGTATCCGCACACGCTACTACACCTTCTGGCCCCTTTCCAAGAATCTGACATTGGTCTTGTAGGCGGTCCGATCGAATCCTACCTGCCCGAAAATCGACAAGATGCTTCCGTGATAACGCCGTACGAGGTCGCAGCGCTTCGTAACCGCTCAAAACGGCGGGGCGGGAACAGGGCATTCTACGCCCGCGACGGCTCGACAAATTTCACCGTCTCGGGCGCGACCATGTTACTAAGAGCAGAGGTCGTTAAAGACCCTGACTTCCAGAATGCATTCATCCAAGAGACGTTTGCAGGAATTCGCCAGAATAGCGGAGACGACGCGTTTATCACGCGCTGGGTTCTCTTCCAGCACCTCAGGAAGGACCGTCAATGTGTCCGGAAATGGAGGCTCGGTATGCAGCTCACGCCAGAGGCAACTGTCTCGACCACACTAATGACAGACAGTCGATTTGTTGATCAGATGAAAAGGTGGCTGAGAACAGGCCTACGCTTTCGCCTAATCTGCCTTTTCCAAGATCCTGGTCTTAGGAACTTCTGGGATTCAACCCCCTATATGTGCCGCAAAATGATCGAGGGCTTGTACGCCCCCCTTCTCAACATCATCTGGTATGTCGCCTTCTTCATCACTCTTCGCCGAAGGCCGCTCATGGCCCTACTTCTTGCTCTTTACTACTTGTACGGTCTAATTAGTGGCATATGGGCTTTCGCTCAAGAGTTTCCCTATTGTCGGCGACAGATCTGGGCCGCGGTAATCGCTGACAAGATCTCGCTTGTCTCAGATTTCTATAGCTGGTCAACACTTGCGTCTGAGAGCTGGGCGTCGCGCCAAGGAGTTGATGATGCAGGAAAAGCTCCTAAGCGTCGTATGGACTTGGATGAGTAAGTGACCAAATATGATAATAACCGACTCAGAGATCTAGTTCTATTGTGTTTAGTTCAAATATCAGAATTCTTTTATGCTTCCAGAATTAACCGATTCTCTTCTAATGCCTCTGTTGCTTAGGGAGAAGCCCTGCTTTGCCTACTCTTATTACTCTCTTTATGTGCTGGTGGTGTGTTTATAAGTAGAATCGAGGTATAGTAGTGAAATATAGAGAATAATGTAATCAAATGAAAACAGAACTAAAATCTTCTACACTGATAGCATCCGGAAAGCTCACAATTCTACGTAGTAGTGAACAAAGCACAATCCATAACCATGCAAAGCCGCCTTCTTTGTCAATTTCCTCAGGTATAAGGGTCATTCACATTTGATTTATTGTTCAGGTCGATGTGTCTTGTGTCTCAAAAGCGCATAGATCGAGCAGTAGTGTGGGCGTCGCGCCAATCCGCTCAATTAGCGTAAAGAATCAATGACGCCTCTAATCGATGACGTCGCGTCGTGGCATTTTATCATCATCAACTTACTCTATGAGACGCGCGAGGGGATAAAATCTAGAATAGACATATAAAGCACGGGCGCAAGATCAGTCAATTAAAGTAAAGTAAACCCTAATACATGACGAACGTAAGGAAGGGTCTGTATTGCATTGCGAGGTCTCGAATGAATGGCTAGCGAGACTTATACCCGCGACATCGAACGGCAGAGCGCAAACACAATGCCTCAGAATGGAAACAAGGTCGCAGACGGGCGCAAAAGCGTGCTCGTCGTTGGCGCCGGCGCGGCCGGCATGTCAACGGCTTATCACCTATCGCAACACCCCGAGAAGTTTGACGTGACAATCATCGACGCAGTAGATTACTGTGGTGGTCAAGCATTCTCGATCCCGCTCGATAAATCACGATATGGCGCCTCGTGGTGCAACCAAGGCGTGCAAGGAGGGTCGTACATCTTCCACCACACGCTGACTATGTTCGCGCGACAAGGGTACCACGCCGACCCCGTGAAGCTGCAAGTGTCCTTCGGGAAAGACGATACCTTCTGGACCAACATGTTCCCGACAGAACTTCTGGCGCGGCACCAGAAAGAGGTCGCGCGTTTGGCGACCTTGCTGAAGCTCATGCGCTGGTTTGAGGTCTTCTTTGCCCTTCTGCCCCTTCGCCTGGTGTTCAAGCTATTTTTCTTCTCCGAGGAGTTCACCAACACCGTCGCCCTCCCTATGACAGCCCTTTTCTTGGGAACTGGTAATGCGACACCGGAGGTTCCTGCTATCATGTTCGAACGCCTTTGCACGTCTCCGACGTACGGTATGTGGTACAAGGCAGACAAGCACACAGTCGTCAGTAACCAGCCGCCCATGGTTGTATTCCCTAATCTCTCCGAGTTCTACCGGACGTGGAAAAATGATCTTGTTTCGAGGTGTGTATCGGTCCGACTCTCAACTGAGTTGACGGAGGTCGTGCGACGAGATAAGCATGGCGTCGTGGTTCGGCTTAGGCCGCGAACTCCTGTGCCGGATGGCCACAATCCCAACGACGCAGACTTAGATGTGCCAACGAGCGAGGAAGCTTTCGATGAAATCGTTCTGTGCTGTCTTGCGGATAAGGCAAAGGAGGTCCTAGGACGTACCGCTTCGTGGCGGGAGAAGAAGGTTCTAGGTTCTGCGAAGTTCAGCGACGACATCACCATCACGCATAACGACGCTGACTACATGAAGAAACACTACGAAAACTTCTACAGGGAGGACTTAGCAGTGGTGAAGACTAGTGGTGTTGACCAGACATCGCGGCTCAATTACGCGGCAGGTAACTTCCGTCCCATGTATTACATCAAGATGTATCCAGAAGACAAGTCGAAGCTAGAGATGTGCTTCGACACCACGAACTACCAGGGTCAGTTCCCGGAAATGGTCCCATTCGAGCAGCACGTGTTCCAAACCATCTACTTGAACAAGGACCGAGATAGACATTTATGGTCCGATAGCGAGATTCGCAAGGACCGTATCATTCGCCAGGACTGGTGGCACCAGCTCTGCCACAGCTACACGCACTACTTATTCGTGGTACCTTGGATGGCGTTTCTACAAGCGCGCAACCACACGCGCTTTGCTGCGTCTTGGACACTCGTCAATGCGCACGAAGTCGCCATCATATCCGGACTCGCGGCCGCAGTCGATCTTGGTGCCGAGTATCCCGAAGACCTAGAGCACGACCGTTTTTCTTTCCTCTGTTTCCGGTTGTATTACCTTCTTGCGTACGGAAAATGGTATCGTCGCAAACACACTGCGGGAGGCAAGAAATCCGATTCGCGCTCTCAGGCCGCTAGAGACGGTAGTAGCTGGGCCACTGGGCTGTACGGTGGCGTATATAAGGGTCCGGGAGCATCGACAGTCGAGCGGCAGACTTGGCGGGAGGAAGTAAAGAAAGGGACAAGCACGGAAAACCTTGCCAACGGTAATGCACCCGGCAGAAGTCAGCCATAAGAAAAGGGGCCGCTAATGGCAGTGAGGGCTGAGTTGGCAAGTCCTTGGAGTTCTTCCAAATACTATCGACTCCTGACGGTCTGACCAACCAACGTATATATCATCACTTACGAATGTTGCTGCGGTGCGGGATCGTGGAAACCTGTCATATGCTTAAATCGTAAGCGATTTAGTGGCAAGACCGAGATATTACCGCTCACACCTCGATGTCTAGTTCATGATGACTCATGTTTTTATGTATGTATCAATCATCATAATAGCTTATGTTAATGACTTTTCTCTTCCTCCACCGAAGTCGCCTTCAAATACCGAATCATCCCCTGTTGACGGTGATGTTCCGAGGTAATAGAAGACTGTTTTTTTACTGCGTAATCTTAGTTGGCATTTCGCCTCGATATACAAACGGTCAAAAGATGGATTATTATGCATATGTTGGCAATCCGGCTTGTCCGCTGTTGCGTATCCGTACCTATCCGTAGGATTTCCAGTACGCTTAACTGTTAGTTAGAAGCGGCAGCGGCGATGCCGTCTTGAAAGTCCACAAACTCTGAACGCGGGACCGAGTTTACTTTACTCGTGGCTATACTCGTGACTGTTGGTATTTGGGGCAGTATAGTTCAGTGCATGATTCTCCAAATATTAGACAGACATATCATAGACTTCTGTTCATCTCAAAGATACGTTACGTGCCAAGTGTTATGATGAGAATCTAGTGACCCGGAAACCCCATCTTAATTAACATTACAAGGAGCTATTTGCTGACTGCTTAGATACCCAAATTTTGCCAACTCATCAATTATGCTTTCAATTAGTTTAGACGACGATCCTACTTTGCGGCACAGGCCACGGCGTGAATGCCAAATGTGGCATATCATCGCCCTGACCACAAGTTCATGTCGTCTGAAATGGGATACGGGAACGGAAGACAACGCTTGAATAGGAAATAGCTAAATATTTGAGCAGACAATGGAGTTGGTCAGACGAAGGCAGATTCATATGTTTGGCCCGAAAACGGCCCGTTGTTAGGCGGATGTTTTCATGCCTTGAAAGCTGCCTATTGAGTCAATTCAGCGGGTAATACTGCCAAAAATAAATGTAGTAAGCAGTGTCTAGATTAAAGACATCAGGCAACATCATTCTATAATTGACCAACAAATAGATAGACTACGAAGACTGTAGTTAGTGTATACTAAAAAGCAATCAGTTGTGGCTGAGGCGTTAGATGGCTAGAACATCGAGTGCGGAATTATTGGTATCGTCAAGAGAAGTCTGGTTCTCGGCTCATAGCTTCAATAAGCTGAGCGTTCTAGTGTACAAATCTAAGCGTATTTAGGTAACTAGTGATGGCCAGGTTTCAGGGGTCGAATCTGGGGTAGGGCTGAAAATAGAGCGGTAATTTCCACTGTGAGCGGCAATTCCTTGTCACCCGTTCTCAGCTAAGGTCTTTTGAGTAGTTCTCGTATCGAATCATCGTTACCTACTCCGTACGATTCGTACAGTAGGTTGATATTTTGTTCTGACATACTATTGTATCGCCCAACTGACTCTTCCTCGTCGCACAGCCAAGGCAGTAAAGGTAAATAAAGAAAGGTAAGTCGCGTAGTGTCGCCGAACGCAAGAAACTAAATATCCACAATAAAAGGATCAAACGGTTGCTTCTTCCTCGAATTATGTCGCATCACCTGACATTTCGGCCTAACGCGCCAATGATTCATTCTGTCTCTTCCCGGGCACCTGGTACGCGCTATACTAGTGTAACTCAGTGGCTATGTTGCACAGAACCACGCCACACGTCTTCCTCAACTTGGTTGCCGGTATAATCACTAATAGGTCACTACAGTCGATAACTCTATTGACTCCTATGCGTAAGCTTGCAGTTTAGTCATTAACCGTAATAGCACATCACATCAAATAATCACTGTTAGTAATACGTGCCCTGCGCCGACATTAGCCTTGCAGGACGCTCTGATCCTTTGCACCTTAGCCTCTTCCCATGTTTTATGCTTGCCCAACCTAGATACACACCATAGTCTATAGTAGTTGGATCACTCATCCCGATGCCTTGGAACTTGCTCCGAAACGATGTTCTTACACTGAGGGATCTGTCACATTCCTTAGCTAAGCTCAGACATCATCCCTTCCAAAACGCCATACCCGCCCGGGCTTTTGGCCCAGAACCTGCCCGAACAAGCAATTGAGCCTTGACTAAGACAAATCGCATACTACATTGATCTGACCATTCTCGTTCGACTCAATCTGGACTCTACGCTAGTTTCGCGGGAAGACGCTAGCTCCCGGCGAGGATCTGTTTCTGTTTTTGTTTTTTTCTGGAAGACTCCTCTGTACTGTTCCGTCTTCCCAACCTCTAATACCGGCCTATCAGACGCCACGATTACCCGTTTCGAAACATGAGGGATCCTTCGTACGTTTTGAGAAACATACTATCTATACCGACGGGCTTTAGTCACACGGTCAGTATGCATAGTGAATTTATCAAATCCCCGAGAGCTAGGATCGTAACTAATAGGTAGCACTTCTCTGCGTCATGGCATGAATGATGGCTCCGACAAGGCAATTGATAAGATACCGCAGCTGAACCGCGGGCTGAAACCTTTAGACCGAGGAGGCGTTCGCGCACTCTTATTTTCGCCCGAGAACCGAGCTCTGCGCAACAGGAGACCCGGCAGGCAAAACAAAACAAAACAAAACAAAACACTTGCCCGAGATAAAGTGGTAATATATCGATGTAACGCCGCAGGCGTTCTTCGATTATTAGTCTCGAATGAGCGCAATTTCCAAAAGACCTATACTTGTGTGACGTGGGGTCCAAGGGAGCAATAGAGTAGATATAATCAGTCGCTGGGATTTTCCACTTGAGGATGATAAGGCTCATTCGGTACCGCAAACTGAATGGGTCCCGACACGATGGATCGGCTTGGACTCTTTTCTCTTCCTGCAACTATTTGGGTGTTGGTCACATCTCGATGTGAGGAAGACGCTAGTATCAAACATGATTCCGTCAGCAGCCCCACGAGATTTAGCTACACACACACTTAAAAGACTAGCAATTGGATCGGAGTCCGTAGATACCGTTAGGTCCGTTTGTCACGAGGCCCGATGTGTTAACAAACAGTGATGTGCGTTACCCAGCTCTTGTAAGAAGCAGGGCCGAGAACTCGTACTATACACATGAAACCAAGAAAAGGAAATATATAGCAATCTCGCCTGATTCAGTAGCGTAGCACCATGTATGGACAAGGTGGGATGGAAACAGGTAAAGATTGGCAGAGTTACAGTCGGCATTGAATTAGGTCTTACGAGGGCGCATATCTGGGGTGCAGCAGGCTCAGCGCGCACAAAGCCTAGCTAGCCCAAACGCGACAAAGAGGTGTGCGAAAGAAGGTGTGTGAATCGGACTATCATACCTATTCCTGGTAACGTTGGGCGCAAAAAGTCTGACGACAGGAACAATTTCATATAATGCTGCTTACGAAACTCCCCACCAGCGAATCCGTTCAATGCCGTCCATCCTTGCGCCTAGTTGATGAGTATAGGGAAGTTAAGGTGTATGAGATATGTCTGTCAGCCCGTAAGCCCATGTGCATATGCAGTATCCCCCTCGCGTGGTTGGTCGTTCTCCCTTGGATCTAATTAGTTGGGCTCTCAGCTAGGCAGACGAAAAGGCAGGGTACAAGGCAAAAACAATTCAATTTCACGGGCGTACAAC
The DNA here is from genome assembly GCA_022385635.1 of Xylaria scruposa. Lineage (NCBI taxonomy): Eukaryota > Fungi > Ascomycota > Sordariomycetes > Xylariales > Xylariaceae > Xylaria > Xylaria scruposa. Next base: position 119,512 of record MU280185.1, on the reverse strand, counting down.
CTAATTGTTTCAGCTCAACAGATGAGAAGAAGGGATTTGCAGGTAGATGGGAATCCAGTTCATTTGAATTTGATGCATGCATCATTATGCTATCTTATCCCGTAATGTCCACCATCATGCTGACCCATCCCTTCCTTCTTCAGCCCATAAGGGCTTTTGGATTATTCTTGTAGCAATTCCTAATACCGAGCCCAATTTCACGCTATGCAAATGTTCCGACCTGATAACCCCTGTTCCCGAAGAACACCACATTAATGCTTCTCTCAAATATCATCATGTATAACTCTTGTATAGCAACAAGGGGGGATCTACCCCGGATCCTAATTGCCCCTCCGCAAAAAGTAAAGTGATCTCCCGGTTCCGCAGTCTTTTAAAAAACATACTTTTAGATCGTAAAGGCATCCATGCCTTGATCTGTTTGCCCGGCACCGTAAACCAAACTCCGTGCTAATGATGCTGAATAATGCCGATAAAAGACGCCGATATATGCCGCTAAAGAATACCGGAAGATCGCTTCGTCTCATTTCGCGTGTATCCGGCCTAATGCTTCCATTGACAAAGGAAAAAAAGAACGATGGATTTATGCTTGGGCACCAAACATGCGTTGCCACATTCCACGACCAGTCCGCGCTCGCTTCGCGTTCGCACTGCCGTCCTGCAGCTCGCGAAGTTCGTCGGCGCTGATCTCGTAGGGTAGTAGCTGTTTGCTGCGGTAAGGGTTCTTGTGCGCTGCGACCATAGCTGGCGGAGGCATGTCAAGAACAATCTCGATGGGTGACTCATATAAGGAACCATCCATGTAAGCAACGTAAGGGTCTACCTCGGGGTCCGAAAGAGGCGTTGAGGACCGTGAATGCTGGCGTGAAGACAGAGAGGAGGCGTAGGAGCTACCCGAGCTGCTGCTAGCAGACGAGCTGTAGCTATAGGCCAACTCAGGAGGTGGCGTAGACTCTGATATGGACGGGTGCACCAGCCGAATGCTCGACTCATTAGGTGACCGGGATCGTGAGCTGCCACGAGATACGGGAGGCGTGGGGACTTGGGCTTGAGCTTCTGCCCATGCTCGGGCTGCTGCTTCCGCTTGCCTCTGTTTCTTGCGCTCCATGCGTCGGACATACTTCGCCTCAATGTCATCACGGATCGGGGCTAGAAATAGATCAAGTTCGCGGTAGAGATCGTCCTCGGTGATTCTGAGGTCCCAATCCAGCAGAAATAGCAACTGCTTCTCCATCAAGTTTACTTCGGTCCGGCTAAACCCAAAGCTGTAGCCATCGCAATTAATCATGCTGTAATTTGCCCAGTGCTTGTTCTTGGGAGAACTGTCATTCAGATACTTGGCAGAAAGAATTAGTGCAGCTAGAAAGATGCGGTGGGTCGTGCATCGTAGGCCCTTAGCCATGGGCTGGAGCCGAGACTTGAGTCTAGTGAGGTAGACCAGGGTCGACATTAGAGTGGGAACCTGCACATTTGACGACACAACCAATTGTGTGATGAATTCCTCTAACGTCGGTAGACCACTATCATCACATCGGACAGCCTTTGGTGATGGTGTCCTGGGTGGGGTGGGATATCGGGACTCGTATTGAGGAGGTGGTGGCATCATATTCGGGTCGCACTGAATAACCTTTGATGCCGCATCTGCGAGATGATATATCATGGCATGGCTAACGGGCGAGTGAATGAACTGTTCAAGTGCGGCAGCATTAAGTTCATCCATGCGAAATATCGAACACGAAGACATGTTGTCGGATGTGTGTAAGTGAGTTGATGTGTGGTTGTGTGACGAGATGAGAGTATCTCGAGTCGAGTGATGAATAATATCCCCGAGTGAAAGTCTGGGGTATATGTTGGTAGTGGTGAGGGTGGGAAGGAGAGCCGGTATATATTAAACACTCAGGGTGTGTAAGGGATAGTGGGTGAGTGAGTGTATGTATAAATGATATATGGCATGCAAAGAGTAATAAGCAAAAGGTGTATCACGAGGCGAACTATCCGATATGAGAATCAAATAGTGACCCGGCAGGCGCAGTACAAGGGAGTACCGGCAATATGTATACTAAACAGAGCCCGAACGGGATGCGTAAGTACGTGACGTGATGTAGTCGAGGCTGAGCCAGCTCCTTAGGCGTGTTCGCTTTTGGGCAGCTGGGCCGGGGGGCGGGTGTGGATCCCAACAGAGGGCTGGTGGGACTAGGGGGGGGTTCGTGATCGACGCGGGCGCTGGGTCCGACGGCTGACACGAAGTGCCTGGGCTGGGCTGGAATAGACAGTGGGTGGTGGGCCTTTGTCAGGGGGCTAGGATCTGCTGGGATCCGCTGTGTCTTATCCTGAGGTGGCTAATGGCGTTCTTAAAACGACGGTCAGCCAGCGGTCAGTGTGGGTGAGGTAGTGTCTAGATGTACCTCGGTACCTCTCCAAGAGAATGGAATGCAGGGTTTCGGGCTTGGCTGCCGTAACTTGCACGGGAGGACGAATGAATTCGGAGACTCGGAGTTGCACACTCTTCCGTAACGAAAAGGATGGCGATGGCAGTGGTGTCCTTCGCTCTCTCCGTGGAAAAGTATAGACAATAACCAACTTCGTGGATCACGGTGGAACAATAGTTGCAACAAGATTGGTCTGGCTATTGAGATGGCCAAAATAGCTCAGAGCCGAGGTCTTGGGTGGATGCTTTTTATTCGCTCTTCACACTCAGCGCTCGGAAGGTGGCTTGGTCGGCAAAATAACGGGTGCCTGTTTTTGACGATATAGAACTCGATGAGGATTATCAGTCAAATAAAAGCCGGGACCGCAGTGAGGATCTTTGTGGCGCTGACGTGGTCAATAAAGTCGGAGACAATGCCAAATGTTCAAACGTTATAATGCGCGATAGGTGTTCGCCAGTCAGCTGGGTCAGCCTTTGCACTCTAAATGTTACCCTCGTGCGCCTAATGGAATCGTTGGTGTGGGCGACAACTGCCAAAGAAGTTCCCGTGCCTGCGGAAAGCCTCAAGTTTTACTGGATTCGTGGACCGGAGGATGGCCAAGAAGTCCGTAAAAGGAATGTATTGTTGGGGACAGACCGAACAAGAGTATATAACTCTGCAATAAGTTTCAAATAACACGAGGGAGCGTGGAGATCACAGGATTCGGCGAGATGACACTTGCTAAGCAGTCGAGCTGTGTGACCCGTGTGACTGAATGGTGTTTTGCGTCGTGTGTTGCGTTACTGGAATTAATGACCCAAAAACCTGCTGGGATGCACGACCTGATATATAGGACAATCTCGGATCCTCAAAAGGCGGTGCGGTGAATGGAACGTGATAGCGATTGAAGTGGATAGGCTTCCTCGATAAGGGAGCTTTGATGAGATATGTGCAAGTATTAAAGTGCTGAATAGCTTGTTTGGGGGTCTGTTGCAGTATTGAATGAATATTGAAGGAAATTCTAGACTAGCCAGAGCCTAGTGAACAAATAAAGACAGAATGGATAATGAAAATCGTTTCGTATCGTGAACCTCGTATTACCCGTGGAATTCGCGGCGGGGTCCAGTCGTAATCGCTAATTAGACAGAAATCTATATGCTCTTCCCTTTAACGAGAGGATAATGTTCTCATTCCAAAGTGGAAGGTGGTTCAAGGGTGGATTGATGCGACGAGGGAGGATGATATATGTATATAGATGGATGGATAGGGAGTTGGGAATCCAGACGGGAGTCTATTTCCCTGGATTCCATATATCTATTATACCTGCAAATCTCTGGGCGACTATCTCAGCGTGAAATCGCCGAAGCATTCAAAATCCCTGTGGTTGTCGACAATTGGGCCACAGAATATCGCGCTCGACACTTGCACACCGCGGCAGCTCAAACCATGGGCCGGCTAATGATCGCTGTGAGCCCCAAAATAGAAGGGTCCTTAGGAAATGAGTGGATGTGAGTGGCTGCGATCTCTCTCGAGGCCCATGTCTACTTTACACACGCGCATGCGCACATCTCTTAGGACGACAAACGCCAACAAGTCATTGGTGCAAGTGGTCCAGAGCCTTCATGAGATGAAACAAGCGACGAGGGGTGGAGGTTAGGTACTGGTCAGGGTTTAGAGCCAAGCTACAGCGCTTCGGTACCTTACTACAAGCATGTATCTACAGTGGATCCGCAGCTATATTTGCTGGACGCGAGTCGCCCAAGTCATCTACCGCCCACTATTAGCGAGCCACTGAGCTACTGTGAGTTACTGCTGGGTCCAATTGATTTCGCTTGATCGAACCTCTGCCCAATGCGAGAAACCCATCAGAGCAACTCCATACTTACTAAGTACTTCATCGTTCCATAAATGTTGAATTTAGCTGGTTGTTTTGGCTCTGGTGGCTGGCTTCACATAGCAACTGACCAATCAGTGTCTGCCAGCATAAAAAGACTGCAAAAACAACTCAGCAGTCGGCCTAGATCCTAGCGATCGAATTGCATTATACGGCCGGCCGCATTTATCGCGACCAAGTGCTTGCCCATCGATCTGTGTATTTATTTATCCACAAAATAAATCTGCGTAGATGGTGGGAGCAATTGTAACAGTGGCCGCCTGGCAAGCCCTGTATGTAGTTGAAAATAGACGTACTTGCTGATTCGTCGCGGTAACACTACCGCCTAGTACCTACAGTACAATAACTGAACGTGATGTCACATTCGGAGCTCCGTACTTATCGACAAGCTCTCCGTCAAACAATTTTACGTCGGGACTGGATGATATTATTAGTGCATGAATGCTTAGGTTCACGATACCAAATCTGTCGTTGGGCATAAGGTCTTGATGCATTGCACGTAAACAGTCGTAGTATAAGCTACCGGGATCTTAAAATGAGGTTACATTGTCTAGGTCTCCGATCGATGTTATTTCATATTCAACCCAAATCTGGACTATCTAGGATTGTCATCCGATATTGAATATCATTGAAACAAGCGTTCGCTTGTCGGGCCTCCCATACTCGCCTTGACGCGTATGTCGAGCACCTGCTTGAAACAACAAGACTATTAAGAATACGAATAAATGGGGGCATCAAAGGAGATGTTGACAGTCTTTTCGGAGCTATATCTCAATGTAAACACAATAATACAGTTCACCGAGATCACAACACACGACGTGTTTGGTCTGAAAGCTGATGCCATCTAACCTCGCTTAAAGACTCGTTCGCTTGCTCACCTGAGTCTGTTCAGGACCACGGCATCTTCTCATCGCCGAGCAGCGTCGCTTCTTACTATGTAACAGCTTTAGTTTAATAACGTCGTTTTATCGACCGCTCTCCGGTAACGACTCGGATTTCTTTCACACCGTAGATTCAAGGGGCTAATAAAAGGCCGGCAACGAAAGCAATATTACCGCATGTAGTTTGAATGCGGGGAAGTTGTAAACACCTACTTGAACTAATTATGAGTAGGTATTGGAATCGACAGTGGGACGTGCTGCCTACCTAATCCAGCGATGACATCTCAGAGCAGACGTTTCAGAATTTGCCCGATGATTCAGTTCTATCATTCTCCTGCCTATCTTCATTACCTCCCGTACTACAACACTTACTCGTGCGCAATGAGGATTGGCAACAGTAATATGCGTAGTAGCAAATCTTTTTACTAGTGACTAACGAATGATTGGAATGCAGGCCATTGCCACCTGGTGGGACTTGTGTCGTGCGATGGTTATGCAAAGGCTTGGCTTGGAACCTGAACTCCATAATCATTTGTGGGGGAGGTTGCGTACACGTACACTTAAACCTCAACCTCTTTTTCTGACCCCTCATCCTTGACCTCCTGAATATCACAGCCACTTGTCATCGTTTAGGCATAACAATTAACTTCGGGATGCGGGGGTGGACGGCAGTTCACTCACTTATCTTGATGCCTGTTTGCTTAGATAGTTGTTGTTTACGCGACTCCTTGTGGCTGGCGTCTTGGCTCAACCCCATTGTCTTGGCCAGGGGAGGTTGGGGAGGCTGCACCCTAAAACAAATAATTGAATTAGGACAATTGTCAACAGATGCAGGTTCAGATGAATTCTCTACCAGTAAGGAAGGAGGTTGTTCCTTGCGCCGCCACTTAACACGTGGAATATAGGTGCCGGCGAAATACCGGTGTACCGCTATTGATTTCAATATTGATAGGGAGATCTTGCGGTCCTACACCGCCGACCTGGCCCCCCGAGACCGCATATCTGTATGACTCTTTTGAAGCTCTGGCATCTGCGTATCGAGAGCTCCATGCAAGGAGTAGAGGCCACCATACCCGAAGCGGTGGCGTTCAGTTTGGTCCCGCATCTACGTCGGGGACGCTCCGCAAGAAAACAACAGCGATTGCCGTCATTGGACCGGAGAGTTCTGAAACAAAATCACAGCCAGACTATGCCCAGCATCCCCCGCGATCCAATGAACGTGCATATTTGGACACCACCTCGACCACCAAGCGTTGCTGAAGAAGTGGTACCTATAGGATATAATGATCACGACTAAGCACTCGGGCACTTAGAGTGGTGAGGGGAAACCCTCTAGATGTCTTGGTGTGGCTAGAGTTGTGCATGAATGGTATCCGTTCACGTTCTTTTTTACGTGGCTGGACCACTTGACATCCAGTTAGCATGGATTGTGTTGGCTTCGAGGGCGAAGGACACATATCAGCAACTGACAACACATCAAAAGTAAACAGCCGGTTTATCGGGTTGAGTCACGATGTGGTATGTGCGATGATCTGAATGCTCCCCATATATCAAATGACCGCGAGAATAGATATGCCATGTTGGTCATGAGTATCAACAAGGCCAATAACAGAGGCCACCATCAACAAACTGGGGACTTGCCATCTGATGCTGCTTGTTCCCACTCCTGACTGTAGTATTGCTCTGACCGTCTGTACAAGACACCAGTGATCGACAGTCTCGGCTTTTAGCACACGAGCTGGGAAGTGGACCTTGAAGTGTGGCTTGAACACTGGACCCAATCGCAACGCTACCAGCGTTTTCATTATTCAGCAGTGCGGTTTCTTCTCAGCCACAAGCTGACCCATTAATTTCTAGAGGTAAAGTTGCCCACTTCGGGAGCGCTATCTACGTGTAGATTAGGCTGTGGCTTAGGCGCGCTAATATCACCACACTTGTCTTGCAACCCCGCGCTGTAGAGTGCTCCGAATGGAAATTTGTGACCCTCCGAGGTGCCAACACGAACTCGCTATCGATGTATGTTCCAGGTTGATGGTCAATGACGACACCAATTCAACAATCCCTCCCAAAATATTCATGCTCGCGGGTCGTCGAATCTGGCATTTGCGCCGTCGAGCCCCCGAGGCCAAATTTATCGACAAGGTAACCAAGTAACGTCATGCCGAATGCCCGGCGGCATTATCGGAGCCAAACAGGTTTGAACGGGGTCCAAGCAGACGCCGTACACACACATGCATACGATGCCTTTCTCCTATTAGCCACCGAGCGGCGGAGCGTCCACCAGTCAAGGCTTGCTCCTCAGCTACTGAGACTGCGAATACCGCCCTATTGTTCTGCCTAGCGGTATGGCCGGCTTATCAACCTGCCCTTAATAAAGATTGCCGCATGTAGGCATATCAGCAGCGAGGGAGAAGTTCATGATAGGCCGGGTGCACGACATAGCAAATCCGCTTTCTGCATTTCTTTTCTGCATTTCCTGACACCGGGAAATGGCCGGGCTGACAACATGTATAACCCAACCAGCGTCGATTGGCCCTTTCGGGGAATTATTGGCTTTTCTCTCTCCCCCCTCAAAATGCAGCCAACCCAACGGCGATGCAAAAGCAGACTAAAAAAGTACAACAGCCTGCCTACCAGGTAGCACACCACCTATAGGATTTCGAACTACGCTATTGTGCGGAGTTTGATTGGGCAACTGCCAAAACCCGTCAGCAGGTTTACCGTTGCAATGCAATCAGCCGAATATGCATGTCTCGCGCAAGGCCGATGGAGTGTAGGGCCACATGTAAACAGCGCGAATATTCTCACACGCTCATCCATCCATCCATCAGTCGGCCTCAAAGAAGCTATTTTGGGAGACAATCAAACTATCACAAGCTTTTTCTTCAAAGGAGTTGTTACTCGAAGTTGTCTTTTTAGCAAATCTGCAACCGGCCTCGTGTTATGCCTTAGTTAGGGGGTGAATGAGATGCAACAATCCATCCATGGACCTTGGCTGCCTCTCCAGGTGGTTGTATTAGATGTAGTATTCTGTGCCGTTGCGGCAAAGCACAACAACACCTCGCAACACAGGGCGCTAGATTCGCGCTCGCATAATAGTAGGTTAGATGTTTACACCTGCCACAGGACTGCAGCTGTCAGGAGAAGGCGGAGGACAGGAACCCCACTAAGGTGAACAATCCAGACCTTCGGACAGCCGCCTTACCGAGGCTGGGGCACTCTCACCGCATCCCGCACCGCGCCGCGCTGCAATAGCATGGCGGCAATCAACACTGACCAAAAGAAAAACCCAAAGCGAGCACGACAGGTTACCTATGCTTAACTCTGTGTGCCTATGCTAAGCTTAGAATACCCTGATGCATTGTACGACGGAAGTATATACACATCCACGGATTCCGACGGCAACAGAATTCGTTCGGTTTCAGGTGTTACAACCTCATAATTTCTGGAAGCGCTGAGGCTTGCATCATCACATCATGATCCAAATTTCTCGGCCTCCATCTTTTTCCACTCTCCACAAGTAAAAGCGGCACCAACATCCCGCGGCCCTCGGTTGCTTCCGAGTGAAAAATAAATAAACAAAAGACCCCAGGCTTCTGAAATACGCGCGCTTAGTCAACATCCCCAATATGTACAGTAGGGGTCCTGTCAATTTGTTAGAACTAGATTTAGCGCCCCCAAGCCCGATTAACGCCGTAGAAACTTGTTGGCTTTGTTTTGGGTTCCAATTTAGGTCGCGGTTCGGAAGCCAATTGGATGAACTTCCCTTCCCGCGCTTATTTACAGCCGGACCCTGTACAGTAGATAATTTGGTTATTGCCTGCGAGACCTGCGTTTACAACCTGCACATAACCAACACAGTACCTAAGAATATATGCAGTCCGTCTAACACTGTTGATAAACGCGCGCTGTAGCCGCCGTGGCGGTTATTTGAGCTCATTTACAGTCTAGTTGGAGGATTGAATCCCCCATGCATAGGAGGCATCGGGTTCCGCGCGGCTGGTGCCTCTTCCGTTCGCTCCCCCAGAGACATTTCAGGGGATCATGCAGTTTTCCTCAGCGTCTGTTCAAACCCTGGCGACGTCGCTAGAGCATGCCGAGTGTTTGTGACAGGATGTGTACCTAACCCAGGGGCGGAGAAGTCGGTTTGCATGATGCTGCAAAATGGACGGTCTATCTACTGTTCAATGGAATACGAGAAGTTTATTCTGACTGCAGGAGGTACCGACCGCTTAGTTTCTATGTTCCGGAAGTTGTTGTTAGCTTAGTCAAGTTATCGCATGCGCACAGACACTCTTGTGAGAGGTCCAGAAACAAGAACGGAGCGCATGGTGAATGAAATGCATTGCAAGGTAGTGAGTGAGCTTGAAAGAGGTTTTCTTGGTATCTTGATATCGTGAAACGTCTCCAGGCGCAACACAACGTAATCAACTAGTCCGACAAAGGGGAACAGGCCTGCATAAAAGCCAACTTACACTCTAAGAAGAGCGCGAGCATCATCATCAAAGTACGGCCTCATTCCCGCGAAAGTACAAAGTCTCGGCTACACCTGTGCTCACAGACAGACGCCTGTATACTCCCATATATTTTGCTCAAATGCTTAGGTCTGTACAAACGCCTCTACACTGGACGCAGTCCACGAATGAGCTACTCATAGCTTATGCATTACACAGGACATAATCGCCAGCGAAGCGCACTCTAGGCATGCTTGGGCAATATATGATGGCGTAAAGAATATTCATGTCCAGTATCGGGTTCCGGACTGGAAATATCCTGAGAGTCGGTCAAGTATAGTGCTTAACATTAGGAAGCAATATTGTCTGCTTTCATGTATCGCCGATGGTATTTCCTAGTAAGTAGTAAACGGTTGAGATGACTAGGCATAACCGGTGGAACTATAGTTTCCCTGGGGTCTTGGAAAGTCTCGGAAGTAAGGGTGAATGCAAGCTTGCTTCGCCGAAATGCGGCCGGCCGGGTCATAGACCATCAACGCTTCGAGCAGGTCCAGGCCCGCTTCGTCAAGATTTGAGCATAAAGGTCGTGTTGGATCGCGAACCCACTTAGGGAATGAGGCCTTGAAATCGGGGTATGAGGTAACACCGGGCCAAACGTCCTCCGAGGGGGTTCCTAGGAGACTAAAATATAGAACGTATAAGTGCTAAGCGGATAGGTGTTGTAGAGGAGGATAGGTAGCTTACCGGAATGTCTTGAATATCTGATCGATTTCCGAATCGCCAGGAAGAAGGGGCTTTCGCGTGCACATTTCAGCAAAGATACAACCTACCGACCACATGTCTACGCCAGTTGAGTATTGTCGGCCACCCAGCAGAATCTCTGGGGCACGGTACCAGAGGGTTACCACCTCGTGGGTGTAAGTCCGCAGAGGAACTCCGAACGCGCGGGCTAAGCCAAAATCCGCCAGCTTGAGGTTACCGTCTCTATCGATGAGCAGGTTTTGGGGCTTGAGATCGCGGTGGAGGACACGGTGGCTATGACAATACCGAATGCCTTCGCACAGTTGACTCATGAACTTCTTGACCATCATATCGCCCAAGCCCAGGCGGCTCAGTCCGCCACTAGTGCCCTCTGGCAATGCCTTGCCTCTTCCACCGTCACTGACCGGCAACGCCTCCATGTACTTTTTTAAGTCGAGGTCGAGAAACTCGAATACGAGGTACAGCTTGTGACCGTCGGCGTGCACGATGTTAAAGAGCCGGACGATGTTGGGATCGCGCATTTCTTTCAAGAGGGAGATCTCGCGAATTGCTGTGCTTGGCACGCCCTCATCTTCGGCCTCGAGTCGAATTTTCTTGAGGGCAACTATGCGACCGTTGTTCTGAAGATCTCGCGCCTTGTAAACAACACCATAGGTACCTGAGTGCGGGCAACCGGTCAGCAGGGGTTTACAGAGAGCATTATGAGGTCGATGGTCAAGGCCAGGGCGGCCCGCATTACACAGAGCCGGGGAGCTGTACCTTCACCGATCTTCTCCAACTTCTGATAGTTCTCCATATTGGCGTGATCTGGGTAGTTTTCGCTAGGGAGATCTTCGACGTTACAGGCGTAGGATACTACGGGCCGTTACTTGTTGTAACCAATTGACAGGTTCGAGGCAGTGTAATCAACAAATGGCTCGAAGAAGTTGGCGGTGTTGGTAGCTGTTGGCGGGGCGGTAACTCGAGGGGTGAGGGAAGAACTGAGTCCGGGGAAATTGTGTACAGAGCGATATGTACTCTCAATATTAAAAAAAGGCAATTAACGAGTGGGCAAATAATACGCTGTCGAGCTGATGGGAAGGTCGGCGAACTTGTGTTGGCTTGAGACACGATGGTGCATTGTACATGTACAGTAATATTGCTGGCTGGTTGTCGAGGCAGTCGCTCACCATTTGTTTTTCAATAAACACCCCACGCGTAAGGTGTGTGGTGACACGAGTTAGTTACTGCAGGTCGGAGCTAGTTGATGCATATACTGTGTTCATTACTTTCAATACTGTATCATCTATGTGTTTCAATATGAGACGTAACAGTGCCTATTCTTGAGCGTGAACTGTAAATCAGCTGCTACAGTCAAGGCGAATGAAAATGCCCCTCCATCGCCCCGCAATTAAGTAAATGCCCCTCCATGAAGACTTCCTCAGGGCAGCCTACTCAACTCACCAGTTGTTGGCTTCATCACCTAGTCACTCGCATCATTCCTTTTAACAATTCGATATTTCACATAATATGGCTATTGATTTGACCACCCTGGATGCTCATGAGCAACCTTCAGATGAACTACGGTCCCACTGGAAGACATATTCCCGGACAGATCATGCCGAATTCATCAAACATCCCGATATAGACGAGTTGGATGTTTCCAACCCAGGCGGCTTTCAACTTGTTGACCATATACCCGGTGAAAAGCTGAAAGAGTCTTTCCGGCTCCTTCAGGGCCATGTTGAAACTACACCAGATACAATGAATGACGCTCCAATATACTCTCATCCACTTCTACCTGGTATCTCCCCCTATTTCTGAAGCTTTCCATTCACAGAATCCTAAACAAGACAACAGGTCTGTTGATTCTGCCATCCCTGGTACCGCCTGAAATCCAGAAATCATTACTATCAAAGATGATACATCGCGATTTATCTAATCCAACTCACCAGACTAACATGCATCTTCACTTCGATCTCCCTTATAGAGACGGAGACGATACTGCCACTCGTTCTTTCTTTTCATATACCCCCGAATCGCCTGCTAGGTTCATGCCCAAAGATCCGCAGGTGCACAAGCCATTGTCCATCAAGCAAGTACTTGAGCGGCGCCTTTCATGGGTCACTCTAGGTGGGCAGTACAATTGGTCGGACCGAGAATATCCCAACCAGCTGCCTCCAGAATTCCCAAAAGATATAGCAGGGTTTCTTCAAGCACTCTTCCCAGAGACAATAGCCCAGGCCGCTATTGTCAACTTCTATACACCGGGAGATACCATGATGATGCACCGAGACGTGAGCGAGCAGACAGACAGAGGTCTAGTCAGCCTTAGCATAGGTTGTGATGCGCTGTTCATGATTGCGCCTAATGAATATGGAAAATCAGCAGAAGACAAGGATTCAGCCTCTCCAAAGAAGCAATATCTCCTTCTGCGACTGCGGTCGGGAGACGCCATCTATATGAGTCAAGAGTCTCGCTATGCATGGCATGGCGTGCCAAAGGTGCTGAAAGGTACTTGCCCAGAGTTCTTACAAGATTGGCCCGCCGAGGACGGAAATTTCGAGGAGTGGAGGGGGTGGATGCGAAATAAACGGATAAACCTGAACGTACGGCAAATCAAGTAGCAAACAATGACGTGACCCTAGCTACTACTTAGCTAGTAAACGCTCAAAAGATACACGGGATACAAGATGTAGGACGGCTAATCTCCCAAGTGGTAACATGGGCCATGATAGACGGTATGTGGTATATACTTGCCGCAGTTACATGAACACCAACGACCCAGCCCAAGACATGCCGCCATTTTGTGTGTATACATATGAACCCGATACCACCACCTGGGATGAGTCGAAAGAGCGTATCAGAAGTCATCACGCGAGCATCTGGTCCCCTCATAATGTTCCCTCCCACCAGAGTTATTACGCTCTAGGAGCCGCACAAGCCGCCGCTTCGGTTATGCAGCAGTCAATTTTATGTGCCCTATCCTATAATTTACAAAAAGCCCCTTCTATTTCGCATGTGTTTAGCCTGTTTGAGGGTAACGGTTCATACGCATTTCGCTCGAGGTCTGCCGACAACGGTGCACGAGTGTACCAGGCGCAAGACAAACAACTCCCACCGCCTCCATAGTCTTAAGGCGTGTTTGTTGGTAGAGCTCGTAGGTTTCTGACTTCATATAGAAGCCACGGGTACAAGGGGTCATCTGTAAGTCCAGTACCGAAGCGCTCCTTGAGATATCAGGGCAATTAGACAATTACGAAATTGATTCATAGAGGCTTACTTGTTCATTCATGAAATCATCTGCGCTACGGCTCACAAGGTTTTCTTCACCGACCTTTGCTCGTAGCACAAACAACCCCATCCTCGCCGAGGATAAGGCCCACGAACGCACACAACCTCATCTTTCACCTCTGTCGGGAGCTCAAAGAATTTCGATGACTAGCCGACGACCGATCATGAATGAACTATGTATGTACGGCAGTCTAGAAGGCGGCTCATACCTGCTCTAACAATTTTGCTAGAGTTTCCTCTTGAATTCCAGGTCGACCGGCTTGACTAAACTGTGATCTTTTAATGATGGAACTAATTTTCCTGATCTATTGTAGAGCCATGGGTAAATTTCGAGAAATCAAGTGCAGAGATCGATCGTATTGAACTTTTGCCACCAGAGTTGCTGATGAGGGATATCTTTCGATAGAGGACTTATATGACTAGTCGGTCGTGAGGATACGAGCGCCAGATTTTCTCGTGGATTTCGGGTACACAAACATGTACGTCAACTGGGATGACTTGAACAGAGCCGTGATCATATTCTTGTAAGCTTACGTCGCACAACGAAACTGCATACATATGCTCTAGGCCAACCACAATAACTAATTATTTGGCACTGTATGCCTAGATCAAACTTTTAATTCACGTACTTAGTGGGGAGGAAAAGTAAACCTACCGGACCATCCGGCAAGTCGTTTCGAGAGAAATTGGTGAGGTTGACGATATCTCGCCGTATGCAACCCTTTTCAGCGATTTGATCTGGGAAGACTCTCTGACTAGGCTGTGTACTCTTTCTAGTACAGCCTCAGTCACTGTATAGCCTATTAACCCATGTTCGCATCATACTGCCCGTCAGTATTCATCCTACGTTGGTCTTAGTCGTAACCTCTCTAACCCTGAACCTCAGCATATTACTTCATTTGTAGCCGAGGCCGTGTCACATGCTCCGAATTGCTATGTGATGACAATGATTGTATGTCCCAACTCCAAAGAAGGTAATTCTTGATAGCTTCCCTCCAAGATGGACCGCGATATTGCAACATTAATACTTCGCCATATTCTAAGCCGACTTTTGCCTCCGCTAGCGCGGCACCTAAGTCCTCGTCTCAATATCTTAGGGTGCGTAAAGATACGTATCAAGTAAAGACAATTGCCTTTGGGTTCGGTGGTATGTTTAAAATTTGTTGTTCGCAACGGAGCCGCACCAGCAAATTGGGTATTGTCAGACAGAAGATTTCTAGGGGTATACCTATTTTGCATTAGGTTATTAACTTTGTTTATGTGACAGTCGAGTGAGTGGTAGACTTATAGTCCAACTTGAAATTCTTTAACATAACCCTTACTTACTGCTTGATTCCTCTGAACTGTCCTAGACTAGCCACAGCTGTTATAATGGCTGGGAGGATAGATGAGTGGGACCTAGTGCAAGATGTCGTCTACTACACGCATAAGTGAACAGTCTTTCGTGTGGCTATAAGAAAGTTTGTATTCTGAAAACGAACGATGCCAGGCATGCCAATTACGACGCTTCACCTATGGAAGAAGCTTCAATGATCGCGTTCCATGTCGTGAGGTAAAGAAATATTACCCACATGATCGCAAGGGCAGGTTACAGTTTCAAGGTGTTGAGTGAAGCGAATGCGAATAATCCGAGCAGCTAGCTCGTAACGTAAGCAACGACGAACACGAAAAGGTGGATTTATGCAGCTATCATGATTCAACGCACAGACTATGTATGTATTAAGAATCCTCCTACTCCTTGGAAGGAATTAGGTTAACACTAATTGACTGTTGGAGAGGCCTCAGATATAACAATCAATGGTTAAACTAGTCAGCTGTTTTTAGTGAAACCCATCTTTACATTTGCTTTCTAAACAGTATATTTTCTTCGTTCTACTAAGACGAAGTTTAGCATCAAATCGCTATAATCAGTGGCTTCCTCAGACCATCGTCTTCGGAGAAGACTTGTTATAGTTAAGCGTAGAGGAATAGATCTTATGGTTTCTGGCAAAGATGACTTTTGTCTAGCCGTGTAATTGTGAGTAAAGATTGCATTATAACATGGCGTCAACGATCTGAGACTTGTGCTGAAGCGATAAGAGTTGTGATGTGTCAGTATTAGATTCTTATTGTGCTGGTCAGGAAGTGCTGTGCCGCAATATATCGCACAGGATGATACTTCCCAGTAGGAACAGCGTGCATAATTCCTGTCAGCGTCGTACGAGTTTTTCTTTAAATTACTACGCAGAACTATATATGTAGTCACGCGCTTCATGTTATAGTAATTACTGTATCCAGTAACTATACGTCTTTCATAATTAATGTTCACCTCTAATTGCCCTGATCAGCAGGGTTTATGGCTTGGCTAAACGCACATAGTTGTGATAGCATCAGAAAGGATATCTGCCATAGCCGCCGTACAAGTGACCTTCAAGGAATATCCCAACAACTCCTCTAGTGTTTACCAGTGTCCTGCTTTTGCTGGGCTTTGAAAATGTTGAACTCGGCCATGGGTCATACTATAAATATTTGTAGTATTCCCGCATTATAGCAATATCTATAGATGCCCGTGTCCTAAACTTTAAATTGAAAGAAACTACGACAATCATGTCTTTTACCACCTTTTACTCGGCTTTTGCGCCCAAAACTACCTCGGAAGTCGATAGCCCCTTGTCCCAGACTGCGGATGAACTTCAGCTTGACAGAGAAGTAATTCCTCATTGCAAGCGCACTATCTCTACCACCATTCCACTCATTGGAGGAAGATCTCTTGATCTCCCTCAAGGATGCACTCCTAGGATCCGAGAAGCTGGACTCTTGATACCAGAGCAGTCGTCCGTCCAGGAAAAGAAGTTTAGCGACAAGCTGGCGCCGTGCAAGCACCAATTCGAGTACCAAGTCCGAGTTGCTGTAGATTCCGCTACAGATACGACCATTCAAGCTGATATTCCATCTGACGATGAGTAAGTAAGAAGAGAAATGCCGGTAAAGCTGAACCACTTTGTTAACAATAGTCGGATTTCAGGACATCAAATGCGAGTGCGAGTGCGAGTACAATAAGCAGCTAGCTTATTGGTCTATTTTTTTGCAACAAGGAATCCTTCGTTTCACTTAGTCGTACCTCCTTCGCTAAAAAACGAAGGCATTACATTTACGCTAGACATGCGGCAGCAGTGCGCTGCTACACCACTAGATATAAAAGTAGTAACAAGCGAAGAAAACATATGCAGCCTATCCTCGTCCAATGAATTTATAGTGGCAAAAATATGATCCCTCTGGCTCGTAGACAAAAGTTAGGAGCAAGAAGTCTCTCGCACAGGCTAACCCTTCACGTAGCTTTCCTTCGGCCTCTCCCTTAAGCCCTTACGAAGACATAGTGCATCTTTCGATCTTTATTAGCAAAGTCAGTCTTGAACTCACAGTTGAGAGCATCTACATTCGCTTGTGTTCTCATCTCATCCACTGTACCAGAACCCATAACCCCCTTTAGCATTTGCGACACAAACGCGGCTGAATGCTGATGTGTTCTCTCGATCCAGTCACTGCCCCTTTCGGTATGAAGTGGCTATAAACCCGTATATGTTCAATTGTCGCAGTCGATACACCCGGCCTCCTTCGTATACTTCACTAACTTCACTGACATATCAGGCTCGGCGCCTATTGCCTGCTGAAAGCGGTAATAAACATGCTGAATCTTGAACCACGCGGGGCTGGGTGGCTCGGTTAGTGCCAGATTAATGATGGTCTCGCTCCAAGCAATCTAGCCGCCTGGTCGGAGCAGCGTCATCAGGGTTTTGACAAGGCCGGCCTCAATGGCTAGGGTTATCAGCCGGGTAGTCACAACGTCAAACTGGCCTATTAAGTCCTCCTGGAATGGATAGTACATATCTGCCTCTCTCAGAGTGATATTTTTGGCAAGTAAAGGGGGTGACAGGAATTTAGTCGGATCGTAGTCCAACCCGACCAGCCCAGCATTCTGGGGGAGAACCCTCGCCATTGCAACGTCTAGGACCTTGGGACCTCTAGACAAGGATAGATCCATGAGACCACCCTGGATATGAGACGGAAGCAGCTCATTCCGCATGATATCGTTGCAAATCTCATGCTGCGCGTCTAGACGGTCGCGCTCCGACTCAGATGACGAAGTATCGTTGAGTATATAGATATAATCATCTTTGATGGGTGTAGACATTCTGGCTTGCTTATGTGATGAAAAGGTATGGGCTAGCTACAACCTTTGTTATTTCTGAGTGATGGGTGGCCTGTTCAGCGCACATATGCCTTCTGTCCCCTACTAGTAAGGCGCCTCACCAGCCAGTTGCTTTTCAGACGCGATTAACACAGGTATATACCTTCTTAGTTACAGCTGAGGCATTACAGGCAGTTGCGTAGATTTTTTATAACTATAAAGAGCGCGAGGTAAAAGTTGATGAAGAAAAAATAAGTCTTAATCAACAACTTCAACGTAGTATAAAATATCTGCTATTATTTTTACCCTCACGTGAATTTCGAACCCCCGAAATTGCGACTTACATAAGCCTCCACACTCACACTGCTTCAATACAAAATGCCTTCTTTATTCTGTCACTCTAGAGAAGCAGTATGCAGCTGTAAGTATCGCGAGGCTTTGCGAGAGTCTGACAGATGGATACCATTGATACTGACGATTCTACGGCAGATAGCAAGAAACATGAAAGGTAGAAAGGGAACAGGACCAGGACCACGATGGTCATTTCCTCTCCCAGGGTTTAATAGTCTTTCCCTCTTCATAATTGCCGCCTGGCGGCCTCCACATGAGAAACCACGTCGAGTGACCAATTTTTTTCTCCGACGCCTTCCAAGCATCATCAGGGTGATCCATTCGTGGCACGATAATGTGCTCCTCCACTTCGATCAATCCGTTGGCTTTGTAGAGCGGTCTACCTACAGGAGTCGCGTCAAGAAACAGTTCGACTCCCATCTCATCTGCCTTCGCCATTCCCCAGTTCATGAACATCTGCCCAACCCCTTTGCGCCGGTAATCGGGGTGGGTGAAAATAATGAAAAGATCTGAAATACAAATCAGCTCTGTGCTCATCAAGGAATTGCTACGGCTCACTCACAGACTTGTGGCCGCTGGCCTACGCGAATTCTTGGTGCTGCGTGGATCTCAACAACTTGCTCAGCGAAGCGTCGCGATCCATCATCAGGAAACCATGTAACTTCCATATGATGCTCGTTGGCGAACGGATTCTCTTTGTGGATATTCCAAAGCGCACCGCCGGCAATGCGACCCGTGTCAGTATCGACAATCTTCTGCCAGTAGCTCGTAGGATCTTCCGTATGCCAGGAGTGCAGGCGAGTAGCGCACTCAGCTATAGCCTCTTCACGCGCGTCGTGCGTATCGCCATGAATGGGGAAGAAGGCGTAGAAGAATGTCTGAAGCGGGTCCTCATACGAGTCAAACATGCACCTGGCAATTGCCGGGAAGTCAGTTGTCGGATCGACTTCACGGAGTTCAAACCCCATTACTGTGTCGCTTATTAGTGCTGGCGATAACGCTCTTATTGTGTTCTGGGCCAAATGAGCGGAGGTGAAATCGTGCACTGGTTCTTCGTGAAAGGAGTGAGAACCCCGCCATCCTGAATAGGTGGCCACAAGGTACCTACATCACACTATATCTGTGCATATGGTGATGGGAAATTCCGTGGCATTCTAAGACTCTAGTAGGAGTGGGTCGGTCTACTGCAGGTGCAGCTGTTATGTCTGTGCTTGTCATCATCATGTTGGTCTTCAGTGCCACTCCGGGGTTCTGATGATGACTGCGATGTTATCTAATAGTCTTTAGCTGACATTGGGAGAGGTTCGACGCTACACAGTCATATGAGACGGAATGGGTTCATCTATCTGTCTAACTACGGCAATTCATCCCCTCGGAGGTGTTGTTATGCCTCTATTAGACCCCGAACGTATACTAGGTCCACACGGTCGGCATAAGCATCCACCTGACCGGAGCTCAAATGTGGGTGGTGGTATCTTCCGGAGCCGTCTCAGGCTTTGGGTCCCGCTTCCCCAAGAACCCCGGGGCTTAAGGATGTCTTGAAGGTTAAGATGCGCTGACTTGTACTACTTGATGACGTGAATATCTATGATCATAGGCTACTCATCCCTAAACTCCTGTACCTAAGTATAAAGAAATGGAACATACCACTCAGGCGAGTCAACCCTCTGTGAGATAGTTTATTAGTCATCGTGCCGAATATGCGAAAATGCGTACTTTTACTAGTTATGTCCTAAATAGATATATTATTCACACTTTGACTCAACCTCCTTAGTAAATGGTTTTATATCCAATAGCCACACTACATATAATGGGACCCCTGCCTTGGAGGCATCGGGCTTAGGCGATAACACCCAACTACCCACTGAACTCGTACCAGGGATTGACGCATTCGTAGGACACTGCGGCTTTTGCGGTGTTTTTCACGTCCGTTACTTACTTAGGAGTAGACGACTTTGAATGACGCCCACTTCCCGCGACATGACTCACTCATTAACTGTGCTGCAGTTGTTCTATCGGAACTATCCGGGCTAGCTCTTTAGCCCACCATAAGCCATCGTAGACTCACCTAATAAGAAGATCTCTGTATGGGATGGACTCTGGCTACGCTGGAAGGTGAAAGACAGCACTAGATAATGAACACTCCACCAACAGCCCAGATAACTAGCTAACAAAAGTATCCGGTGAACAAAATGTATCCGACACGAGTATATAGACGTCAGGCGCTTCTCGTCTTTGGGGAGATTCTCAACCGGCATCGTAGATAACTACAAATCACATCAAGCATCAACTTAGATCAATCATTATCGCTGAGACATTCGTCATGACACTTATAGTACATCATCTCGGTGTGTCTCAGTCGGACCGCGTCGTTTGGCTTTGCGAAGAATTGGGAATCGAATATGAGCTAAGGAAATATAAAAGATCTCCGTTTCTTGCTCCTCCCGAATACAACGCTCTCCATCCACTGGGTGCAGCGCCGGTCATTGAAGACGGCGATTTTAAACTGGCCGAATCCGGTGCCTGTGTCGAATACATCGCCCAGACATATGGCAAAGGGCAGTTTATCATCGCGCCTGGCCACAAAGACTATGCGGATTATATCTACTGGTTCCGTGAGTAAAATCCAAGTAATTCTCATGTGGACGATCCGACACTAATCCGTGGGATGATAGATTTCGCCAACGCCAGCTTCCAATCAGCTTTGATGAGGGATTTGGCGATAAGGGCAGTTGGAGGCGCTGATAATGCTACAGGCCAGGGCAGCGCGATCTTGAAGCGATTCGCGGAGAAGTTCTCTGCGATGCTAACGTTCATAGACGATCGGCTGGCTAAGGTGCCCTGGCTGGCAGGCGAGCAGTTCACCGCCGCCGATATCATGTTAGTGTGCTGTCTAACAACGATGCGCTGCTTCGCTCCGTTAGATCTCGGCGGCTACGACAACATATTGGCATATCTCGCGCGCGTGTCGGCACGCGATGGTTATCGCCGAGCGAAGCAGAAGGGTGATCCGGAATTGGATATTGCTCTGCTGGCAGGGGCTGCGCCACCATCATGGCCGTAAAACCAATCCGTCCCCCCCCTCTGACACGGGAATAATCCCAAGACCAATCAATAAATGACTGATGAAAAGAAAAAGGGCGTTATGATGTAGCGCCGAGGCGTGTTACGGGATAAACCCCACTCAATTTCTCTAATTGTTAATGCTTAACTCGATAAACCCGGTAATACAATACATGGATATCTAGGTATATAGAAATCTATGTGAGGCGCGTCTAAACGACAATGGGGGACTATTCACAAGACAGCACTATATCATTCTCGGCAGCAAGTAAAAGAATGCATCCATGTTCTTAAACATGAAATCAATAAAGCTCGTACACTTTAATGTAGCTGAGGATGAATAATGAGTACACCCCGACCGCGATTCGGCCGACTCTGTGGCTTGGTGCCACGGACTTGGGATTGGTTGCTTAGATCCGGTGAACGGAGGATATCATGACCCCGAATGATATAATGTCTACGCTTGGATTCTATGGTGGGGTAAAGCCGTAGTACGTATATTCATTCAAATATACCCGTCTATTTTCACTCAAGAAGATAGATAGAGGCGTGCCTACTAATCTGACCACTAGCCTCCCAGACATCTACCATTTGCCCCCTTGATTGATAGAATCATGTCTTCGCAACTCAGAAACGAAGCTCACTATGAGGCCAGCCCGCTGGCCTTCTTCCACAGGCAGTGGCTGCTACACCGTAAGCCCGTGCCAGCCGGGACCGACTTATCGTCTCAATGTGCCATCATCACCGGATCCAACAGCGGACTTGGCCTCGAGACGGGACGACAGTTGTTGCAGCTCGGTCTTTCACATCTGATCATTGCCGTTAGGTCGCAGGCCAAGGGGGACAAGGCAGCCGATGGCTTAAGGAAGGAATTTCCGCGTGCCGATATATCAGTCTGGCTTGTTGACATGACCTCATATGAGTCTATCACGGCTTTCGTCGAGAAGTGCAAGTCGCTCTCCAGGATCGACATAGTCATATTGAATGCTGGCCTCACAAGCGGTACCGCTTTCACCCCTGTCAGGGAAACAGGCCACGAACTCAGCTTCCAGGTCAACTACATCTCAACAATGCTGCTCACGATACTCCTGCTACCCGTCGTGAAGTCCAAACGAGTTGCGGGATCGAAAGCGCCCGTTATCTCCGTTGTGACATCCGACACGGCGTACTGGGCATCCGTTGAAACGCAAGGCCCAGTCCTGGCACAACTTGCCAGGGCCGAGAAATACGCCCCAATGGTGTGGTATCAGAAGGCAAAGCTTCTTCAGATCTTCTTCGTGTCGAAGCTCGCCGAGGAGGTCGATGCTCGCGATGTCGTTGTCAATTTGGCCAATCCGGGTTTGTGCGCGGGCACGGAATTTGGGCAAAACTCATCTGGCTTCTCGGGATTCATCAGGTTCCTTTTTGATATCTTCAAGGCGATCAACGCGAGAACCGTGGAGTCGGGCGCGAGCACATACGTTGATGCTACGGTGATCAAGGGCGAGGAAAGCCACGGAAGCTATGTTAGTGATTGGGCAATCCGACCGTAAGCATCCATACTTTCCCTCATCATAACTGTGTGATGCTTGAAACAATCTTAACTATTCTATCAGTTACCCCGAAATCGTGTATACGGAAGAAGGCGCACGAGTACGAGAAAGGTTGTGGGAGGAGACGATGGAGGAGCTAAACTTCGCTGGTGCATCTGATATCATCAAGGGGATGAAGAGGAAGTAGTTTTCGCCACGCCGCGCCGTCGCATGAATTTCCCGAAGATAGGTAGGATAACTGTGTGTTAATGTACTTGATATAGTTAAATCGCGTTTGCTTCTATGTCAACCCGACACGACGCCCGAAGGCAGGCAACAACAAAAAATCCGCCACGGCCGAGCAGAAATCTAGCAAAAATACGAATTGTACAATTCAACTATCAGTCATTATTTCCACGTGATATCGAGTCCCTACGATAGCAGATACAGACTACAACGGGGACGGATGCCACCATACCAATGCACCAAATCAATACTGTCCTATCGGTCGCACGAACTCGGCGTCATGTTATATAGGTCAGCGTTCATTGGGCTCTCATCACCTGCATCCTGGAATGCTACCGGCGACGGGATACTGTTGTAGTATCAGGTTTGCGACGGCGTAGTGAGCGACAATGGACCAATTGTCATGAGCGATAGCCCGTCGACCAGGTACGGCCAATTTCCGGGCCTCCGCACGTTCCCTGTCTTCCGCTTTCTACTGGCCCATCCTCTGTCTATTTAGCAAGGCTCGATCAATTTTGTACTACCAGAAAAGAGGGGAGATTCTCATTTGGGAAGCTCAAGACCGCGAAATCATTGCACACCTACCTATTCGAAGAAAATTACCGGATTGGGGACTTAGCTGTCGACATTTGTGGCATTCCATTGCAGGTCTACCAGTATGTATATATTAACGCGATCGCAGTGTCGAACATCGACGATGGATTATTGCTAGCATCGTCGGTCAATATAGAAAAGCGTTAAACACCCAGGTAATTGAGTCTTGGTCAGTCCAGCGTGAAACGTAGAATCGACTCAAGATGGGGAATGCTCCGTCCACGAGTGTCGACCCCGGCACGATGTACACGGCGACAGCTAGTGCATCGATTGAAGCCGCCCGCGCGACAGCATTGACACTGAGTCCAACCAGCAACGTGAAAGGAAAGACATTCGACCGCTTTGTGCAGATATTCCTCGAGAACCAAGACTATTCCATCGCGGCTGGCGATCGTCAGTTTGACCTTTCGTCGGAGATGAGAACGAATGATGGTACTAATTCGAGTCGATAGCGAACCTTGCGTACCTGGCGAAGAAGGGTATCCTGCTCAGCAACTACTACGCGATAACTCACCCGTCGCAGCCAAATTACGTCGTAGCCGGAGGCGCCAGCACCCACAACATTAACGACGACAGTTTCAAGCGAATCAGCCCCGATACAGAGAGTATCGTCGACCTCCTTGAGGCGGCTCAGGTCAGCTGGAGTATCTATCAAGAGGATATGCCATATTCCGGATTCCAGGGTACCTATGTCAACCAAAAAAATGGTGCCAATGACTATGTTCGCAAGCATAAGTAGGCAATCCCTCTCTGAAACCTCAGCTGTTAAGCAAAGTCGCTGACTGAAGAAACGGTACATAGCCCATTAGTAAGCTACGACTCCGTAGGGACGGATGTAAACCGCTTGGCCAAGACCAAGAACTTCACATTGTTTGATCGGGACCTGGCCGCAGACACACTGCCTCAGTGGATGTTCATTACCCCTAACATGAGTAAGCAGTAGTTCCCTACGCCCGCCACCTTACTTCAGCTAGCTAACTCTCAGCTCAAGCCAACGACGGACACGACACGTCCGTGACAGTGGCGGGGAACTGGGCGCGCAAGTTCCTCGACCCCCTGCTTTCCAACAAGAACTTCAACAAGGACCGCACATTGGTCGTCTTGACTTTTGACGAGAGCGAGAGCTACCTGGGGTCGAACAACGTGTTCACGGTGCTGCTAGGCAGCGCCGTCCCGAGCAGCAAGGTCGGGACGACGGACTCGACGCGCTACAACCACTACAGCTTGACCAAGACGGTCGAGGACAATTGGGCATTGGGCAACCTCGGCCAGAATGACGTCAGTGCCGTGTCGTTCTTTTGATAAATTCGCTCAGAAATAGGCGCAGGAATAGAAAAAGCCCGCGGTGAATTTCTCGGTCTCAAGTCTTGCTTCACATACAGTGCCCACATCTCGCTTGGGTATCATTCAATTTGAACCCCTTAGCGGTATACTATATATACTCTTAGTCAGTCAGTACAAATAAGTTTGCCTCGGTAGACCGCGGACATAAGGCTGGAACGTAAATCTAGTCGAAACCGATGCTAGCCACATTGACGTTCAAGCAAGAGAGAATGCCAAACGTGCTTCTCGCTTCCAAAATGCAAGCAGTATGTATGCACGACAGGCAGACTAGTAGACTAGCATGAACGTTAGCTACGTAGTACTGGACGTTTAGTATCGTGCAGTCTGCTCGCAACCCGTCCCAATTGCTACCCTCTGAGATATCCGAACGCACAGACGTCTAAACTGCGAAGAGACTAGACCCAGGTTTTCTCGTCCGGGAGGCGTAGCAATAGAAGCCGGGCTCATATCGACCTACACCAAGAATCAGAAAAGGACCTTTTATTCACAAAGCCTAATCCGGGTATGGGAGAGGGCACGATTGGCTGGGGTCCCCAAGTTCTCGACTACATTGCGTGCGCGTCTCTCATTGGAGGCGCATGTTTCTTCCGGATTTATCCAGATCACTTGAACCGATTCATCAACCCCCCGGTTATCCCCCCTCACTTCTTCCCCCGCCACAGCGTTCTTTTCCTTCATGCGCGGTCGCTTGATGACCTCCTCGTGGCTGGACAAGCTTCAATGCTGTCACCCCGTTTGGGCTTAGACCAGCTGCAGGCGTGGAGGAGGTCGTCCCGAAGTTCTAGAAAGGCTCTAACCCCGTACCAACGACCCTTTGCTTGCCAGGGAGCCGCAGAACTGTCATGGCCGGTTACAACTGCCCTCCATCGACGCACTAGGGCGATCGTTGTGGTCTCCGTCTGTGTTTTGGCTCTATGTCACATCGCTGCCGTGAAGGATGTCAAGTGTCGATTCTGCCAGGATACGGGTGCAGTTTTTTTCACCCACCCATGCACCCATGTAAAATCCGGGGAAATGGGCTAGATGTGTCGCATAGATGTGAATCTTTGCAACCTAACATGACGGCATCTTCTACTTTATTGAGGGGCAACGCTAGCTCCAGGGTCAATCAGTTTTGCCAGAAGAGTCTCGGCAATGAGAAAGTGAAGTCAATTCCTGACACGATGAGAGAAGGAATATGCTGCTCTCTGTCTTCCTCGCTGATCGGTGGGAAAGGTGAAATATGAAGACAGACTATATCGAACGACATATAGCTCAGAGCCACAGCTCTCCACCTCTATGCCGGGTCGCTTGTTACGGGAACTGACTCCGCTAGTGTGCGTGTCCCGGCTCTGCATGATTCTACGTAGAAGTGTGTGACCCCGTGGCACTACTTCTTCCGAACATGAGGAGAAGTTCAACGATCGTACATAGCTCTCGTCCAGTTTCGGGCATGATTGGCCAACTGCCCACTCCCCAGCGAACCCTACCCGCAGCTCCGGACCAGCATGATTGAATATATTATAGCTCCCCAGCACCGTCAGCGCCTCCTGGCGCTGGGCGAGCGGATATCCTAAATAATGCCGTTTGTTTATACGTTTCTAATAATTGGAAGCGAGTATATGCGTTTATTTATATAACAACAAATAACCTTACCCAGGAGACGGGGCGCACATACATATATCCAAATAGTCGATCGTCGCCTCGAATGTAAGCTGTGCCGTCTTTAATTGAGGGCAACTACTCAATAGGTAGGACTCGACAATGGTGAACCGCCAAGCACTCAGGTCGCGAGGCCGAAGGGAGAGGGAGGAGATTGAGGTCGCTCTCGTAGAAGGGCCGCAGTTCGAGAGAGTATCTTGGACGAGGGAGCCACATCTGCGCAAACTCTACGCGTGGGCTGTGGTCTTGACATTGGGGAGCGTGACGACGGGATACGATGGCATGCTGGTCAACACGTCACAGCAAATCGACCGCTGGAAGGACTTCTTCCCGCGGACTCAAGTTGGACCTGACAATCCGCAAGCTGTCGCCGACAGCTGGTTAGGGCTATTGGTGAATATCTTCAATATCGGAAGCGTCATCAGCTTCTTCATAACGTAAGTTACCTGCGTCCGTCTCAGATTAATCTGGTTTTGTTTTTTAACATGTTCGCATAAAGCCCGTATGTTGCCGACCAATGGGGGCGTAAAACTGCTATATCTATTGGGTGCGCGATCATGATTGCGGGAGGTGTTGTGTCGGCTTTTTGCACTCAGTACGAGAGTACGTCGGTTCCTTATACGCGCATGTGAGAGGAACATCTATACTCACTAGATTCCCTAGTGTTTGTTGCGGGCCGATTCCTCCTTGGATTTGGAAACAGGTAAGGCTCAAATGAACCTCTGTTGACAGCTTCGATAGTGTATGCTAAAAGATGAATTTATCAACAGTCTGACTCAGATGGCTTCTCCTCTACTTCTCACTGAGATATGCCATCCTCAACATCGTGGACCAGTCACAGCAGTATACAATTGTTTAGTAAGACACAATGTAACCTTCCTGCTGCCACTGGGTGACTAACTAGTTGATCATAGTGGAATCTTGGAGCACTCATGGTTGCCTGGATAGGCTGGGGCACAGCAAGACTACAGACTGACTGGGCTTGGCGGTCCATCACGCTGCTTCAGATCCTACCGTCTCTCATTCAGATACTATTCATCTTTTGGATCCCAGAGAGCCCAAGATACCTCATGTCCAAAGACCGGCACGCCGAGGCCCTCGACATCCTGGCAAAGTACCACGCAGGCGGAAAGAAGCACGATCTCCTCGTGCAGTTCGAGTACCGCGAGATCAGAGAGACGCTCAAGATCGAACAGCAGGTCGAGCGCTCGGCTGGCTACCTCGACTTCGTCCGCACGAAGGGAAACCGGTGGCGGCTTGCCATTCTCATCTCTCTGGGCGTTATATCGCAGTACAGCGGCAACGCCCTATTTTCCAACTATATCGACACTGTCTACGAAGGAGCTGGTATCACCGACCAGAACAAGAAACTGGCGGTACGTTAATCAGACGCATTCAAGATATTTGGGGGGAAATTTGCTAATATTCGATGTAGATAAGCGGGGGCAAGACGATTCTCGACCTGATTGTCACGGTACTAGCCGCCCTCAACGTAGACAGGTTCGGCCGCCGGCCACTCTTCCTCGTTTCCATCTCGGGTATGGTCGTCTCTTTCGCAAGCTGGACGGTCTGCGGCGCTTTCTATGAAAATTCCGGTATGCAAAACTTTACGGCGGGTTGGGCTCAGCTGGTTTTCATCTGGCTCTTTGGCATCTTCTATGACATCGGCTTCTCGGGCATGCTGATTGCCTATGCCCTGGAGGTCCTGCCATTCAAACTGCGCGCTAAGGGTATGATGCTCATGAATATCACTGTTCAAGCCGTGCTGGCACTCAGCAACCAGACGAACAAGATCGCTTGGAATAGGTTGCCTAAACACTGGTATTTCATGTTATTCTACACTGTAAGTCTTCTGCAGAGATATACTTATTCGTGTCACGCCTTCAATCCACGAAGCTATGTCGAATCGTTTCAGTTACTTACTAGCATGCACAGGCGTGGGACTTTCTGGAGTTATGCTTCGTGTACTTCTTCTACGTCGAAACTAAGGGACCAACGCTTGAAGAAATCGCCGGAATCTTTGACGGCAAGGATGCCGTTGCCAACATCAATATCCGACAAGTAGAGAAGGAGATACAACATGCCGAGCATGAAGACTACATTCACGACGACCGGCCGTACCCGGGAGCTTTCTGAGAAAAGATTGGATTGAAAAATGAGAATAGGAAAATAGCTTGTTTGAATGGCGTTCTAACGCGATTGCATTTTGATACCCACACTCTCTAGACTTAGTTTTCTATCCTTCAAACTTAGCGAAGCGAGCAACACACACACAACCAAAATGCATTGGTGTAACGGAGTTGGGGAGAGGAGGTTAATAGCAATGCCAGCAAAAACAGACTGTCATTTGCCCCTGACGGGTTTCTAGCCTAATAATATAACACACTGAACCAGAACAGGTTCCCTTTGACCAACCTCTGACATTTTTCTTCCAATTATCAATTCTTACAATTCGATCCCCCAAGCCGACCATATCTTGTGCTCGTCGTATGCAACGTACATAAATGCCAAAAGCGCGAGGCACGCAAATAAGTGCGTCAAGTTATGCCAATCAAATATCCTCATCCATACCATCGTCAAGATCAACAACTTGTACAGGGAGAATCGTCTCCGCGCTACTACCGCCCGAAGAGCACTCTAGGCTATTGATACTGCTCATGGCCTGTGACAGCTTATCCATCTCGCCCCTCAGCTGCTCACGCAGTCTCGCCGTTCTCTCATCTTCCTCCATCAAATGTTCATAAACATTTGCGGCTGTTGAATTGAAACCGTTAGCAAAAACCTATAGGTCTCCATTGCAAGAGCGGGTCTAACTCACCTGCATTGCCAAACAGACCAAGCTGCTGATCCATGAACATGTCGAGCTCAGTATTGCTCATAATCCTGAACAAGTTTCTTTCGATGTTTAAGTCAGCTACAACCATTCTGAACGTGTTCGTGTGGAGGATCAGCAGTGTGAGAATATTCTAAAGCATAGATCCAAAGCAGAAAGCAGCCCGTAACGAATAATCAAGAATATCAATGAGAAATCAGACCCAAGCAAATACTTACGAATTGACATTCATTGTTACTCCTTCAACAAATCGAGTGGCTGCAGTGATGTAGTATCCGCGGACGAAAGCAGCGACTTCTATCTCAGTTTCGTAAGGATCACCCCCAATCTTAGGGAGCTGGGTGGCCAGAATCCGATGCTCCTTGTTCCTCTCATCATCTGACATTTCCTCCGGCTTCTTAATTTCATAATCCCAACCAATCAAGGCGACAGCCTTGAGACGATATATAGCGCGGGCCCGGCGCAGTTGCTCTAGCTCTTGAGCCTTGTAACGGGTAAAGGCGTCCTCATTGAGCGTATACATTTGATACGTCTCGGAATCATATATTTCAGAAAGGCGCGCTCTTTGATTAGCAACAATCTTCTCAATAAACTCTTTTAGATGAGTCTGGCATTCTTTGAAAATGAGACGACGGCGGAGGACGCCCAGTGATTCCTCAAGAGCCTGACTTGTTACCTTCTGGAGGAGTTCTGCAGTCTTATCGATGTACGTTTCAAGGGGGCCCCGCCACTTTTTCACTGCATCTAGACACACTAAAACTCAGAGTCAGCTCCCACCGTTTCCCAATGTACCCAAAATTTTAAGGTATGAATTTTATCTGTGAAGAAAAGTTTCGAAGTCCCAAAATTGCCGAACCCGGAAGAAAATGACGGAGAAGTACTCACAGGTTTCTCGCACCTCGTCTGGAACCAAATCGCGAGGCATCCCTGGGCGCTCTGTAATTGATCCAGTTAGTCATTGCGATTTATAAAGGTACTTTGATCATAAGTCATAGAGGAAGTCTTGTTCCGGAGTGGGCTTTCGTTCCCGTGCAGCGATAGAGAAGTTGGCAAAAAGATCCGTAACTCCGGGGAAAAGGCTAGGGGGTTGAGTATGTTGGGCTTAGAACAGATCGCCACCAGAAGGTACAGCACGCTTTCCGCCGCATCCACATCCCATGAGACAACACTGAAAGAAAATAGACAAGTTCAGAATACACATACGCTTCTTTCTAACCTGTGTTCTAATATCACGAATGTCCATGGCTAAGCGGCCAAGGTTTCGAAAACCCGCAAAGGGACTACACATCTCTGCGGCACTGGTGCTCATAACTGATGATGCTCGGAATATGCCACTTGACGTAAAGCTCTCTTGCTTGACAGGCGTAACTGGGGCTTCATTTTCCTGTCGAGGGCGTTTATTCGGGGTTGGACGCATTGTCGAGTCGGCAGGACGGGGCCGCCTAGAAGGCGTAACGGCCGAGACCTCCGTGTCAGCATCTGAAAGATCGATGGTCTGTGCAGCCGGTTCCTTAACGCGACAGGTAGGCTTGATCTTCAAGATAATGTCTCTGAATTGGTTGTTGAGCGAGTTCCATTCGCTCGAGAATTCCGAGTCTTTCATGGCCGTTTTCATACGCCCCGAAAATGCGTAGAGACTTTTTTTAACCTCATCTAGATAAGGGGTTAGTAAACACCATTATGAACAGACTAGGAAGTCTCGGCATATAATCCATCTTAGAATATATAGTGATGGAGCTACTCACGCTCGACATTCGAGGGGATTTCTGGGAGGCCTGCCAATTGGCCTTCAATCTCCTTTAGGCGGGTGTACACCTTCGCCTTGATCGAAGGCAAACTCTTAGCAAAGGCGTCCCCCAGCTGAACTGAGATATATTCTCCAAGTAAATCAACCCCACAGCGTTCTTTGAAATCATCGAAATCGGCTGGCCAACTGCCAACCTCGTGAGAAAAGAATAGCTCCTCCCACTTGCCAGCCGTCTCGAGGGGTTCGTCAGGTGGTCTAGAGGTGGCAAAGAAGCCGTGGCCGACAGACTGCTTCTTGTTTCGGAACATAGCAAGCCATTGTGCTTCGTTCTCAGGGGCCAATTTATCGGCTTTGGTCATTATGCCAATAGTACGGTCTGCCGCCTTGGCCTCCCGAATAATGCCAAGAGATATAGAATTCTCGGGATCAGCGTTCATCGGGAGTGCCCACATAATGATGGCGTTCTTGCGTTGTATGTAATGCCGTGTTAAGTTGCGGACAACTTTGACAATATACTCGTCCTCTTCCTGGTCTGGCGAAAGGAATACGCCTGGGAGATCGTAAAAGCTTAGGCCTGGTAACTCTGGGCCTTTGATCTCTAGTGAGATTATATTGGGTGAAAATTGTGCTGCCGCAGTGCTGGTGGCCTTGGCAAGACTAAGGCTCTTTGCGATAGTTCCATCGCCTGGAATGTACATTTCGTGATCATTTTTGGGGTTGAGAATGGCGACTTGTGCCCATCGAAGAACTTCTTCAATCTCACCTGGCTCAAAGATTGTTTTGAAGATTTTGATATCGCGGTGGGTTTTCTTCACCCAAGGTGGAAACGGATTGGTCGCCGTAACGTCCGACTTTTTGATCTTGCCCTTAGGCTCGAAATCGTAGTCAAGTTGCAGTGCAACGGTGCAGCTCCAGCGAGCATTACTGCTATCAATGAGTCGAATGTGTAAGGGACATCGTGTGCCTACACCTGCACTTCGGGGCAGATCCACTCTTGCCAAACCGGACATCAAGGACGATTTTCCGGCACTCTGGTCACCAACGAGTACCAGTTCAGGCAACTCGGCGACGTGGGACACGCCTAACTGTTGCAGGCTGCCAACGGTGTTATTGAATTCACGCAGTTTGACGCCGATATTAGTGAAGGTAGGGTGTGAGAAACTGGTATGAGCGAAGCTAACATCCGCATTATGCGTAGAATGAGGACTTCCAATCAAATCATCAGCGGGTCGCGCTCGCAATTCAAGAAACATGGGTTCTTGATCATCCTCACGATGACGAGTCTCTGCGGAGGCTTGTAAGGTGTTAATAACAATTCATAGAAAGTGCCGTGAAAGAGTAGATTTTACTTACGAGCATGGGATCGGACGAAAGATGCAGCAACTGATCGAGTAGCAACTGATTGGGTGGCAACTGATTGACCATCAACTAAATCCTCGCGATGACGCTTGCGAGACGGAGGACCCATAGTGTTTGATGCAACGGAGGCAGGTGCTGGTACCGGTGCTGATGCTGATGCTGATGCTGGAGATGGTGAGGGTGATGGGTCCTGCTGTTCCCTCTTTATCACCCGACGACCCATCATGACTTGGAAACCGGCCTTAAGTATGTATTATAACAAATGATTGAAACAGGAACCGTCAAAAGAGATTGATGCGAGATTGTTACATGCAAAATCCTCGAGTTAGAACCAAAATGTAGTGATTGTGACGTATTGCGCCCAACAACGAAGATTGCGAAGAAGTCAAAAGCCAAGAGCTTTACTGATGGTACAAACGACACGATGTTGTAGATATGTAGATAGGTAACTTAAAGAAAGGCAGGGGTCAGAGAAAAGGTGAGGTCGAAGACGAAGATGATAGACTTTGACTGAGCAGGTAGACAGGGAAATTTTGGCTTGGAAGCTCGAGATGCACTAGAACTCGAGCTGCTCTCTGCAAGTGTTAGCCAACACCAGTACCTGCCAGGTAATCACTATCTATTTCCCGAGAGAAAGGAAAGACCGACAGAGCCAATGTGCCTTCCTTGCAACCAAAACAACCAAAGTCAGGGGGCTGGGTTAGAAAGTGGGGCATGTGCTTCAGATGAAATGATTGGTTGGCGTTTCCTAAACAGGAATTCACAACATCCCATACAATTTCTACGTATTCTTGTGAACAAACAGTTAGTAGAATGGCCTTAGGTAAGTGACCTTGCTACATAGAAGATCTGCATATTGCGCTAAGGGTGGTTAGAGCAACATTGAAAACCTGTAATTATACGCCCATCAAGATAATTTCTTATACAAGAAGGTACGAATTCGTACCGCAGACCCCATATGGTTGGTGTTAACTCAATTATCTTATAGCTGTGATACTAAGCAGACATGCACAAGCATCTCACCTTGGTTCAACCCTTATTGATTCAACATGGTAGCATACCTATATATCCATACTCCGGTCGCTACACTAAGATTCATATACGCCCACATATTTACTATAAGCCTAGAACAAGACCGTAGGCGTTTCCAATGTGCAATACACCCCTTATCCTATTCCGAGTGCCGTCGCAACTCCGACCAGGGTATCTTAAATCAAAACGACAGTATTTGGTTATAGTAACACTAATCGATTCGTTATAATCATCGAGGGTATTATAAGCGCGATTGAATATACGTTAAAGATGTGGATTAGGGTCTTGTATCGGTAGTCATCTAGGTTCCCGTGTCAGCTTTGAATTCTCCCAAGGTTAACCATCTCGTACCCAATGCTGCGACCCAGAATGGGACCTCCTTCCTCCTCGTCTCGCACTCGCCGCCAACCCTCTCCATCCTCGAGTTCCGTTCCCGGTGTGGGATATGGCTCATCGCATTCGCGGCTGCTCAGTCTCGGCCAGTATCGACGATAACTCCAAAATGCCACGGTGATTCCTAGCAAGGAGCCTACGGATACATCGTAGACGTCATGTCGATAATCCTGACACCGGCTTATCGCGATCATAGCAGCACCAACCAGCGGCGTCAAGCACACCAACGCCCGACCGAGGCCCTTCTTATCACGGAATATCCTAAGCTGGCCGGCAAGGAAGAAGGCCAAGTATCCGAGCCCGCTAAATGAGAAGCTGGAATGACCTGAAGGGAACGACCGCCATCCATCATGTAAGGTATGATGATCGGTCTCAGTGCACACCTTAAATGTGACAAGCGTATCTGGTAGAGTGCCGGGAGCTGGTTTGCAACGGGCGATCAAGTCGGGGCGAGGTCGGCCGACGGCATTCTTGACAATATCGGTAAGGAAGGACGTCAGGATCAAGGCAATAGCAAGGCCTAGGATAGTATTGTGATGCTTGTGGAACGAAGCGCGGGTAACGCTGTTGTAGACGATGACGAGGACCAAGGGCACGGCGGCGGCATAGACGATGTTAAGCCAGACAGGAACCCGTTCGACCTCGGCATGGGGAAAGGCAATGTTCAGGTTGTTGATATAGAACATGCGATGAAAAGGTTCGACGACAAAGGCCAGGACCATGTAGGCTGCGAGGAGAGCACCGAAACCTAAGTAGTCGGGCGCATACGAATGCTGTCGCGCACAGACATGGCGATCAGCTACCGACTGCGTCGCATCCATCGTAATGAGTTAGGGAGGGCTTACCGTCCAGACTCTGGCAAGGACTTTTAGAGCGCCTCCATCGCGATCGGAATCGGCATTACGCGGAGCCATTGTCGCTAGTCACCGTGAACGGATAGCCTTGAAGAGATTCCAGAGCATGACGGGGAGCGCGTCGGTCGGTCGGTTTTCACTTTCTGTCGGGGATGTGGAATGACGACATAACCTGAGCACGAGGTCCTTATCTTCTGGACCGCGTGGTTGATAAAAAATGGCACGCGACATCATCTGCACTTCAAGCCAAGTGTACTTAGTGCGCTACTGCTACCAGGTATGGGAGTAGGTATTGGCAGCTGGCATCGGTGGGGATAGGGTGGTGCCGTCGGCATTTTTAACGCCGATTCTAGAATTAGCATGTACCTACGTACTTGGCATACCTACTACAATCTTCTAAAAGTTGCTAAAATATTTGTTTATTCATCCTCATGTTAGCAATCCCATCTCGTCACCTTCTCCTACCCGACCCCGAATGAAATATCGCCCTTGAATCACAGTAATCTGGCGCTACGCCCGTTTTCCCTCCATGGCCTGCAGTAGGTCGTCTTTAAAACTCGAGCGCCGTAGATTCTCCGAATAATCACTGTTAGCAGAGATGGTAAAATCTACGTACCAGCCGTCCGCCAACCTCGCGCAACCTCCATTGCCCTCTGGCTGGACAGAGCACAAAGCTCCCACGGGCCACACCTATTACTACCATGCGGAAACGAAGCAATCCACCTACAAACGTCCGGGCGCCGACGCGCCACCCATACCACCCGCGCCGCAGCCTCACGATCCTCATGCGAGCTTCTTCCAATACTCATCAGTGCCTCAACTATCCGATCCTGCTACTGCCAATGCGTTCCTAGCCCAGTATGACCCTGCGCGACAACGCAACGCGCAAGGCCCTGGCCAACATGGGAGAGGGGGCCACCGTGGACCCGACAATGGGCGAGACCGGCCACGACCTCAACCCATCGACAAGCCCAAATCCAAGGTCGCCATACCAGGCTGTGAGCCCTGGGTTCTTGTATATACCAAATATGGCCGTCGCTTTGCCTATAACCCCGTCAAGAATGCCAGCTACTGGCGCATCCCTGAGAAGGTCATGCAGGGTGTGCTTGAGCTGGATATCAGAGGAATCAAAGAGAAAGCTGGTAGTAATCACGCGACGGATGAGCCCGAACCTATGGAGATAAGCCCTACAGATGTCGAAAACGATCAACGAGACGAAGCTCAAGAGTTGGCCGATTGGGGATCTGACTACGAAGAGGTTGAGGTCACTGATGATGAAGGAGAGGGTCAGGGAGATGGAGTCGGTGATGACGAAGGCAACGGCGACGGCGATAGCGACGATTTGCCCCCCTCCAAGCGCCAACGAACCGAGGAACCTGCCGATGATATGCCTGTCGAATTCAACGAGGACGATATCGCTTACCAACTACAAGCGATGGGTGCGGATTACGGATTAGACCCAGGAGAATACGATGATGGAAATCCAGAAAATTGGCCTGAAGGTGCTGAAGGGCTCCCTTTCTCCGAGGCGGATGCAAAAGAACTATTCAAAGACCTCCTCAATGATTTTGGGATCAACCCGTACTCGCCATGGGACAAGTTAATTGAAGAAGGCCGCGTTTTTGACGACCCACGATACACAGTCCTCGGTAGCATGAAAGAGCGTAAGGAGGTGTGGGAAGAGTGGAGCCGCGAACGTATCCAAATACTTAAAGAACAACGTGCCAAAGAAGAGAAGAAGGATCCCAGGATACCCTACATGGCTTTCCTTCAGCAGAAAGCGACCCCTAAGTTGTACTGGCCCGAGTTTCGAAGAAAATACAAGCGCGAGGGTCCTATGCGCGACACGTCGCTGAACGACCGGGACAGAGAAAAGTGGTATCGAGAATACATCAACAAGCTAAAACTCCCACAGGATACCCGCAAGAAAGAACTGACGAGCTTGTTAAAAGAGATACCCGCGCGTGCTCTCAACAACCAGACCCTTCTCGAGAACCTCCCAGGCCAATTGCTCGCAGACGTACGCTACATTAGCTTGGAACCCCAGGTTCGCGATCCCATCTTAGCCGCCTATATACAAACTCTAGGCCCGCCACCTGAAGCAAATGAGGCAGACGAAGACGCTGCAGCGAAAAAGGCGAGAGAAGAGCGTCGCAAGAGGGAAAAGGCCCTGGCCGAGCGGGAGCGCATCGTAGCTGAGGAAAAGCGTAAGCAAAAACGGCAGCTAGAGTACGGCAAGGCTGTTTTACGAGAGGAAGAGAGGGAACTCGAAAAGGCCAACCAGGTGGGGAAGAAAGGTCTACAAAGTCAACTTCTGGCGGCCCAGGAGAAGATGAGCGACGCGCAGTGAATAATTGGTGCTATCTGCCCTTGACACGAAAGAGCAGCTACATCGTCACAATGATACCCGGCATAATTTACTTTCGATGATCATTTATTCATTCATAGCGCTATCGTTTGCGCTCACGGTCTAGGGCTGGCAACATGAATAATTTCACTATAGCTTGCCCGGAATAACCGCCTCGTTATCTAGTCATAGAAGGAAATTGTCGAACCATTGAACCGCCTGGATGAAGGCTTGCTCCTTGGCAAACTTCTGGACCTTCTGGGTGATTTCCGCCCTGACGGCGAAGCCGTGCACAACACCCGAATAAAGGTTGATCTGGTACGGCTGCCCTACCTCCTTGAGAATCTCCTCGCTGCGGTGGCGCTTCTCTGCAGGGAAGATGGCATCTGTCTCGGCGGCGGAGATAGACAATGGTCCCTTGAAACCGCGCAGCTCGTCCTCGTCGACAAACGAGGGGTGAGCCATATAGCCAACGCTGATGCCGTCTGCGAAATGACGCGCAACGTACTGTGAAGACGAAGGGTGAGTATGTGTATTCTCGTTTACCGGAACGACGTGTATATACGTACCTTGGCACCGAAGCAGTAACCCACGGCGCCCAGCTTCTTGACACCCTTCTCGGTCTGGAGCCACTTGATAGCCTCGACGACGATGGGGTCGACGGCCTCCTTGGTGTGCGGGGTCTTGCCGTCATGGCCCTGCTCGACCCACTTGAAGATCTCGAAGCCCGCGGGTGGGTTCAGCCTGACCGGGTCACCGTTGAAGGTGTCGATGAGCAGGGTCAGGTAGCCGTTGGCGGCGTATTGGTCCGCCATCAGCTTGCTGTTCTGCCAGATGCCAATGACGTCCGGGAGGTACAGGATCGCGGTATCCTTGTGCGCCTTGGCGGGATCGGGTGTTGCCAAGTAGGCGGCGTGCTTGCCGACCTTAATCTCGGTACCGGTTGGCTCGCCACTGTTAGAAACGATCGGGGTCAGCAAAACGGCCAAGCTACAATGCCCGGGTACGGAACTAACTCGTGCTTGACGCCGACAGTGCAGCACTTTCCTGGAGGGTTGGAAGCCATGTCGCTGATGTGACTTGTATATATAAGGTTTTATATAGAC
Organism: Xylaria scruposa; assembly: GCA_022385635.1. NCBI lineage: Eukaryota > Fungi > Ascomycota > Sordariomycetes > Xylariales > Xylariaceae > Xylaria > Xylaria scruposa. The sequence continues at coordinate 81,254 of MU280185.1, read as the reverse complement.
TTGAGGACGGGTTCAGTGAATAGTCGATAGACAGATCTCGGTCGGCTCAGTCGAGTTGATGCTGGGGATCACATATACACATATATATACTTCTGCGCTGGCGTCAGCTTCGTCTCATATGCCCGTAGAAGAAGCAACGCGATAATCAACGACTTACGCACGTAGTTAGTTACCTAGACAGAAAGCCTGTTCCGGCGCCGTTCGTTACTCAGTGTCACGGTTATTACCGTACCTAGGTAGCGGACGAAAAGCGAACCCCGCGCCCCGCCGCAGCCGCATTCTCACCTTAATCGAATAATTCGATTAATAATCGAGGGGTCGGGATTGTGTCATTGTAGTTATGTGTTACCCATGCCTAGATAGGCTGAGGTATTTTGTGTGGCTGAACTAAAATAGTAGTTTTTTTCGTTAGTAAGGCTACGTATGTAAGTATGTAAGTAGGTAGGTAAGTTAGGTTAGGTTGTAGGTAAGGTAAGTGCTATATCCATTTATTTGAACGCCGTTTCGGCTCCGTAACCTGCCAAGCTAGTATTTAAGAACGATGGCTACTAGCAGAAACTACATGGAAGATGCTAACGAAGCATCGGTATCTGCCCGCTTTACTGAAGTCACTTCTGTTAAGAATTCACGGAGTTATACCGGCTTTCAAGGCGATAAGTTAACTTATCGGGTCCGTCACCGACGTCTACAACATCAAATATCCACTTAGTTACTACGCAACATACGTATTCGTATGCACAAGTATTATAGTAAGTGTAACTCTGATGACCGAAAGAAGAACTACTTATCGGCTTGATGCTACTCAACGACGTATTAAGGTTCTGACAGCGGGGTCAAGAACCGTACCTATGAAACACCCTATCACGACAGTACGTGGACTAGTGCAGACAAAAGGACTTCATCTCGTAATGGTTGGCAAGCTATGATCCATATTGCCCAGCCAGTTTCTTTTTCTGCCTCTTTCTTCCAAGACTTCACGGAGTGTCGGCGTGATCGATCCCGTTACACCGGATAGCTTATGCGAAAGATCCTCTCAAGTCAGCTCCTCTACCTACCGGTAGTCGGGGACGCGAAGACGACAGGCTTATGAACATATCTCTTTCACTTTTGCTGTGTGGCTACGCCGGCATTCCGGGAGACCGATATCAGATAACTAAGGTGCTCGGCCAAATCGACTAGAGTGCGTTGTTAAAACCGGATTATACGCAGTGCGGTGATACGGAAATGCCGTAGTGAATTCTGCTTGGTAAGTTGGATTATAACAATAACGTAAGTAGGTATGGAGGTGCCAACGGTCGAAAGACCCCATGTCATATCAACTAGGATGTTTTCTTGAGAAGCGGTTGGGTTTCTAGTCTGTACAAGCCACTTCATACGTCAGGTATTGATTACCATCGCCTTCGTCTTGCTCGGCCGATGATGGATAGCAAGGGACTTTTACGAACAGGTACAGCCCAACCTTCGCTGCCCGAGTAAGTTCTTTATAATAGATTTGAATCTGTTCGACATTGTTTTCGGGCTGTCCACTACCGGTTGGCTCGCCATTGGTGGCGGGGCTGGCGTTTGTATTCTGGACTTAGTAGATTGGACAGTTGCTTTATCAAAGTCGGAAGGCGTCGCAGTTCGTGATCGAGGAAACGGTGACTTGATAGGATTGGCCATGAGTCGTAAATATAGAACCGGAGTCCTGGAAGTTTCTGACCTCGTCTCGTCTCTAATATGGGAGAACTTCGGCACGGGCTATTATCAGTTAGCTATAATCACGTAGAGTATTGACGTTAAGTAATATCTCTCACATACCACTGGCGAGGGAAGAGTAGGTGGAGGAGTGGGCGGTGTGCGAGTGAACATGGTCCAGCATCCCAAGTTATTGCCTCGTGCTTCACTCGTAGAATTCGAACTCGAAATCAGACCCGAACCGCTCCCCTGCTCACCAACGCCGGTGTCATAAGGGTGTGTGCTCTTCCCGGGTTCTGGGGAGGACCTCCTCTTGAGCCGCCGTAGCAATCCCACGCCGGACTTCCATCGCCGCTTGGATCTTGGGGCATCCACAGACATCCGAGACTCAATCAATGTCTGTTGTGTGGGCCAACGATGGCGATAGTCAATTCTTTGCTTTGCTCTGCGCTTTACCTTATCCGACTTCCTCATGTCGTTGACGCGCTGAGGGACTGGCTGATGTGGGATGGGATGGATGCACGGTGCTTTGTAGGATGAGATGAGTCGTCCAAATGCTGAGAGCTACTGGGTTTTGAAATTGCCATTTTTCCCACACTAATCATATCAGTAATAAGGCCTGTGACATGTAGTGCCTTGTACTACCATAGCTCCTTCTTTCTGATCAATTGTAGAAGTCACAACCATGTTCATTCCTTAAGTTAAAAATGCTGATGGGAAGGGGCATGTTCTGGTAAGTACCTACCTGGTAAGTACTTACCGTAGTGACGGAGAATGTCTCTAGCGAAATTCGATGCAACTACCTAAAATCAGTGGATTATCATATTTGACCTTTCTTAGGATAAAGATGCCGTTAGTCTTCTGCCCTACCATGCGAGTTAAATCTGCACGCTTTTCCAATAACTCGACCGATGGATCCCGTCTTATCTTCCATGATGCAGTCTGTCCTTTTTGACTTGATTTGTTGATTTGTTGAAGATGGAGCATTAAAAGTCTCGGCCATGGCCAGCATCAAAAGCAATCAGGCGTCTCAAGATAATTAGTAGGAGGGAGGCATAGCTTCCGCGTATCTTCGTACACCAGATCCATTCACGATTCCCAATCACTGAATTTTTGTTCGCATCAAAGCTAGATCTCGGCCTCGATGATGACAGAATACCTACCGGTAGGGCATGATCTATTAATCTTGACCTATGTCACGAGTTGGATGTAAGATTTCTCAACCACGTCGAACGAATACCCTTCCTTAGATCATCGCTCTATCGGCCCTCACTAGTTCATTCATCTGGATTTGAGCCATCTACCGAGACTGCTATAGTAGCGAACGATCCGCCTAAGTTATTCAAGAGTATTTCGACTAAGACATAATCTATTATCAGTATAGACTCTGATCTGACTCTACGACGATGGGTTGCAAAGCGTGATTGAGCCGGGATTTCTAGTGTAAAAGTTCGATAACAGATACATTTTCGGCGCCACCTATAGTTAGTAGTCCTGAAGCATACAAGAAAGATCTAAGAGAATGCCTCCTAGCTATTCATCCATTTGCCCATGGTGTACCGCGTGCAACGACTTGACGGATTGAAAAGTCTAACTTTTATCGACTCCGAGAAAGATACACCCGAGGCTGCGGGTACATGCATCATAAATATGCCTCCAACCTAGCACTATGGCAGCTAGAATACGATAACATGTCTTAAAATCCACACCGACTAGTGGCGTTGATCATTTTGCAGGTACTCAAAAGGGTATCAGCAGAGGCCGAAGTGCTTAGCAAGAGTGCCACACGGACTAGGGGTTGGGGCCGACGATATCATGTAAATATCCCACAAAGCGGCGAACCGCATATCCACCCGTATTCCTTTTCGTGCTCTTCCGATCACGATAATAATAATATGGACCTGAACTGACAAGGCCAAGCGAGCGAGAGTGAAGTTCTCGTAAACTTAAACCTGGAGCTAGAAGGGAGAACCCGACTGTGTGGTCTCATTGACGCCTAGGTTAGTAGATTATCATAATATCGAATACCTTTCCAAGCCCTAGATCACTAGTCCTAGTTACACATAGCTCAGCAATGCTAGAGGTATGGAGTGTCACTTGTTCCGAAGGGAGTCCCGAACGAGGCGAACTATTTGGCGAAGTTGGGTTGTTCCTCGGCAGCAGTAACCGGTGGCTGTTTCAGTGCCTCGTTAACTGCAGTTCACTCAATGTCAACTTAACTCTCCAGGCACAAGTAGGTTGGCGCCCGGGAAAGACAAATATCTATCGAGCCGCCAGTGACCTGTCAATTCTGTAGATATGCTTACTCCCTCATAATGATGGCTGTAAGGACATTTATGGCTTCACGATTGCGACTTGAAATCGTTCGTTGGAAAGTCCGAGCATGATCTACGTGATCGAAAATGACTGAGAGAGGGATACGTCATACAGCGTCCCGATTCCTCACGTACAATACATCCATTACAATGCTAAACAGCTAATCGGATGCTAGAAGTGTCTTATCATTGAACATCAATACAACTTTGGCCTACAGGCTTTATATCCGACTGTACACTGGCATCATAGATCAACCGTTTAACGTGGCCAAGCCGAGTTATTCGGCCTGATAAATATCGCACTACAGACCTATCAATAACAGACTTCCGATGTAAAGCATGATTCGATAGTGTGATACGATTATTATCGTCGAAACTACGCCAAAGGGATGGTCAATAACCTTGGGATCGCTCAACTTCTCCAAAATATCAACAAGTCCCCAAGCCTATCGTTAGCTGATCGCTATCCGAGAAGATTGTGGCATCTGGGACGGACTTCGCCACTATGGTAAAAAGCTTGCCGGTGTCTAATACGACGGGTCGCATCTGTAACACACCCAACGTTAAGATCGGCCTCTGAGCCTGGATCTGCACCCGCCGCGCTGAAGCTAGAACTAGTAGTCTTTACTTCAACACTCTTCAAAAGCTGGATCTGCACTCGGTTTGTGATCTGCTAAAGATGTTCAACAAGTACAGCCAAGGGTGGTAAACAAATCATATTACAGACGTTGCTGCTCTTTGCTATCCTCTCTCTCACCGCTAACCAGCATCTCAAGCGGTTCCCGGGGCTACTGAGTCATCGCCTATATTAATTCTACGTAGTGTGGCATATGAAACGGCATTGTTGATCTATACATGGTGTTATTCCTGCGGCACATCCGAGCGGTACATGTAGCGCGCCTGTGTTTAAGGCCCCCTGTCTGAGCCGAGGCGGTATACCGTACATGGATGAATATTCACTTGTCCGTTCGTCGTTGTCCCGGATGTGGAGTGCCGACTGAATGCCGGAGGACGTGGTTACATCACCGATACGGTCCCAGACTGTAGAAGTCATTGGTGCTACATTTGCGGGATTGCGGATAAATCCAACGTACATCTGTATCCACATGGCTACGGAACATGGAGCGTGGCACGGTCAGAGTTTTGGTCAGAGTTTTGGTCAGAGTTTTGGTCAGAGTTTTGGTCAGAGCCTGGTCAGAGTACGGTGCCGAAACGATCAGAGATGAGCTATTCGGACCCGATACGCACTCCTCATTATTTAATTACCACCATGCATAGTTGACACATGCAGCGACCAGCGACTCATGCTGTGTTCTTCATGTTGCAGTCACCGGTTCCCCGTTTGCAATGCCATGACACATTCTTCGCTGTCCTCTCCCCTATTGTCTACAAGCATAACCCCATATGGAACTCTGGTGGATTGGCGAATGATGCCAAATCCGCCCAGGTGAAATCGCGCCAACCGGGGAGGTTGGCGCTGTTGTCACCCGTAGCCGTTGCCATTTTAGTGTTGGCATCCCCACTGGCACGTCTACGTGTATCCCCGTCGAGTGGTGCTCGTAAGCGCCACTTGTTTCCATTCAAACCCTTGCGTCTATCATTAGCATGAGGAGACTACGTAGTAACGCGTCTTGTTGGACCATACTGCCTGTGTAGGTGCAGCTAGTCCTCCCGGATTTGCTCGTGATTCAAGATAGCTTGGTGTCACTTGTGCCCAATGCTACCTGACGATCTGTGTATAACACTCAAAATTATTATTAAATAGGGTTGGCTGCTTCGCCTATACCGCCAGTATAGTTGGTTATCAAGCTGTATGACGACGACATTCTGACGGTATAGGCTATGGGCTCCCTCCGCTGAGACAATGACGGCTCACCGGCCAATACCTTAGGTACGTAGATGTGCGTAGTGGCGGAGAAGTGGCAGCACGTAGATATCCAAACTCGACATATGTTGTGTAAGCACTTCGGCGGAGACGGGTGCTGATGGCACGATAATCGCATCTACCAGGTAATAGATAGTTATCCTGATGTACTGGTTGAATATGATACCAAACAAAGCATCATTAAACCATTCCACGGCTAGATAGGCTGGTTTCCGCCTCGCCCTCACTGCAACCGACTTCCCGGTTCATCGTGTCTTGAACCACATGCAATTGCATCCGACTGCTTCCCATTCGACGATGGCTGTCGAATTGGAGCATTCAGCCGATGCAACAGCGCCTGATCTTCGCCGTCGGGGCGGCCAATCAACAACGTGGCCCCTGAAACAGCTCAGTGCCTTTCCTGTATTTGTCCAAACCTGGGGGGATATATCACTCGAAGAACCTGCATCATGCATTAGCTACGGAGTAATGCACACGACATGGTTCCTTTCGTCTTTGATACGTAGATGAACTTGCGCATGCCCGTTGTGATCGTTCTTACAAACACCTGTCAACCCCTCGCCCGAAATCTCGGAACTTGGAAGCTTCATAATTCATAATTTCGCCTCGGTTCATTCTCTACAGTATCTAAAGAGCTACCCAGTAGTAATACGTGCTGGCGTCTTCACCGCCGGACAACCAACCAGATCTCCCAACCCCCTGAACCGGGAGGCCCCAGTCTCAGAGTCTTTTCCCGCGGGGCATCTCGAACGTGCGGAGCATACCGCTTCAGAGCGGTCAGCGGCCAGGTCTGCCTTTTTATCTCGCTCCCATCGCTCGCATCTAGTCATCACCATACCTGCAGAATATACGCAAGACTGAAGGATATGGCTGTCGAAATCGTTACTATTGTCAACTCATCCGGTAAAATAATTAGCAATGTAAGTTCTTGGTTGTTCTTGTCTCATTAAACTTTAAACTTTAGTTACTGGCAATACGAGGTGTCCCCCTGCTCATTGTCGCCCCGCTCGGGGATCTCCCTCTCTACATCCTTTTCTGTTTTACAGTGCTTACAGCAGCTGGCTGGCTGCCCCCAACGTCGCACCAGCTGGGATTAAGCTAATCTTCCTTGAAAATTGCAGGGCAAGCACTTAGTGAATGCTTTCAAAGAGGCGAAAGCCGCCTACGAAGAAAAGAAGGCGGCCGTAAAGGCGGAACGTGCGGTGCGGCGAGCCCAGACCTACGACATACCGGTCGCGCCCCGGTACGAACCGGAGCCGAACTACGACTATGAGTATGGCAACGGTGACGACGATGGCGTCTCGCAGACCTCGTCGCGCAGGAGTCATCGCTCGAGGCGCAGCCGGGCTTCTCATCGGTCTGTCTCGCAGTCCCGACCGGCGCTGACTGTGGGAAATCTACGCACACATTCCGAAGTGTCATCCGTCACGCCCTCGCGACCGCCCGTTGCTTATCGCTCCCCTTATGCCGAGACTGCCCCCAGGGATATGGCGATGAGCCGTCCCCAACTCGCCCGCGCCCCCATGATGCCTGCGCAAACCGAGGGTGTAGCGCCGGCGGAAAACATGTACATGCAACGGTCGATATCGGACCCGGTGCTTCCGGAAGCGGGCAAGAAAAAGGAGATAGACATGAATCTGGCATACGGAAACATCCCCCCAGATCTCGCCGACCGAGTCGACCTGGATCCCGCATACCAGGCGGCCGAGAAGGAGAACAAGGCGCGCAACTTGATGGGGACGATCGAAAACCTACTGGTGGAGGCGCAATGCATGCATCATACGGCCACGCACATCATAGAGCACCTACAGGGGAAACCCGAGGCCGCCGCCGCCGTAGCTCTCACGCTTGCCGAGTTATCTGCGATCCTGGGCAAGATGTCGCCGTCATTCCTGGCAGTCATCAAAGGAGGAAGCCCCGCCATATTCGCGCTCCTTGCGAGCCCCCAGTTTCTGATCGCGGCCGGCGTGACCGTTGGCGTGACCGTGGTTATGTTTGGAGGTTGGAAGATCATCAAGCGTATCAAAGAGGCGAAGGAAGCCGAAGCCCTCGCTCGGATGCCCCCGATGGCCTTCGAGGCACAGCCTGCCCAGATTGCCCAGGCCCCTCAACCTGTCGAGCAGGGTCAGCCTGGCTACCCTCCCTATCCCCAGTCTGAAACAAGTCAAGGCTTTGACGAGGCTCTGGTGGTAGAAGAAGAGTTGAGTACCATTGAGACATGGCGACGGGGCATCGCGCCCTTCGGCGAAGACGGGACCGCCGATCTCGAGTTGATCAGCCCGGAAGCGGACCGTGCTATACGCAGCCAGTACGGGGGCGACGACGCGCGAAGCATCCGGACGAGTCGGACGCATAAATCGAGCAAATCGCACAAGTCACACAGGTCACATCGTACTCGCGCCTATGACGACAGCGACATCCCCGAGCGCAAGAGCAGTCGTTCGCATTACGAGGGCGACGATGTCAGCGAGTCTGGTAGCCATCGCAGCCACCGGAGTCACCGCAGCCATCACAGTCACAGGAGTGAAAAGACGGAAAAGACGGAACGGTCGTCGAAGTCCAAGCGATCGACGAGGACTGATCTAAAGGCTATCGAGGATGGAAGCCAAGACAAGGGAAACACGATCGAGGCGGTCCTTAGACCCAAGAAGGAGAACATGCTTAAGACTTTGTTCAAGAAGAAGAAGAAGGAAGACGACGAGCTGAAGCGAAGCTCGATGCTTCGAGTTTGATCAATGCATACTCACGAGCCGCGGGGCTCATTATCATCAACATTTTTGGATCAACAGGTTTAAACTACGGTGGGTGCGGATAAAGGGGTGTTCCGGAGCATATTGTACATAATAACTATGGGAATAGGATCTATGCATATACACATATCTTCGCACGAAGCTTTCGTACGATCAAACAATGCTCAACACCTTGCCCTGATGATATTGTGACATGTGCATAGCCAATTGAAGACTCGGCGAAGCGCAGTACGGATGGCGCCAGCAGACAAGAATAACATCACACGAAAGTGTCAACTAGCAGATCTCTCCCGAGCGCCTTTGGTCCTGATCTCTTTCTCTGCTTAGTCGCTTATCAAACCTACCCTCGCTACCATGAGGTTCAGCTGGGCGTTTCCACACACAAGGACTTGTTCTCCAGAGCAAGAATAGATATATGCACATCGCTTCTATTATAAACCTGCTTAGTGTGTGCATAGGGCTGAGAATCCTACTACCTATGATAGACTACACTACCGCGGCAGTCAGCCAGTAGGGGACGTTTAACGGTCAGACTAGGCGCATAAGTAGGGATTAATAATAGAGCCCTCTCTGCTGCAACGGCTTTCATTCCCCAAGCAGAGATCATATTTGGGGCAGCAACACGTGAGTTTATAGCCCCATACTACATGCTGGATATAGTGTTACACAATCTCTCGGCAATGAGACCTATCTGAGATTCATATGATCGGATCCTTGTTCAGCGTAGTATGTCTCATCAAGTAGTATGACTGGCTTGACTGGTATGATCTGTGAGTAAATTTCATCTGATGAACTAATCAGCAGTCTCGGTTTCACGTTACAACTTCTGCCGGTCATCAACGCCACCCATCCGTTTGCTTTTAGTGCCCCCTTTTGGCGCCCTTTGAGGGTCCGTCTCCTTTACCCCTGCAGACGCAAGCCAAGCAGGGGCATCATTAATTTTTTTTTCTTTCCTTTTCGGCTTCACCCTTCATACAGTATGAAGTTCCAATGGACGTAACGAATTACGTACGTGAATTTACCAGGTAAACACGAGCACAGCCTCGGCGCTTTGAGATTAGCCAGATTGGCGCTCTCGATCGATCTCCCTGTTCCAGCGATTGATCTCAATGTGGAATCGAGTATCGAAAAAGATGATAATCAAGTAATGCTAGTGTTACTGGAATGACGATCAGTCGAGCTTCATTTTCCAGAACTGGCTTTCGCCTATAAAACCCCGCGTTTTTGCGCAGCAAAGCAAGCAAGGGCAAGCAAGTGCTGAATCAGAAACGCCACGATCCTGCCAAAATGCAAATCCAAAGCGGTCCAATCTCAGCAGTATGGTGTGACACGAACAATACCGACAGCATGCCCCTGCATATCCACATCCTATTTCTGGTATACCACAAGCTTAGACCCGGTTGTTGGCAGCATTCCATTCGCTCTACTCCGGATCGACCCGCTCATTCGCCTTGGCGTTTCATAGCCTTATTGTTACTGACTGTCTCACTGGCGTGACTTAGTCAATGTTCTGCTAGGTAAGTATCTCACTGCATGTACTCTAACTAGGTAGGTTAGCAACTTCTTACTTTGGCCGCGATCCCCCTTGGTCCATGATCAGCATCATCAGGGGTTTCACTGTGTCGCCGAGGACTATTTTGTAAGAGAAATAGGAAAAGCTGCTGTAAGGCAAAGTTCTAGAGCAACGCTAGACCCTGTCTGGTACGCAGACCCGGCAGAGAAGAAAGCACCAAGATGTTCCCGTTACGGAGATGGGGCCGTTTGTGCGCCTTCCATTTTCCTTTATAAGTTGAGGCCGGGTCTTGTTTGCGCGGTGCCTTCCCATTCACTCCCCGTAGAATACACGTAGGTAGACAAGTTAGGCGGGTTCCTTTTCGCATCTCTCATTAATATGTGAGTCCTATCTATACCTAATCCATTCCGTATAAGAACTGGCAATTAACAAAGCAACCCACTCAGACACCGCTCCCCTCCGAGGACGGCTTTTACTTTTTTTTTCTCGTCAGTCATTTGTACAAAGACCCACGATCCCTAATATACAATGGGCGACGAGGGCGGTAACACAGGAGGAGGACATGGAGGTGCGGCGCCGGCCGCAGTCCATGGCGGCGAAGTTGGTGCTCCTCATGCTCCAACTGAGCATGGTCACAATGGTAATAAGGGCGGTGGAAAAGGCGGCGACAGCAATCCAAATGGTGATGGAATCTTCATTCAACAAAACTCGATCCCATCTACCCCTCGCCGGGGCACCTCGACACCCAATCCATTCAGTCGGAAGAACACGAGCATAGATCTGGACGATTATTTCGTACGTCATTACCAATTGGGCACCTTGTGCAATTCTGGGATCTTGCTAATCTAGTTCCCCTCTACAGTCTGGGCCTCGAGATATCTCCAAGCATTCAAAATGGCCACTATTCCTGCAATTACACGGAAGCATAACACCCAAGATGATCATACCTCTCCTCGCCATAGCAGCTTGGGCCACATTAATTACTGCCCTGTCTGCCGAGTTCGAGCACATCGAATTGTCCATCCAGCCCGTTCTATTGACCATCACGGGTTTCGTCGTCAGTATGGGTCTGTCGTTCCGTAGCTCTTCTGCATACGAGCGTTACGCCGAAGGCCGGAGATGCTGGGGTCAGCTCATCCTAGCGGCACAGTCACTCGGTCGAGTCTTCTGGGTGCACGCCCTCGAGCGTCCCGAAACATCGAAGGAGGACTTGCTTGGTAAATTGTGCGTCTACTATTTCTCTTCTATCAGGCAAGTGTTAGTTGAGGAATCGACTGGTAGGCTAATTTGTCTTAACTAGGACCGCTATGAATCTCGTAGTTGCATACGCTGTGGCTCTCAAGCACAAACTACGGTTCGAGCCGTATACGCACTATGAGGACCTCGTTGACCTCGTCGGCCATATCGATACCTTGGCCAAGACTGCGACTGAAGACGAAGAGGCGACTGCCCCCAGGAGGTATACAATCTTCAAGACTATGGGTGAGAGCCTCGGGTTGTCTTTTGCTACTTCGAATCCTCGCAAGATGCTCAAACGCACCAAGAAACCACTCGGCAACCTTCCTCTGGAAATCCTCTGCTACCTGACCAGCTACGCAGATGAGCTTGTAGCCAACGGCCAACTCCCAGTCCCAATGCAGCAAACGTTTCTCTGTAAGTAGCAGTTCTAGGATACCTCTCTTGCGTAAGAAGCTCCTCGGCTAATCCTCATCCCTCAGACAACAATCTAGGCATGCTTAATGATGTGATGGTCAATACGGAACGTGTCCTGAACACCCCTCTCCCCATTGCCTACGCTATCGTCATCTCACAAATCACCTGGCTTTATGTGGTCCTACTTCCCTTCCAACTATACTCGCAGCTTGGATGGATCACAATTCCCGCTACTGTCTTCGCCTCGTACATCATTCTCGGCATCTTCTTCATCGGCCACGAGATCGAGAACCCCTTTGGCATGGACGTGAACGATCTGCCTCTTGACTCCTTCTGCCAGCAGATCATGGAGGACATGGAGACCATCGCGTCGCGCACCAAGGTGTCTACCCAGGAGATAGTCCAGAGCTCGCGGAACAAGGTTATGTTCCCCTTCAGCCATAGCAGCTACTACGCATGGTCATCACAGTCTGAGCCAGCTATCCGTGCCGCTGTGAAGAACCGACCGAATGCCTACTACGAGAAGACGCAGACACCCAGTACCGCAAACGGTGCTGACATCGTATGAGACGAATGCGGTTATGCGATATCTAGAGAATAAGTTATACTGGAGAACCAGTATTACAGCTTTAAGCAATGCGAAAGAAACATAGATATTTATGGCAGGCGGATTTTTGACTTGGTCTGCATTTCGGGCGAAGGCGGATTGCTTTATATGGAATTTATCGTTAAGCGACGGAAGGAAAAAGCATATAATTGGCATGGTTGCATTCTTTCTTCCGCATACGGACCTTACAATATAAAGTCTGTGTGACTGTAAAATAAAAGATTATAATAAGCATAAGTTGATTGCCATCATTGTTTCTGTGAGCGACTCGAATATGTCTTAATGGTATTTATGAAAATTGAGGAAATCAGATCTGGAATTTGAGACTCCGGAGCGCAGAGACGGAGCAATGTTGAGCATTTCTATTTACCCAATAATAACGTTCTCACGGTCGCTTAACATTACACTCCAGCTATTCGAAAAAATATATTAGGAGCATCCAATTCGAACATGCCCAAGTATAACCGTAAGTCGTCTATTTATTAACCCGGTTTCTCGCAGGGGCATGGACTTGACTGACTACATGCAGCCTTTTGAATATCAGATGAGACACCTTAAGTATTTCAGAGGCTCGTTGGCAGGCTGATGGGCTCGTAATGATACCCTAATTGCGGGTATTATATGGTTTGGATATTGAATCTTTCTAGCAGTGTTTTCAGCAGTTCTACTTCTCAATCTCGAACTCTCCTTTCGCTTGCCCATCCATCGTTCCCATATGCCCAAATAGTAGGCCGTACTAGATCCCGCAGGATCTTGAAAAGTATATACAGAGACAACAACCCCGTCGCAAGCCCAAACCCAAAAGAAAGTACACCCGGCAGGAAGACCATCACCCACATACCAAGAGCTCCCCGCTCGCTTATGAGGCTACCCAGGAGTACGTAGGAAATTAATAAGCTAACGCCCGCACAGAAACCCATAAAGCAGAATAGAAGGACAGGAGACAGGCCAGCATGCACCGAAGAAGACATGGACTTCAGCATCGATGTGTACGGCGTGTGGTGCAAGCGACGTGAGCTCCGGTGCTCCAGATTGCTCAAGAACCATTGAACTAGTAAGAAAATCTGCCCTGAGAACCGCAAAACGTACCCTATTTCCACGATAATAAGTAGACCGATAGTGGCGGGATTTTGGGGGGCTGTCATCCAGACAGCAGAAATTCCAGCAATTATGACGAGATCGAACACGATGAAGTACAAAGGAACAGACAACGGAATTTGCGAGAGCGTCGCTTTGGATTCCGGCACGTCCCAAAAACTCATAGACCAGAAGTACCGCGCCCTCCAGTCTGCTGCGATGTGGCAGTGGAGGAAGTACAGGATGTCCAGATAGGCCCGGATTGGCAAGGTTCCCACCAGGGCGAGCATGAGCGGTTCGGGCCAGAAAAAACCGAAACCCGCGACGATGATCCCGGCGAAAGGAGCCAATATCACACTATAAAGCCCATACACAGCGCCCAATCCAGTTATAGCCGCCGGAATGTGCGCCTGGAGATGCCTATATGGATAGGCATCGAACCTCGACCATTTGAGAGATGGCCAGTGTTCGGTATCTGACAGTCTTTTGTTAATGTCTCTCTAACGACGCACCGAAGCCGCATTGCATTGACTTACCCATCTCGATCAGGATGGCGCAGGACGGATCCGCAGACAGACATTCGCGAGTCTCGTGAGCGGGAAGCCGCTCTCCGTCGCTGTGGCAGCGCCAAGTAATTTCGTTGCTGAGAAGCTGAACTCGCAGCGTGTCCCCAGTCTGTCCCAGGGTCTTGCACAAGACTCCACAACTCGTCGATGAAGATCCGGGTACCCTCTTTCGTAGCATGAGGATAAGGTGAGATTCCTCCACCTCGACAAGGCCGCCGGTTCCCGGTGGCGCGGGAAGGTGAACCAGGAAGGATTGCTGAATGTGGCCCTCGCGGAAGAGGAAGTAGCCACCCGATGCTGAGAGGCCCTTGGGGCATATTAACGCGCGGGTAGATGTTTGGGTCTGGAGGGCAAAGCCACCGGGGACGCGCTCGAGAATACCAAATTTTGTGTCTAATGCCGGCACTGGCTTGCTCGAGCCTGGGAGTCTGGGGACCCATCGCGGAAGCTGAGACTCTTCTTGCTCGACGCAAAGAATATCCAGTGGCATGGCATCCACGGAGTTCAAAAGGGCCCATGTGCGACAGGCTGGCTGGATCGAGAGAATCTCGCCCGCGCTTTTGTGGACTAGAGCGGCAAATATGGCCGGGACGTCTCCCGGATAAGATGTAGTCCTTTTGGCAAGGAGGTTCCAAGCCTTAACGAAGTCTTCGTTTGGCGTGTGAGGCAAGGAGTTGCCAGTCGCAAACTCTCCCTCGATGCCCTCGAACGAAAACCAGTCGAGCCGCTCCTCGTCCGATCCTTTGTTGGGAAGGGATCGGAGGGTGGCTTCTATTCCCAGATGCTTGTGCTCGAAGCGCACGCTGCCTTCGGCGAACTTGACGTATATCTCGTTGGCGAGCGCGGCTTCCTGAAGCGGCCAGCTGCGCGCCATCCAAGGGGATGCTTCGATCAGAATGTTGGCTCGAGCACCGCCCAGTCGATCGTAACTCACGCTTCTCAATGCCGGATCCAGGACTAGGACGGCGGCAGCCCCGGCGTAAATCCTCCCCATTGAATTGATCGCGCTCTTTCTTTCGTCGGGATAGTTGTTGGGTATGCAGAGAGTATCCATCCAGTAGCGGACGGTGGCTGATGTGGGCGACGATGAGAGCCACCCCGAACGAGCGGGTTTTTGTGGTAGGAGAAAACTGGGATACCACGACGCCATAGCGCTGAGGTCGGGAACCAACTCGCTGAACCTGGAAGCCATTGTTTGGCCAATATCTTCGTGGATGGCCTGCACCTGGCATTGCGGAAGTTGGTTTCCCACAAAATTCCCGAGCCCGCCTGCCCAGACATGCGAGATGGCTATGTAGTCAACGTCTTTGGTCATTTTTTCGACACAAATAGTGACGTTGCCATCAGAACTCATGGTGCTTCGTATAACAGGCACTTCGTCTCGTCGGATAAGGTCCACCAGTTCTGATTCGAGAACACGGACTCCATCACACATGATACAATCTCTAGTGTGTCGGGTCTGGTAGGTCATTCGATCAACGTTGGAGTAACTGCAGGATGTCATACTGCATAGTGAATGGTCCTCCCTCTCCTGGCTGTTAGGCAATGACATGAGACGGTAGAACTTGGAGGAGGTGAAGTCGAGGCGGTGCGCAAGACTACCACATCTACCGGTGTGAAGCAGACTTCGGGCCACGCCCTCTGTTAGTTTTGGGAAGAAAGATCCCTGGCGCAATTTTCCGAGAGCGCTAGAAATAGTGGCTTTGTTGAAAATGCCAGACTGTACAGAAACTCTGGCTATGGAATCTTTGATGCTGTCTAGAAGAGTGTCGATGCTGTATAGTATTGCATACGGCCTTGAGGTCCACAAATCAAGGGGGCCCAGAGCTTCATAGTCCCTGATGAGAGGTATCAACTCCTCTAGAATCACGTCCTCGGCCTTGGTAAGAGCCGGGAAGAGCTGGGACAAGAGGAGATCTCTGAGCTCTGTAGTGTACATGGCGAAGTTCAAAAGATACGGAAGCATCTTCGTGTTGATTAAGTGTTCCCCGGTGTCAAAATCGATGCAAGCTTTGGGACGAACTCCCGCGACAGCGAGGAGTCCGAAGAACAGCCAGGCTTGTGCTCTCTCAGCTAGCTGGCTAAGAGACTCCGACCGATCCAGCTCCCAACCTTGTCTCCGAGGAAAGTCAAAGAACTCATCGCTATCGCAGAGAGGTCCATCTCCGCATACGTAAGGCACCTTGACCGGGTCGGTGGTCGAAAATTCGTACCAATCTATATGATCCATTTGGACATGATGACGCAGAGAACAGACTGATGAGAAAAGGGAAAGACTCTCCTCAGAGACCTCCTAGTCCCCTGTCGACTACAATGCACAGGTTGACTGAGAGTGCTTGCTTTATCAGTAGTATTGATTTTCTACTCTGCCTATTACAAGCCTAGGCTTAACATTCCGAAAGATTCTTATTCTACTCTATGACATCAGGCGGTTACGGGGTTCAATTTGCATCGTTTGCCTGAAAAAAGCCTCGGCGATCCCTCTATGATTGGATAGCTGAATTACAGGCGGTGGCCCCGGCGTCCGTAGGATTTCATTCCTTGGTGCAGGAAAGTTGTCTGATGTGGTAACATTGTGTGTTTCATGTTCGCTGGCTCATATCTCACATACTTCCACTCACCTGGTTATCTATGGTAGAGCGGACGGGATCCCGGGTTCTCCAGAGGTTATAGTCGTACGTGATAGGATTAGTCGTTGTTGGGAATCAAGTAGAGAGATAGCAATCAAGAAAAATTAAGAGCTTTGATGTGAGAATCCTCGGGGAAGAGCATACCCCCGTTTTAAGAGCCATATCTCCCTAGGTTGTTTCGCAGCCTTCAAAAACATCACTTGGTTAAACATTTGCATTACGAGATGGATGGGAATATATGTTCCATAATCCTAAACATAACTCATGTCGATGTTCTCTCTCCTAGCAGTAGAATCTAACCTATTCAACAACCCTGCCGCTTTCACTGCCCGGGTTATTCAATTCTTTGAGCAGGAGATCGATTTTGGCAATCGATTCAGCCGGTATCGCGCTCGTATCTTGAACTTTATCGCCTTTGACCCCTTTCTCGTATATAAACCAAGCCGAATGCGGCTGCATGGTATCAATCCCAACGACGCCATCCTGGCCAGCTGACTTGCGGCCACTGCTCGTACAGTTGATTCCCACCGATCCAGAAATCATCTCGGCCTCGATTTCCGTCCCGTGGTCGATAATCTTCACAGGAAGCGTCGTGTACCCAGGTGGTACTTGGTCGGAATTGATATAGCCATAGTAAATGTCATCCAAGCAGAGAGCGGGCAGCCAGTCGTCGTCTCGCTCGTACCATTCCTTGAGACGCGACTGCGACGAGAGCTGGCTTTTTCCCTGGCTGTCCCAAAAGCAAAATGCTGATATCCAGCCGTTGTACTTGTCCGAGCCGCTCATAGATTCGACTGAACAGATATCGCGCCAGAAGTCGCGAACTTCTTGTCTGTTAGGCTCGTCGAAAGAGCTCATGAAACGCCTAAGAATTGGCTTGAGAAGTCTCGTGAACGCTGATGGTTCATCTCCATACTGCTCGAGCTTGTCGAGACGAGCCAAAATCTTCTCATAGTCCGATTTCTCGCCCAATAGAGTAATTGACGGGATGCCACATGTAGCGAAACAGGTGTACTTGAAATAGTGTTGTAGCATACCCATCATCACGATTGAAGATATTACTACATCGTGTTGGGTCGTGGTGCTGAAAGCGGGTG
The DNA here is from genome assembly GCA_022385635.1 of Xylaria scruposa. Lineage (NCBI taxonomy): Eukaryota > Fungi > Ascomycota > Sordariomycetes > Xylariales > Xylariaceae > Xylaria > Xylaria scruposa. The sequence goes on along the minus strand of MU280185.1, from coordinate 63,484 downwards.
TAATCCAACGGCGCAATTCTGGATCAACAATGTTTTCTTCCATGAGATCACCAATTTTCAAAGCGAAATCTGCGAAGTCGATAGAATAACGGTCCGCGCCATCGTATTTGACGACCAGGTTTTTCTGACCTCTGTATATAAAAGATGCTTGGTTAGAATCATAATGTCTCCCGTAGAAGTCGAAGGGTAAGATTGCTTGAATCTTTGGCATCCGTTCCTGGTCAGATCTCAATACTCTTATTGATTAGATGAACTTACTCGTGAGCAACGAAATGACTCCTCAATTCTTCTCCGTGTGCATTCACGTAGGAACTGAACTGCGTCAAGATAGCTAGCCAGATATCTTCCGGTCTGATCACGATGTGATGATGCTGGTTGAATGCTTTCACGACCGCATTGACAAATCCGTTGTTGTCGGCAATCAAAACAGGTGGCCATTCATTGTCGAGTGACGATTGAAGTAAGTCGCCAATAGGCTTAGAGTATTCAATCGCGTTAAGAATGGCTTTTGGATACTTATAACCACTGTTTGCAGCAATCAGGCTCGCCTCGTGGTCGGCTGTCTTGATCGTAACGGGCATTTTGAACTATGTTCGAGTTGCCGTAGAGTCAATAGAGGCAATTAGTTTTGAGACCAAATCTAAGTAATATCAGGAAGATTGAAGAGTCAAACGATGGATGGTAAGAAGGCCATGCACAAAGCTTGAACAGCGACATCTAGAAATTTTGGTTGCCTTCGGTTGCTCTTGGTATAGTGGGCGCGATCCACTCATAAAGGCTAAGCATGGTGACTCACGCATAGCGGAATCCTGGTGCCTGGCTAAGGCTAGATGTTGAAAGTTTAGGCTTCAAAGTCTCGTGGGTTTTGGCAGGACTATTTGTAGATTGATACTTTGATGATATTGCAAGGATTTGGTGATCATGTTGGTGTCAATACAGGCATCCTGCGGGAGCCGGGGTTTCATCAAGCTGACGGCGGCGAGCCGAACCACACCGTTGTATCACGATGCAACGTGACCACATGCAGAAGATGGACCCCTTGTCACCCAGAGAATGCAAGATACGCAGAAATCTTTGAAAGTTCATTTGATACTGTAGTTTAATTCATGCTCGTGTTTTAACTGCCCAGCACTTAGCCTTAAGCTTCTACAAGTTTATGGACACAGGGATTGGTGAGTTAGCCATTAGGTCTCACCTATGCTATCAACACAGCTGTGATGGTAACTTCGCATCTCCTATAAGCTTAGGCCGGGATAGATTTCGACAATGGGGGCGTGGCAGCATTATTCGACTCTGGATTTATCGCAAGGGGAGATCAGATTGTTTACCCTCTCACCTGGAGAGGAGAGCGAACCAATTGCAGGCACATTACACCATACTCATCTAAGAGCGCCCGATCCGTATCAGGCACTCTCTTATACCTGGGGAAGCTCTGCGATCCAGGTTCCTATATCGATTAACGGGCACCCTTTTATGGTCAACAGTAATCTTTACGCAGTTTTATTGGAGCTTCGGGAGCAAGGCAAGAAAATCGTTGTATGGATCGACGCGATATGCATCAACCAAGCCGACATCGAAGAACGCAACGCCCATGTACCAATGATGCACGAAGTGTACAGTCGAGCCACCCAGGTGGTAGTGTGGCTTGGACGCGAGTCGGAGGACAGCAACCTTGCCATGGCGCTACTTCCCACGATTATCTACGACACCATCTCAAATCCTGACGAAAATCCCAATGTCTTGGTTAACCGTTCATCTCAAGAAGATATGAAGTCAACCTGGCGCCCTCTCGCAAGACTGTAAGCAGCTCTCGGGACAAGTTTCCTATTCTGGCAACCTTCAGAGAATGACATTTCCTCCTTGGTAGTGTCTAGAAGCTTTCTGGAATCCTCACAAAATGTGCTATAAATAGTGATAACTGACTCTGAGAGTTGTAGCTTTGCTAGACCCTGGTGGACGCGCGTGTGGGTAATTCAGGAGGTCGCGCTGACCTCTAACTATATTACCGTCAAGTGTGGGAAGGCTGAGCAGCCGTGGAGGTTTTTCGTTGTGGTGGGAGTAATCCTGCACGACGCGTTTGTCGCTGGCGCTTTCAGTCATCATCCTCGGATAATGAACGACTCGATCTTGGCAGGAATCACAATCTCATCCTGGCCCTCCGAGATAGTGTCCATGGAACCCGGAAAAAACAAATCGTGGACGCTGGAACACGCGCTGACGAAGCTGGCAAGGCTACGTGAGGCAACAGATCCCCGAGATAAAGTCTTCGGCGTATTGAATTTGATGCCAGTCGATCAATGGCCTTGTAGGCCGGATTACTCTCTTGATGTCCGAACGCTGTACATAAGGGTCGCCTTACATATCATGGAGAAAAACAAGGACCTTCGTCTCCTTGCTAGTTGTGTTACGGGTGATTGGCCCACAACGGACGCGCACCTCCGTAGTTATTTTCGCCGGTCTTCAATTACTGGCATACCGTCCTGGGTCCCAAATTGGACTCAAATGAGGTATTGCTCCCCATTTCCCGGGGGCATCGAAAATACGGACACCGTGGAACAGCAGTCAGCAATAACGTCGGGGGACAGCTGTGATAGGTGTTTTCGAGTCAAGAATGGCGATATTCTTATTGTGTTTGGTGAAATCTTCGGCGGGATAGTTGCAGTGGGAGAGCGCCCCGTGATAACTCGGCCGTACGACTTGTTTGACGGGACGAAGATGCTTCCTTTTGCGAATTTCATATATAAACATCTTCTTCAAACCATAAAGGACGAAGTGACGGACCAGATGTGTATGGATGCGGAATGGGCTTTGATGACTTGCTATGCGAGTCAGCATCTGTCGTTTACGAGAACTCACTATGCTTTATGGAGACAATTCGGCTCTCTCCAGCCCACGTCCGATTTCGTCGACGTCGCAACTGCTCGATTACATGGCCGACTGGTGATGTCTATGTCAAACGGTTGTCTCGGACTTGTTCCTTTCGGCGTCAAGTCTGGAGACTGCATAGCTATCTTGAAAGGGTGCCATGTTCCCATGGTCCTTCGACCGGTCGAAGATGAGAAGGTTGAGAGTGAAAGTAAGGAGCCGTCCCGTCCAAATCGTTACATCGTGATCGGAGAGGCCTATGTCCAGGAGTATGACGTGATCCCAATGGACCGGGACCCTCGGTTTCAGGATACAGAATTTCAGGAGCTTCAGCTCGAGTAGGATGTATGTATTATATGACAATATTCAACATAATGTAGACTTCCCGATCTCTTTTCCTACTATATACGGAGCGGGATTTCGCGCCCTCATTTCTAATCTGCCTACACAACGACCTGAGATGATATTTAGACACTACCAACGTTCGTGACATCGATAGTGAAGTCGGCGTTGAAAGATAACGCCCCAGAGCTACCCCAGACCTTGGTAGAACCAAATGTGTGATAGACAGTCACGGGTGCATCGGTGGTGCTCCACGCTGCCTCGACCTTAGAACCTGCGGCTTGTTCGCCGTTGAAGACACAGAGCTCGTTTTCCGGACCGTCAAGGATCGAAACATCGCAGGTGACATCGAACGCTGGAGCGTTGGAGATGTAGCCGGCGGGCGCGGTGAGGTGGAATTTGGAACCAACTTGGATGTGTGCTAAGTGAGTCGTCACGTTGGTGGCCGACCAAGTAGCGTAAACTTCTCTAGCTTCCACAGGGGCAGCAATGGCTGCGGTAGCAAGAGCCGCGATAGCAGTTAGGAAGGAAGTATGCATTGCGACAGTTGTGTGTGTCCAAGACAGAAAGACTTAGCAGAAGGAGCTGGTGAAGGCAGAGTCTTGAAGTGTAGTATTGATGATGTTTGAACAGAAAGATGAGCTGCGTTAGAGCAGAGCTGCCTTCGCGTTCAAATACCTTTGCTGTCCATGCTCGGCCTGTCCGTGACTGTAACTCGAGAATCTCATCCTTCATTCATGGCATGACTGAAAGTGCGCCACGACCTGAACACCCCTGGCAGACGACATGGAACATACTGTTAAATATGTGTATGGCATAGCAAGACAGGCCGTATGAGGCTGAATCCTTCATGTTATAAGCCGAGTATGACTAATCCGATTGACATATTTAGAAGGTTCGATCGCTTATTTGGAACGCGAGAACTTCCACCACCATGCAATGAGGGTTATGAGGATCTGGGCTGCGATTCTCAAGGTGATGTGCGATAAGGCACTATATAGATGCGAATAAATTATTACTGTAGCGTCATAGAGCTGCCGCCGCGGGTGTGAGCGAGCGTATCTATTTCTGGCGAATATTCTTCGGTTTCCTCTTTTTGAAGACCACGACGGGTTCTGAGGGCCCCTTTTCGTGTTCCTCTTTTATATTAGGTATTGCAGATTGCTCGTCGGCTGCCAGTTCGGTGATACCAGATGATAGCCCGTCTACTTCGGGCTCCTCTTTCTTGATGGTAGGGGGCGAGTCTTCTTTGACGGCTGGTTTTGTGTCTTCTCCTTCCTCCTCCTTCTTGAGCGGTTTCGCGAGCGGCGCACTGAGTAGCGCATCGAGCGCGGCGTTTTCTTCGACGGCATCTTTGGTATCACGGCCCCATCTCCTTGGCTTCTTAAACAGATTCTGTACTTTTGCTTCTTCTTCGTCCCTGTCCTCTTCGTCTTCTTGCTTCGGCCGTTTTCGCACGCCAGCCGCGACTGCATCGACATTCGCAGGTTTCGAGTCGGAGTCGTTATTACTGGGGTCGGGGACATGGTTGATCACGCGCGTGTTGGTAACAGTCCACTCGCCTGCCAAGGCCATGTCCCGACGCAGCTCGGTCGGGACACTGATGCCCATCTCGGCCAGCTGTTCCCATTGCTGCTGGCGCTGAGCGGGCGTAGCCGTAGCTGTGGCAGCGCCCGCGGTCGAGGAAGAGGAAGAGGCGGAGGGTTTGGTTGTGATGCCATTGAGACGGTCGATCTCCCGCTTGGCGCGGTCTTTCTCACGCTGCTCGTTCTCGTGACCGCGGTGGAGGTCGCGCAGGAAGCGCTTCAGTGAAGACTGGTGTTTCGCGGTGGCTTCGTGGTTTGTGCGCTCGAGTTTGGTATCGCGCACGTAGGTGCTGCAATGCTTGCACCAGTACTTGGGCGTAGACTTCCAGTACTCCGACATAGTCGCCGATGCTACCGCGTAAACGAAGCTGTGAACATATATTGCCCGTGAAAGTCAGTTGCAATGCGGATCCAGTCGCGTGTAAGTATCGAGGTTTGGGCAAGGTAGGTGTTAAGACGTGATGCAGATTTTAGGTTATACGGCAGGTGCAGACAGGTACCTCAGCATGTGGGCTATTGCGGCTGTTGCGCCTGTACTGTTAGGGCGTTGGGGCCTTGGCTCTGCTGGAGCAGGTATTCCTAGTGCGCTGTAACACTTTCCGTGTATCTCTCTCTCGACTCTTACCCCTTCACCACCTTATTGATCTTCAACTATTTCATCCGCATTTCTCCTTATCTTCCTTGAGCTTCAAATGCCCTCTCTTATCCATTCTCATACAGTCCGTCATATCGGGCAGTTCTCTTCACGAAAGCATTGAAGTCTGAGCATGAGATTGGGGGTACAAAGCCTATGGATATATAAATGTTTTTGAGTTCAAATAAGATAGGTATTACATGATGCGCCTTGTCAAAGAAGAAAGCGACGCAGATCCAAGTATTATCATAACCTATTCCCTCAACTTGACTCCTGTCACCAAAAGCACCAATCAACATTTTGAATAACATGTGATATTGCCTTTCTTGCTTTATTAATTCCTAGCCCTTCCGTATCGTGTCCCGTTCATTATCATCGTCTTATCCTAAAACCCTGATAACTTCATTATTTCATATTTCCGAGCAAATGTCGAACAGTTTTCGCTCATCTCGTCATCAATATTGTACGTTTGGCTTCCTTACAAGCAGAGGAATGCGACGACCATACCAACAACGAGAGCACTCAGCGAGCCTGCAGCAACGTGCGACGATCCTCCCGTCGGCGGAGCCGAGGTGGTAGCGGGGGGTGCGGGCGCAGACGAAGTCGAAGAGGCACTGGGAGTGCTTGCGGGGGTAGTGACTGCTTCGCTGCTGCTGCTGCTGCTGATGCTGACCGGCGCTGACGTCGATACTGACACGGAACTGACGGGAGTAGGCAGAGGCACCGGGGTTGCGGCGGGTGACGATACAGGCGTCGTCTCCGGTGGCGGTGGGGGAGCAGCGGTCTCAGTCGCCGATGGCGTTGGTGCTGGGGGCGGCGGGGGAGCAGGACCGGTGGGAGTGACTTGGATCTGTCCGTCCGTGTACTCGCTCACAGGCACGTAGGTGCTGTAGATAGGAACGGGAACCGACGTGGTGACCACCTGAGGCTGTCCGTCTGGTAGTGCCGTAACTATGGTTGTCTGCACAACCGTAGTTCCTACGACCTGGCCGTCGGGGCTCTGGTCCGCCGTCCCGGCGCCGCAGGGAACAGCGATGATAGAGACAGGCTCACACTGCGGCGCCCATGATCGATCGTACAGATTGTAGAAGGTACCCGACCGACATTGATAGAAGGTTTTGGAGGAGCCCAACGCCACAATGTTGTTCTCACATACGGAGAAGCCGCTATTGTAAATAGCGCCAGCCTGAGCTGGTTTATCAAACTGGAATTGGTAGTTGGACGCAATATATCCAGTACGACCCTGAGCGTCAAGAGCCGTGCCGTCACTTAGTGAGACGACAAGAGTTCCTTCGGAGCCACACTCTGCCCGTTTCTGTGTCATCTTGTCGTCAGTCATATCTGGTATTTGGTGGCCTTTGCTCATGGCAACTCTTACCTCGGGAATGCTTCTCTTCTCCTTGGTTACTTGAGCGACCGTGGTGCGGCAGTGGCAACGCCCAAGAGCGCTGAGGCGAGAGCGAGTGTGAGCTTCATCGTCGATACTACTGTCGTAAAAGCGAGGGGGACTCTAGTAACCGAGCGTGCAATGAAACAGTTGTAGTGACTAGTAAATCGGTATATAGCGAGTGATGAAGCGAATGACAGTCCACCCCGACTGTTTCCTCTCTCTTTCACTTGCCAATTCAAATTCGGTATCGAAGATGGGCTGGTAGTGAGGAAAGAAGAGAAAAGGGGGAAAACTTAAGGGATAACAACACTCGCAGTACATATACACATATCAAGACATGTGTGTTAGTCCAGCCTACCAGGATTCATTGCCTGTTTGCTGTCCATCATTCTGCGACTAAGCCTGCATATCTGCTGATCGCTGCCGTCCACCAACATCGAAACAGCCAGGCGATGGAGTACAAGTTGCATATCCCGGTTCACTCTTCTAGCTCGGTGGTTGGTCGAGGGATGTATTGTAGCTTGCATGAGGCGAGCCATATGTACATCTATCCATGTCGGGAAACATGGGCTAGCTATTATGGACTGGTGACGTTGCACCTAACGTGCGTAGCAAAAAAGCAGGCAAAAAAGAGCTCCAACACATACCTACATGGCAGGATCCGAGAGCGAATAAAACCGGAACAATGTCACTAAGAGAACCAGGACTTGCTAGCTTGTAGATTGGAGTATACCAAAGACAACGGGTATATTTTACATTCAGCTGACGAGGGAAGCAAGACATAAGTGCAGTACATCAGGATGCTTTTTCCTTGCATCGGACGGACGGGAGCTTATTATCTGACATCTGACATCACAATCAATGCAAAACCAAACCTTAGCCGTAACCAACGGCCGGGAACCTATTCACTTCTGCTGATACACGACGACACTGTGGCACGCAATGACGCTGTCGCGTTGTTGGAAGGGAAGATGGTTTGGTGGTGATGTATCTATGACAAGGGCGGCAACAAAGAGGAGGCCAGCTAACACGCATGAATACCTAGCTAAAAGCTATTATAATACAGTGGCATATACCACGTACGTCAGGCAAAGTCAAGGGAGAGACATATTGGATAGTTTAGTGTAGATAAGGTAGGATCACACTACTGTATGTGGGAAGAGATCGGCCGTGAGGAGTGACACTTTGCTTGTTTACGAACCTGGAAGATCCCATTGACTTTTTATGGGGGAAAGATCCTTTGGCTTGTTTCAACCGGCAACGGCACTTGTACCTGGCGGCACAGATAGTGCGCCATGCGCAAGTTAGATACCGCATCGAGATGGATAGCTCTGAGATATGGGAATATTCGAGCTCGATCCATCGTCTGCCCACTTCCCAGTCGTTCCGCATGTGTGAATGCGGAGCTCAAACCCACACACATCCCGCCCTCGACTAACTGACTTTGGTCGATGTATGTACCTACCCCTCGGCCATCTGTACCTAGCTCCAAGCGTAGGTATTTCTCCATTGGGTACTGGACAGGGGTAGCTGAAGGGCCGCCACTGTAAAGTTTACCATCTAACTTCTTCGCATCGGTCCGCGCCACCTTTATTATCTATGCTGGACAGCAATTACGTCAAGACTGCTATATCAGTACCCTGTGACCAGAATACATGGATGTTGAACTGTCTTGTTTCAATGTTAGGTAGGAGGTTCATGGAAACACTGTAGGTAGGTATCCTGCCGTTATCCGTCCTGCGCACGCTCTGTGCTTCTCGGGCGCACGCATTCACGTTTGAGGGTAAGACAAACACTGCTGCGGCCCTCCTTCGCCTAACAAATGTATCTTGCATTGTGGCACGTACCTAACTAAGGCAAGAAATGCTGGTGGCACCGAGAGCTTTGCCGAGGGAACGACTCGTAATGGCTACTACTAATACAGTAGGAGTGGTTGGGCGTTGTGGCTTATTATGATGCACAGCATACGTGCGTCAGTTTTGATATCTGTTCTTAGCTTGGATGCTAGAGTATCTGTGTTCTGGTCTGGAACTAGACTAGCTTACGCCTTCTGGTTTCTGTTCTGGTTTCTGTTCTGGTATCTTCGTTCGTCGCCCGTGCTCACGACCGATCTGCCACCGAAGAGACACCGGTTCATTGTTATTGCCTAGACAAGGACTCACTCTATTCTATCCAGATAGAAGGAAGCGGCGTGATCAGATGATCCTCCGCAACGAGAATGTGCGCTCAAGTATCTATAAATGACCTGATGGCTTACCGGTTTCCTGCGTAGCAAACAACATGAAACTAACAGACAAGATTTCCGCCGTTCTGAAATTCCATGTCTATTCCTACAGTACTGCACGATACATCTAGCTACATGATATCCACAGCCTCTTGTGTCCATCAATTACCAGGGTTGGACTAGGGGGGGGTGGAGTAGATCACATCCGTGCCGTGATAGCGGGCGGCAATCGAGCCACTGGTGTTTGGGTCGGAGCTATCCTTCCCCCCTGTTCTGATGATCACTCATCCGAGTAACCAAATCGCGCTCAGGTTCACTGTTGTTCACCCTCGAATTTCGGTTAAAGAGCGACAAATTCGAGAGAGATTGCCATTATAGTGGTAGATACCAAGACTGAACCAGTAGCCTAGATAAGCCTATAATGTCTGTCAGAAAAAAAATACTTGGGAGATCAGTGAGTCACAGGTAACATTCGTATTTGAGTATTCCCTCCCTTTCTACGAAGTCTGTTGATGCCAAATCATAAAGTAGCCGGTTAACAAACACTCCAAACGCCGCATGTCTTGAATAGACTCTTTGTGTTCCGTGACGATAAGCAGGAATTGAAGTCCTACTGAAGCACATGACTGTAGAATGGCCCGAATCCCAGGCGTCCTATCCAGATACCTTGCCGTTGTCTTACTTCCAAGGCCACGTAGAACGAACGACTGGTAACATACCTATCTAAAAAGATAACATCAACAACAACACCACCTCACGCAACCATCAACCGCGCTAGCCCATGATTTCGCCTCAACCATACAATACGTAACACCAAAGGGAAACAGGACTTATTCGCCGGCCAGTGCTGACAGAGTTCTGCGCGCCTCTCCAAAGTGAATACCTACCACTACCGCATAGCATAGTCAAGTTCTCCTTAGTAGAATCCTTAGCACTACCAACCTCCTCAGTACCTATTTAGCTAACCAACACGAAAAAACCACATCTTCTCAAAAGCCGGTTCCAAATGCGGCAAGACTTGGATCGGTTCGGCCTTGCTTGTAGGTAGTTGATGCAGCCCACCACACATATTCAGCCTATTGGCCAACGACGTTCGTATAATCAGAAATCGAGAAACGGTTGCAGTAGAACAACGCAGGGGACCTTGCATGTGTGGGTGGCATCTTCCATTCACCAGCCACTTGCAGAGGTACAAAAAACTAGTTATATGGGCTATAATCTAGTGCTTATACCTCCTTCGCTCACTAACTGTATGTATGTACCTAGGCATTATTACTCTCTACCTGCGCTGATCTTATAAGCATAGACATCGATGACGTCGCTAGACTACTAAGGGAGAGGGAGTGATCGTGATTTATTAAAGCTTGTCATAAGCATCACAACATCAATCAAATACTGGGTTTGGATCATTTTCGGGGCCATAAGGCTACGCGGGTCAATTGTGAGAAAAGAATTCGATCTAATGGTAACAGACTAGATAAGCTAGATCATTGTTTTCCTATCAATGAAGGCAGGTGAAAGACACCACCATGGCCCCCCTTGCGAGATTGTTAGCTCGACGGCGGGCCAGTGGTGCCACTTCCGCCAAACGACTTCACACTTAACACTTAACACTTGCTATACAATTTCTTGGCATGGCCGCTATATTCATAGCGGGATATTACGAGGGCTATTGCAAAAGCTATTGCAAAGGCTATTATAAAGGCTATTGCAAAGGCTATTGTAAAGGCTATTGCTATTGTACAAAAGCTGCAAAACTGGGTCTACAAAAACAAGCCCTCACAATAGCCCTTTCGTAATAGCTTTCGTGCAATAGCCTTTGCAATAGACTTTGCAATAGCCCTCGTAATAGCCTTTACAATAGCTTCTATATGTATAGAGGACTTAGTAGCTTATCCCGTTATAACTATAGCGGCTATACCAAGAGATTTAATATATTAGGTGTCAAGTGTCAAATGTGAAGTTGTTTAGCGGAAGTGGCACTAATGGCCCTCCATTTAGCTCACTTTCGAGGTGCATTGTTTACTCATGTAGTTACTAGAAGATTTGGGAGGGCAACATATAAATTGTCGCTCTAGAACAAGTAGATTCGAAATGCGTGCCTCGCGCGCTTATATCGCCTCTATCGACGGGGGAATCATCTATGCATCAAAGTCAAATTTTACCACCTTCAGAGCCCGACCCCTCATTCATTCATACAGTTCGTGCCCTCGTTGCTTTTCCAGTTCCAACCCAGTACCGACCCAATGCCCCCAAAGCCCAGTGTCACCAACCCATAAGTGAAGTGCTACCTCACAGGTCGCAGTATATAATATCTGCGTGGCTTTACTTCTTGAGATTTTGCACCAACTCTAATACTAGTTGCCTAGTCTCGTCCTCGAGTTGATCCTCTGGGGGACTGAGGACCTGTTCAAAGACAGGTATCAACCGAGGTGTTAGTTCCTGCACGGTAGAGTTACCTGCCACATCTAAATTCAATTGTTAGTGTCATGGTCGGCACGGTATAGGAATAAGAACTGTTATTGACTTACAAAGCTTGTGCAAGCACTGATAGACTGGCTTGTTCTCCTCGTAGTCCTCCTTGAGAGGCAGCAAGTCAACAAGCGCCGGCAGTACTTCTGCAATGGGTACTTGGTTCGGGTTGGACAGAATCATGCGGCATAGACAGCCTGCTGCATTATCCTGGAGCCGTTGGGCCTGGATCTGCAATAGCGGTTCTAGGCTACGCAAGATCTGTGGGAAACTAGGCAAGTAGGTAGCCTCATCTTCTGAGTGATACACAAGCTGTCCCACAGCATATGCTGTATTCGACTTGGTCTCCTGATCCTCGTCTGACAGGCGATGCAACAGAGGAGGCAGCAAGGTTGATGTATAAGGCGTTACCGCGGAACCCATGTATTGTACACACTCGGCTACCACACCGACAGCAGTTGATCGTTCAATATGCTCATTTGAGCTGATGAACTTGAGGACTGGCTTCTGGAAGACCTTCCAGATTTCGGCAAACTGGGATCCCAAGGCCGCTGCGAGCCCAATCAGAACATCTAGTGCCGTATCAATGATGAGCCAGTCCCACTCAGAGCTTCCTTGAACATCGTCTTGGTTCTCATCTTCATCGCCAAGATCCTGTTGGCAAGGGTGGCACCTGGTGGTAATAGTGCCGAGCACTGTGATGATCTGCTCCATCATGGTCTTTTGACCTAGGATAGACGGACCAGTAGCTTTAAGGGTAGAAGCCACGCTTCGGTTGATTTCCGTAACGACATCCCTATCGTTCGTTAGCATTGGAAATAACATCGGTAGCTATTCGAATCAAAATAGAGTAGGGAGAGCTGGATCAGATTTTGTTTATATACGTGTTCTCAGCAACCGCAAATAGCGTCTGAGTGAGCTGGGTATAACGTCAAGTTGATCATCATTGTAGCCCGGGTAAGAGAAACAAAGGGGGGAGGGTAAATAAGCGTTGCAGGAAAGGGCGAAACATACCGGTCAGCTTCTTCTTGCCAGATGTGCATTGTAGCGGTTGTCACGATTTCACCAAGTTTGACAATGTTGGCAATTGGCTCGAAATTCATAGGTAGGCCAGGAGTCCACTTCTGGCCGGTCTGCTTTTCCATGGCTTCCCAGACGCAGGCATAGGTTCGCCAAAGTGTTCCGATAGCAGTCTTGCGGCAGCCTTCATACGAGTGCTCGGCAAAAGGAGCTACGAGCTCAACGGCCTTCTCGATATAAGGAGCGCTCTTTTCTTTCGAAGCATAGATCACGTCGCCTAGTACTTCAAGCGCAATCTCCTTCTCCAGCGCCTGTGCGGAGACGCCGACGAGATCATCCCAATCATCGTCGTCGTCATCATCATCCATGTCTTCCTCATCATCGTCTAGTTCAATCGTCTTGTCCTTCTTATCGGCAATTAAGCCCTGATCCTCTTCAGACAGTTCAAAGTCGACATCCTCCTCTTCAAGCTCAAGACTTTCAAAGAGCCCATTGAAAATTCCTGCCAAAGAGTCGCCAAGATCACCCTCATAGACGGTGGCAAGTTGACTCCATAGGATGAAAGTGGTCTCTCGAAGACGGGCATTGCCTAGATGCAAGGCTTTTTCACTAGCTACTAACAGCGGCATGACGTAAGGGTGAAACTCCTGGGCGCCAACTCCGACGGCAATGCGGCCCATGGCATCGCACACAGCACTTCGTAGCGCTAGTTCCTCCTCACCGCTCTCAACCAAGATGTAGGTAGACATAGCTTCCATTGTCTCCTTCAAGAACGGTTTAAATGAACTCTTGACGGCTGAGGCAATAGCGCCTAGAGCGCCAGCAGCAGCAGCCTTGACTGTGAAATCGGGATGGGACAGAAATGATCCGACACGATGAATCATAGTTTCGCCATACTTGGCCATGACCTCGGAACTGAGACCCTCAGCGAGCGAATCAATGACACCACAGACTGATCGAATGATTTCCACATTCTGCTTGTTGTTCTGATCGTTGCTCGAAGCATCGAGGTTGAGTAGCAAGGCTGTCAAGATGGCATCATGATGCGCAGTCATACTATCGGCAAGATCTTCGCCAATGCGAATCAGACCTACCAGGGCAGAGTATCGAACACTTCTTTCCGGGTCTTGTAGCAATTGAAGAACTGCAGGCATCAATGCGCCAATCTGGGTCGAGACGAATTCTGGAGCACCTTCAGCGCAGTTTCCAAGCGCCAAGATACAAGCCCTGCGGTGACCAGTATTTTCAGAGGTAGCATATTTCGGGAAATCATCCAAGAGGGGAACGATGACCTGGCGGGGAGGTAGATCACTCGCAAGCTGGTCAATCAGAGCGAGGGCAGACCTTGCAGGAGTAGTATCATCTTCCTCGTCGTCTTCCTCCAGTTCTGAGAGGATCATCAGACTCTTCCTCATAAGCTGAGCAGCCATGTCCGGTACGCCCTGAATCTTCATACGCCTGTATCTTACGCACTGTGCTAGGAAGGCGAGGGCCTGGCAACGTACCTCGCCGTCTACAGCAGTGTTGGAAGCTAGCTCGAGCATGAACTGAACAAGATCCTTGAAATAGCGAGAGATAAGAGCAGACTCGTAAGCAAGGAAGGACTGGAAAACCTCGAAGGCTTGCTGAATACGCTCATCGTCCTCGTTCTGAACAGCGTCCTTGAGAACATCAACCATGGCAGGGATAAACTCCTGCACAGCGTTCAACGCCTGCTCGTCCTCGTCGACATCAATCAACATGAGGGCGGCGCTGATAGAAAGCATGGTATTAACGCGGACATCGCGACTCTGGGGATCTCGAATGGTCTTGGTGAACAGCTCAAAAAGCTTGGCCAAATGGCTTTCAAAATAGCTAGGATTGGCCTCAAGCAGACTGAAGATGATGTAGGAGCCGACCTCGCGATGTACAACATTTTCCGAGGTCGCTAGCTGAGTGACATTGGGAATCAAGTCGGCCCACTCGTTATTGTCAAAGTCTAGAGTTGCAATGGCGGCAATGACGCGCGACTGGCCGTGGCGGCACTTGGCATCCTGCTCGTTGACAATGGTCTGAAGCAGCTGATTGCGAACCTCGGGCTTCTGGGAAGCGTCGATCTTCTTCCAATGCTTGGGCACGAGGCGCAGGGCCTGGACGGCGGCCAACATGCGCACCGTGGGCTCAGAGTGGGAGACGATGACATGGAGCAGGCCAAGGAGGGAGTCTGGGTGGGGGTAAAAGTTCTTGCGCAGCTCAGCCGTGGCAGCCTTGACCTTCTGGGTATCAGCTATCGGAAGAAAAAACATGAGGGTCAGCTTGGGCAATGAAGACGCTGAGAAAGGGGCCAGAACTCACGGATCTGACACGCCTGAAGCAGCGCGACGAGCTTTTGTTGATCCATGGTGGGCGAACTTGGCAGCGTCACCTCGAGCGAGACACAGAAGCGCCTACGAGGTCAAAGTGACAGAACACAAGAGAAGGATGATCGCTAGGAAAAGAAGAAAAAAGGGAAAGGAAAGGAAAGGAACAGCAGAAGAAGAAATATGGCTGCCCAAGCGAGTATGCACGGGTCACACACGACGGGGGGGACGAGAAGAGAGCTAGCGGGAAAAAAAAATATTTATTGATTTCATGGTGGGGTTTTGCAAGCTCAGGGTCTGGTTTAGGGGAAATCTGGTCTAGTTTGATGGTTCGATAAGATAAGCCCCGCACAGTCAACGACTAAAGCCCCTCATTCTAATTACAAGGTGCGGCACTAAGATGTAGGCATCTAAGAGCAGGTGCGGTGTTTTCCTATCTCGTGAACTAGATACCTAATGAGAAATCTATGTGAGGTAACTCTTGTTGCTAGTTATTTATCTTTTAGATTTTTGCATATTTTTAAGAGGTTTTCATATATACATCGCGAGATAACCTGCTCCTTACCGAAGAATTCATTTCATCATACGAGCTTGCTAGTTTACCTTAAAGGATCAAAGAAAGGCCCCTTCATTATAGGTCCTTAAAATACCGCTCGATCTGACTGCCGGCCATCTCTGACGCTCGCTGAATCTGCTCCGTACTCCAGAGGCCTTCCTCGGTGACATACTCGTCGATGAGATCTGCAGGAACCCATTCGAAGTAGGTATTTTTAACGGCAAATTTTGATCGATCACGATAAATGGCGGCCTCGAGTTTCGGGACACCTCTCACAAGGCCTTTCCAAGCTCGAGTCATTTCCCACGCTGAATTCTCCTCGTCCCCGTGCTCTTCCATAGAGCCAGGTGGTGCGATCTTTCCTGTATCACTTAAAACGAGAACCTTTACTTTCGGATTGACGTATCGAGCGGCTAGTACCGCGGGTAACGATCCCATTTTCTGCGATAGTTAGTACTCAGGAGCCCACGATGAGGGTTATAAACGGCATCAGGGAAGAGTAGGTAGGCATGGTATAGCCAGAAAGCGAGCAACACTTACGTTGCTTACATCACCAGCCGAACTGATGCGGTCGGCACCAAGAACGATAAAATCAATGCCACGGGCGGCAAGTGCAACAGAGGCGTCTGAGTAAATTGTAACTTGGGTAGGCGAGTCCGGTGGGAGATAGTTTGCTAAACTGGAAGCAAACGTCACGCCTTCACAGAGAGGGCGTGATTCCAGAATACGTAAATCGAGAGCGATACCAAAGGGCCATGCAACGTGCCGGAGGCTCGCCGATGTTGTAGAACTTGAGGACAGCGTGAGAATAGAAACAGGGTTATTGAGCTTTTTGTTCTGCAAAACATGTTGTTGCATGAGTTGAGCGAAGCATTTGCTGATATGGGGTATCGTAGAGTCTGTGAGAGATACTTGTGTTGTTAATTCTCGAGCCATCTGTTTGAATTTATCGTCTCCGGCTACGTCAGAGCGGTAAATAGCCTCAAGAGCGCCGAGGGCCTTTATCGTGATGTTGGTGATAGCAGCGCCCATACTAGGGCGAGATTGACATAAGTGCCATGCGGCCATGCGTATATTTGCCCAGTTCTCATCGATGGAGTGGGAAAGTGACATTTGACGGACTACATCTCGAAGAGTCGAAACGGCCATACTTGCAAGTTCCCTAGCGCCATGTTCGCTATACGAAATCAAAAGTCAGTAATTACTTCACGCGGCAGAAGCGGACATCTTACTGATCATCGCGCAGTTTTTGGATACCTTCAGTCAATATTAGGCCCGCTTTCGGGCCCAGGTCGTACTGTGGCCATACTCGTCGTAGACTGTCAACCAGCCTCGGTACGCCTCCAAACTCTTCTGAGCCGCTGACTTGCAATGGATCATGCCACTCGAGGTTCTCATGTTCCCAGTCGAGAGAGATGCCATCCTCCCCTTTTCCACCCTCGGCTACATCCTTGAGGCGGAACGCGAATGGATTGATGCTCCATTCGCGGTTGATTTTCTCGTCGACGAATGAATAGGGCTTGCCGACGCGCAGCAACTCCACCGACGAGGCTGGGAGTGTCGTCTCTTCCTGAATCTCACGCAACGCGGCGGCCAATGGACTGGCATCATCCTTTTCCACGCTACCAGAACACGGCGCTAGTTTGTGTCTGTTACTCCTCCATCAGCTTCGGGATCGGAGGTCAAGGTGCGTATAACTTGCATATACATACTGGTACGTGCGGACTTTGCTACTTCGTCTGAAGAGCGCTACTCTAGCTTTCGTGACATCTCCATTAGGAATCTTGAAGATGAAGGAGCCGGCAACGTCTCTCTTCGTTACAGTTGGTGTTTCCCCAGAAGTTGCCATTGCTCGTGCTCCTGTTCTACAATCATATTTCAGGTGTGTCGTTTGACAAAGGCGACTAAGAGCTCGATAGCTTGGTCTTAGCCGTGCTATGAAAATAGCATTGCCATGATACATCACAGAATACTATGCATGAAAGTTTCGGCAGTTACAAAGCTAGTGAACGTGTTATTGGTTGAAGATAAAAACAAGTCACATTGGATGCGTATGATGACGTTAACCCCGTACCGAGAGTTTGCTTATTGAAATTGCGGGGTTCGGCTCATTAGCCCAAAAATACAGCGACGCGTCTGTCCAAATAACTTGCCTTCATCTCTGGAGGTTATGAACGAATATAACTATTAAACCCTTTTATTCGATGTCATCTCTATTGGACTCACTTGTTCCGCAGAAAAACGAATTGGATTAATTTCTTCATCTTTGTTAAATTTCTTTGTGGAAGATTATATGCTCCTATACATATTACATCGTGGAATATTAACAAGATAGCTAGCTACTACCTGAATCCAGATTTCCTCCACTTACATATCATGGTATCTAGCAGACACCGCTGGGGATCGCATTGCTTCCTGTACGGGTGCTTCCGAAAGCAGCACCCTGGCCGAGACCACGCTTGGCAAAGGCCGTCCAGATCTCACACTGGTTGTCACCACCAGTCAAAGCCGTGTCGGCGTCCAAGATGGCGTCACGGGCCTGAATGAAGTTGGGGTTGCAGGGTTGCCTGTTGAACAGTCAGCATCAGAACCGCTCATGTACCACGGGGGTTGATAGAATGGGCAACACTTACAGAGCCATTCCGTCCACGACCAGCTTCATAGTAAGGAACTTTCCGTCGGTGGGGACTCCATTGGAATCAAAGGTAGGCTTCTGCGCTGTGCTGAGGCCGTGCTTGTCGATGAGGTTCCACATGACCTCGTAAAGCATCGTGGCCCAAATCTCGCCGATGTCGTGAACCTCGTTGTAGGTGTTTGCAGTCACGTACATATAGGGGTTGACGCTGAGCTTAGTCGAGTATAGGTAGTTTCGGATGCCGGCCGGGTTGTTGTACACCCAGGCTCCGAGACTGTAGTCCGTGTTGCGGGTGTCAGTCTGCTTTAGGCGGATGGCCGTGGCCATGAAGTCACCCCAACCCTCACCCATACCGCCGGCCTCAGTCGTCTGGAGGCAGTTGGTGTTGGCAGGTCCACCAGTCAGGCGGTTCGACACTGTATACACGAAATTAACCTCCTAAGGCCTGCTATTGTCAACAAGTTAATCACTTACATCCGTGAGTATATTCGTGGAGAATGACGCCGGCTTCAAAAGCACAATCCCTCTGTGGGGTTGAGTATGTCCATCGGTACATGCGCATGCGGCCAGATTGTCCATCCTATAATAACTGATTGTCAGTAATTGCAAATTGTATTGACCTCCTTAGACAACTTACAGGGGGGGTTGCAAAGTTGGCGTTATTTGTTCCCGAGCCATCCTGGGAGTTGAGAATGACGAAATCGTTGCCTTTGCCACCCTGGCCGTTGTTGTTGGTTTCGAAGTTTCCTGCGGCCTCCGTGAAGCCAAGATCATACAGAACATCGTGGTACACGTTGGCCGTGTAAAAAAGCTGTGTAACAGATGCGTTGGAGTATGAGGAAGGGGGAGACCAGCTGGCGCTCCAGTCATACTCAAAATCGAGGGTGGAGCTTGAAGGTCTGTAGTTGTTCTGCCAGGCGGTGCCACCGCTGGGGTTGGTCTGAGCAACGGCGTTGTCTAAAGATGCGAGTCAACCCCTACTCACGTATTCCAGGACTTCTCAAGAGTGGAAGCTAAGGGCGGTCTGGAAACTTACTACCGCGAGTGTCCGTGTAGGATGTCGTTCCGTCACTGAACCAAGTGAACTCAGAGTTCTCAGGGTCCCAAGGATCCGTCAGAACGGTGCGAGACCCAACGTCGGGGTCGTTGACACCCCAAGGGCTGTATTCATTAGAAATTTGAAACCACAATTATCAACAGTAAAACTCACTATACTCTCAACTTGGCGTCCTGAACCCAGTCCACAACGCCATGAATTTCTTCATTAGTGTTGGCGTCGACGTAGGAGAGCAGCCAGTTGTCAAGCACATCAGTCTCAACTCGCCAGGTCAAGGCTAACTCGCCGTCTGACTTGACAAAGTACACCATGCGAGCCTCAGGGTCCTTCTGGGCCCCCGAAGTTCCCTTGAGGGTAAAGGTCTTCGCGTCTTCCGTCGCCACAGCAGTTGCTTTGCCAGTGACCGGAATGTCGAGCACGGAGGTAGCCTGCTCAAGAGCTTGGGTAGGCTCAGAGAACTCGCGCTTTTGCAGCGGGTTCTCTGCAGGAATCTTTCCCTGGAAGAAGGAGTTTCCGTACGAGAAGACGGTTCCATCAGGTCTAATCTATATTGAGTGTAAGCTCAATCCGATCCAAAAATAATGGCTGGGCCTCTATATGGAGGCATGTGAGAAGTCTTACGTTGACATTGAAGTCGGCATTGTCGATGTCGATTCCATGAGCGGTTTGTTTGAAATTGACGTGAGCAATTCCGTTGTTGCCAACATAGTGGTCGTCTACAAGTCGGAAAGTGGCATCAGGAAGAACACTCTTCAGGAGCGCGGTAGCAGTCTCAACGTAGGTGTCACGCTTGACGGCGAGAAGCTTCGCGTTTGTGCTGGCAGCCTCATTGTGGTACTCAGGAGACTGAGTGATTCTGTAGGCATTCAGATCGACGGTGCGTCGACGAATACCTGGCTTGCTAGCCGGAGCAGGGTGGGCAGAGGCGGCCCCAAGGAGACCAAGCAACACTAATGACCGCATGGTGAAGGATAACAAGCAATTGGCGTCCTGGATCTGGGGCGCACTCTCGTGGGAACAAGCAGGCGTGCCTGATATCTTGAGATTCGACTCGGTGCCATCGTGATAGACCAAGTGGTTTATATAGGAATTCGTGCTTCAGTTCTCAGTGTCGGTATGTTCCTGGGGACAGTATCCAGCTTCCTTTTTCGAGTATGCGATATTGTTGAGCGACCGTTATCTCATGTATTATTGGTCCCCGTTCAAGGGCCTGGCACGGTGGAGAATACACAAGTGAGCTCGTGGACACATACTAGAGAGGGCAGAGAATATTCTTGGCAAGATGGTGAATTATTGGGTAAGTCTGCCTAGCACAATACGGGCTGCAAAAGGAAAGTGGCTATGTTCGTGATAACAATGTTGCGCTACGTGAATCTGCACATATATCTCTGCATGATAAGTTGGTCAGCGACTTCGATCGGATTAAATGACTCGTCAGGCGGCATCCTTGATGGGGATATGCCGTTAAAGAGAGCAAAACCAGAACATCTACAGTATCTGATTATAGATATACTTCCGGTTCAACACAACAACCGATCAGGTTTATACATCAGTTACGAGCTGCCTCCAAAAGCTAACCCGTGACGGTTTGACTTCGAGCCTGGCACTAAGATGAAGTCGTTGACCAGCATTCGCAGCGTGACAGGGTCTCGGTGTCGCATAGATGCGGCGATGACTTCGGAGTGTAATGCGCAGCTCGTGAGAATGTTCTAGGGCTGCTTGCATTCCGTATAATCTCCGTTTCCGTGGTTCGGGGGACGGTGACCCTGGAAGTGGAGAGTAGGACGGCTGTGAGAGCCGTATTGTAAAGCACATTCTATTCACGGTCTAGCTTGCTCACCACGCGCCGTGGATAAGGCAAGCTTTCAGCCTTGGCAGCACGCGATCTCACCCGCCGACAACCATCCTAGCCAGTGAGAGAGCGATCGTCATGCTGGTGACAACTGGCGAAAGAGAGCACACGCGCTGCCGACTTGTTTAGGACAAGATAATGGGGCAGCATCGCAGACTCGTTAGCCAACCCTAGACAGGCATAATATTGGGTTGGGTGCCACGACTCGTAAGATCCGACTAATAATGCCCAGGCGACTTTGTTGAATAAGCTTTTCCATCTGTCCAGTCGGGGACGGAGCGTTGGATGTAACCTCGAGCCGCTTTGCCGTATAACGCAAGTAGTTATAATTCTTCATTTGCTATTTCTAGCACGTTTGTAGCTTCATCGCCCGGCGCGAAATATGAGAGACCTTCCTAGAAGAGAAGGACACCGTCTTCGCTGCTGAGTTATGGTAGCTTTCTTTCGTATTGAATCAGGTACAACATATGTCTTGCCTGAGGCGATTGACATCCGTGCCCCCGTTGCCAACTCGCAATGCTAACAATCCAAGTCATTTATACAGGTCGACTTGGCGCTGCCTGTCGTGCGATTTGGGTCATGACAGGGATGCAAATGCCCCCAGAATGGCGAAAGATAATCCTACCTAATGCAGGTAATTCCCGTCGCATCAATATGGCATACTCGACCCTTGACTGATACACCCGCACGCGATGTGTCATTAAATCACCTGCGCCATCTCCATCTGCTGTCCTTCTACAAGTATGTAACATTTTTATCGTATTTAAAAAGGCAAGTCAAGAGTGCAACAATAGTTATGAGCAGGTTGCTAGTTGTCACGGGGTCAGAGGCGCCAAGAAGGAGCCAATAGAAGCATTTATGCGTCTGGTCCTTGAGCTTATCAAGTCCAATAAGCAACGAGAGATCCTTCAGTCGTCTTGGCAAACCCGCATCTCTACCATGATACTATTGCTCAGTTAACAAGCTCGGTCACGCAACCTAGACATGAAATAGGCAAGCGATATTCAGATCTATGTGTAAAGATTGGTTGTATTGTGGCTTCTCACTACATCCACTTTCTCCCACGCCTGCACGGAGTCCTGGAGTCTCTCATCAGTTGAGGTATTGGAAGCTCATTCGTGCAACATTTCCCTACATCTCCTGGGGTCCTCCGACCCCCACCCCCACAGCAATTGTGATAGAATCAGACCGCTCTAGAATTCGTACCAGCAATCCCCTCATTCGAAATTAGACGTGAGGCTTATCAAGCTGCTTCCCCTCCGTACGAGATATTTCGCATTAAAATGTGTTCTACAATGCCCCTATCTCGGCTAAGATCGCCGCGATCATATCGCTCGCTTGTGTGGCGGATAAGATACTGGAGGGACCAAAAATTCCGAGGTCTAATACATCCTCGTGTAATGCTAGCTCGATATCTATGCCCTCCTATGTGAAGTTTTAACTATTAGCTCGAGTAAGAAGAGAAAGTTCAAGACTTGTTACTAACCGGGTAGGAGTTCATAACTGGACTGGGAGAGACGCTCTCATTGTCGGGTGCAATGAAATAGTTTGATATATTAGTATTATTTGCCGGCGGCGAACCGTCATTCAAGATCTTTTCCAACTTGACGGAGTTTGTTTCGGATGGTAGCGGATCGGTAGGGAGAGAGAGGATGTTCACGAAAGTGTCAATACACACGCCTGTCCATTTCTGTATCTCCCATAGGCTTGCGGATGAGTTCTCAAACTTGCTGATCTCGGCAATGTCTTTCTGAATGTCTCTTGCTACGACAGTGATACTTCGACTCAAAGGGTCTTTTACTCTGAGTGGAAGGATACTGAGTGTCGGGAATGGCGCCTCTTCGATATCATGATATCCAGAACGGTTGGCCAAGTAGACACCGAAGATACAGTCGTTATTGTTTGGCTGTTCATCTTGTCGAAGCAATTTCTGAAAGACCCTGGAAAACGCCGCAAATAAAAGCGCCTGAGTCGATACACCGTGTACAGCGCCTCTGAGCCTAAGTCCACTCGCATTATTAATAGCAGTGCTTCTGAAGTCGTTGATCCGTTGGCCTTGCTGGGGCGCAGGGGCCTTATTGAAATCGTATAGCCGCGAAAACGCGCTATCACTCAAGTATGATGTCCAGAATGATTCCCTTTGGGCCTGTATCGGTGCAGCAAGATGCTTTGAGGCAAATCCGTACCAAGGAGCTATAGGAACAGAGGTGGCAAGTGATGCAGGAGAAGTACAGAGCTTGGTGAAGCGATCCAGTATGATGGGTAAGCTTATACCATCATACAATGCGTGATGTATCCAAAGGTTGAGATTTGCTTCACCAGACTCTCCACCGAGAATCTGAACGACGGCAAAGGGCGTAGCCGCATAAACAAATTCCCATTGGCCGTTAGATCCCGTCGTAACGCTTTGAGAGTGATCCTTCGCGAACTTAGACCTCAAGATTACTTGAAGGAATGGTGGATTCGATGAATCCGTATTGATCAGATAGGTCCTTAGCATAAGATAAGTCCTCAGCATTACCGTTTCCTCAACAAGTGTGGTCCATGCCTTCGAAACCACTGCCAGGTTGATAGGACCCGAGACTTTGAAAGCGAACTTGGGGAAGAATACGGCGCCGCCGCTATTTCGCCATACGCTTAGCATATGCACTTGCATCGGTAGGGCCGGTAGTATCGTCTCGATCGAGTCCGCGTCAAATCCAGCCTGATGGATGAGTGTACCAATATTATTTTCATCGATGACTGTGTTGGATTGTAGCGGGTTGCTTGCGGAATTCTCCGGCTTTTTGTTGATCGCCTGCTCCAAAATCCCGCGAATGGAAGGTATGGTCACTAGATCTCTAGTGGAAATTTCTAAGCCCCTTTTCCGAAGGATCGAGCTTGCTTTGATAGCACTAATTGAGTCAAGACCAATGTGAAAAATGGAGAGGTTGAGATCGATTTCATTCCGATCAAGCCCCGATAGGTCTGACAAAACGTCGAGTACGGTTTCTTGCTCTTGTGGCCCTTGTGGCAGAGAGGCAGAGTATTGCAAATTGGGTCCTTTTACCGGTAGATCACTTTCTCTCTCCTGCAATACCGTTTGAACCGCCATTGGGCTTAGGCCGCAGACGGATACCATTTGCGAATCATTGGAGCTGAATTTTAAGACTTGTTCGTCGCCGTTCTGAGCGAGGTAGTCTAGAATTCTCTCTAGACTAGATCCGAGAATCTCTACGTCTTTAGAATTCATGTAACCATTGTCGCAAGCGACACGCCAGATAGCATCCTTTCCTGTAAGTTCCAACTCGGCACATACAGGATAATCCACTGCGGAGACGGAATGTGTAGATTCTAGGAAAGAGTTGCTATCCGCTTCATTGTCTCCAGGATTTTGCAGAAGGAAGATGGTGTTGAAAAGCTGGTCTTCATTGCTTCGAGAAAGCTTCTGAATGTCTCGCAAAGGAGTGTGCTGGAATTCCATAACACTGGACATGATATCTTGACAATATCCAAGAAATTCGGTGATGGTTCCATGCAGCGCGAGTCTTAAGGGCACAGTATTCATCGTAGGGAACATCAATGCTTGCGCTTCCTCGGTGTCCCTTCCTGATAACACCACGCCGAACACTACATCCAAAGACCTGGTCAAGGACGCGAGCACGGCAGCCCAGCATGCTTGACCAAGAACTTGAGGCGTGATGCGGCGATCCTTGCATAGTTCTCTAATATCTGCAGCGCTCCTCCTTGATTGTTTCTCAAATCGATGGACCGTACTTTGTTCAGAAGGTGCGGCCACCTTTGGAACCAGAGTGGCATGAGCTCCATGCAGAAGATCCGTCCAAAATTTATGAGATGAAGAGTTGGATCGTGCAAGCATACGTGAGAGGTAAGGCTTGTAAAATGGCCGAGGGATGTATTTTGTTTCGTATGCCGCTTGAATATCTTTGTGAAGCATTTGGAGAGACCCACCATCATATAACGCATGGGCAATCGATAAAACCATTAGTTTATCTCTCCCTAATTCTGCAAATTGTACCTGAAATAGATTCGAAGTGCCGTGATTTTCAAGAGCGCGCATTCTTGCCAGATTTGTAAGTGTAGAAATTCTGTCGATATCAGGGATTTGCACAGTGGGCGTAAACTCGAGCTCATGTTTCCTAACAATTTGACAATAAGCAGAACTGATTCGCGGATCATCGACTTCAACGAAAGCAGTGCGTAAGATGGGAGAGTTTGCGTATAATTTCGTCAAAGCGAGTTTTAAACGGCCGATATTAATATTTCGTGGGAGTCGAAGTACATCGTGGTTGAAATATGTTTGGAAATTGGACCTCAGCATCTCGGCCACCATAGCATCTTGGAGTGGGGTCGGCGGTAGAATGGCTTCAACATCTGATAAGCCATGATTCATTTGGTGATAATTCTCTTCCAGAATCGAAATAGTATCATCTAGCGCAGAGGTACCAGATGGGTCGGTAGCGGGAGATTCCGGTCTTTCGAGGATGGTTACGATGTTTTCTAGCGTTGGTTGTTTCATCAATGTGCCTACAGACACATGATATCCTAGTTTCGTTAGTCTCCCGGAGAGCTTTATCACATCGATGCTATCAAGGCCGAGAGCGAAGAGGTTGGTTGATTCAGAGATCTCTTTTTCATCAACTCCGGCAAGAACCGCAAGTTCACGACGAACATCATGCGACTTGTCATCCCATGAGAACGAAGAATTGGGTTTAACCGTGCCGTTACTCATTGAACTCGTGTCTAGAACGGCTCTCGAGATACGCTCGTGAATTTTTGGATGAGTCGTTTGGGTCATGGATGATAGGGGAACATCGAGACTCGAGGCAATCAGTGAATTTAAGGACTCAGTAAACTGGCCTAACAGTGAGCTTAGAGCTGGCTCGTCTGCTATACTGCCTTGAGCTGCAAGGGTGATGCGGAACAGGTCGTCTTCGACCATAATAATTTCAATGGATAACGGGTAATCTGGGTGAGTAGAAGAATCTTGAATCGACCACGGTGTTGGTTTGCTCCCATCTGCAGCACTGTGTTCACGATCAAAGGTGAAAAGAGTATCGAAGAGAGGTTGCCCGCTTGCGCAAATCTTCTGAATATCGCGAAGGGGAGTATGAACAAAGGCAAGAAGACCATTGTTGTGTTTTTGAATTTCCCGTGTTAGCGAGGCCCATGACATATCTTTGGCATAGTCAACTCGGAGTGGGAGCGTATTGAATAGCGGTCCAACAACGAGGTCTATGTCATCGATAGCAAGTGATCTTCCTGAAAGGATAACTCCGATGGTGGGAGGATCGACAAAATATAGGCCTAACGTATACAGCCATGCTGCTTGTAGTAATGTCTGATGGGTGACTTGTAGCTGCTTGCGTTTATCCTCGAGGCCTTCAAATTTGATAGACTGACAAACAAGACTGCTGGTTGTAGAAGATTTGTCTGTTAGACTTGGCATAGGCTGTAAACGATGGTTTCTTAGGAGTGCTTGCCAAAATCGGTGCGACTCTTGGTGGTTGAGGAGCGGCCCTTCAGGTAGCACGGAAATGAACGAAGGACCAGATGACCATGAAGCTCCTTCATACTCGGCCTCCAAGCTGTTGAAGATGATATTAAGACTGTGGGCATCATATACACCGTGGAAAAGCCTCAAAAGTAGTAGGTGGTGTCCCTCGACTTCAATATGATCGACCTCCACGGGCCATTCCAAAACATGCCGATTTATTTCGATCCACTGACGCTGTCGTTCTGCAACGGTCTGCTCGAATGATTCTGTTTTTGCCTCCACTTCGAACCATCGGAGAGGTCGGTTTTTTATAGCTACCTGAAGAAATCCATCAGGTATGTCCACAAATGCGGTTCTTAGGATTGAATAAGACTCTACAATCCGGCTAAGTGAAGCCTTCAAACGGGCAACAGAAACAGTAGAGTCTAGTCGGAGTCGAAATTGGTTGAAGTAGGCGAGTTGAGCTTCTCGCGCCTTTGACCTGGCCATGATTCCCTGTTGCAGCGGTGTACATGGTGCTATGTATTCCACTTCATTCGTATTTACCTTCAGGATTTCACATACTAAACCAATATATCTATGGCGAAGTGCTGCGATCGACTGTTTTACCTGTAAAGTATTGCTGCTAGGAGTACTAGAGCTAGATCGGTGCAGCGCCTGGGAGAGCTGGCTGATTTGCGGATGTCGTAACATCATTGAGGGTGTCGCTGAGGCGAATCCCATTGTTCTTAGCTGCTTTGCTAGTCTTGTGGCCGTAATTGAATCTATACCCAGTTCGAATATTGTGGTAGATGGCACTATATCGTTTTCCTTGACACTGACCACCTGATAAATTGCCTGTAACACTTGGCTTTCAAGTCCATTAAGTTCCCGGCGACTTGAAAGAGAAGCCGTTGAAAGATTTTGAAGTTGCTCATGCGATAGTTCTGAGAAAAGCTTCTTTAACTGGTTGATATCAACCTTGTTATTTGAGGAAAGGGGAATGCGCGACACGCATATGATGAAAGATGGAACCATATAGGTCGCAAGACGAGATCTACAAGCTTCTTGGGCACGTCCAGCGAATTCTATGTGCTCCAAATCGTAATAGATTTGTAGTTCTCGAGCTGCTGCAGCTTCAGAAGTTGGTGCGACGAACGAAACAAGGAGGTCTATATCTTGACCCTTTCGTCTGGCGACGGTTGTGGCGACATCACCCACCTTGTCGGCCAGACCTTCTCGGATGGCATGGTTGATTTCACCAATCTCTAATCGTTGACCCCTAAGTTTTACCTGGTCATCTGCTCGACCCAGAAAATCAAGTGAGCCATCATGAAGTACGCGAACAAGGTCACCTGTGCGGTAGATTTTCTCGCCTGATGCTTGTAACACAGGGAAGCGCTCTTTAGTAAGCGTGTCCCTATTCAAGTAACCTTTACCGACCAACTTGCCGGACACACAAAGCTCTCCGACACAGCCACGAAGTACTGGTGTCTCAGAACCGCGCTTGAATATATATGCTCCAACATTGGGAAAGAGATTTCCTATGTTTGAGGGCCTGCCATTTTGAGGCACTCCGCAGTACATTGTTATACCGATTGTGGCTTCCGTTGGCCCATAGGCATTATGAATTACCCTCTTAGACCCCCAGGTACTTAGGATGTCAGACCGTAACTTCTCTCCTCCTGTGATGAAAACACCCTTGCATAGGCTTGGGCACTCATCGGGACTGATAAGTCTCGCCAGGCTAGGGGTTAGGTCGATATGTGTAATACCAAGCTTGGAGATTGTCATAGCTAGATCGCTGAGGATGACATCCTTCGGTGCTGCGACAACAGTGATACCGACATACCAAGACCAATACTGTTCCAAGACTGACACATCAAAGTGGAATGCGGCAAATTGAAGCCATCGCGAATCGGCATCCCAACGTCCAGTGAAGAGGTACTTGAAGGCCGCCATCGCCTGCACAGCATTCTCATGGCTTATCAGACATCCCTTAGGGGTGCCCGTCGTACCACTCGTGTATAAACAATAACATGAATCAGAAGGTGATACTTCACGTTGCAGCGACGGGCGCGAAGCTGGGAGTGACTGTAGCATATTCTCGTTTACTGTGTGAACTGGCAATGAAGCCTCATTAGTCCATTCGAAGGCTTCATTGAGCATCAACATCGCCGCGTTCGAGTCATTGAGAATGAAGAGTTGCCGTGTGGCAGGGGCCGAGGGGTCGAGACAGAGGAATGCACAGCCGGCTTTAAGAATCCCAAGGAGCGTGAAATAAGCGATAGGACATTTATTGAAGCATGTTGCGATGATGCCCCCGGGGCCAACGCCATGTTTAGCGATAAAATGAGCTACTTGATTACCAAAGGCATCAAGTTCTTGATATGTCCATTTTCGAGATTTGTTGTAGTGCGTTATCTCGGCTACGAACTCAAGGGCTATGGCGGAAGGTGAAAGCTGAGCAGACCGCTCTAAAAGCCCATGTAAAAGATCCGCTTCTATGAAAAGGGAATCGCGATCTGGAGGAAGAATTGAAAATATTTCAGGCTTGCTAATGTCAAGATGAGGCGCAACACTTTCAACGGGAATTAACAGATCCATGAGTATAGCTTCGAACTGGCTTAGAAGGAGTGTAGCCTGCTCTGGTGGAAGCACGCTGTCTCTATAGACCAAGTTTAGTAGAGTGGTATTGAAATGAGACTCTTCGACTTCTAGTGAAACTGGATATTCCACCGACGCAAGCTCTCCGACTGCACGAATTTGTAACGGTTTCGTGGTTTTATCTGCAGCTTGATAGATCATGATAGTATCAAACAACGGTCCAGTAGTTCCAATAGCTCGTTGAATCTGAGCCATAGGCGTGAACTGAAAACGTCGTAACTCGCTATTATAGAGCATCATCTGCTGAAGCAATTCGGAATTGGAAGTTACATCTTCAGCTATCACAGGCAGGGTGGTAATCATTGGGAGAGTTGACTTTCGGGCGAGATCTGTAGTCCGGCCATCGAAGACGACCCCAAACGCGACCTGAGATTCTCCGACATACGCACTAAGGAGGCGTGTCCATGCGGCCTGTAATGCTGCTTGCATAGTGATTCCAGCTTCAGAAGCTGCCTGGCGAAGAAATGAGGAAGAGGCATTACATGTTCGTGACGTTATAGAAGAATTGGAGCCCGTTACATTAAGTGGCGTCATGATCGGAAACGTATGAAACGCGAAATCATCTGCTTTCTGTTTCCAGAACGCATCCCCCGCTGACTGGCTTGACTGGACAAGATCAAGATAGTTAGATAGCGCGTGGTCAAGATTTGAAGCCTCCGGTTCGTTGCCACTAGAGATAAGTTCGTCTAGATCTTGCAGTAGCCTTCGCAGTGTGAACGCGTCATAAAGGGCATGGTGCATCGCAATATGGATCGTTAGCGGCTGTTCGCTGTTGGCATTGTCAGATGTCACAATAGCAAGCCGCCAGGGTGGACGTGCCAATGTGTGAAGAGCGTCGACCTTGGCATTTGACAGCCATTGCTCAGCATTAAATTCATCCGATCGATAGGTCGTGATTGGAGTAGTGAAGTGACTTGTATGATACGTTACCATTGCGAAGGAGCTATCAGGGTGATTGACTGGAATGAAGCCCGTTCTAAGAATTTGGTGATGATTGACGAGTAGCGACCACGCCCGGACCGTGATTTCTGGGTTGGCTTTCATGCCAAGAGCCCAAGAAGAATAGTTGAAGTAATATCGTCCTTGAGAATCTAAGAATTGCGAAAGAAGGCCTTGTTGTGTGGCAGTGCAAGGCAATACTGCCTCGACAGTTTCGAGATCGACCTCATACTCAAGTATTTCTCCTTTGACCTGCTTTTGAAACTCGCTAAAATCGTATCCTCGGGGGAGGTCCTCCTCAACGAAGTTCTTTACGGCACCTGCTATCCCCGCACACGTGGGATGCTCGATAACATCGATTGCAGAGATTGCAACATCCTGCTGGCGAAGTAAGGTGGCTAACTGAATAGCGGTGATGCTGTCGAGGCCGTATCGATAAATTGGCGTGAGACGTTCGATTTCCTCCTCAGGAATTTCTGCAAGCTTTGCTAATGTTTTACGGACGGTCAACTCCAAGGGAGACCACATTTCTTCATGCGTAGATGTTCGATAGGTTGTGTGACTGGAAGTCCGGGCATCTTCTACATGATAAAATAAATCTGTGATGTCCTTCTGCCAATTGTTTGGTAGTTCTTCGCGAGTGGGAATATGGGATGAGGGATATCTTAGGCAGGCGCCAAGAACATGACCAAATATATTGCCAATAAGTTGTAAAACCTCGTATGAGAATTTAGATCTATAATAGTTTAGCGAACATATAATCTCAAGGCATCTACGAAAACTGAAACAGCACTCACCTATCTCGATGGAGCTGTATTATAAGCGTGTCTTCCAGGTCGGAGGGAGTAACTTCGCAGACAATTGGAACCTGGTAAATATATAAGTATATGCCCTACAGCCTCGAACCGAGAATTACTCACATCCATAAGGCTATCTTCATAGACTAACGACCATAGCGTGTCGTCTAGAGGAGTCGTCGGGGGCTGAAGAATCACTAAAGTGTCGAATAGACGCGTTTGCGTACCAACATTTTTCTGAATATGTCGTAAACCTGTGAACTGGTACACCAAAAGTTTGGCATTGACGTTTTGGAAACTCTTCATAGCATCTATAAGGAATGTTGAGGCAGAAATATCCATGCGAACCGGCAATGTATTGAAACATGGAGCTACAAGGTTATCAACTAGGTCAGATGGGATAGAGCGGCCATTGACAACACTACCGAATGATATATCGCTCCTTTGGCTTAGCATAGATAGGGTGATTGCCCAAGCAGTTTGAACCAGCGCTAGCATTGAAACTCCCATATCTCGTAGTTGGGACTCAATAAGCTTCAACGATGTCCCGGGCGCCTTCGAACAAACGCTATTAGGCATTGTGTCTGTATCTCTTGGAAATTCTTTGCACCTTAAAGGACTAGGCTGAAAACCTAACAAGAGTTGTTTCCAAAAGCTATCTTGGCCTGGATCAGACAATCGCATTTCCCGGAGGAAAGGCTCCAAAGAAGGTGGCTCTGATAATGGTCTGCCGTAGTACAGAGCCTCAATCTCTGATAGCATAATTCGCATGGAGATGCCATCGTACATGGCATGATGGCATACGAACGAGAGGTAGTCTCCAGATTCTCTTGTTCGAATTATGGCTAGCGCCATAGGAGGTCTATCCAAGTCCATGGCGGACGAGGCAGAAGCAATATGCTCGGAAGCTTGCTCACGTAGCGATCTGTCTTCGGTTTCTAAGAGCCTCCACTCGGGAACATAACCGTTTAAGATTATTTGGATAGCCGGGTACCTTATATCATCAGATGTAACAAACGATGCGCGCAAAATCTCATGGCGTCGGACAACCTCGTTCCACAGGCTCATCATGACCTCGTATGGTACACGGAGGTGAAATAGCATTTGATTATAGTAAGCCACACCGTTATTTGCTGTTGAAGCGGGACTTAACGACGACATTACCATTGCTTCCTGTAGTGGAGTACAAGGAAGAACCTTGGCGACCGATTTTCCACTAGCCGCGAAGCGCTTCCGCATGGCTTTCTCAAGTTCTAGCGGAAGCAAGGGGCCATTGGAATATGATAGCTCTTCATCACCTATAAGTCGATCAATAGCATATGCTAGCCGATTGACATTCGGGTTCTGGAGGAGCAATGACAGAGGAACTCGCTTCTGTAAGACTGATTGAAGCCTACGAGCAACAGGCATGGCAGAGATTGAGTCTAAACCAAGCGCGGAGAATGTAGTCCAGCGGCTGATTTCGCTCCTATCCTTCTTCAACAGATTCGTTATTACATCAGCAACCAACGTCTCCGTCTTCGACCAGTCCGAGTGAGCGTCAGGATGATCTTCAGTAGAGCTATAGGTGTCTAATGTGTTGGGCGAAAGCTCTGCGATAGAGGCACGTAGTTTGCCTTCGTCCACCTTGCCCGAAGAGGTCAAAGGCAACGTGGAAATGGGAATTATGAATGTGGGAACCATATAATCCGGTAGAAAAGATTGTAGTGTATGCCGCAGAGTGTTCCCTTGCTCTCTGAGTTTGTCTGTGAGAGATAATAGCTTAAACTCTGCCGTGTCATAATCGGAGGGGACGTAAAACAATGAAAGCTGTTGAAATTTTTCAGCTTTGTATGTAATAAGGACACTTTTGCATGCCCGAGTCAGGCCAGTTCTTAATGCTATTGCCTGGATTTCTTGAAGTTCAATTCTCAAGCCCCGAAGTTTCACTTGTGTGTCTATTCGACCATGAATGAGAAGTGAGCCATCTGAGAACATGCGACCCAGATCTCCGGATCGGTAGAGCCTGCCGTATTTCGGATGCTCAATGAATTTGGCGGCAGTTACATCGGGAAGTTTCAAATACCCTGAAGCTACTTGATCTCCACCGAAACATAGCTCA
This sequence comes from Xylaria scruposa, assembly GCA_022385635.1. Lineage (NCBI taxonomy): Eukaryota > Fungi > Ascomycota > Sordariomycetes > Xylariales > Xylariaceae > Xylaria > Xylaria scruposa. The sequence goes on along the minus strand of MU280185.1, from coordinate 30,532 downwards.
CCTATGCAACCTATAGGAACAAGGTGCGTGGAATTTGGATACAGAACAACTGTCGATGTATTGTCGAAGGACCATCCAAGAAATTGAGATGAATCGCCTTTAGAGACTTTGCGGACTGTACATATATTAGTCGTCTCAGAGGGACCATATCCTAATATCTGTTAGCTGGTAAGTGCATGCAAAGGGCTTTGGTAGCAATTTCACCTTGGTAGAGCTGCTGTGACCACCTATCGAGGACTTCATCAGTCATTGGCTCTCCAGATGTAACCAGAAATTCCACAGTAGGGACACTTTTCGGGCTCAGCAAAGATGCCACCGTAACAGTTGGACTAAGATGGGTAATCCTAAATGCTCTGACTGCATGCTCAAAATCTTCAAATAAGGTATCATTAGTTGCGGCACATAAGCACATGCTGTTGGCCCAGGTAAAGAATATTTCAAAAACCGAAACATCAAAAGCCTGAGAGCATACTTGCAGCATTCTACCAGAAGGATCGTGCGGGTAGATGCCTGAAAGAATGCTGATGTTACTGGTAATATTTCTGTGTGTGACTGCGACACCTTTGGGGACACCAGTAGTGCCACTACACATCATTAGCGGCGGAACACATGATCATGGAGCAAAAGAAGCGTATCCTAAAACTCATACCTAGTGTAGATCACATATGCTAAGTCAGATGGTTCACGGCGTATTCCGAGGTTGGTATTCAAATATGATGCTAGAACCGCCGTTTCCATATTGATTATCTTTGGAGATGCTCGATCAAGTAAAAGCGACGACGAACTCGTGTCCACAATACATAGACGTGGTTCTGCTTGGTTGAGGATGACATTGATTCTTTCAATAGGTGTGCTAGGGAGAATAGGAAGATATGCGCATCCAGATTTGAGTATTCCTAGTATACTGCAGTACAGCAAGGGCGATTTATTCATAATAATAGCAATAACTCTTCCAGGTTCTACACCGCGCTGTTGAAGATGGCGAGTAATCTGATTTGCCTTAGAGTTGAGCTTATTGTATGATAATGATTGTGAATCCATAGTGTACGGAGTTATTGATGTTGCGAAACGCAGCGCAGACGCGGATGGAAATCGTGAAGCGGAGTGTTCAACCATTTCGTGTAAACTGTAATATGGTTCCACAGACTTCGGGTTGACATTAAAATGTGACAAGCTATTGGAAGGGAAGCACTGAGGGACACTCTCGATTGGAGCGTTGAAATGACTATTGAAGTAGTCGACGAGGGAACCGAGATGGTGAGCAAGAGTCTTAGCTAGTTGCTGCGGGAGGACATCAGTCCGGGACGTTGTCCGACAAATGAAGTGGTCTCCGCAGGGTTGTATCTCAACAACTAGCTTAGCTTCTGTAGCATCGCGATGCCACGTCTCTCGGACGATGTTTGGCTTGTGTCTGCGACTTGCAAGAGACTCTTGATAAGCAAAGATAACATCAAATAAGCTCGAGCCGGTAGAAAGACCAGCCGCTGTTTTTATCTTAGATAATTGGATATGACCATGTCGCAAAGTCTCCCGGTTGATCGAATGAATGCTCTGAAGCAGTTCGACTATAGTTCTGTATCTCGAGATGTTGATTCGGAGCGGCAGCGTCAACATACACGGCCCCATGAGCTGGTCGATCCCAGGTAGCGGAAGGCTCCGACCTGACGAGACACAGCCAATCGCAATATCCTCACTCCCTTGGAATGCGGCCCATAACCACACGAGAGACGCCTGAAAAAGCACTTGAGGGCCCACCGAAGCCTTTAACATGAGGTCCTTTACAACTCTGGGATGAATATGAATCTTGGTAGTTGTGACGACCAGCTGCGGCTCGGCAACAGCAGTGGTACGAAAATTCGACGTAGTAACGGCACCAACTCCGCGAAGGTGCTCACTCCAGAACTCCATGGAATCAATATTATCAAGCCCAGAGCTGTATTGCAGATGCCTCATGACTTGCGAGAATTGTGGTCTTTTGGTGGGCACCTTACCACTTAGAAGCAGCGATAAGTCCTCAATAATGAGATCAATGGTCCACCCGTCGTAGATCGCATGATGTAGGGTCAAAAATAAAGTGAAATTGGTTCTCTTTGCTTTAGGGCGCCGGATTCCGATCTTTAACGGACGAAGAAGAAATGACTCGACGTCAGCAATTTTGCCTTCCGAATTATTACCGTCAAAATCATTGTAAAGTTGATCATCATCAAGCCGCTCCCAAATCACCTGGCATAGTTGATTTTCTACGAAGGTAAATCCAGTTCGAAGAATTTCGTTCCATTCTGCCAACGTTTTAAGGCTTGACTCTAGTACATCTAGAGTGATAGGTGAAGTCAGCTCGAGCTCGACATGGTTAATGTATAGATGGCCCCCCTTGAGAGTCTCAGCGATCATTGATTGTTGCAGAAGCGTAGCTCCTTCTACACGATCGATCTCATTAACCAGATCACCCAGTGAAGGTCTCAATTTTGCCTTGTCCAGATAAGGATCGAAAGATTGGTGCTGTTTAGACTGATGGTCCGGTTTTGGATCGGCGACTGGTGTCATAGCACCTTTGATCCTTTGTCGGAGTTCTCGAGGCGTTTTGGTGCTCAAAATATCAACTGGCGCCACAGATATTCCTCTTTCTCTTAAAGAAGAGGCGTATTCGATTGCAGTTAACGAATCCAACTTTGCGGCGGAGAATCCGGTCAATGGTCCAACTCGTTCGCCAAGAATGACAGTAGCGATCTCACAGAGAAGACGTTCACAATCGTCGATAGCTTCTTCGTCTTCAGTGTTAATTGTTCGTGAGGCGATGTAATCATTTATTAGCCGCTTTCTGTCAATCTTTCCTGACGGTAACCGGGGCAGCTGTTCCATAACCACAATATCCGCAGGGACCATAAAGGCTGGCAACCAAGATCGGCATTGAGTTAAGAGTTGTGAATCAGACTCCTGTTCCGTAGCAGCAAATGCTACTAAAATGTTCGATATTACCGCAGCAACTGCACTATGACATCCTGGTGTTCGTAATAAGACTTGTTCAATCTCTCCCAGCTCCAGTCTTTGTCCATTCAGTTTTACCTGGCCCTCTTCGATTCTTCCTAGGCATTCGAGAGTTCCGTCTGGCCTGATCTTGGCTTTATCGCCAGTTCTGTATACCCGTCCCCATGGCGTGTCCACGAATGAAGCCGCTGTTTGCTGGGGTCTGTTCAAATAGCAGGTTGCTAACTGAAACCCGCCAAGGGCTAGCTCTCCGATCTCTCCTAAAGGAAGGACTTCGAACTGGGAGGCTACATCCTTATCATCTGGCACACGAATGACAAATGCTGAAACAGTATCGAAGGGTATGCCTATTATGCCTCTATCTGATGTGGCTGGAAAAGCTGCTTGGACGGTACTATATAAGCTATGAGTTAGTATCCAAAGATTCTTCTTATAAAGCGAAAACCTCACCAGTGAATCGCAGCCTCGGTTGGGCCGTACATGCCCCATAGAATACTCTTCTTGACTCCATTACCACCAAACTCTCGAATAACCGGCTCGGTGAGCATTTCGCCGATGGTTAAGAGAAGTCGCAAACCCGGCGCTCGGGAGCGTTGTTTCAGTAGACTACCAGCGACAGAAGGGGTTAATTCGCACGCATCGACTTCCATTCTCGTCAAGATCCCAGCAAGGTCAGTCAACATCTCTGCACGATGACATCCAACTAAAGTCGCACCCCGAAAAAATGGGAAGAAAATTTCAAAAATCGACACGTCAAACGTAGGGGCTGCAAACTGGAGAAAGCGTGAGAAAGACGGTATGTGTCGCTCGTGGGCTAGAATAGACTGAGTTGCAGCCAAATGAGAGACGGCAACACCTTTGGGCGTGCCCGTCGACCCAGAAGTGTACATAACATATGCGAAATCTTCAGGTGCTGGTTCATGGCCCTTGGCCAAATCACCGACCTTGGTTTCAGGGTATTTCAGAGCATCATCGATGAATATGACTTTGTAAGTCTTGTCGTCCGTAGGGATTTTGGAGGCAAGCTGCCGACTCGCCAATACAATTTCGGCGTTCACATCTTGGAGTATGAATCTCACCCTATCGGGTGGTGCATCAGCATTCAGTGGACAGAATGCACCTCCAGCCTTGAGTGTAGCTAGTATAGCAACGTAAAGCTGAGGTGACTGAGGAGCGAGAATAGGTATAACTAGCGGACCCCGAGCCACAGATGCGGAGATAGTTGGAGACTGTGCTGACTTCAAGTTGTATAATATACTAGAAGCCAGCGCGCGGGATGCTGCATGTAACTCTGCATAGGAGAGGGAGATGCGTGGACCGCTTTCGGGTAGGAAATCGATGGCAGCAGACACATCATCTTTACTCGTCAGTGAGACAAGTTCATGAAGGAGACAGGGGCCGGGAAGTCTCTTAGGCTTCGCATTAAGGATGGAGACACCATCATTAATATGCAGGGATCCTGAGTGGTCCGGAGACATGGCAAAGCGGCAGGATCTCGCGGTGTTCCAGAGCAGGAACTGGATTATAGATATTTTGTGAGTAGCTGTCGTGGTAGTAGTTATTTTAATTGTCGAGGCGCAAGAAAACCCGAATCTGAAACGGGCAGTCTATACTACCGATACACACAATAGCTTTTCCTGTTCCGTAGAAAGCGGCTTCAAGCACAAAGACTTCGCGGTACTAAGTCACAACAGTGGTACCCGTCATAAAGGGCTTCATGGCAAAAGTACTGAAGCAAGTGTAGGTAAATGTAACACAGCATGTACAACATTCTGTAAGTGACAATAGAGACAAGGGATCGTTATTGGCGCATATGGTAACTGGCACGGGTCAATCTGGGATTCCAATACCTCATTGGGAGGGGGGGGAGAAGAGTATGGGGATTGCTCGGCCGAGGTCTGCAAGCGCGCGGTAGGTGAGGGGCCAAGTACCTTGAAAGTAAGGCGAGGAGGTTTCCATGTCTCCATTGGCGAACGAGAACCTCAAAGTAGGCAAGCTTGTATTCCTCTTTTCTCGTTAAAGTATGTAGCTCGGTGATGTGTAAGTGCTCGTCAGTAAATGCCCGCATTAGTACCTACAAAAGTACTAATGTAAAGCGGAGCAATCTTTGTAAGCGAACAAATAAGGCGCTTGCATAGTTAGGTGTACAAGTACCTATACTACCTAGACACTCTTTCGAGTGCCGAGGTAGACTACTCCCTATACATTTGTACATGTAGATATATTTTAATGATGTCAGAATGCACACAGCTAGCAATTGCACACCTATAAAAGCTTTAGTTGATACTCATCGCCGACGTACCACCTCAGCAGAAAGCACAGTGATCTATCTCCCTTGTTGGTGAGTAGGTACCTAAATTTGGTCAGCAGTGGGGCACGTCGTTAGAGCAGATTCAACGTTGAGATAGCTCAACACGAAGACTTCGACGAATAGATCGATAGCATTACCAGGGACAGAGAAGAATAGATAGAGGGAAATAAATGAATATTAAAACAAACAACTCCATCCATAAGCTTTGGCACATCTGCTGAAAGCTCGACTCAAAATTGTAGTTTGGTGATATTATTTTAGTTATGCGAGCCATTATCAGAACTTTTAGTCGCCTCTATAACATATTAGTTAGGCAGCTTAGCCGCTAGGCACTCATGTGATTGAATCGGAAAGGCTCTGCAAAATTTGATAACTGTATGTGCTGAGTTCAAATGGAAAGTGTGTGAGACTGATCGATCTCCCAGGAAACACCCTTACGACGCAATATAATAGTATTGTAGAGCCCGGCGTTTCCTTAGATGGCTTTACGAAATTAATACGGCGACCATGTCATAAACGCCAGCCACAATTCAATATTAGGGTTGGATTGATGTCGAGGACCATAGTGGGTCTCAAATCTTGACATCTCCGAATCGGCTTCGGCAATACATGTATTTTGCCTCAATACAGATGGAGATGTCTTATGTTACCCTAACAAAACTTTTAGACTCAGCTCCCCTTTTTAGCTTGCAGCGACCTTCGCAGCTTCCTCCTTGATGAGAGCGCTCCGATCCTTGTGGAAGACCCCGGCAATGCCAAGATGCGTGGGTTCCATGAGGTGCCGTCTTCGATCTTATCTGATCATCAGATAAAAATTTTCACCGTCCAGTTCACCAAATTAATGTGGAACGGCCTGGCAAGGGTAAGATCTGATAACCTATATAGGTCAACGTGCCGAATATCCCTGCCACAAATAGTATAGGTATTCGGACGAGGACCCATGCCGAGATTAAGATCTTTTCCGCTTTTCCTACCCCTTCTTCCCGCTGGGGTCTCGTTTGCTTTGACAGAAAGGTTTGTGTCTTCCAAAGCTACGGTGAAGCTGATGGTGTCTCGTTCGATGCCAGAGTGTCCTTGTAAACTAACGGATAAAAAGGATTAGCGAATATCGCTTGGCCCACGCATTCGAGACCGGTAGCGACTCCAGTGAGTGATATACTTGGGTAGGGTCGTTAAAGACTTACGTTATAACTTTTATCTGAATCACCAGTCCAGTCCCTGCCGGTATTCACAGGCGCTTTCAGTCCCACTTCGTCTTCATTTTGTTACACTCCCCATTCTCACATTGGCTTGGTCCCTCCTTACTACCAGTCGATTAACGTAGAGCAGTCGAAGAAATTAAGCCGTAGGCCTTCCATTGGGAATATAATCGCCAACTGACAAAAGATGGCACTTATCGCCATCATGATTTCCAGTCTCAATGCATAATTTCTTAGATCGAAAACGCTTGTACTCCGATGAGGTTACTCGAGTCCGGCTCTCTTGAGAGCTGTCCTGAGAGAAGGCCCGTCCGGGGGGGCAGTTTCGACGCAGAAGTCATCAACACGAATGCGCGATTTGCTTGAATGGTGGAGATGACACAAGAATGGGGTGATAAAAATCGACATACCACCACTGAGAATAGGCACTTCTACCACGTCGTCATAGCTAGACTACGGCAGACTTGACTTAGCTTCATGCACGTTCATCTTATCAGATCCGATGATAATGCCGATGTCGCCACCAACCCTTGACGCGCCCCTCTTAGCTGCATCATAGTGATATGCATCTCGCCTTGACGAACAGGTATTTTTTCTCGAACGATGTCGACATACAAAGTACTCATAATCTGACATACTGCCTCCATTTTGTCTTATAGAGACTTAACAAAGAAGAGATTCAAATTAAACAAATCAATACCTGACACATACAATCACATGGAATGGTCACATAGTAATAACCTTATACGCCTCATAGAACCTAGTTACAATCCATGGACGAAACTTGTTTTTAGAAACAGTGACTGTCGCTTCCACGCCAACATACGCTACATCGTTCTGTTTATGTGGGTAGTTTGCCTGCCCACTGCAGGAAGCTAGTTACTATGAAGGATAGATTTACATTTCTAAAGCATCGACAGTACCCATCACGCTGGCTCGAGCGCCGCTTGCACAATGTGATACGCTGCTCTAGTTAAGCTGGTTGTTCTCGACGCTTTCCCTTTCCGAGAACGCGTTTCCTGGCGCTACAACGAGGTCCACGATGCGTACCACAGTTAAGTAATAGAGCAAGGGAGCTCATTCCCCACTCAATTACGGTTGTTGTGCCCGAGCCTGGTCCTCCGAAGCCTTCCTGGCTGGTACTAGGTTGTGTCACGAGCTAAGATGTACATGTACGTAGTAATCGAAATGGCGTTTGGGTCGTCTGAGTGTCTTAAGTATAAGACTGACCTCGACCGACCAACAATTTTGGAGTTCCGGCAAATCTCCCACTCCTTTTAGCTCCTTTCCTACCAGCTTGATAACTTCGCCTCACTTTCTCCCAAAACTTTAGCTGATTACCAAACCTGGTAATCTCTCTTCGTCACCCCAACGTCACCATAACACTCACTGTCACCCAGGACTTGGAAATCCGATTTCTATCACCTGGTAACTACAATAGGCACCAGTAACACGACGGTTGACTGGGTTCGACATATACAACGGAATAAAACATAACAAGGGTTAGCGTTAGCCATCATGGTACCTCATAGTCTTATAGACGATGATCCTCACGCTGTCGCGAATATTAGTGAGCGGGGCTATTCGACTTCTAATGGCGCAAATAAGCCCATGGCGAACGGTACACGAAGAGGAAAAGTGTCTCACTTAAAAGCTACCCCTTCTAGCGAGCTTCATGACCTCATTTGTGTTGGCTTTGGTCCGGCCAGCCTTGCCATTGCTGTTGCTCTCCATGATTCAGTCGAGGCGGGAAGACTGCCGGGAGCAAATGCTTCAACGTCGCCAAAGGTTCTCTTCTTAGAGAAGCAACAACAGTTCGCTTGGCATGCCGGCATGCTCTTACCCGGGGCCAAGATGCAGATCTCCTTCATCAAAGATATGGCAAGCTTGAGAGACCCAACTTCCAAATTTACCTTCCTAAATTACCTACACGAAAATAAGCGGCTGGTTGAGTTTACCAATCTCAACACGTTTCTCCCTGCACGTGTTGAGTACGAAGATTATCTTCGCTGGTGTGCTAGCTCATTCGATGATGTCGTGCGATATGGTAATGAGGTCATCTCAGTCTCACCACAGCAGACAGCTACCGGACCCGTCTCAATCTTTACCGTCACCTCCAGGAACGTTACAACAGGGGCCGTAGCAACACACAAGGCCAAGAACGTACTGTTTGCCATCGGCGGGCAGCCTTCAATTCCCAAGTGCTTACCCTCTAACCACCCCAAAGTCATCCACTCCTCTCAATATGCGCACCTAGTTCCCCAGATATTGAACCAACGCGATGCCCCATACCGCGTAGCTGTTGTGGGTGCCGGACAAAGTGCCGCTGAAATATTCAACAACATACAAAATTTGTATCCGAATTCACGGACTACGCTGGTAATGCGTTCAGAATTTCTCAAGCCTAGTGATGATTCTCCATTGTGAGTATAGCTATTACAGCATTAACACTGGCTTGTATTCGAAGCTAACGTCTCATAGTGTAAACTCAATATTCAATCCCTCTTACGTTGACGAACTGTTCTCAAGGTCTAACGAGCTCCGCCGATCGCTGTTGGGCGATGCTCGTAGTACGAATTATGGCGTTGTAAGATTAGAGCTGATTGAGCACTTATACGAGCGCATGTATGACCAGCAGCGCGAGCTAGGCAGTGACAGCAAGAAGTGGCCTCATCGCATTTTGGGGTCGAGCGCTATCGCCGGTGTCGAGGCCCAATCCGACAAGATCAGGTTGGTGGTACGACCTCTCAGTCGAGAGAGCCCCAATACCGTCTACGAAAAGTCAGATGCGGATGAAATCTTAGAGTGCGACCTTGTCATCGCCGCTACGGGCTACCAGCGACAGGCACATCTAAGCATGATGACGAATGTTGCGGACCTTCTTCCCGAAGGTCCTGCCCTAAAGAACGTTGACGCATCCGATGGAGAGAAGAATTACGACGCTAGAATCGGCGGCCGTCCTGTCAACGTCAATCGCGACTACAGTCTTCAATTCGCACCCGGTAAGGTTTCACCAGGCTCTGGTATCTGGCTCCAAGGATGCTGCGAGGGAACCCATGGTGTAAGTTGATATTTCTTGCCTTAAACTCCGTTTGACTGAGTCTAATGACGTGTTTGCAGCTGAGTGATACACTATTATCTATTCTTGCTGTTCGATCCCAAGAAATTGTAGACTCAGTATTTGGCGGACGAGCGACGCATGTGGGTAGAAGAGGTGTGACCGGAAGCCTCAAGGCTAAGATCTAAAAAAAAAGAAAACAGCGAGATTTGCATTGTGGTAGACGTTGCATGCTAGTGAGAATGTATAGAGAAAAGCGGTTCGTGGTTTTCAGGGACATACAGTTCATCTCAGCGGTTCTCTCATGCTGCGTATAAACAAACCAAAGAGAATCATAACGCCGCTCATATCTATATCATGTATAATATATGGCAGCCAAGAATGGGTGGGAGAGATTATTTTTTGCGGTCAAGCAGTCGTATTATTGATAGTGTGGATGTACGTTGATAACGAGCTATGAGACTAGGAAAGGAGGCGGCAAAAACACACAAACATGCTCATGTATATGTATAAACATGACACGCTATCAGACTTATTTCACTACAGACTGCATCATTCTTATAGAAACTACCTACTCATCGTGAAAACCAACACCGGTCGCATTTCTTATCTCCTGCGGGCCTGCCGGTAGCGCTTGGTGAACGTGTTATTCGATACCTCCGACTTCATAGAATCCCAGCCTCTAAGTCAAGAAACTCAACGTAGACAGAGCTTAGCTACGATTCAAACGGTTTTTGACGTTACAAAGGGCTCTAAAACTACGTAAACTGGATGAACCTTCATGACACGCGCTATCAAGAGGCCAGACATGAAATTTCGGAAAATATCAAAAATGAGTTATAAACGATATTAAATATGAGAAAATTTCAGTTATTATGAGACCTGTGGCCGGCTTAAATCTATCATGCAAAAGCTCACGGGTGCCTTGCCCCTTTCTAAGAACTAGCGACACGTCCACGCAAATAAGAGTGTGGTATATGCGAACATGCAAGTACCCCGTGAGAAGGTTATCTAGACTCGAAATGATCGAATATATGAATTTCATGAGTCACTATCTGAAAAAGACAGTTGGTCCATCATGCAGTCAAAGGTCTCCAGTCTCACGGTTTTCCAGGGAACACATTGTAACAGACCCTTACGCCGTTTCATATCATTTTCTAGCCGCTTCTGTAAGATTATTCAAATTGAAGCAACTTCTTGAGAGTCACTATCGTAAATACTTTTCAACGAAGTTTGTGCGACTCAAGCAGCGCACCACAGAAGCACGACCGCAATGTCAATAGGACAAAGATGTACTGGAGACGAGACGATTGCCGCGAAGCCTGGCTCGGCGGTCATAAGTATATACTGGATATCATGGTCCTCTCGAACTCTCTCAGGGGCACTAATAAAGTTGCCTAAGCTGTTCAACAAGCAGGTCAGGTATATCCTACACGGTTGTTCGTGGCGTTGCTCCGAGGCGTACCAAATGCTGAAATCGAAGAAGTCTTCCCTCCAAATTTGCGCACACAAGGCACAGAAAATTGGTGAACGACGAGGCAAGCTGTCTGATATCTGCCGAGATTGAGAGAAGAGGGCGAATCGTCCGCACTGAGTACCGGCAGGCTGCCGCTAGAAAAATCTCGCGAAAGGTCAAGGGCAAGCCGAACAATGACAGGCCAATACTCGTCGAAAAACGAGGGCCGTAAGTCACTTATGAATGATTTCAGGAGTTGATGGTCCCCTGCTGGCCCGGAACTGCCGCGAAGGGTCACGGCAATAGTGTTTAGGAGTCCGGCCAGTTGAGTTGGTGTGTCTATGGAGCTTCCGAGCAGTGTGGTTAGAAGAGGCTAGAACGACACCTGACTGTCCTTATCCTCGAGCTCCTCTGAATAATCTGACCTAGGATGCTAGATCTATCTAAACACCTGGAAGATGTAGCGCGGTGGAGAAGGTAACGCGTGGTATCGGCGGTCGTCATAACGGGACTGGAAAGCAGACGGAGAATGAAGAAAGCAGACTATAATTGCTAGTAAGAAATATAACGTGAACAGAAGCAAGGGGTTCTGCGTCAAAATTACTTTTCAATCGTCGCATATGAAGCTGATACATGTGAGCTAAACTACAGAAGAGTTTCAGGAAGCAGCTGAGGGCATCTCTCATTTGATCTCCCTTACATCCCCGAGTTTTCAATTTATTCTCATATCCATGATGGCCATTATTTCATTCATTACTTTCTTTCGTTTGGAAATTCACTTAGTACAAAACGTATGAATTGGGTATTGCTTAATCATTGGCGTGTATATAGTCACATCGCGATCGGATTGAGCATTGGCTGCAAGAAACGATCTTCGCCAAGCTCATGATACGCGGGGATTATACGAACTCAACCATTGGAACAAATGTCCGGCTTTGCTGTCCAATCGATTAGGTAAACTGCATGCATTTAATCAATCCCGTGCAAGCGACAATCCTTGTGGCTATGGATTTTATGACACCTCATTTACACACCTCTTGACCAAATGTCTTAGGGAGTAACCTCTAAGACGATGGAGTAGGCTGCCCCAAGCCCGTTAAGCCGGGATCGTGAATGCCCGGAAGACTTCGGGTACGGATCCTCGGCTGTGCTGGGGAAAATGGAAGGAAGACCGGCGGCCTTGCCCGGGTTCTACAATTGATTGGTTCAGTGTGGAATGGGAGGCGACAGCGACGGCGACGATAGCCGTGGAACATACTACCCCATGGCATGTATTTTTCTGTGACCTTGGAGCCATTTATAAAGCTGTAAGTTACTTGAAAAGATGGGGCAATTGAAAGGCGGCTATGACGTATAACCTGACTCAAGCACTGTTATATTTCAATTTGATGTAAATATCACTGTTCGTAGCACAACGCCTGGATTAAAACGAGGTAGTATCTCTTTGAATAGAGCACCCGAGAATTCATCGTAACCAGTTATGGCTCGGCAGATGGGAGTTGGAGTAGGCGTGGAATATCTCGGAACGGACTGTAGGATCGAGATTTCAACTAGCTGAACTTGACTGAAGCTGAGAATACCCGGACTAGAATTACACCTACAATAAACAGGCCGGTGAGCTGCATGGCTCGGGGCACCAAAAGTTACCTATGATGTTGATCCCGCTGCGCTATGGAAAACTTCTTGTTGGAGCGGGGCTGGGACGAGTTACACCAATAATTGCCATGCGAAATAACGACCCCTCAGTACACTGGCAGCCACCCATTTTTGCACGCACAGCATGTACTCGTTGTAGGGGCGGGGCGCCCCGATGCTTCTCGGCACGCTACTACAGTTCTCGAACCACTAGCTGATATCCACTAGCAGCCCACCAATAGCCACTAATGTGATCATATGCAGTCATAGGTACCAATGCTCCCTTGATTGCCCCTCCCCCTCCTCAGACCTGCACGTAAAATAGGCGTCGCGATAATACTCTTTGCGCTTATTGACAAACCTAACTTGCCTGACCGATAGGTGATTTCCCACTGTTCTGTTTCTCTCTAGGTATCCATCCGGGGCCCATTATAGAATCATAGCCCATAAAACTACCTATTGGTCCAAGCTAAATTTGTCCGCTTTGACGTTTGTCTCTTCTCTCGCATCTTTCTTCGCAAAACCCCTCCCTCCCTCTACTTAATACCTCATCAGCATCATCTTCTCTCTCCCTTTTTCTCAGTAATTTTGCTGAAAGAATTCCTAACCTCTTCTCACTAAGGCGCATTCGAAGCCGTACTCACCTTTCAATACCCGTCCCACATCTGCATATTACATCGTTATACATCATGGATAAGCTTGGACTGAAGCCCGGCGTCATCTACGGCGAAGATGTCTACAAGGTTTGTGCCTTATTTTCTTGGCTCTCAATGGCCGTGTACCGTCTCATATGGTATGAAACACCGCTGATGCAAGATTTTGTGTCAATAGCTCCTCACCTACGCGAAGGAAAACGGCTTCGCCCTACCCGCCGTCAACGTTACCTCATCTTCCACCGTCGTCGCTACTCTAGAGGCTGCTCGCGATTCCAAGTCGCCTATCATACTCCAGACTTCTAACGGCGGAGCCGCTTTCTTCGCCGGCAAGGGCATCTCTAACACCAACCAAGAGGCTTCAATTGGTGGCGCCATTGGTAATTGAACCAAACTTCGTCTTGTCTCCTTCATGTCGTTGTTCACTTGGCTGACGTAAGAAACTTCGTACTTCTAGCTGCCGCCCACTTTATTCGCTCTGTCGCGCCTCTGTACGGAGTTCCTGTCATCCTACACTCAGACCACTGTGCCAAGAAGCTGCTCCCTTGGCTAGATGGCATGCTTGATGCCGATGGTCAGTGCCCACATTCATCATATGAGCCCTCTGAGCAAAGAGACGGATAGCTAATATAGCGTAGAGGCGTTCTTCAAGGAGCACGGAACTCCTTTGTTCAGCAGTCACATGATTGATCTGTAAGTGACACTATCGGAACCTTCTTTCTTTCTCTGGGTTATAGTCTGGGGTAGCAGTCTCAGAGTAGCTGTATTTCTATGTTTCTTATATATCCCGAGAGCCAAAAGAGAAATTGTTCGGGACGGTGTGATAGCTAATCACTGTGTGGTTAGATCGGAGGAGGACCTCCAGTCCAACATTGAGACCACTGCCAAGTACCTGAAAAGGTCTGCCGCTGTCAACCTTTGGCTAGAAATGGAAGTCGGTATTACCGGTGGTGAAGAAGATGGTGTCAACAACGAGGATGTCGATAACAACTCTCTCTACACCCAACCCGAGGATATCTGGGCCATTTACGAGAAACTGAGCTCCATTTCCAAGATGTTCAGCATTGCTGCAGGGTTCGGCAATGTCCACGGCGTCTATCAACCAGGCAACGTCAAGCTCCGACCCGATATTCTTGGCAAGCACCAAGAATATGTTGCCGAAAAGCTAAGCCAGACCAAGGACTCTAAGCCCGTTTTCTTCGTCTTCCACGGCGGTTCCGGTTCGAGCAAAGACGAGTTCAAGAAGGCCATTTCGTATGGTGTCGTCAAGGTCAACCTTGACACCGACCTGCAGTGGGCTTACTTGACTGGCCACCGTGATTTCATTGTCAAGAACATTGACTACCTGAAGACACAGGTTGGTAACCCTGAAGGTCCCGGCAAGCCCAACAAGAAGAAGTACGACCCGCGTGTGTGGGTTCGTGAGGGTGAAAAGACCATGAAAGCTCGCGTTGTAGAGGCTCTTGATGACTTCCACGCTGCTGGAAAGTTGTAAAATATACGTCGAAATGATTGAAACGAGGTACCACTTGGGATGGCGAGGGCGAAGAAGGATTGTCTTATTCATAGACTGTTCAATGTAACTGCTTGAATAAAAACCATAAACTGTATATTTTATGCTTCTCTTTTGAGATGTTCCCACAATCCTTCTACATCAGTCTTTATCTACAAGACATTTATATTTGCCCGCAAAATTGAAAGTAAGCAAGCCGCAATAAACACAGCAGAATGAAAATCGCTTATCATTTCCCAAACCTTCGCCCAATCAAATCAATGTTAACCTTGCTCTATACCTCAATTGCGAATCATATATACCACGATTATATTGGCCAAAACAATTCAAGATTATTTGTTACCTCTGTAATCTTCCTCAGGGATGTGACATAAACATGACGTGAAGCTCCTCTACGGCCCCCGGGTCCGTGACGTTATAGAACCGGCGATCACCAATACGAAGAATAGATAAGAAAACACTTGAGATCAAAAGCGATTAGATTTAGCTAGCTGACTGCTCTCCTGTGTATTGATGGGATCTAGTCTAACTAGCGCTTCAGTACCTTTCTTAGTTGTGTCAATAGTCCAATTGTTTTGAGTTGCTATCACGATGTCCCTCCTCACACCAACGTCCGCAGCCTTGCGCGCGAGCCGTCGCCTCTCTCCAACTACACTAGTGGCGGCGCCCCGATACGCGGTTAACTCGGGGCCGACTCGACGTCTGTTAACCCTGACGTCGCGTAGTTTGACATCTACCTTGGGAGTTTTTAACAAATCTCAGTCACAACCTACCAGAATCTTGCTAGAGGATTCTGAAAATGGCTTTGGCTTCGCTCGTCATAATCCAGTGACGCCCAAACCGCGAGATAAAGCCGTGACGGAGATTCGTGGCCCCTATTATAGTGTCATGGGCCCGCGATATCTCTCAGACGTGCTCGAGACTATGGGTACACGTAAGGACTTTCTGTGAAGAATGGTGACGTGGTCCCCTGAATTCCCCCCTTCAAGTTTAACAGGTTATTGTCATCTATCTATTTATCTACCTATTCGAACTCAGACCTTAGCAGCTTTAATATTACTCACCCTCTACTGAGCTACTCTCCTTTTTAACCTGCATGGCTAACAATGCACAATGACTAACTTCTTCGTCTATTAGATGTCGACGGCCTCAAATTCGCAGGGGGTTCCTTCTCCCTGTTCCCAGAAGCGCAACTACGCGAACTCATCGAGCTAGCGCACGCACATAACGTGTACGTGAGCACAGGCGGGTGGATCGAGCACATCCTCAGCAGCAGCGGAGGCGGCGATCACGGTGTCGTAGGGGCCGTGGACCGGTACCTGGACAAGTGCAAGAGTCTAGGCTTCGACGTGATCGAGCTGTCCACGGGGTTCCTCAGTCTTCCCGGCGATGACTGGCTGCGGCTCGCGGCCCGCGTGCAGGAGAAGGGGCTAAAGCCCAAGCCTGAAATCGGTATCCAGTTTGGCGCTGGCGGGGACACGAGCGCCGCGGAGCTCGAGGGTATAGGCACGAGCGATCCCGCGAAGGCAATTAGTATGGCGAGGAAGTTCGTCGACGCGGGTGTTGAGCGCTTGATGATTGAGAGCGAGGGCATCACGGAGAATGTTAAGGCTTGGCGCACGGATGTCATTCAGGCCATTTTGAGGGATGTGCCGATGGAGAAAGTCATGTTTGAAGCTGCTGATCCAGCTGTGTTTAACTGGTGAGTTTTATGTCTCGTCTGTTTACTTGTGATTACCTCCGGTGTTGCATTCCCGTGACTAACTTGATATGAAATAGGTATATCAGGGAATTCGGGGTCGATGTGAACCTTTTCGTGGATAATTCTCAGATTGTGCAGTTGGCTGGACTTCGAGCTGGCATCTGGGGGAAGAGCGATACCTTTGGTAAGATCACTACGTTTAGACCATAGGAAGTCGCAATATCATCATACCCATACAAACTATTAGTTTTAATATCCAGTCGCTTGGGATAGTAATCATCTATTTTTTTTTGGGGGGGCACCAGGACGTTGAAACGATACTATTGATTCGCCTCCTATGGACCTGTGAGCATCTCTCAAAGTCATCTGTAGAATTTATACTCTCCTTAGTGATAGGTATACCTCGAAATGACCAGCATACAAATTGCCAGACAGTGAGGACGCTCGCTCGACATCTCATGAACGGCTTAGTCGTCACAATATAACAGGATGGGAACACGAAGCACAGGTTCGCGGTATCTGTTGACGAAACTGGCCTAGGTATCGTCGTGTAAACACCTCAGCATGTTATGTGATAACGAAATTCTGGCAGTGACTGATCGAAGCAAGGCCCAAATCCTCGAGCTGTGCAATAGCAAGAAAGTATCTACATTCTTAGGGGTTAATGTTCTCGATACCAGCGAGGTGCGAATCCTAGCTGCGGTAGGAATAGTCTGGATTTCAAACGACCGGTGTAGTTCGGCGTACGCAGGTTTGACGTTTGTGAGAGACAGCTATTGCACGTCGATGAATATAGGATTTCTTATGTGTTGCAATAGTTCTCTTTGAGCTTGTAATTCTTTGGTGTCGCGTTGCGCTAGATAGCTTTCATATATTGTAAAGACTATGTGATTCAACAGGTAAGGATAAGGTGTCTACGTGAAGATATTGAAAATGAGATCTAACTATTGCGCCCGTTGATTTAGAGTACCCTGGAAGCCTGAGGCGAACTAACACCCATCCACTCTAGCGGCACCGTACCTTACAGGCTTCTCAGGGGCCGCTCGAAGCCAAACTTAGGGCTGGCGGCATGCTATAAAAACGGGGGCAACTTTCCGAATTTATCATCTTCGAAATCCTGATGCAATATCTCTGCACCTTTTTGCGATATCTTGCAGTTCTCTATCATTCTGCGTGACCCATTGTCATATGAACTAGCTACTCCTTGGGTCGCAATCTGACAGTTGGCTCGGAGCCTACGCGTATAGGCTACGCTTTGTTGACTCCCATAGGATCCTCTGTCGCGGCGTTGCCCGTGTACTACCACTTGCTGTCCTGCTGACGTGCCTGCAATACTCACCCCAAGGCGATGTCGGGCTATTGTCTCACATCGGATATTCTGCTACGTAATTTTATTTCTTGGAGTTGTTGATGCTGTAAAGTCAAAGATCTCGGCTCATCACAGAGGGCCGTACGGGCCGCGCAATATTCTCATTCGGATAATTATTGATGGGCAGCACTGCGACCAATCTTCCTTATGCAGGTAACGTTGTATATCCCAAGAGCATTAGTAGAAATTGGTGATCAAATGATATGAACAAGAAGCTGCAGGAAAATAGGAGCGCAGATGCAATTAAGTGAGGCTAGCCCGCCTTACCTACGTCGTATGTTCCAGCGCAGCAATAGCTGTACATTCGTAAGCATCATGGTGTTTTGCCGTAATGTAACGACGATGTGCAACACTGCAGCTCCACTGGAATCTCTCTCATTTGTTCAATATTTCGTAATGGACTCTAGACTAAAGCACAACTCCAGGATCAGAGGTCTAGATGCCCAATATTAATATGCAGCAATAGCCGAAATCCTACAACAGAGTAGCTCGAACGAAAATACGAAATCCACGTTCATATTGCAACTTAAGTTTTAACTGACTATATTTCAGAAAAGGAAAGAGCCATTATGAGCTTGACTAACAACATTCATATAAAGCACAGCGCATTTTACCAGAAATCAAGGTGGTATAACTCAATCACTCTGCGCCTAAACAACTTACCGATATCTATATCTACAACAACCTCGCGATTATATATATATTCTCCATAGGGGAAAAATGAGACTCTTCTCATTCGGCCTGGCGCTTGCAGCCGTCTCATCGCGAACCATATCGGCAGCCGATCTACCTCTCCCGCCTCTCCCGCCATGGTATCCACTAAAACCGTGGGAGATCAGCTCAATCTCCACGTCCCACCCTCACGATAGCCCGTACGGCACAAACGCCAGCAGTCTCTTGTTGACGATTTCGAATCCAAGTTTGATTCCCGCAGTGCCGGCGCCGCATGGTTCGGGTGGAGGTTACGCAGCGTTCAAAGCGAGCCTAGCGCAATGCGAGCTGCATTGGAAAGCGGATGCGCTGACCCCATATGGCTACAGCAGCAACAGCTGCGTCTCGGATAGTCAGCCCAACGATTACTCTAATGCGCAATGGATTATCACACTCAATGAGCTCCACACGGACCTCTCAGCGCCCGGAGACTACTTCTTCAGTCTCTCGTTTTCGCTGTCCTATAATGCTACTATCTACGCCACAAACGGGTATAAGCGCATGACTGGTGGCACGAGTTTCAGGGCGAGCACAAATTTGGAGGGCCAATGCGTCGAGGGTGGACTTTGTGAATATAAATTGAAAAATGAGAGTGTTCCGGCTTTGATTCAGCCCACCTTGCAGGAATGCAAGAGTGCTTGCGGATAGATGGGACCTCTACTGAATAAGATGGGAAAATGAAAAACTGAGTTATGCCCATGGTAACTGGTTCGTACATATTAGAAGGTGGTTGCGCCCAAGTTACCATTTCACCATATACACATTTGAACCAAAAATGAAAAACGTGCTTCTATCACAGTCTCGGTTTGTGTCTTGCATCCAAGAATTCATTATCAAAACCCTTGGTTGTTCACACCCTGTCATAACCGCCCCCAACATCTTCAGCCCCCAATATCTTAATCCCCAGTCTGGCCCCCAATGCTGAGACATTGGACATTGGCCAATTCCTGAAATAAAAGAGCTCAGTGTCCCCCGTGTCTGCTCTGTTTATCATCCCTTCAACACCAACTACGTCAGTCTTGATCAACTTTACATCCTATACTACAAATTGTCCTTCCTATTACTCATTGACAATTTACCCCCCAACTATAGTCGTTTGTGGAGGAGAATATGTTCATTTACGTTATTTCACAATTGTGGTCGTGGTACTGTCGAAGTGCCAATGTAACGCAAAGTCATATATTTGAACGGATCATATTTCGTCCGGGACCGATTCTAATGCTCTAACAAATGAAAGAGCCTACCCTAACTGACCGAGTTGGATACAGTGGCCACGACGAACTAGGCGGGAACACCGAAGACGAGGAATTCAGAAGATTGCATCCAAGGCAAACAAGGCAAACAAGGCAATTCAAGTGCCTCGGTCAGACAGGGCATTCAACAAGGCAGCCCCGAGGCAAAATGCCAACAAGCCAGCCATCAATGCATGAGACTTTTGGAAATGACGGTCAATAGCCTTATGTGACCTAATGACGCAGCAATGGTTTGGCTATTGCTACAGTCCGGCTCGAATCTCTTGTTAAGGCAGCCTTTCCGTCTCAACCACCAATCGAATTCGGGAGCTTTGAATAGTCTGGCTTGCTTCATAGCCTTCCATGCAACGGGCATCGAGCCCGATCCTACCACGAGCAACCGCTGAGACCATCCAATTAACTGGCGACCATCTATCACCTTCAAGAACCCTGTACTGTTGGTGTTACTCGACCGCCGGGCCTAGCCAGACTTTCTAGGTACTGCATCTAGGACTATGGCGACGATTTGGAATTGCTTTCAGTCCAGAACATGTATCTGCACAAAGCATCCCTTGAAAATCTACAATGCGTCGTACCGTGATTCAGCGGTTGGTTGGTTCACCACGAGTGCCACAAGATACCGACAGTAAGCTAAACATTGACAAAAGAGTTATTCAGTGATCCTCTTGTCGGCAACATTAACGTCTAATCGTGGAGCAGTAGCCTTCCTGTCGGCACAGCCCACTGTCGTGATCAGAGATTACCGCATCGGTCACTTCGACCAACCCTGCCATCAGTTCCTCGACCCCCGGTTGCGTCAACCCCTATTCCTTCAAGGGGCGTTGATAATGCTGGATAGATCTCCTTGAGCCGTCTGCTAGACTTAACGTAAGTACGCTTTCCACGACCGTAATCGGGTAAGTAGGAATAGACTTTCGTGTCAACATTGATTACTACTCCTAGTTTTCTCTACACTTCATTCTAACTACATTTCATTTTGCTCTCTACGACAATTGATGCGATGGCATGTGGACATCGTTTTCAGCCTTTCCCCTCCACCCTCACCACCTCCTTCATGCAAGATGTATGACTTGCTTATTGATCTAGGTGCGTGCTTACCATGGTGCCTTGAGGCTGAAGCTCATTGAGAAGACCATACAGTAGTTGCCCCTTGTCTAATAACAATCCGACGTAATTTCAGCCCACCAAGTCGTCTCGCAGTCTTTATATTCTGCATGCACCTGATTGCCAAGATCCACTTCAAGATTACTGCTACGATCAAAGAATCTATACTTGGAATCTCACAAACTCATCCCAGTATCTACAGCAATCCCTTGTTTTAGAGTCAGGCAACCGAGCACCAGAATGCCTAAACCTCGCCTGCTTACCAGCTCCGTATCTTCCGCAATGAATTATTTGGTCGAATTGACGTCGTGAGATGAAGCTATCCCCGCTCATGCGCGCTGCTCAGGTGGGAAGAGACTGGATGGCGGACGAGGCGAACCAGAATGGGCCAAGGACAATATACTAAAAACTGCCCATCTCATAAGAATGGCGCTCTACTACGTAATTCGGATGGTTGTATATCTATCTTGGGTGCTGGCCGATTCATTTGCACCTGTTCTCTTCGCGTTCCTACGGATTATCTGATAACTAGAATATCGTGAATCTCCTCATTTGCTATTACCATATAGCTCAACTGTCCTCGTTTTTGTAGTTCAAACAGTCCACATAATCCAATAAACATCTAATGCAAGCAACTATGCCAAGCTCCCAGACCTCGAGTCAAACTGCGTATGGAGGGTATTTCACATGGAAGATGTCCCGGCGCCGGGAGGTACGTTGCTGACCAGAAATCCCACTACAGGCAGACGCCATCTAAGCCAGACCACTACTTTACAAGTCATCCATCTACTTCAAGCAATAATAGCTCTCAGACTTTTCGAGACTATTCCCTTGCTACGTTTATAAGGGCACCAGACAGCACGTCGCTGGCCTCAGCTCTCCCAGCCCAAGAGATCGAGGCCGCACATCGAGCGAGGGTCGCTGCCCAGATCAACGCCTTGTCGTCCCGCCTCCCTTGAGGCATTCATACATTGCGACTCGACCTTTTGAAGTCTAGACCAATTCCCGTACCCCTCATATTGGTCCCTGTCATTTATGCTCTTCCGTATGATTTTTTCTTTGGTTTCATGATGGAGGTTAGAGAGTACACATCAGGACATCACGGCATGCAAAGGGGTGTCATGGATAACGGAAGCATCCCGGTTACTGGCAAACAACACAGTTTTCTTATGGCTACTACATTTCTACAATGTCAGAATCTCCTTATTTACCAAGGGTCACGGCTGAAACCTTCGACCTTGACGTTGGCCACGAGAAACAAGCACGGCTTAGCGCAAGGCGATTAGACTACTTCATATCAATTACCTCCATTCCCTCTACAACATCAATATCCAATTGCAAGTATTACAGTGGCTTATTTATTGGTTTGCAGTTAAAGCACTCCAGGTGGCCGGGGCTTCTACTATTATGTCCTTATTGTGAAAAGACGTGTATCAAAGTATATTCGTCCAGATGCTTCTGGGCATAGTACGGCCCAGCTTCAATGGCCACCCACTTATCCGGGTAGACAATGAGAGTACTAATAGCCGATATACACCTTTCAAGATGCGCTGAAACAAAGAGGTCTACCTCTTTTTGACTAAAATCACTGGTCGACTATCGTCGCGAGTGCAGGTACAAATGTTTTTCGACTTGGACGCTTCGACGTCAGCCACCTGAAGTTCGGTCTTTTAGTCTTTTAGTAACACCAACGATACGCGACCTTCTCCAACATTATTCTCAGCAGAGCGAAGTTGTGGAGTTTCGTGTGACGGTTGTTAGCTCTGTTCTTGACGAACCTGGGATGTTGCTTTAGACCTACAACTTAGCAGGCGCGTCGAAAGCTCTTGGAGGGGGTACCAGCTAATCTGCGACAAATAACAAACAACCTACCGACGGTATCTCACATTTCCGGTCGTTTAAATGATTACTGACTATAAGCATGACTTCTTAAGATTTCGTGAGAAGGTGAATAGTATCCCATCGCCTTAGGTAATCGACGATACTTGGGAATATCAAGGATGGGTCTTCGGCGCGACACTGAATGCAGATCGGAAACGGTTGCAATTCAGTCACGTAAATTAGGGTTGCCAGTCGCTAGTCTTACTTCTTCTATCTCTGCGTTAGTGTCTTTGGCGCCCATACACTTCGCGATACGAACGCCGGTCTACGCTCGTTTCCTAGCCCCGTTTTATGTTCGAGTGAGTAGGATTTTTGACAGGCTTTTGGTGTACTGGGTACAGAAATACTTCAAAAGTTTAGTACCTGGATGCAAGGCATGGGAATACTGAGGCAACTAGGTTGAAGGACAAGTCCTCCACTCGGGCTGCACGTCGTAAATGTTAGAAATGAAGCTTTGTCGCTTGTGTTCTTGTTCACCGAACTGACATGTTACATAATATTGGAATGGGGTGATCTTCTTGCTCCACAGATCAACACTAGGGCGGCATTGAACAATTTGATTGGCAGGGGAAACAAGGATATGGCTTAGGAGACATCTCGATATCTTGTTCACCGAAATAGGCATTGGCATTAAAAAAGCTGCTTTCCCCCGAGTCCAAACGCCAGATAAAGTCTGCACTCTCCGCTTGACCATAGTAAACAATATATTGAAACTCATTTTCTCTACGATTCTCATAATCCATTCTCATAATATTGTTGTTTGTAGGTAATGAAATGCCCTACCAATTAAAACAACCCTAGTATTGCTATCGCTTATCATCACGTGAGTCAACCATTCTCTAACATGCCTCATCTCAACCATAGAGAGCAGATTCCTAAGCTCTGGCAAGCGGAAGAGCCTACCGTTGCTGATCAAGGAGAACCAGACAAACCATGCGAACCATGCGAACAAGCTCAACGAGGCTCGTAAGGCAGACTAGGCAAACGAGCCTACTGATCATTCAGACAAGGCGGCCAACGAGGCAAAGTGCACAATAGCCAGATATCAATGCATGAAACTCTGAGTAATGGCGGTCAGTCGATTCGCAAGACCTGGTGATGTAGTGATGGCTTTGACTATCATTGCACTGCGCCTCATTCTTGCTGTGGCGGCCTGAATATCTCGACCGCCGGCGGTATTTGGGAGCTTAGAAACAGCCGGCTTGCTTTACCAGCTGCTGTGTGTCGGCCATCGAACGAAGTTCTACAACGAAGAAGCTCCGACAAACTCCGGCCATCCAATCAACTGGCTCTCATCTGCCACCTACGGAAGCTCCGAGCCGTTGTTACTTGTGTTTCTTGCTGTCGGCGAGACTAAAATCCATGCAGAGAAGCTGGGATTGCTGTTGACCGACGTCACATACCCTCGCAAGATGTGACTTCCCGAGAGCAACATCCAAAGGTCTACAGCGCAGCATATGTACCTATCTTTCGCCCTCAGCTAGTTCACGACAAGTGCCACAAGATACGGACTGCAAATTCAACGTTAGCAGGCCGACTGGATACTAATACATCCCTATCGGCGGAAATAATACACCCCTACCCGTGGCCCAGTCGAAAGCCGAGGTGACGGGAATACTGAACATATTCGTCGACCGTTATTCCCTTCTAACTAGGAAGTAGTTAGGACTTGCCTCCCATCCTTCTGGGTGAGGTTAGCCTTGCCGGGTGTACGGAAGCTCTAGTAGCTCGCTACCGACATTTTATCAACAACGTCTGCGGCAAATTTTTAGCCTTTCTGTCTAGGCATAACCTGCCGTCGTGAGATCGACCTGTCGGTCATTCCGGTCTGCCCTAGCTTCCATCCTCTTAACCCCGAATCGCATCAACCCCACTCCTGCGAGAAGTATCGATAATGGATCGTCTTTGAATTTCTGCAAGACCAAATGCAGATGGATTTTGAACGGCTACGAGCAAGAAAGTAAGAATGAACCCTTTTGGCAACATATAGGTAAACAATGAATGCTACTCGCTCCAGTCCTCTCCCCTGTTGCCATTGTCGTGATCGCGTGTGGCCGTCGTCTTTGGTCCACCCCACCTCCACCCCCTCACGCGAGATATGACTTGCTCACTGACCTAGACATGGGAGTTGGCCTGATCTTGAGGCTGAATTTTGATGAGGAGACTTTATAGTGTTCAGCTTTGTCCATTTATGCCCCGCATGTGATCCCACCCTACCAATCGATTCGCGGTGTCGAATTCTATATGCACCTCATCGCCAAGACCACAAGAAGGTTACTGTCATGAACATGATAACACTCAGGCATCTACAAGAACCGCTTGTGCCAGGGTCAGGCAACCGATCACAAAAATGCCTTGCTCCTGTTCCCTTACTAGCTCGGGATTATTCGTGGCGAACCAGTTCGTCCAATCGACATTGTAAAATGAAGTCGACCTCGTTCATGCGCGGTCATCGATTGGATAGACTGGATGGCGGACGAGGCAAACTGTAATGGTCTGAGGGCAACTCATACGCTCTACTCCGAGCTGCTCATCTATGCTCCGCCCCTACCGTTGACCGTTGCATATTTGGATAGGTTGCCGCGCCGATTCTTTTGCACTCATTCTTCTCTCGTTCCGAATTTTCCATTGCGTTAGAATATTGCGAATCTTGTTATCCGTTACTGCCATACAATACACTTAGATTTCACGCAATTTATATAAATCCACCATACGTCTCATCTGATTCACTATGTCCAGCTCTCGGAACTCCATTCCAACTACTTATGGAGGGTACGTTACAAAGGAGGTGTCTATGGCATCCTAATACTGAGAAGCATATTGCTAATCAGGAATACCACTACAGAAGGACGCCATCCAATCACTCTTCAACCCAACTATCTACTACATCAAGCACCAACGGCTCGCAGGCCTCTGGAAACTATTCCATTGATAGATTCCTGAAGGCACCGGCCAGCACGCCGCTTGCCTCGACTCGCTCTCCCCAGGAGATTGAGGCTGCACATCGAGCAAGAGTCGCTGCTCAGCTCAAAGCCTTAGCAGCTCGTCTCCCTTGAGGCCCTCTTTGCGTTATGAGTTGACTACCGAGGCTAAAACAAAACCCATTGTCTGCCATATCGACTTATATCCTGTCATACTCTTTCACGTGACTTTCTCTTTTTCTTCGTTCAGTTCTATGGTTGGGAGTTAAAGGCACATATTGGTATATCACGGCGTTCAAAGGGAGTTTTCGGATAAAAAGGGCATACTGGCTAGTTGCAAACGAAACGGTTTTCTTATAGCTTCCCGGGGTGGGTTGCTACATTCCGTCAATGCCAGGACGTTGGGGATGACGAACGAGTACGGCTTGTCGCGGGACGACTGGACTGCTACGTTGTCGCGCGAGGACGCCGTTATTAGAGCAATAAGGGTATATATATATTTATACTATTCACTCGTGTTCAGTTACGCGGGACACTACCAAACACTATGATATGATGGCATTGGCTCAGTACTAGACTTTGATTTTGAGTGATAAACAGTGTCGTTAGTATCATCTGTATTCGCGTCTTCTGGGAATGTACAACAGCATCACTAAGAATTGTGAAATAGATGATGATGAGGAGGACCGAAAAGTGACATTGCAAGACAGCATCATAGAACTCGACTCGACACAAATTGCCAAGCAAACACGAAACTCTATTTTCATTATCTACCTCCGTACTATCTACCTGGTGGGTTCAATGTGGGCTAATCCACCAGCCCGATTCATGGACGCCGTCATTTACTATATAAGTCCAAGAAGCGGATGGATACAGCCCCATCGCTCATCTCGGGAGGGTGGATTCTTCATCGGAAAATGTATCAGCGAGCCGAGGTGTAGAAGAGTAATATCTCCCTATCGTTCTTATCTATCATCGATAATTGTGAAGACAAGGAACACCCTGTATTACGTTCGTTACACGCGGCGATATAATAGTCACTCTTTCCCGAAGCCGAATAACTCCGAAAATTGTCATCTATATACGCTCCTTGCCGACTTTATTCTACTTCAGGAGGACAAGAATCACAACCAATGGCACCGTCCTCGACGACCGGCAGCAGTGCCGCCAAACCACCACAGCCCTCAGTCTCCCAACTCGACGCCGTACGCGCCTCGATCCGCGACCTTCTCAAGCAACCAAACTACGACGATGGCTCCGCGGGCCCCGTGATCGTACGTCTAGCCTGGCACAGCGCGGGCACATACGACGCAGCAAGCGGGACGGGGGGTTCCAACGGGGCGGGAATGCGATACGAAGCCGAGGGCGGCGACCCAGCGAACGCGGGCCTCCAGCACGCGCGGGCGTTCCTCGAGCCCATCAAGTCGGCACATCCATGGATCACATACGCCGACCTATGGACGCTGGCCGCGATCGTAGCAATCGAAGCCATGGACGGGCCGAAGATTCCCTGGAAGGGCGGACGAACGGACTTCGGCACGGCAGAGGGAGACCAGGCTCGGATCCCGCCGCGCGGCAGACTGCCCGACGGCGCGAAGGGGGCAGATCACCTGCGCGTCATCTTCGGACGCATGGGATTCAGCGACCAGGAGATCGTGGCGCTGAGCGGCGCGCATAATCTCGGCCGCTGCCACCTCGATCGCTCCGGGTTCCACGGCAAGTGGGTGAACAACCCGACGCGCTTCTCGAACCAGTACTTCCGGCTCCTGCTCGCCAACGAGAAGGAGTGGAGGCGCAAGACGCTCGCCAACGGCGTCGAGCAGTTCGTGTACGTGGAGAAAGTCGAGGGACAGGGCGAGGGGGAGGAGGAGCCCGAGGAGGAGTTGATGATGCTGCCCACGGACATGAGTCTGCTCTCCGACCCCGTGTTCCGGAAATGGGTCGAGATATACGCCGCCGACAAAGATCGCTTCTTTGCTGATTTCTCGGCTGTTTTTGCGAAGCTTTTGGAATTGGGTATTCGACGGGACGACCAGGGTAATGTCGTTAATGATTCGAACGTGCAGGCTGGGTATCGCAGTGCACCTAAAAAGAGTAATGAACCGCAGGCGAAGTTATAGATGGGCCATATGGAATGCTCCCACGGGCAATAAGATGGGGTAGATGGCGGAATTTTAGACTTAGACTTTCGTTACTATAGACCAGCTTAGACTATAGACTAGAAGACCGCGGCATTGCAACCTAGAACGATGAATCCTGATTTGTAGCAACATGCTACGTTATCGAATTCGCCGTTCCTTTAATCTTTATCTTCATCATACATCATCCTCTTCCGGCTCGAGTCCCAAATCTGCAAGCAGCTGGCTGCCCCGATCTCTACCTTGTTCAGCCTTAACGCTGTGATGTTGAAGCATTGATGAGTCGCCATCCCCATCATCGTCTTCGTCTTCATCATCATCTCGCTTCTGGCTTTCAGCTTGTGCGCGTTGAATTTGACGAAGCATGACTTGATCATCGTAGAAGTCCTTAATTGAGATTTCCTGTCAGGGCTATTAGCATATTGTATTTTCACGATGACAATAAGGTGGCCAGAGTTGGGTTAAGAGAGTAAGTAGGCGGCTGGAGGGATTGACCATACCTTACTACAACCTGTTTGCGGACATTTAGCTCTGTGGCCTGGTTGTTCGCGGAGGTATTGCACAATTGCCGGTTTGTTAAAGGTGTGCTTGCACACACTGCTTGTATAAGGTTGCGTCATGACAACCATGGACAGTGGGCAGTAGATGCTGAGATGCTCCTCGGCAATAACCAGGTCTTCCTCCTCTTCGTCCTCTTCTTCGTCATCGCCACCCGCATTATTACGTGCAAACCACCTCGACGCATCTGGCAACGGTTTTCCATCTATACTATGCACGGCATCCCACCAGAGTCGTTTGAAACCGATATAATCGTTGTCGACAGCATAGCGTTGCTCCATAGATCTTGTAGCATAGTCGGCAGCTGCCTTCTCCTGCTCGTTCTTCAAGATGCGCAAAGGGCCAAGGATGTCGTGCTGCGCATCTCCCATGACGAGGTCTCCGTCTTCGTTCTTCGCCCCCTCCTCGCGGTTCTCCTCTCCCCGGTTCGCGGCGTTCTCGCTCTCCAACTCGGCCTTGCGCACCGTGTCATGTATCGCGTTTCGGCCATCCTGAAGCTCGACGCGCAGATCTATGACCTCGCGCATAGCACTCTCGCACTCGGCCGTGAGCGTTGGTACCTCCTCCCGCAGACGTGTGACGGCTTCCTCTTCAGCGCGCTGTCGTCTCCGCGGCTCGTCATCCTCCCCATCGTCCTCGCTCTTGCTCCGGTGTTGCTTTTTCAATTTGTGCAGCTCGTCCTTCCTCTTTACGTAGCGGTCGTTGATGTCGCGCACGTTGTTTGTCAACAGTGTGACGGACTGCTTCAACTGCTCTTCGTAGTTTCGGGTGTCTGTGTTGTTGGAAAGTTCGGCCAGTGCCCTGCGTGAGGTGGCATCGAGAGGGAATGATGGGGGTTCGTAGTCAGGTAACCGAGTTGCGCGCCGATTCTCCTGTGTATGTGGTGTAGATGAGGGCCGCCCACGGCTGCGCTGGGCGCGAGAGATAAGCGGCATGATAGGTTTGGATGAACCAATTGAGAAGAAGATTATATTTCGTGTGCTTGGCAGCTGGAATCGCTACCTCATAATATGAGGAGCGTAATGGTTAGTTGCTGTCGTGATTATTAATGTTGTTGACAATTTGCACAGCAAAACGCAATGCATAGAACGCGTCAGTTGTCAGTTGGCTTGCGAACACGCGTTAAGTGGTACAGAATTGGGATACAATAAGATGCTGGTACTGTGTATTAACACTGTATTGTACCTCGGATATTGGCTGGCTAATAGCTAAGCACTAACGCCATATAGTGCCTATTAGCTAAGATTTCAATGGCGCTCTGCTCTGAAACATGAGTACATGGCATGATGTGTAGTGCTTTCATATTTCTACTGTGTACTCACTCCATCCTTTCGGTACTGATCCGACCCCACCATAATCCCCCACTAAGTCTAGGCAACTAGACCTTGCAAGATCTTCCCTCAGCCAAAGACCTTATCATCCGATGTTAGACAATGTTTCAATGTTTCATCACATTTTCTAGCCACCGCTCGTGATAGAATAGCGACTATCAAACAGTACAATTTCCGCATGAACAACAACACGGAAGTTAGCAATCCAATCAACTTCTTTATTCTCGGGCACTACAGCCATATGATGTCAGGCTTATTGGTGATCAGATACCTATCAACCTCACCATGAATGAGCTTACGTTAGAGGGGACGTCCCGACATCCTGATGCGTTCCGTTCTCAAGAATCCTCTGAACTACATGGTTATACCCGGATAGTTAGTATAGCAGAGCAGGCAGCTTATCGATCCTATACCCAGGGACGTTTGTTAGTGCCCATCACACGTCAATTCAAACTTCGACGGAGTGACCTCTCCTTAGCCCGACCGATCCCGAAAGATCCGGGTGTCTGATAATGCCTTCGTTTTTAGCGAAGGAGGTACGACTAAGTGAAACGAAGGGTTCCTTATCAAAGAAAAAAAAGGAAAAAGAAAATTCCATAGAGAAATTCCTAATTTTTTTACCCTTTTCGATTTTTATAAAAAAAACTTGAAAAAATCTATAAAAATTAATTAAATTTAATATATTAATAATTTTTTTAAAATTATTATTTTTTAAAAAGTTATAATTATATAAAATTAAAAAATTTAAATAAAT